>JANPWX010000081.1:2687407-3343303 GCA_024734555.1 Trochalopteron elliotii | reverse complement strand
TCTGAGCATTAGTTTTCTGAATGGTGGTGGACAATCTCATACCTTTCCTCTTAAAAATCTGATTAATAAGAGCACCCACTATAACAACCTTTAGAGATAATGAGTAGACTCTCCTAGCTCCCAGCCCTGTTCTTATATGATCAATCAGATGTGAATGGTAAAAAAGTTACTTGGAGATGAAAATAAATGAACATATTGTAGCAGGTAATTAAAGAGGATGGTTTGATATTCTGCTAATCCTGTTTAGCCTCTCCTCTTTTCCTTGCTTGCCAGCTACAGAATTGCTGCAGCCTGTTTATACCAGACAAGGGAGCATTAATTTAAATGAGGGGTGTGTTCATTAGTTAGTATGCAAACATGAACAGTGCTGGGGCACAAGGCATAGACACCAGGAATTTATAACAAAAGATTGTCTGAATCTGTCTTCATCTCTGTGTTCATTTGCAATGTGAGTTGAGAAGTGTGTGGGCTGACCTCCAGCGCTGTGTGCAATTTTGGGTGCCACAATATGAGAAAGACATTTAGCTTCTAGAAAGTGTCCAAAGGAGGGAAGCAAGAATGGTGAAGGGTCTGGAGGTGAAGCTGTGTGAGGAGGGGCTGAGGTCCCTTGGTCTGTTCAGCCTGGAGAAGACTGAGGGGAGACCTCACTGCAGTTACAGCTTTCTCATGAGGGGAAGAGCAGGGGCAGACACTGATCTCTGCTCTGTGGTGACAGTGACAGGACCTGAGGGAATGGCCTGAAGTTGTGTCAGGGGAGGTTTACTTTGGGTATCAGGAAAATCATCTTCATTCAGGGGGTGACTGGGCACTAGAACAGGCTCCCCAGGGCAGTGGTCACAGCACCAGCCTGACAGAGCTCAAGGAGCATTTGGACATTGCTCTATGGCAGATGATGTGATTCTTGGGATGTCCTGTGCAGGGTCAGGAGCTGGACTTGGGGGATCCTTGTGGGTCCCTTCCAACTCACGATATTCAGTGAATCTGTGGTTTAAATCTCATTTATGCATAGACTGATTTTGGATTGTAACTATTTCTGAAATGATGGGATTGCTCCTATCTTGGACTTTTGAATGTATTCTTTTTAGTTTTGGGCAATCCCAAGTAAATGCTGATTTTGTTTTTTAATTACTGTGACGAGACCCTTTAATGTAGGTTCAGATATCGGTCAGTACAGGCTAATGATCAAGACATCAAAACAGAGTCATGAAACAGTTTCCATCTCCATTGAGGAGGTGTGCATCAATCCGGGCTTAAGACATGCTAAACTGTTTTGGGACATTCATATCGAATTTGCTAGTGCCAAATCACTGAAGACGTGACAAGATATTTATGCACATTGTCCTGAGGTCAGTCCTTTATTAAAGCCAGCCCTTCACCTCTCAGTTTTGTTTTCCTTTGCTATAATAGAGATTGTACTTATTTCTTGAGAAGTATCTTGAGTGTTCCTGGTGACACAACGTGTGTGAAGTAAGATCAGTTCTTTGCACATTTGATATATGAAGAGGACATGATAAAATCTTTACGGGATTTGGGAAATCCACCTCATAGGATAAAAGCAGGAAAAGCTGACATCATAGTAATGAGTTGTCAGAGCTCTAAATGATCTTGAACATTTTAAAAATAGCATTCAACTAAAAGTGGTTTCTCACCTTCCTCTTTAAATGGCCTGAGTAGCAAAAGAAAAATCAAAACTCCACTACATTAAGATTTGGAAAAGGTTCCCATGGAGATTTGGGGACTAGTGATCAGACAAATTAGTAGAGTATATAATGTAGAAGACTGTCAGAAAGTACATAGATAAATATGATATCCCTGAGAAAAATCAATGTAAATTTTATAGAAAGACATCTGGTCTTGCTTATCCTTTAAAGAATCAATAATCATTTGCTATTGTATACTTGTGCTTCAAAAACCTTTCAACAGCCCATCAAAGATACCAAATTATTGTTTCTTTCCAAGATTCTCTCATGAGCAAATGAATACTCAAAAATTGGAAAGAAAGGGTAGGAATAAATAGCCAGTTTTGTCAATACAGGAAAACCACTCTAGGAGTCTCATAGTTTCACACCGGGCCCAGTATTGATACATGCATACAAAAATTATGTGGAGAAAGATTGAGAAGTGAAAGTTTGTTGATGGTACAGAGGGCTTTCTGAGCTGAAAAAGTTGTTAATACAACTGCCAAGAAACTCTCAATACTGAACTACCAGGTGGGTTAAAACTTAGTAGGATAAACGAATAAATGTGAAAAAAGTAAAAAAGGATGATAGCCACGTAAAACATAATTTTACCTTCAGAGTGAGGTGTTCTAAACTGTCAATTGTATCTGAGGAAAGAGATTTCAGAGGTCTAGTAACAGGGCTTGTGAAAACGTTAGTTCAGGAGTCAACAACAGTCAACAGAAAAAAAATGGGATGTTTATGAGTTATTGCAACAAACTATAGAACAAAACTGAAAAATACAATGGCACTTCACGCACATGAATCCTGGGTATTGCTGGGAAATCTGTCTCCCTGCCACTGCAAGGACATAACAGAAGCACAGAGAAGAGCAATAATGATGAAAAAATTTACAGAGCAACTCCCAGAGGAAGGATTAGACAGACAAGAACTCCTCAGCTTAGAGAAGAGACACTGTAGGGAGCTTTTGACAGAACTATAAAATCATGAGTGAAACTGAGAAGGTAGAGAGGGAACTGATGGTTGTTCCTCATAATTCAAGAACTATGGGAACTCTGCTGTGAAGTTGCAGAGCAAACAAACTAAAGAAGATATACGGAGGAGTTCATTGCCACAGGAAGCTGTGAAGACCCCTGCTGACAGCTTCAAAGTGAGACTAGACTGCTGGAAGATAAAGGTTTCTTAAAAATATTAAAACCAGTATCTAAACTCTACCTTTGCATGTTCACAAGGCAGGCATTTTTGGACTGGTGTAAGGAGGAAAACTGCTGTCTTTGCTCTGTTTCTTAAAACTCTCATCTAGAAATTGATTATTGGTGATAGCCGGAGACATGCTGCTAAAAGATGCTGTAAAGTTGTATCAAGTTCTGAGCCACTAAGACCATTCATACATTCTTAGCATCACTATTAATTTTTCACTTGTGAGATGCTGAAGCCAAGCTCTCTGTCCATTTTTTTCTTCAGGTTAGCAATACCACACTGTAGCTGTTCAACGTGGATGAGTTCTGAGCCTTAAAGGAAGTGCAAAAATGTTCCAGTTTGTTCCCAGTAATTATGCTCTTCATTACTTCTACAGAATAAATCTCACCAGAAAAGACCTTAATAATTGCTTCATTATAAGTTTGTTTCTAAAATCCACTACAGTACTAGATATGCTGTAGTTTATTCCAGTGGAAATGCTATTCTTCTAAACTGGAAATTAAGTCCTTCAAGTTGTATTTGAACTAAGGACAAAAACTGTCTACCCACCCCCTTCCCCTTCCTTCCCTTCCTTCTTTCTGTTTCTAATGGATAATTCTAAATCAGCTAAACTTTAAATTCCTTACATGAATAGGCACAATGGATAAAGAATTACATGAATTTAAAGTAAGTGATGTAAAATGAACGTTTATTCATTAGTAATGAGCTTTATGCATCTGGAATAAGCATTACCCTCAAATTTTAAGGTGTGTTGACTAGATGACTAAGAATTTCTCCAAGTTATTTAGCATACTAGATAAGATTAAGTTTATTGTCTGAGCTATGCAAAATAATGGGGTATTACATAACTGCATTTTCCTCTGTGACATTTTTTTTTCTTTTAATTAGAAAAATAAAGTGCTAAAACACCCATTCAGGAAAACAGTAAAGCATGTATTTAACTATAATAAAATTTATTCATTCAGACGGGTGTTTGTTGTAACTATGGCCTTACATGCTTTGCTGAAGCAGAGCCTCAATGAATAAGGCAAAAAATTCTATGAGGTCAACCAGAAATAGAAAAGGACCTAAAAAGCTGCATTTTGGTGCAGCTCTGTCTTCCTTTCCATCCCTATTGATTACACCTGGCCAGCTGACTCCACCTACTCAACATTCAATGTAGGACTGGAGCAAAAACCAGACTGTAAGAATTAAGAGCTGTATTACAAAAATAATGTGCCTGCATTTTATATACCCCTGTTATAGCTGTAGATGTTACACAGCTGTGACAGGTACAAAATAAGAGGGGAACCTGAACTTTTCTGCCTGGTGAGTTTTGCAGTCAATTCACTGTGAGAGATGGGAAGAGGCAATGTGCTTCAGGGCTGCACCAGCCCTAAAGGATCTGGTTACAAAATGCAGGCACTGTTCCAGGCCTGTGAAAAGTATGGATAGTTTTAAGGCAGATCTACATATGGAGAAATATTGATTTTCTTCTTATAGAATTTCTGCCTTCTGGATGAATTTATGTTTAAAATGGCAAACTTATTATTGAAGTATTGTCATTTTATACAAATGTTGTTTGCATTGCTCTTACTTTGATAATAAAAAAAGATACCTTGCAGCAACAATTCTCCTTCTGCCATGGAGGACAGGAAACAATAAGTCTTTTCTTAATTATTTCAACCATTGAGCAAAACATTTTAGAATCTTGAAAAATGTGTGTTGATATGTTAAAAACACTGCCAATGCACTTTATTTCTCAAAAATTAATATTATTGGTTTTTTTGCTCTTTCATAATAATTCAGTTAAAATTATTTTTTTGTTACAAAGCTGAAATAAAACAGCTTATTTACGCATGTTAGGACAGTTTTACTAGACTTCAGTGGCAAAGCATGGACATCAGTCAGACACAAACTCTCTGTGCAAAGCCTCTCCCTTGTGCCCAGCCTCTCCTACACTTTCAGGCCAACGTGGGCACTGAAAGTGACTCCAGAGCTGAGGGTTCCATCCTGCTCCAGCTTTGCATCAAGCCTGTGCAAAGCCATCAGCACAAGTCACTCCCATCCTAGCAGGAGCTGCATTCCACTCAGTGCTGCAACTTGTATGAATAAAGACTGGCCAGAGGAACAGCAGAATGCAACACAGGTCTGATTAAAATAACACATCAGTGATGGCAGTCTTTGTTTCCAGTATCTAGACAGCTTTCATCCTTCCTTTTATAGGGGAAAAGGGAAGGGTATAACAACAGTAGAAAGATTTTAGAACCTGTTCAGTTTCCTTCTGTTTGGGCAGATCCCCTATTGCTACAACTTTGCACGACTACACTGAACTAAATTGACCTATGAAATATCTGCTCTTCATTGTAATTCTTTTCACTTCATGGACCTGGACACACATTTGATAATTTGAAGCAGCCACAGAGGGGAAGTTGCCTGGTGCCCATCCTGACATAGCAAATCAAGTGGTCTGTGGGATGACATCTGTCACTGCCATTTGTTTGGTTATGAATAAACTTGAGGTAAAGAGAATATGGGCCAGAAAATGAGCAAAGGGTGAACCTGTGAAAGCATGGAGCACAAAGAGACAGAGAGAGATATTTTTATGTTTTTATTTATATTCTTTGGAAAGAGACATTAACTACAAAGCTATATTAATTTCAGGCCCACATGCAGGATATTCTTTACTTTTTTTTAAAAAAAGTGAATAATCCCTAGGGCTTGTTGAAAAACAAAAAACACGAAGAAGAAAGGAAAAAAAAGGCAAGAGAACAATTTTATGACAAAAACTATTGTGAATGAAAATGCTTTGTTGGAGGAGATTTTAGTATCTTATGAGTTTTAGAACAATTTCTTTTTACTTTTGTATATGAAAGTTTCTCTTTTCATTCCAATAATGTCAAAATATTTCATATGGTATTGCTAAAGAGTTTATTTTGGTATATTTTATTGCACTGTTTTGTCACTATGAAATACATCTGAACGGTACTTAAGAAAAACACTTTGATAATGCCACTACAGTGCTTTCATACCAACACATTTAAAATCTTCCATTCCATGAAATAAGAGAATTGCACTTTTTAGCACCATTCAGGGTAAAATTTTAGAATCTAATGAAATCTAATAAGTATTTTCAACTGTAATGTCAATAAATCAATAAAGTATTATATGAGCAGATTCATGGTAGTGTTGTCTTTTTTCTTTATTTCTATGTTTGTCTCTTTTTCTTTTTTGTTTTGTCATTGTCCTGGGATGTATCCTACAAATATTTGTTTTTTTAATATATTTGTTTTAGGCACTTCCCTTAATACAAAGCAACTAATAAACATAGACTAAGACCATGTGTAGGATGGGTATTAGTAGTAAGTATGAACTCTGGGTTTTTCAACATGGAACTACTGGAAAATACTGTTCTCAAAAAAGCTAGAGCAAATCAAATCACACAATTATCTGATATCAGAGCTGTTTTCAGGGACAATCAGAGCCAGGGTGGCAGTGAGCAGAGATGTAGTAGGGAGATAGTCACCTCATAAATATGGAGTTACTGTGAGCCCTGCTCAGTGTGGCTTACACTCTTTCTCAGCCAGTCTTTCCATTAGCACTCTATTCCTTTAATTGGTCCAGGATATACAGTTGGATTCTTTATTTGCTAATGCCAACTCCATCCATAGAAACATTTGTAAAGTGAGAACCTAGCTGCTGTTTTCCTGACCAGAAATACATAAAACTGCTGTAATACAACAGGTGGAAGCAAAAGGGGTATCAGATGAAGAACTGAACGAATGGTACTTTCAAGTGGAAATGAGAACTCTTGCAGTTGTTCTAAAAGTTGCATTGACTGCTGGATATTTTGTTCTCCTTGGCCAAGCTGCACTTAAATGGTGTAAATTAACACTGGAAAGAGTGATGTCTTTGTATTAATAACTTTATTTTCACCAACCATTCCTATGGTGAGTATTGTTTTTGCAGCAAAAATTATGAAAAACATGAGTTGTAGGTGACACGCTGAACTACAGAACACATAAAAGATAAATATGTCCAGCATACCCACATTACCATCCTAGGAGGAAAGTAAAACTGCTGGATGCTGCCCAAGTGATGTTTGTCTGCCACCACTTCCTAGTTAAACATGCAACATCCATGTTCTTACTCATTTTATTAATGAGTAAACAGAAAAACATCTGTATATTAAGGAACAATTCTGCATTACGAAATACTTGTCCGTGACTCTTGTTTGGACTGTTGTTTCCTAGCTCTTCAGCAGACCCTGCAAAGAACTAACTTGGCACAATGGTGGTTTAGTATCAGTCTTTTCTGTATAAAACAGCAAGACATTCAGAATCATTTTAATTTCCAGCTCCATGAACACTTCCTAATTTCTAACAAAAATAAATAGCAAGAACGAAGAACACGAGGATACGTATGTATTGTGAGATCATCTTACTCCTCCTGAACACACACATTTTCTGTGTTTACCTCATTGTAGAGGGACAATTAATGGATGGAAATAAGCTATTTTATTTTACTTTCTGTTTGAAAGGCAAACTGATGTATGTTTGATGTAAGATCCATTATACATTCCCCAAGTTGCTCATTGCTCTTTGTTTGCTTGCACTGTCATGTGCATTATGCATCTGGTAGCAGCTCAGCCTTACATGACTTTAGCTTGAAGCCTTCTGGTGGAACAGGGATCCTTGTTTGTGGTGCCAGCTCCAAGATGATGTTCAACAAGCTGCTCCCTGGACAGGCCAAAGCCACAATGCAACTGCAGCAGCTGGGACAGGGCAGGGAAAGGCTGGGTACAGGCCAATCCTGGTTGTGTGCTGTGTGTTCCTTTGGTCTCTCCTGGGAGATGACCACTTCAGATTTTCTCTGCAGCTTCATCTGTAACTGTACAATACCACATGTGTCATCTTAACACAAAACCCCTTTAACAGGGTCTGCCACTCAGGTGCTGTCACCCAGCCTTGTTGTGTGGCACCCCCAGCCCTGTCTGCCCCTGCCCAGCCCCCCTCCAGGGCCCCTCCACCTGCTGACAAGTGGGGACCTGTGGGAAAGGGAAAAAGCAGAAAGTGCTATGCACTTGCATAGCAGTGCAGATGCAAGGCCTAGAGTCCAAAAGATACAAGAATGAGGACATGGAACAATAAGACTGTGTTTTTGTGCTGTGTAGAGTTAGGCCTTAGCAAGTAGAAAAATATGTTGAGCAAGATAATAGAAAACTTTAATAATGAGGCTCTGTGCTTTTTTTATAGAAGAGTGTAACAAGTTCCTGAGTAACAAGAAATATGAAACACACACCTATTGTTAGATATAAGGTATACATGTAGTTTTAGTGATTGGTTTATGCCTGTAACCTCTTAATAATTTGCTATTGGTTAGAAAACTTTTAAAAGGCCTTGTAACACAGAGAATTTTGGCTGCTGTTGGCAAGACGTGAGCTGTTGCCATCTTTCGTGTCTCACCCTGTACTGAGGCTGATGTTGCAATAAAGCTCAAGGAACGTCTCCCGGCAATCCCATCCCGGTATTTGCAAATAAAGATCCAACAGGACCCCACACCACCTCCCTGGGGCCACCAGCTCCTGCTCCCCAGCAGAAGGACAAGCCTTCAACTCTCCACAGCCCTGCCCTTCCCAGCCAGGGGTGCCACAGAGCTGTGCCCATCCAGTGGCTCACATGCTAGCCCCAGACGCCCAAAAAGCCAAGCAGGTGCCCAATGACCAGGACTGGGTCCCCTGGAACTCCCAGCTGCTCTGGGCTGGGACACTGAGTGTGACCTGGATTGCCCAGCCCTGCTCTGCCACTCCCATGGGGAGTCCCCACTTCTTGGCCCCAGGGGAGCTGCCCTGCTCTTGCTGCACCCTGAGATGTGTAAGAATAATCAACCAATTAGTACTGAAATGTTTGTTAAAGGGCCATGGCCATGCTGGGTAATTCATCCATGAAGTGATTTCTGACTGTGCACATTAGGTTTGCTGGCAGACACCTCAGTGCTCTGCAGAGATACATCCCTAACTGGACTTCCTCCAATATTTCAACTATAAGAATTTGGATTCAATGTGCTGAGCACATGTCTTCTTTACAAATATTTGGAAGAGTAAAACACTGTCTACACCCTTCAGAGCAGAAAAAAACATTGTTGAATTCATATATAAGTTTTGCAGAGTTGTTAATATATTTTAATCATGAACAGATCTGACTAAAAGCTTCCTTTTAACTCTGCAGGTAATTGAAGAATTTCACAAGAGAAGAATGACCTCTTACTGTGTTTTTCCTTTGTTTCTGTTGAGAGAAAAGATTCAAATTGTTCTTTCTAACTTCTCCAATCCTTTTTAGTCATTAACCCCTCAATCTAAGTGAAATTATTTAAAACATTTTGGTGGAAATTCCTCTACAATCACAATGATTTATCAGAGCAGTTGCCTCACAGATAACAGGTGAATCTGTAGATACACTTGAGCATGACAGTAATTAAAAAGCCCTTGACAAAATGTCGCTCAAAAATAGGAGTTGAAAATATTTTGAATGTGAATTTAACACTTGCAGATAATCCCTGGCATTTGGTCCAGGAAGATGAAATCTGACTTTATCCACAGAAAAGAACTTGATGGCAAAAACCCCCAAAGGATCCTTGCTCCAAGACTAGTCTTAAAAGAGGCAGGTATTTAGCCTCCAGATGTGCATGGTGGTCCTTGGATTTGTTGAGAGAGTGTCCTGGTTTAGGGCATATTTGGGAGGAAACCTTCAAATGGGGTTCCTCTGGAATGCAAACCCAAACGGCCCCTCCCCCAACCGGTCTGGGAAAGAATTTCCTTGGAGAAAAGTGGAAAAAAATATTTATTTAACAAACAAAGTGCCCAAAAGCATAAAAAATTAATAACATGAAACAATAAAATCTCTCATTGTTCTGAAGTGAGATGGCAAATTGAGAAAAGTCCTCGCTCTGGGTAGCTCAGCTCGCTCAGTCTCCTATCAGCTCCTCCGGCGCTGGCAAATGCCGAGGTCCAGGCCCCAGTGGGCTGTAGGTGCCAGCTCCCGATGTTCCTCTGGGCTTTTCAACCCCGGACAGGTTTAAACAGTCACAAAGAAAAGAAAAAAAATGTCTAGGGAGCTTCTCTGTTTCAGCTAGTCAAGGCTAATTAAAAGCAAAGGAGATCTCTGTCCTGCAGTCAGTCCGTGCCTCAGCCGAACACAGTCCAGGAGCAGAATGTGTAGGAGTCAGGCTGTTTTCTCAAAACAAACTGCATTTCTCCCTGCTTTGCTCTCAGAACCAGCCATAAAGGTACAGAACTCAAAACAGAACAGATGATTAGGGATACAAGCATCAGAAAGTCACCCTAGGACAGAGAGGCAATGCGAGAGTCCATTAGTTCCAATTACAGTGTGGTTCAGTAACACGCAAACACGACTGGCTGGCATTGAACTGTGACTGCACACGGATGTCACACAGACAGGTGAACAACAATGTACTGATAAAAAATATCAGCTGCTCCTGGGCTCTGCTAGACTTGTACAGGGATGTAAAAAGACTTTGAAAAGCCTTGTTAATTAACCTCACATTAAAAAGACCTCTGTAAATTCATGCAAACCTGAGCTGGCAATTATAGTTTTAAGAATAGTAGAGCTTCTCTACTCGGCTTTTCAGGGGTTTAACCATTTCAGAAAATATCATACTTGTGTTTTGCCCTATTCTCAAGCTGCAGCACATCCAAGTTACCCAAAAATTTTTACACAGCTCCAAGATTTTTGCTGCTTTAACAACAGTTTCCTAAGTCCAAAGCCTCAAGTTTCTTAACATTTGCTCTTTAGAATGAGATTTTCTTTGTTAGACAGTAGTGTTTATAAAAGTAAACTAAATGTTATTTTACCAGCAAGGTGAAGCAGAAGTACTTGATCAATGGCTTGTTTCTTTGCACCCTTTTACCAATTTATTTAGTTGCTGGTTCTCCACTTAACACAATGCGGGGTCATTTTGATAAATACCTTTGAATTTTCTGCTTCAGGTATAAGAGAATCAGAGCAAGACTTTGTAATTTTATTTGTGTTCAAATATTTGTTGTCTAACTTTATTGTCAAGTTAATTACAGGATTATTGTCTGCATATTTCTTACACCTCTATTCACATTCCTAAAATTAAACAAGTGAACTTACACCTATGCAAGACTAGGAAAACGGAGAGTGAAACCACTTTTTTCTTTTTTTTTTTTTTTGATTGAAGAAAAAGCATTCTTCTAGGCATAAAGAACAAACTATAATCTATGCATAAAACCATGCATACACCACACACACAGTGATCTATTCTTTAACTCTTTCTCTGTAAATGGTAGCCACAGCAGACATGCCCAAACAACCATGAAGAACATGTTTAAAGTTAGATCAAACATATAAGCCTTTATTCAGAAACTTTTATGGGAATCAGGAATATTTATTACAGGAAGTGCAAGCCTTCTATACAACACACATGCAAAAGGAGAAAATAAAATTAAAACGTAATAAAAGCACCGTTTGCTGTTTTAAATAACTATTACAGTGATATTGAGAAGGATAGAATATGGGAGAAGAAAACTTTCCTTGAGTTTGAAGACATTTTATTTTGGGTAATGATGAGGTCTCTCTGGAACTAAACCACTTAATTAATGGATTGAATGTTCCTTGGATATGATGGGCAGTTTTGTCCAAGTGTAGAAATATTTACATTAGATTATTTGTAATGGATTATGATACCAATAGAAATAGCATAAAGATTTGGTGAAGAACACTTTAAAGAAAATTAAATAGACTGTTTTATTGAAGTTGTAGGCACAGCAGTGTTGGATCCAGATTATTGTAACAATCTAGTTTTGTTCACAAGTTTCCAACACAGACAAAATTCCAAATATTCTTCCAAGAGACAAAATTTCGTATAGTTTGGCTTTGGGAAAAGGTCCCTAATGGTCCCTAATTTTATAAATTAGAAATGAGAACTAGATGTCGAAATATCTTTGAGGATAGGGACCAAATCATTTAAGCATTTACTGCACATGACAGTATAAGCCAAAAGATGCCTAATGATAGCTATGAAAATGTAATTAGGCATTACTTCACAGAGTGCTTAAGTCTATGCATGAGGCACTGCTGATTGCCTTTGTAAATATGGTTATGAGTGCTGTAACTGAGAGGTTATTTTGAAACTTTTTAATAGAAGGGCTTTAATACAGGTTACATCATCCTGCAATAAATAATTCCTTTTGGCATTCATTTTTATTTAGTTTCAGTTACTTAAAGGCCTTTTTATTAAAGATTCAACATACATTTTTCTCCAGAATTAAGTATGCCAAAAATCAAACCTAAAGTAAACATTTCACAGCACTGCTTTATACATAAAGCTTTCTAATAAATCTTCAATTTTACAAAGATGGTAGCAGCAAAAAAAAAAGGCAGAAAAAAGACATAACATGATCCATCACAAACACGTGAGGAAGCCTATGACAAGATTTTGTGCCATTCACCAGTATTTGTGTTCCCAGGAGGTAAGCAGGTCACCAATTTAGCAAGTACTTATCAGCAAATAAGCTTTCAGGTTTTTCAGTGTATTTAGAGTGCTGACTTTCAGTTTTGCTTGAATAGATTATAAAACTAATTCTAAGATGAAACCCAAGCTTTTTAATCAGCTGTGACAAAACCCTATATGCAGTTTTGAATAGCACTTCTGAAAGATGGAAATAAATTACCTCTTTATTTTCAATACCAGTAGAGGCTCATTTTCCATTTACACCATGTGATTCTTGTTAGCTGAGGGAGTTGCCATAAATTAGTTAGGGCAGATGAAGTCTGTAGCACAGTCATACTTCCTCTTTGCTTCAAAGCCATCATTTTAAAGCATAAATTATCACAAGGAAAGCTTTTATGTACTTTTCTGACTGTTTATTCATTTTGATTTATAGAATAATTAAAAGATAATATGAGAATCAAAATCCTACATAGTCAAGAAAACTGGTTTTAATGTAGGATAGGTCATTCACTGTGGTTAGGATAAATCACTTATTTTTTCAGGAAGGAAGGTGTTTTGGTAGACTTTTACAAACAGCTCCCTTACCTAGATTAATCAAGCTGTAGAAATATTTCTGATACATCACAAATGGCCTGGCAGAGCCAGAGTGTAATATGACCTCCTGGAAAAGGCATGCATGGTTTTGTATGATTTAAAAAAGATTTTGATCCAGAATGCTAAATTTTCTCCTAAAGTTTTAGACCTTTCTTGCCAAGGAATAGGATTACTGACCTGAAAGTTGGGACAACTTCCCATATAATCTTTTGGTCTATTTTAATATTTATTAGATTGTTTATATTAATGAAAATTGTGGATTAAGTCTAATTTTGGACAAGCAAATGCTTGTTTCAGCTTGTAGCTGACAATAAGCAGCTGCCTCAACATGACTAGCAACAAGTCTGCCTTTAAACATGCATCTAAAAAAAGATCAGTATATTTAAATGGAATCAAAGCATACAGATGCCTTTAATGACAGATAATCTATCACTCAGAACATCCAATCTCAGACTGTGATCATGTTTGAGAGTCTATTATTAAGTCAATAATTTGCTGAAATGGTCTTTTAATAATTGTCACTTACCCATTAAAATATACTGTTCATCCTAAAATGTAATTTCTAAGTCAAGGCCTCCCTAGTATTTTAATTAACCAGCCTCAGCTTTAAAAGTCTAACCAAATAATTCCAAGAGCATGCATTAGAAACACAGTGTAAGATTTTCCGTGGTGACTGTGAACTGAGTGAAACTTGTTTTCTGGGACAAGAATTGACTAGCAAGGGTTGCCAGTTCTTGTTTAGCATCATCCATCCTGACCATACTCTCTTCATCCTTAAGCAACAAACAATGTACATTTTACATGACCATATATACATACATGTAAGTACATGCACACACAGAGAATGCCTTTAAAAGTTACATGTCAAATATTCACTATCAAAACCAGCCAATTTCTCTTGTTGCTTGTTCTGTGGTTTTTTCCTTCTTTTAAGCAAACAATATGTTACTAAGTTTTGGGAATGGTGGTTTCCATTGAGGTTTAAAGTGACATATTTCAAAATTCACAGAGTGTGTTGAATGCAGGTTTTGCAGTGCTACAGGCACCACTGTGATATAAGAGTTCTCCTCTGCATCTGAGCTTAAACCACACACATACTGTTGCTGAAATCAGGGAGAATTTTAGATGCAGGGATTCTACGTGATTAGACGGTGTCACAAATCAATCCCATCACTATTTGGTTGTTGGATGAAGACATTTACTGTGACATTTAGGGGCCTCGTTAGAAAACCCTCTTCATGAACAAAAGAAATGTTCTGGAAAAGAGGTATATAAAATCTTTCTTTTTTCCCCCTGATTAACATGATGGAATAACTTTATCAAAAGAATGTATTATATGTCACTCTAGTATCTTACCTTGATTTGGACTTCAGGAGTTTAAATACTTAAGAAAGTTTTGTGATTAGATTAGCTTCCTGGAGACCAGATCTGTCTCAAACAGGATTCCTGTTTGTGGGGAAGCAAGACCCGTAAGCAGCGTGATAATAACTGTAATGCAGGAAAAGCAGGGAATTCTTGCTGGAGACTCTCTGAACTCAACCAACAATGGTGCTGCAAAGATAAATATGTGTGTGTGTAGATATATATGTAGGTAGTGTTCGCAGAACTGCGAAGCAGAATTTTTACTTAACCCCAAAACGTGAGGTACTGAAGACTAAGGGACTCTGCCTGCTCATAAATTCAATCAAATCTGATAAGACTTCTGGCATTGAAGCTCTGCATACAGACTTGCTGGGTCTCTACAACAAAGTAGAACAGATTCAGCATTTAAGAATGTGTTCTTAAATGCTGAATATAAGCATATATTCATATAAGATAGTGCTCTTCCTGTTGTCAAATCACAGTAATGAGATTTTGGCTCCTGATACAGGCAGTCTGGAGCCACAAGTGTCAGTCATGAAATTTTTGTCTCTGTCCTGATTGCCTTCCTTCTACATTGCTGTTATGGAAGAACAGTGATCACAACTTGGCCAAAATGAGGTTAAATTGTCTTCCCTACATTTTGGCCTCAGGAACAGGCAGAAGAAGAGCTGGAATAAGAAGAGGGAAGCAGCTATACCGTCTCCCCACATTGGTTTTAAAGACAGAACAGAACGTATGGGAGGCTCTGGATCAGCTGTTGAGAAGTGCATGAATCCCATTTTAAATTCTGTAATGCTGTGCATGTTATGGGGGAAGGGAAGGCGTGAGGGAACTGCCACCTCCCCAAGGCACCAGAATGCAAAAAACAAGTCAGCTTAAAAAGGAGAGGCAGAGGCTGAGAAACCAAGACATCAGGAGACAGACACGAATTACTGAATGTCTGGATTGCTGTGGGACTGGGAGAATCTAGCTGATAGCTTGGGAAAAACTTGGCAGTGGGCGATAACAGGGTACTAAACAGAATGGTAATACTGGAGGAGAAACTACAGGCTCTCCTCACTAGCTGGTGTAACCCAGTCTGCAATTTGATCTCAGACAGGTTTTCTAGCAAGAACCCCTGTGGTGGGAGCCAAAATTGCATCACTGGAAGTTTGAGAGAGTTGGCACACACCAGGGGCAATCAGAGGGAACTGAAAATGGGAATATGCACAAAGAAATATGATATCTCTCCCCTGAATAATCCAAGGACAATTTCATGCCTTTTCTGAGTAATGCTTTTTTAGTATTTAAGGCTGGCAATACTTCATTCTTTTCCCACTCACTTTATTGAAGTAATAAACACTGATCATCACAAACAAACCTTTAAAATACTTTTGGAATTATCAGATTACGAAAAAACTCCTCATCTACTTAATCTCTTAAGACTCTTTATGAACAACAGGAGGGCAGAACCCAGCCACGAGACACCCCCTGTGTGGAGGGTGTGTCTCACTGCTTCACATGGGGACAAGCCCCTTTCCTCAGAATCTACCACCACATGCTTTGCTGCCTGTAAATAGTTTTACTCTAATTGTTCATTGTCTCTGACCTGGTTTTTTTACCTAGTTCTATTCTGTTTAACTCTGTCATCTTCAAAGGAGTACATTTCTTCTGATATACTCTGGAATACTTGAAGAGATGCAAGTCCTTTATCTACACAAATACAAGTGAAGGCATACATCCTTTCTACAGCTTATCCTTAATTTCCTGTCCCTCTGTATATGTTTATGAATTATCTATGAATTGGTGTTAAAGCTGAGAAGCCGCTCGACTACATTTGTATTAAATACACGATATTGTTGTCCTATAAACTAGCAAAAAAAGGTGATTCCCCGCCTGTCTGCATTTTAAGGTGCAGCTTTTAAGAGCTTGGATTTCTCTTGTAAGGAGAGCGGGTGTTTAAAGACATCCAAGAACATTTATTTCCTGTGCCTGGTTACTTTCCCCATGAGGTGATGCAATCTGCTTGGGGGCCTGGAGAGATGAGGGAAACAGAATAAAAGGCAAGTCCTGAAAGTTGGTATGGAGAGAAAATTGAGGGGAAAGGAATAATGGTGGGCTGGAGGCAGCCATCCAAATTGACACTTAATGGAAGGTTGCAAGGAGGCAGTGCCAGCGGGAAGCGTTTTGTCCCTCGACTGCAGTGAGAGGGGACAAAGATGTGCCTTTCCTGCATTAAACCCAAGAGGAAATGTTTTCCTCTGTCCCGCTTTCCTGAAAACGGATGAGAGATTTGACCAGCCTGCAGGTGCCAATAGTCTGCCACTCGGGTGGCTTTGGAGCAGTGCCACTGGACGAGGTATTCAGGACCTTCGCCCCTCGGAGAATGAACTACACAGGAGGGAGCAGAAGACAAACCCTAGCGCGTTTATCGTTTGATCCCTGCGACAGAACTCCCACCCCGCGGGGCAGGCACGGGCACTGCCCGGGCTCTGGGGCACGGCCAGCTCCGGTGCACCCCCGGCTGCCCTGACCCCTCTGCCGGGGCAGCGAGGGCTGCTCGGGGCCGCAGCGACGTGCGGCTGAGTGGAACCTCCCCCAGAAAAGTTGGAACCTCGCCACTGCCAGGGACAGGGTGGCTCCGTCCCGTCCGGCCCCTCGCTCCTGCCGGGGGGGCACGGCTCGCTCATTGCGCTCCTCCCATCGCCGCGGGGGCGGGGGCCGGAGCCGCCCCGGCGCTATTTCAGGGCGGGCGGCGCCACTCCACACCTGGCCTGGCCCGATCCTTCCACCCTCGGTCCCCCGCCTCCCTTGCCTGCTCCTCGGGCATGGCTGAGCCGGGACGCCTCTGCCCCGCTGCCGGCAGCGAAGGGGCCGCCGATGAGTTCCGCGATGTCATCCGCAGCCGCTCGGGTAGGCACCGCTCCGCTCCGCGCTCCTCCTCCCTGAGCTGGTGGGGGTCCCTGCGCAGCCCCAGCGCGGGGAGCGCGATCCAGCGCTCGGGAGTTCTCTTTGCCAGCGCTTGGCGAAATTACTTTTTGCGTTAGCTGAACTTTTCCTTTGGTGTGGAAGGAAGGGGTTCTCCCGCCGGCTCGCTGGGCGAATCGTGCATCGCGGCGCGACGGGCGCGACTCTCGTGTCCCCGTGTCCCAACAAATGAGTGTCGCCGTGTGGGTCCCCCCGGTGTCCCGTACCTCGGGCTGAGCTTGTGCCGCTTGTGTCGTTAAAGCTGTAAATGGGAACAGCTGTAAGGCTCCCCCAGAGGATAAAGTTTCAGGTGCCTGGGCCTTTTTTTTTTTTTTTTAATTTCTTTTTTTGTCCTGGAAAGAAACCAAATCTGTGGTAGTAAAGGTATTTATAGACCATTCAGCATTTACTCATTTGCAGCGCAAGTGCATGTGGAGCTACAAGTTAATTTAACTCTTCTCTGGGCTGTATGTGCTTGCCTAGTAAATAAACTTTAAAATACTGATGTCCTTAGGCAGTTAAATGACTCTTTAAAAGTGATCTCTCTTGTGAAAAACAGCAACAAAACACTTGTGATGTGCTATGGAGTAATTAGGGCTGGTATGGAAATTTTACTCTTGAAGTGTTTGGGTGGTAGTAAGTAGAACTTATGATTTCTGTGGTAAGTTTTGTGAATGTTGCTTTTACTCTGGTAGTGTAAAGACACTCTTGCAGCAGAATTTGGTGCTTTCCCCCTGAAGTCTCAGTGATACAGTTCCTGAAGATCTGTTTTTTTCTATCGTTATCACCCTACTGTTTCTTCTCATAATAATTGCTTCTCTTTCAATTTGGCATTTAAAAGGATGAGTATTACCTGTGGGGTGTAGAAAGTGGTGAAGAGTTAGGTGGCTGTTTGATCCCTCCCCCCCTCCCCCCAAAGACCTTCTTTTGGTTTCTGTGTCATGTTCTGGGTTTCTGCACCATGAGAATGTGAAATGAATGTCTGGTGAGCTGTCTCCATAGTCATTCCTGGTTAGGCTGGTTGTGTTACCTCTTACAGCAGCACATGTTCCCTGTTCCATACTTAGCTCACTTACAGTTTAGGGGATATAAAATGCACACTGAGTGCAACACAGAGAAAAACCCCCTTCATTTAAAGGCTTTTCCCATTAGTGTATAATGAAGTATTTGGGCAGTTGCTCACTGGAGATGAGAGAACTTGAAGATTAAAAAAAATATCTTCTGGTCCATGTAATTTTCAGGAAGTGAAGCTGAAGGCTGTAGCTTTACTGCTTGATGCTTACGACTCTGAACTGAGTGCTTTCTTCCTACATTTATTTTCCCTATAGCTAGTAATTACTTTCAGTGTTCAGTTTGATTTCCCACTTTAAAAATTCATAATTGAGAACAGACGCTCTCTGAAAAGTGAGACAGGAAATGTTACCTATGCATTTCCTAATTGCCCCTTACACTCTGGTTTACTTGGAAAGTCTGCTTCCAGATCAACTTCACTGGCAATATGTTAGTTGCATCATAATGAGTGTAAGATCTCAAATGGCTTTAAAATGTTTTTCAAGTTTCCTGCTATAAAGTAGTATTAGGATTTAGATGTTTAACAGTAGACATGGAGCAAACATTTGTGCTTCTTAATTGGGCACAATTCCGTGGTGTATTATCTATGATGAATAAGAAACAGAATCAATTTAAGAATCATACAATTGCCCCAGATGTTTATAAGCCTGGAGAGATAAGGAAATTCAATTTCCATGGTAACATTCATCACAGGTATACTTTTTCTTGTGGTATACCCCACAGTGATCTCTTACTCTGCTTATCTTTTGTTGTTATTATCCAACTTCAAATGCTTAAAATCTGACTATGGATTTGGGAAACAGTACTGAGCAAAAAATTAACACAGCTGTTGGCAGAAGAAAACTGAGAAGAACTTGGTGAGATGGTGTTTACAAACCTCATGATGGGTTCATTTTGGGTTGGGGTTTTTCTGTAATTTATGACCTAGGTAAGGCATTTCTGGATTATCAGAAGTTGGGATTTGGGATTTGTAGTGATGGTGAGGAAACTACGTTGTTCTCCGGAGGCACCTTCTAGAAAAGATTTTGGGACATAGTAAGGAAGATCTTGGTGACTGAACATGAAGATAGTGTAGCAAGCTCATGGAGATTTAGAGCACCAGGTACTGGATGGGCTTTGAAAGAGATTGTATCCCACTTGTTTTCCACTGTGTTTTTATTAATTTTATGCTTCAAGGGTCTGCTGCTTTTTGACAGCTCCTGGATAGGAAGTTTGGCCTTTGGCAGGTGCAGATCATATTTTCCCATGAAATCAGAGAAAAGATAGGGTAGAATATGTTGCTGTATTTGTCATATCAAAATATTCTATACTTGCAGATTTAAGGTCATATTCAAAAGTTCATAGCACCAGTATTTGATTAAGGTGTATGGCTGATTCAGATAGCATTAATTTGGGCATCCTGCTGTCAGTTCAAAGTAATTGAAAAAAGTAATGAGGATTCACTTTCTGTAAGGACAAAATTTTAAATTTTGTTAGTTCAATTTACAGGAAAGCAGCCTCTGTCAAATATTCTTGACGTACACATTTCATTGAGCAAGTGATTTCTTGCAGTATGTTACAACACACACACAAAAATAGCACTAGCAGTAAAATATCTACTAAATTGTTTAAAATACACAAAACAGTTGCATAGCAGAAGTTACCATCAGGGAGTTGTAACAAAATTAGGTTTTCCTTGTTGCGTCTCTGTGGGGATAATTTCAAGCTCTGACACTAATTCATCATTTCTTACTCATACAGAATGGCTTGAGTTGCCTGAGCTTTGAAGAAGATTCACACATATGCAGCGCTTAGGGGTGAGGAATGTAAGCTGTGCTGCCAGAGGGAGGGAAGAATTTAGTGGCCACTGCAGGGGCTCTGTTCAGCATGTCCTTGTCATGTGATGACATAGGGAAATGGGTGTAGGAAAGTTTATTTTTGACTCTTGTATATGGCATGGCTGATTCTACTATGAGAAATGTGTTGGAAAATATCCACAAAACCTGATATCCAAGGGGAATGTCCATGGAGCTTAGCCAATAAATTGTTTTAAGCCTTTTATGAGATGTTGCAGAAGTAACTTTATTACTTTGAATATATTCATGGCCAGAAAATCCAGAATGCCTACTAGGGGAGGGAGCAATAAGGAAGGAGAAGTCAAAGCTAATATATTTATTTAAAACATCTGATATTTTGCACAGAGATGGTTAACCTCTGGGGATAGATCCTCCATATCTAGAGGTGTTTGGTCCAGCATTGAGTACTTTTTTGTAAGATTGGCTTTATTTAAATGCAGGTTACTGGATTCAGCTGTAAGAGCCTGTTGTAAAATGTCAGTCCAGTCATTCATCTTACAGTCCCTTCTGGCCACAATGGTATTCATTTGTGTCTTCTGGCTCCTCAGTTTTATGCTTGTCATCCAAATTGGGCCTTCCCCAGACCTGATGGACTATGCTGTTCCTTTCTGCTGTGAGGCTGAGCACTCCTTTTGCCCTGTGCAGGGGCACTGGCAATTCTTAAATTAGTGCTGTTAAACCAGAATCCATCCAGGTCTTGAGCTGAAATTGCTCGAGAGCTGTTGAGATAGCATTAGCAAAGAGACAGTGTAAAACAACTGCAAATGTGGATGTTACAAGCTACTGTCACTTTCCACACCACTAATAAGCATGCCACTCTAGTGTGAATCTCTAATGTATTGCACTTGATGTCGTGTTTGTTGAACACATGGAGACCATGCCTTGGGAAATGGATGTTGCAGTATCTTTGTGATTTAATTTCTCTGAAGAACATGTGGTTTCCATTTCTCAGAATGTCTTTCCTGGCTGTACAGTTAAATAGCACCATCAAGTCTCAAATGCATTTGCATGCTTGCTATGTTGAAAGAAGACTTAAAAAAAAATAGTAAGTGCAACCCAAAGATGAGAGTGAGTGGTTTTATGCAGTAAAAAGAAATCTGCATGCCATAAATACTTTCTCATAAATTTAATGAAGATTTAGATTTTATTACTGTTTCAGAACTTAGTAACTGTAGTCATGATTAGCAACACAAAGCGCTCTAATTTCTTCAGTTCATATGCAGCCTTCAGAAAAGTGCTTAAGACCTCATTTGTTCTTAACTTATAGCACGAAATTATGCAGATCTGGAGTAAGCTGCTGTTTTAACTTGATGACTACTTAGAAAAATGATTTGGTGTGGCTTAGGGTTTGAGTGAGGACTTTATCTCACCCACATTGCCTTCTGTTAAGTTGCATGACTTGAAGTTCTGACTGGAAGACAACTATTTTGTTCTTTATATACAGCATAACAAAGCAATTGTTAGGAATTTGCACTAAGCAGAGTTAACCGAGTTTCCAGAATATATGGCTGCTTTTCTTTAGTACTTAATTGCCATTAAAAGGTAAAGCTACGACGTGTAGTGGTGCTAAAAGCAGTTAAATAGATTTATAATGGTGGTTCTCCTTTTTTTCCTCTCCTTTGCTCCCTCTGCCCGCCCCGAGTTTCATTGATGTGTAAACTGTAGGTGATCAGAACTGTTAGTGCTTATCCCAGCCTGGATAGTTTGAGTGGGTTCTTCTCCCTCAAGCATCCAGAGACCTGAGGGGAGTTCCCTGGGTTGCTCAGTGCCCAGGGAACAGCACAGGGTGTGCTCTGGCTGAAGTCGCCCTCCGCACAGTGATGGCAGGGGGGTGTTTTCTCTGACTGCATCTGAGAAGACGAATGAATTGACAACTGTATCTGCATAGCCAAGTGTGTACGGTGAATCCCAGGGGATTGCTGAGGAGAGGAACCCCGTGTGGCAGGCAGCAGGGCTGTGCTGAGCACAGCAGGGCTCACATGCCGGGGATGCTGGCATGCCCGGGGCTGGCACACAGCGTTCCCGGTGCCCCGGGGCACTGGCTGCTGCCTGCGGTGACACGGTGACACGGCATTCCCGGAGCGCTGCTGGGAGAGCAGGTAAGCGAGAGCTCTGCTGGGTGTATCCCCGCTCTGGGGGATGCTGGTGTGGCATTGCTGCCCCAGCTGCAAAGCCTTGGATCCCCTTCAGAAACAGAGGAATGTCTTCACGGCTGCTGAAGTGGGGACTTGGCTCTGATCAATCACAACTGGAGCTTGCAGGGAGGGGAGATTTGTACGTGCTGTCTCTGTTCCTAAAGTGCAGCACGTGGGAGGAATTGTGGCTCTTGTCCAAAAAGACTTTAGGGGCTGAGTGAAGCTACTGCATAAGCGGGAAGTACAGGGTCAAAATAAATATTTATGCGTAAATATTTTACATACAAAAGTTGGGTCTGGATGGATATATTGCCATTTTGCTTAAAGGAAAAAAGAAAACCCTCTGCTAATGAAACAGAATCCAAATGTGGGTATAAACTGTTCAGTTTATAATTCTTGGCCTTGTCAGTTCATCCATGGTTTTGTGGGACACTTGTAGCTTGCAAAGCAAATGTGGGACAAAAGCTGCTAGTGATGTGGTGGTAATATCCTCCTGTATTTCATCCCACTTCAAGACATGTATTAGCTGGATCTAATAAGCAGAATGAACTAGAATTTTTTTGTAATGTTTACAGTCACAGCGTGCAAAGGCTTCTGTGTAGAAAGTGATTTTTAAATGTGTGGTTTAGATGGGTAAGATAATTTAATGCATGAAATAAAGTTTTCGAGTTCAGGGCTTCATTATGTGCTTCAAGCTATTGTACTCAAATCAATCTTTTGGGTTTTTTCCAGATAAAATTAGATTACATATGTTTCTCTTGCTGAAATTAAGTTTTAATCTTGTTTTGGTTTTCTCTTATTTTGAGGTATTTCTATTATACCTGTCAGGCTGCATTTGTTTGTGTCAGAATGAGGACCTAACTATCCACTGTATAATCTGCTCATTGTACTGGAGCAAGTGGTTTACTCTGTAGAACGAAAAATTGACTTTTGGGTAGTTAGGTGGATTCCCCCCCTCGCCTATTTAAGGATTTAAAAAGCATGGGATCTGGTATGTTCAGAAGTGCTGATCACTTGCAGCTTCTGTTACTTAGTCATTTCAGTCTGGAGGGGGATGAAAATCACTCTGAAAGGTGTTACCAAAATGTCTCAAAACTTACATCCTGTTAAGAAGCAATCTCTGATCAAAAGTAAGCATTTCTTTTTCATTTCAATGGTAAAAGGTCATCCAAGCAGCAGTTTATTTAAGATACTAAATTTAATAGCTTTCTCTTTAAATATCTGTATTTTTTAATTGCCTGCCTTATGTATACTGTTGCCTTGACAACAGTATTTTTGTATGCTAAGAAGTTCTGCTATTTCAAATGTAGATCTAAAAAAATACTATGTGTCTTTAAACTAGCTTTAGACCTGCAGCATTTGTAAAAAATTATCATTTTAGTTGGTTGAGTGCAAGTGTGTTGGTTGTGTACTGTAGCTGATTCTGTCATGTGGGTAAGTGTTCACATCTTGTCATTAACTGTATATCCATTGGATGTTAAAGGTAACGGATTTTCATTTAGTTATCTTATTTCATAAAGTGATCACATTTCATAAAGTGGTCTCCTGCAATATGAATCTCTGATTGGCAGAATTTAATTCAACACTTTTTCTTTCTCTCTTTTTAAGTTAAAAATAATTCACTGACTTGAATGAAGTGGTTACTTGTTTGTGGTTATCAGCAGTGAGGGAGAAAACCCCTTGTCCTGGTATTAGGTAATTTTGAAGTACAAGTGTCTTCCTTGAAAAAGTTAAAGTATCTCCTACCATGGTACCAGTGTCTCTCTGTGGTGCCCTGTCCATGGTTGAATTTCTGCAATTACTTTATTCAAAGTCCCACCTCTTATATCTGCAACTCTGAGTGATATGCTGCTTTGTGTTACTTGGCAAATATTATACTGAATGTCAAGGTTAGTTTTTTGTTGTCCTTATCCTGTGTGATTGGTATCAAGAACACAATGTGATTGAATTATGCTGCAGGATGCAATCAGATACCATAAATAGTAGTATCTCCAAAGAGTCTTGGAAGTGGTTGCTGGACTGCTTTTAAAGAGCACTTTGGCTTGGCTATTGAAGCCATAGATTGGATCCTAATTTTGAAATATCAACCTGTTTATTAGCAAGATAATGCACTGTGTAACTAATTTATTGTTTAGAAGAATGGTTGGCTTGTAAAGAAATATATAGATGAGCTAAAGCAAGTTTGTCGTTTGTAGCTTTCAAAAAGCTACTGCTTTTACCTTTTGTTCAGCCAGTGTATGAAGTCCTTATCAAAGGGGAAGTGCACTAATCAAATTATTTAGGGTGTTTGCCCTGCTTAGGAGTTTTCATTTCCACCTTGTTATACAAGGAGAAAAAAAAAGTGCAATATATATCAACCTCTGCCCAAACACTGTGTTCTGCCTAAGTTTGAGATAATCATGTAGGGGAGGAGGACCTGTAAAGAAAATTTGTCCAAAAGTTTTCACTAAGTCACAATGGTCCCAAATGAGCTTCCTGCTTACTTGTATGGTAATGTATTAACAAGTAGTCATTGAAGCAAAAATATTATTTAACTATGATTTAATGATTTTATTATGTTAACTTTTTGCTTGATGATGAAGTCTGCTGTTGTCATTTTCTCTAATGTCAAGGAAGACTTGCTGTTTTGGTGTTTGGAATTTATCAGACTGTTTACAAATAGATTTGTATGACATATGACATTTTATAGGACTTTATATCAGTGGAAGTAGACTAGCATAAAAAAGGTTGTGTAATAAATTTATATGCAATAGTATTTCTGTTCTTGATAGCCCCCATCTGCCATGAACAATCTCCAGGAACTGGCTTCAGCCTTGCAGATGGCCTTTAAAGTGTGAATTATAAACTTCTACACCTATGACCTAACCTATTTCTGTAGTCCCAAGTGTGCCTTCTGACTGTAGGAGCATCCTATCTTTTGGTTATTTAGCATCACAGTAATCACATATGTTCCTGAAAAAATACTAGCAGCTGGGAAAACAAAATCTTCTCTACGGCACTTTTGTTTCTGTGTTGTTTTTTTTCCCACGCACAATAATTAAGCTAATTCAATTAGGCTTTGTGTGATCTTTCCCCTTTTATCTCAAGTGTAATGTTTTGTTGAACACTAGAGGGAAATAACTGAGGATTGGCAATGTGCACTTGCAAAATATTCTTCAGCTGAATGCTGGCTGCCTTCTCAGAATGATTTCTGGTTGTTGTGGATTTAAACAATTATCATTTCATTATCTAGAAGCCCTGCAAAAGTGTCACAGGTCTCTAATTTGCTGGAAATGTCAGTGTGCTGTGGAAAGTGAGTGAAACTGCAGAGGACTTGCTGCTTGTTTGGGATTCTTGCCCTGTGGGTTCCTGCACCCAACAGATGGGTGAAGGAAACTTCAGCTGTGTGAAGAAACTTTTTGGTCTGCTTCCCAATCCATACTGGACTTGGTAATTTTACATTAATTCAGTCATGTTTTTTCCTTCCTCTTTGTGATGCTGTGGGCTGGTGACAACAATAATGACAGTAGTCTTGTAAGATGCCCTGTCCTCTGGGATGATGGCTGTTTTCTGGGTTGTTTTTTCATAGCTATAAAATGATCAGTAGACAGGAAAGAGCTACAGATTGAGGCCTGGTGACATGGCACCAAAATTTGCTATCTTTTCAGCATCTGCATGCTGGCTTTATCAGAGCTGTGCAGGCTGGGTGTAACCTGAGGCTGCTTCCATTGAGGTGAGTTCATGCAGGTCCAGACTGTGAAAGCAGTGAAGGGATAATTTGGTTCATTAGAGATAAATAAAAGAAATAGTGAGTACTAATTAGATATTATGGCCTACAGTAAAAATTGCTAAACTTGCCCTGCCCCCCTGGGGAAAAAATCCGGACAAAAACATTTGTTTGAATGCAACCAGAAAGATAAAAGTTGTGGTCCTTAGGCAGCCTTCTCCCTTTCTGCTGAATTATTCCAATGACCTTGTTTAGAACTGTGGTCTATGGATTTCAACCAGGTGTCCTGCTAAACAGAGAAGTGAGTCCACAAATGGAGTGATTTGCATGGCAGAGTAGAAAATTAATTCATCATGATGATTGCCATTTGGCTGATAGTTAAACAGAGGCATAGATAATACTAATGCATTCTTCCTGCAAGACTAAGTCAATTAAACCCCATGCAGCTGAGACAGATCCCTTTTCATCAAGATTTCTTTCAAGGCTCATGTGACTTCCTCCACATAATAAATTAGCAACTGGGAATGGAATACCAAAGTCAGTTTCATTCTTTAAACTCTTAATATAAACTCCCTCAGGATACTTTGGGGAAAAAATCAGCTACAGTGGATTTTTTTTCCCCTCCTTAGAAATTGTCTTTTAAAGAAAATATCCCCTGAATGACTCATTTAGACTTACACAAAATATTCTGCTAGAAAGTTCTTAGTGAAGTGGTATGTCAGGATTTCAGTCTTCTGTTGTGGGAAAGAAGAGAAGGTGGGGTACATAGACACATGACTCCTGCAGTCAAACAACTAATTCATACTCAAAATATAAGCACTCACCAGGAAGAGTTTAAACCTTCTGCAAATCTAGAGCTTATATTTAGGTACTGCATTTTTTGTGGCTAGGCTCTTTCAAACAATTATTTCTGCTTAATTAATATTAACGATAGTTTTCATCTCTTGTAGCTGCTGCAAGTAATTCCAGGTTTTAAACTATTAGTTTCCTGTAATTATTTTGCAAATTATTCATTGCATAGGTTATAATAAAGGAGATGTTTAAGTATCAATCTGAATAAACACTGTGAAATCCTAACTTTGTTATGAAAGATGACCTCAATGCTTTTTGTTCCAAAACATTATACAATCTACTATCCTAAACAGATAAGGCAATATCAATCAAACTGCAGAGGTATTAATATTTAAAACTTGTTCTTTGTCTTTCATGAGTACTCTTTTACAGATAGCAGAGAGAAGGATTCTTCATTCCATCTGAAACTGAAATAACTCTTTCCTGAAGGAGCAAATGTTCTTTAAGTAAGAAAAGTCAAGCTCACCAAGAATTGCAGTCCTGGCACAAGAAGCCCACATTTAGCTAAGCTTGGATCCCTTGGCAGTACATGCCATGAGAGATACTTGTAGGGACTCTTCTACTCAATAAAGGTCTGCAAAGAATCTGTGATTCTAAGTGTTAAAAAGACCCCAAACACCAAACCAAATCAAACAAAACCAAAACAAAAAGCCAAACAAAACAACAACAACAAAAAAATCAAACAAATACCAAGTGGAGAACAACCTCAAAGAACCCACACAAACCAAAAGTAACAAACTAAAAAAAACCCAACCCCCAAACCACAAGAATACAATGAAAAAACTTCCCCACAGCCTCTCTGCTTCCCAGACTGTGAGAGAAAAGCTGGCCATAGCAGTGTGATATGTTGCAGATCTGACTTTGCAGTGTTGATTAACTGCTCTTAATCTGCTTGTAAAGGAGGAAGATGAATCTGAATTTTATTTCAAATGTGGATGGTCATTCTCTGGTCAAATAAATCCAAGTTCACCTCCCATTTGCACCCTGAGTGAGCCTGATCTCCTCCTGATCAGGCTTTCAACTGACTTCAGAGGCTGCTTTCAGGAGGGGCACCTTCCTCAGGATGCAGGTACCACTGCTGGCTCCCCAAGAGCTTGG
The DNA here is from genome assembly GCA_024734555.1 of Trochalopteron elliotii. Classification (NCBI taxonomy): domain Eukaryota; kingdom Metazoa; phylum Chordata; class Aves; order Passeriformes; family Leiothrichidae; genus Trochalopteron; species Trochalopteron elliotii. Next base: position 3,315,354 of record JANPWX010000081.1, on the reverse strand, counting down.
CTTTTACAGCTCCATCTTATGGACTAGAGGGTCCTGGTAGAACTTGATGCAACTTCCTGAAGTTGGTAATGCCTGGAAGAGAAGTTACAACCCAAGCACAGAGTGTCTCTTTATGAGAGACAGACACCTGCAGCTATCAGCAGCCTGAACTGTAGGCTGGGCTAACCTGACATGTTAGTCCTAATTGCTAGACAGTGATCCCAAAATTATCTGGTGATAGCTGTTGGCACTTCTGGAAGTGGAGTACTATGTGAACAATCCTGTAGCATAAAAGAGAGTATGGAATGTGGTAGTTAGTCCTCAAGTGACTGAGAGTAGTGGGTGGTGGGGTTTTCTAGTCAGTGGGATCCTTGTAGCAAAGGGAGAGGCTGGCTTGCTTGTTACAAATGTTCTGGCTGTGGTTCCCTGCCAGAGCAGTGTTAACAAAGGAGAGATGAAGACTCGAAATAGGCAAATGTATTCCCTGTAAATAACACCATGAATGTGTGACACGCAGTGCAACTGTTGGAGTGCTGCATTAGTGTAAAGAAAATTCTGAAGATATAACTGTAATATTACTAGAATGAGTGTATTTTATGTACCCCTACCTAGACAGGTAGAAAACTTGTGAAGAAAAAGGTATAGCATTTTAAAATGTAGATTAATTGACAGTGACTGTATTGGGGGGGGGAGGAATAGTTCTCTTTTGTCTCTCATTTGTCTGTGGTATATATGCATTCTAACTGGGAAAGAAATGAAAAGTTTAATTTCACTTCAGATTCATTATTAAGTATTTTCTTGTAATTAAATTAGAATGCTGCTTGCAGCAGTTTACAAAATGCTTGTCAAAGTAAAGAGCAACTTGGCATATTTCTTGTTTTCAGAACTTAAAGCACTAAAAAAACCTCAGCACCGGAATTAAACCTGCCTTTTTTTTTTTTTTTTTTTTAATAAGACTTTACCTGTGTAGAAAGTGATTTTGTAGGCTTTTCATGCAGCCATGAGTGTGACTGGAATGAGGAGATCCCTTTGGAGGGTTGTTGTGAACCAGAAATTGCACGGACTTACCTTCAGAGCATATGCAGCTTATTTAATGAAGTGATGAGCAAAGTACATAAGCCTGAATACACTAAAAGGGAATAGAAGCTGACTTTTCTTGATATAATTATGCCTGGGATTTGATATGTTTCTTTCCCTATCCTGGTGAGAAGTTTATCCACTTACTGCTGTTCATAAGAGCTTGAGTGCTAAATTCAGCTGTTTCTTCAATACATATATTTGTTCAAAGATACTCTATTCAAGCACAAACCAAGAGACTTCTGGGTCAATTTTCAAAATCATTGGAAAATGCAGGTGCGTGAAATGTATCCTTTTACATACAAAATATGTCTGGTGTTTTATAATGAACCAGCTGAAGTTCATGCTGTGAGGAGTTTTGCACTTGATATCTGTTTTTGCCTTACTTGAATGCTGCTTTTCTGTCTCAGTTCAGCAGAGTTTTCTGGCAATGCCATAGGATCACTTCTAAAAAATAGCACCACTACGTAAGTAATGCTTGAGTAAACTTTGAGTTGTTTCATAGCACACAGTATATCCTACACATGCTGTTGCCTGGGATGCTCGGAATTGGGTTCCAAACTTCAACTTTCTGTGAAATGAATATATTTTTACTGATTTCACTGATCAGCATATCAAGGATTCTTTTTTTTTTGTGAAGAATATAATCCAGTGATTTGTGCTTCAGTGCAATCCTGATATATTCAGGTATATGTTTTAAAGCAATAATTGAAGTAGAGTCTTAAGAGAGCCTTTTTTTCTTTTAGGATAAAATTAGTGTCTTGCAATATTTAATATCCATTCATAAGAATGTATCTTAATTATTACTGTATGATCTCTTTACTCCTCAAAACACAAAAATATCAATTTTAATTAAGTGACATGTTTAAATAATTAAAAAATCCTCTCAAACCACAACAACATAAACCAGTACAGAATAGACTTTACCTTCTTTTAGTCAGTTAGGCTTAGCCATCTTCCAAGGTACATTAAGATATTTTGATTTATAGAGCATCAATTCCCTGATAGAACAACTGGACCATGCTTCTTTGCTTAACAGGTAATTCTGAGATATAGCTTTATAATGTCATTACCTTGATAAATGCTTTTGTCAAAAATATGATACAGCTGTAATGAAATTGTGGTTCAAAACAAAATTTGCAATCATAACACTGATGGCAAGTGTACCAGTTCAGCTTGAGGTTTTTTTTCCTTTGCCCAAACTTAACAAACCAAATAACAGTGGAGTTGAAGGAAGGAGTGCTTAAACAATATGTAGGTTGTCCCATGTCAACACCACGTTTGCTGATCAGAAAGTGAGAAATGTATATTTCTGTTAATGAGGAAGCTTCTTTCAATTTTACCATAAAATCATGACCACTTTGTTAACCATGGAAGAAGTGATTTATGTTGTATATCCACTTGGAGTGGGAGAGCTGCATTATAATTGCTTCCTAAGTTCGATCATAATTTATTTGCGAAAAACCACTTGTGCTCGTGTGTATGAAAAGACATGCAGGGTTGAAAGCTGTAGCCTAGGAATGTACCTTGGAGGTGTGTGTGCTTAAGCATTCATCCCACCCTCTGGATTCTGCATTGCAGTTGGTACAACAGTCAAGACCAAGGAAAATCTTACGTACAGCCATATAACCCTGATGTGCACTACACTGCAGTGGAGACCAAGGCATAACATAAAAGATCCAAAGCTTTTTTTCCAGGATTTTGTTTCTGGATGCTTCCACTTTTTGTCAGCATTTCCCTCTTGCTGTGAGTGTCACAGACAACTGTGATGATGCCAGCAGTCAGAGGAGTGTGGGGATCTGTACTTTGCTTCTCAGGTTGGCTCTCATCTGCTAATGGGTCCTGGGTGAGTCCTGTGGTCTGTTCTCCCTCTCTGTGACAGAAAATACAGCACCTGGAATAGTGTCCTGGGAATGTGTGTGTTTTGGTGGCTCTTTTCCCCACCAGTACCTATCATCAGAGATGCATTAACAGTTCTGTTGGATTTTCTGGTACAATATATTATCTATCTATCTATCTATCTATCTATCTATCTATCTATCTATCTATCTATCTATTTTTTTTCTCCTCTTTCAAGCCCTGCCAATTAAAATTTGGCTATACTGAATCCCTGTGGATTTTGAATCTCAATGAATCTCACATTCATTATACACTAAGAGCTGAAAAATAAGGGTCAACCAGTGTCTGTTTCTTTGCCTTCTGTCCATGAAGTTCTCCACTCAGGGACTTGTGAGTGATTAGCATTGGCAGCAAAGGTACCAACTTTTTAAGTCCTTGTACAATTTTTATGATACTTTCATTCCCTGTAAAATATGTAAAGGGACATGTTGGCTTCTGAATGTGATCTATTTTTAGTACTCTAGCAAATGTTAGTAGTGGCAACCCCTTTTGGGGCAAGGGGAATTGGGTTGAAAGGTGCAGTCTTGGTTGAGGAATACCAGGAATGGTTCTGGAGAAGCTGTGTCCTGTCCAGTGCTGCACAGACGTGTCCTGGACTTCCTCTTTATCAGGCAACATATTAATGATTTTAACAATGCTACATGAAAAATTAGAGTAAGGGTCGTGGAACCTGTAGTTCACAGGGGCAAAAAAGTGAATGCTTTCCAAGAATGGAAGTGAATTTTATTCAAGTGACCAAAAAATGCTAGAAAAATATGGTGAAAAATTCTAAAGTACATTTCCAAGATAAGGCATTGCAGCATCATGAATTTCTCTGTAACATAGACAGAATACACCAGCTTCTAGGATCCTGAATATGACCCTTTAGAAAAATAAGGGGGAAATTGTGCAGATGGTACTGCAGCAGTGGATGTCAGCTAAACTGGCTCAATGTTCAAAAAAGGAGTATGGAGCTGTAACTTAATTGTAGAAAAACTTGAAGAACATAAACCACCTCGGTTTAAAGAAGTCTTTGTAAATGAGTATTTTATTTGCAGAACCACATCTCCAGCTGTCAGGTTTGACAGCAGATTATGATACTAATCCTACTTAAATGGTTATATAACCAATTAGTGGTAGGTGTGATGAACTCAGTGCAGCCTTGGAAGAGTTTAGCATGCAAGCAATGCATTGTTTATGGAGAAGATTGCGTGGTGAATGTTGTGGATTAAAATTTTGGTCATTTTCCTGTGTTTGTGTCTATAATTTTGAAGTGTGAGGTCTCCTCTCTGTTGCTAAATGCATTGTCTTTTTTCTAAATATATCTACATATGATGCAGAAATCTTAAATAAAACCAATTCTTAGTCCTATAATTCCTGTCCCAGAATGTGGCCAGCTACTTGAAAAGGCATGGTGATTAATTGATATAGCTAGTTTGAGGTTAATAAACTCCTGTCTAGAAGTGAGAGAAGTTTAAGTGAAAATCATGTAAATAATTGCATAGCATTGAAAATGGAATCTCCCTTGCTTCCTAGGGTAATTCTTACCTGAAGAGACTAACAGACCTCTGTTAACAATTTTCCAGGTATATAAAAAATGAAAATGTAAGTTTTACAGAGTGAAAATACTCTGTGGAGCATAGTGAACTACTGAGCTTCTTCAGTTTAGAGATAAACAATGTAGGTCACTTGTGGCTGGCCTCCTGAGGAGTAACTGGCCTTTTTGAGATCATAAATGGCTGATACTTCATGGATGCTGCATCGATAACATTGTATTTATCTTAATTGAATCTTAGAAATAATATGGTTAGAAGATAAGCCTTTTTAAGACTCATGTTTGCTGTTATATTCTCTTGTCAAGACCCGTTGGGTAAATATTAAAATATGAATACTCTGTGAGTGAAGGTTTTGGAGCCCATTCCTTTAAATCACAACATCTAAGACTTGGACTGTCAGATTCCTTATGTGTTTAAAGCAGTGTGCATCTTGGGGAATGTACTGGAGCTTGCAAATGTATTCAAATTTACCATCACACTTGAGCAGTTACTAGTCAGTTTCAATGTTCAGTGCTACTGAAGTTAGGTAGTTAAACCTGATCAAACTACCTTTTTAAACCCAGAAAAAGCCCCCTTTAATTCAGCAATGTTGGAGATGATAATCTCAAGCTTGCTGTGTACTTCTGTGTTCTCCGATGGAAGCTATTAAAGGCAGATCCAAATCATTCAGGTGAAATTCTGCTTCCGAATCCATGAGGATTGAGTGGAAATGCACTATGGCTTCACATTGATGAGGATCCCAGGGTTGCTCTTTGGTATAGTCGGTCAAATTTTTGTTTATTTTATCTGCAACTTCATTATGATTAATGTCCTATTGTGGTTTAATTTAGGCTCCAGTTAGTTGTACACTAATCCCAGGTAGCCTGACTTCAGGCAGTGATGTGATGGAGCTCTTTCCTGCCTACAAGTCTGTTAGTTCAGTTCAGGTTTGATTGAAGGCCAGCTGTAACCTGTTTTCTGGAGGTGGTGTAGGCATAAAGATTATTTGTATAGGGAAAGAAGAATTTCCCAGTCTTTGGTCTGCTTTACAGATTTGTGGTTTTCAGCTACATTATCGACCTTTTTGCATTCCCTTACTAGATATGTACTCCAGCACAACAGTGCAAGCAGTTCAAGTTTAATAGCTCTTGCTGGAAGAGGTTAAGAAGAAAAGATATGGAAAAATCTATTCATCTTTAAAAAGATTTTTTTAAGTGCTTTTCCATAACAAGCTGTTTAATTATTCAATGCAATGTAAACATAGACAGATACTCTTTTACAAGGAATAACTTCATTAAATATCTATTCAAAGCAGATGCATATATTTTCTAACATGGCAGGAGGACTGGAAGGTACTTATCTAAGGAAGAGAAAATTTAGTCTATAAAATGATTGAATAATAGATATGTAATTTTCTGGCTTTCATGTTCTTTCTGAGCACTTAATGGCATTTTAGACCTCATAAGCTTTGCAGGAAGTGTACTTTAAATCTTCAAACTCAATGGGGCACATATAAGTTAGTGTACATACAGAGGAGTATATTTGCATTGTGACTCTCAATCTTGCATACATATGTGCACAATTGAGTCTCTCATGAGGAATGTAATTTACAACTTATTGAAATTCTCTAGGCTGTAAATTTCGGTAAGCAGCTGCTTTCTTAAGGTTCATGTCCTCTGTGCCTTTTTGTAAACCTGCTTTCTCAAATGTTCTTTTTCCCTGAACCTCTCTGACTTACAGGAGACTAATGGGGGCATTCCTTTTGATTTATCATCTGTGCTGTAACTTCTTGCAGAACCCTGCCTGCTCCCCCTCTTCTTTAGTGCTACCTATGGTGCACTTTTATATGTGGTAGGTTTGTTGCCATTCTGCTGCTTGCCCTGAGTGACAGCCCTTGCTCTCAGTCTGGCTGCTCGTGGTTGCTCTTCACTTGAATTTCATTGCTAGGTGATGGATTTGTGGTTTGGAGCATGTGGTCTCAGGCATCCATGAGATTCTCTTGCCCACAGTTACAGGGTTCTGCTTCTCTGCTTCTGGTTTTTGCATGGGCAATGCTGGATTGCAAGACGAGAGTTTAAAGTATTCTTACAGGGAATTGGTAAACTGTGAAAGCTCTGAAGACTGCTTCTGTCCTAAACCTCTGTACAACTTCTCTTTGAATTAATTTGCAAAAGCCCTTTCTGGTCTATAAAGTCTATGGAATCGGGTTTTCCCTCTGGACTGTGATCCCAGCTGGAGTCTATCTGTCCCTTTAAACGCTGCTGTTTTGTTCCAAATTCCATGAGGTGTGTTGCAGTTGACTTTTCTTTTGGAGAGGGCTTTATATCACTCTAGCCTGTACTCCCTTTGAGTCAGTTATAATCAGGAGCAGAATTTATGTGGAGCAGTAAAATGTGATACTGTGTACAACCAGCTGAAATTTGCAGTGACTTATCCATGGAATTCTTCCTGTGAAAGCTGTTTTGTACTCCCTCCCTCCCTCTTGCTCATTACTGCACCTTTGGAGTCTGATTTCAACCACGGGGAAAATGACTGAAAGGAGGGTGAAATAAAGTTCTCTACTGGAGTTAATGCTTTTATATCCACTAACTGTATAGCTGGCTTACTTGTTGACATAAAGGAAAATGTCATGAGGAAACAAATAGCAAACCCTGGCAGTTTTGCAGCATGGCAGCCCTGTGACAGGAGAGTGCAGTGGGTGTTGTAAGCTCCTTGCTTACTCTCCTCCCAGCCCTGCCTCTTGCCCAAATTACGCTGCCTCTAATAAAACATTACACTTCTTAGTCTTGTGATTTTGTTTTTTATCTTTCCTCAATTTTGATTTCACAGCTTTTTATGATCCCTTTCCTTGCTGCCTTCTCTGCCCTGAAATGGCTGTGGGTCATTCTACCAAATACAAATGGAATTAATGTCAAACAAAATAAGGATAACAGAAAAGAGCTTTTCAAAATAGATTTTTTCCTAACTTCTATGCTTCAAATATTTGTTTTACTACTGGAAACAACTCAATGTTTTTCTGATTTTTAATCCAGAAGAGCTGCAAGCCTAATTTTGAATATATTCATAATACTTTTGAATGCTTGGGGTTTATTGGAGCAATTAATATATAATAATAGCTAGTGTATGATTCACTTTAATGAATTTAAGCTGATTATTTGCAATATAGTGAATATTCTAATTGGATGTTGCTCATTAAGCATTCAGTTGTAACTGATTCAGCAGCACTGGTAGGATTGCAGGTATGGTCAGCCTTGTTTTGCTGTATTTGTTCTTCAGCTTTACATTTCATTGTCTTATAACAGTTATCTAATTGCAATACAATTGCAAACAAATCCAGGCATTTAAGAGCTTGAAAATGATCTTACTGGATCAAAGCACAGTAGCTGAGACTTGTTGTGTGCATGTGTATCATTGCATTGCTGCTCCTATTGAGATAATCTTGCTTAATTTAATATTGTGGGAAATGTTTTACTGTTCACAACTAGCTGCTTATCAATTTGAGCTGTGTGAAATAAAGACTGTGCCCTCAAGTCTATGGCACTGACAATGAGGATCATTATCAAGATGGCATATGATGATGCTGGTAAGCATGCACTGTCCTTGCAGAATGACAGAAAATTGAGTTTCTTCTATATGCTTTGCATGAGGTCAGAAGTACCCCTGCTTATTTTAAAACCTTGAATGTTTTTCCTCTTGTAAAATAATCACTTTGATTGTTTTGGACTGTGTTGAATATCTGCTTGTTAGCACTGAACGCAACTCTTGACTGTAGCAGTCAGGAAAAAAAATCAAAAAAAATCAGAAAAGATGATAAATTCTGAATATTTATAAATATTTAAATATCTATTGTCAGCAAAATATTTAAATGCATTATACAGCACACATCTATGATGATTTTTGCTAGATTTAGAGATGGAATGTAATTCTGTTTGCCATATGTGGTTACTAGCACTGAGAAGGATACAGTGAGCTTTTGCCTTCAAGCTGTCAGTCTTAAGGAAAGTGTGAAAAGCTCTACTCAATTATCCATCACTAGCCATCACATCTCCAGTGAGGGTTCAGTATCCCAGCATTCTATCTCTGTTGAAACACTGGTAATTCTTCAGCTTTGTTTTTTCATATTATCCTGCTGAGGCTGCGGGGCCAAGTTTTGGGTTTTACTCCATGGTCAGTTAATGAAATCCATCTGAGAACAGCTGGGCAGAACAGCAAATACCCCCAGCCTTGTGTTAATCTCCTTAAAGCATCAGTTCTTCAGTCCAGCTTAGCAAGAGGGTACTTTTGTCCAGTTGACAGCAAAACACCAGCTCTGCTGTCTCTCCTAGGAGATGGTCATGCCCTCCTTGCACTCTGGAGAACTCACATTCATCCTGGGGGTTGTCCACCCACCTCTTTAGTGCCTGTGCCTCATGGGCAGCAGAGGCATTGCACCCACCCTCCGGGGCTCAGAAGCCTGTGCAGATCCACTGGCTGGGAATGGGCTCCCAGGTTTCTCCCTGGGGAGTCTACCTGGCTTTCTGCAGGAGTCAAAGCAGCTCATCTTTCAGGGCCTCAATAAGATGCACTTGCGTCATTAAATTCCAATATTTTATGCATTTTCATTGGCTGATGTTAGTATTTATGAAGCACTTTCTATTCAGAAGTTAGGGCAACATGGAACACCTTTGGGAGCTGCTGTGCTATTACTACCTTGCCTTATAGATGAGAAGGTAAATTGACTTGCCAAAGGCCATGCAAAGTCTCTAAGGGAACCAGAAATATAGCAAAGATCCATCAATGGGTCCTTTTCCCTACACAGTAATACCTTTGCTTTAGATAAAATTAAAAAAAAAAAAAAAAAGGAAATGTGAGAACAGGAACCATTAAAAAGTAATGCAAATATAACGCATTTTTCTGGTGCAGCTATCACAGAGGCAACCTCAAGAAAGCACTGTGCAGTGAGTTCCCTTCTATTAGTAAATTAATGCCTCAACCGTGCCATCTGACTGCCTGCCAACTGAGTTGTGCTTAATGTTGAATGAGCCTGAGGCAGAAATAGTAAGTCCTGTGCCACTCGTGAAGCCCGCTTGGTTCTGTAACTATATGTTTTTCATTTTGTTTCAGTGGTTTGGTCCAAAATAGTCTCCCTGTGGCACCTAGAAATTAGATGTTTGTGACTATGATCCCACCTACACAGAGTGGGAACTGATTTGCAGTATCTGTGTTGCTAGGTTTTGGCAGGTTTATGTAGAAGAAAACAGCTTTGATCAGCAGAGAGAGAGAGAGAAAGCATCCCTTGTATGTATTTCTCAGTCAGGGATGAGTACCCAAACCACAGCAAAGAAATGAAAGGATAATTGGTTGGAAAGTGGAAATTTTCAGCCTTAAAACTATGTTTGCCCTATTTGGTCAGTGCTTGGTCATTTACAGCTCTGAGGTATTATAAAGCAGGAACATATTTTACAGGGAACAGCACCTGAAACACAAACTCCTTTTAAAGCACCAAAGATCTCACCCTCTGCTACTTTCAAAACTCGCCTCTCATATAAACCCTTGAAGCAGACATGAGACATCAGCAGTCTGAAAAGGAGCCATGCTAAGAAACACCAGATCTATAATGATATATTATTGATGTGTCTCCCCATTAAGTACTCTCTAATCCCCTTATGTTAGGATTGTACAGCTTGAGTGCAGTATTTTACAGTACTTAATGTGCATCACATAGTTGCATTACTCAATGTGAAATCAGGTAGGTGTGTAGAACTTGCCTTGCTTTTGTTGTTAAAACAGGATCTACACCTTGCTTGAAACTTTAGGAAGTGCTATAGATCAAGAATCACTTGTTACCTGCGTTGTTTTTTGTCTTGCTTTTCAGCTTTCCTACTGTCCTTCCTGTACCTGTTCATGGGCTTTATAAAGGCTACAGATGAAATGCTCAACAAGAATTTTAGGAGGCCCCCAAACCCATTGTGCTACTTCTCTGAATTTACTTTGATTTCTTATCTTGCAAAGACTTCTCTTATTTTGTTAATTTTATTTCAAGACTCTTGATAGGGCCTGCATTTCCAATTCAAGGTGCTTCAGGGACAGTGATTTTACTTGGGTAAAATAACAGCTTCCCCCTGTGTGTGTCTTAGACTGGGATGCCCGTGGGTGCCACAGCTCTCAAGTGTTGTGGTTTGTTCTGGTGAGGGTTTTGGTGTGCTGTGTTCCCTTCCTGGGTCTGAGAAAAGCAAGTTGGGAACTGTTTTGTTGGGCATGTGGACACTCAAGGCCCTCTCGCCAAAGCCCTGCTTGTCATCCTCACCCAAAGCATATTGACATCTCTCAGCTGATCTTTTTCTGTGAGATCAGTTGCAGGTGATGTAGACCTTCAGAAGGCAGTTCATAATGTAAGTAAAGTTATTAGGCTGATGATTTCCTAAGTGTGACCCTTAACTTGGGTGTAGGAAATCCAAGTCATAAGACCTGTAGCTTGTATTAATGTAGCAAAATGGAGATTGATAGATTGATGCTGGCACACCTCTCAGCTGCCCTGTAATGACTTGACCAGCTGTGATACAAGTAGGAATATTTTCTGGGCTCCTTCTTTAATTTTAGAGTCATTATTTTTTTTTATATTTTGGTAGCATTTTATTTGATCATGTGCAAAACTCTTTTTAGCATACCTGAAGACTTTCACATATTGCTTTGGAGCAGAGGGGAGCTGGATGACACATCTGAGATGTCTTAAAGCATTGAGAGGGTAAAAGAACAAAAAGCTCCACAAACAGTTCTGCTTCTCTTTTAACACTGTAAAGATCCTGTAGTGGCTGAGTGTTAGAGGCAGTCATGGTCAGTGAAGAGCTGAGGTTACAGAAGTAGAGGGAACGTGGCTTTGCTCTATTCCCATGACCACCATCTACACTGTGCACATTGTGACACTGCCTGTTGTGTGCTGTTGCCAGCCTGCTGATGCTCTTCTGTGATTATTATAGCCAGACACAACAGCAAACCCTATTGGTACCTGTTCCATCAGAGTGGGAGCTGAGCTGGAGGCCACTGGTGGCTGAGGCACATGTTCCTGATCTTCTCCAGCTTCTTTTCCAAGCTTTGTGCTCTTACATAGCTGAACTGTCACGAGATGGGGAATCAGTGCATCAGGAACATAACAATAGCTGTAACTTTCATAGCTTCTGGTTCTGTGATCCCTCTGATGCCTTGGAAGGCTGACCTGAAACAGAGACTGGACAGAGCTAGAGAATAAAGCAGGTGTTTATTGAAAGGCCTCCAGGATCCACCTTGGGCAGGACAGGAGCCTGACCAGGGCCACACCCAGGGTGGACTGAGAATGGTGACAAAATGGACAACTGGTCATGAGGTTTTACATTTTTATAAGTTTGGTCCATTTGCATATTGGGGTTTAATAGTCCAATTATAGCTTCAGGTTGTGAGGTCTCATCCTTCTTGTTTTCTTTCTTCAGTCCACCGTTGTTTGTGCTTTTGGGCCTGAAAGTTGTCCTTGGTGTTCAGCAGGAAAAGGATTTGTTTTGTCTACCTACTCTGAGAAGAGAGCTCACTGGCACTTAATATGAAGCTCAGAACTACATCCCTCGGAAGCACAGAATCTGAAAATATGAAAGCTAAAGCTTAAGGCATCATTTCCCTCCTTTAGAGGCTTGACAAGGCTTTTTCCTTGTTGAATCTCTATTCTGAATATCTAGTAATAATAGGTATTCAGTAACAAATAAGTATCTAACAATGTAGGGACTCCTGCTTACCACCCTTTGAGATGTCTCTAAACTTCAGAGATGTTTAGGCAAAAGTGTCTGTTCCTGCTGGGATGGTAAGTGACTAAGAAAGGGAGGTGGATGAAGCTGGGAGAAGAGTTGGCGTTGCATCTGTTGTTACCAGGGAAGGGAGAGGTGCTTCTCTCTCTGCTGCTATTTCACAGTTCCCAGTTTCTCAGCAGTAATACCCAGGAGTAAGCCTGATTTTTCTGTATTCCAGGGTGCTGGGAAGCACAATAGAGCTAAGGGTGTTTTTGTTGGTGGGACAGACATTTAGTTGCTAATAGTTGTAACTTGCCATGCCTGGCAGTGTGGGGTTTTTTTCCTAGCTTAGTTTTAGGCTTCTCCCAATTAAAGAAATGAGACAGAAGGAGTTTTCTCTGTGTGTGGGAGCTTAGGTCATCCATAGGGATAAAGAATTAACTTTTGTGGTTTCGTCAGTAATTTCTGTTTTCTCTGGGATGATCCTGGGGAAAATAAGAATGTGCTTCTCATTTCCCACTATCTTTGAAAACAATCTCCCCTACTCCCTATGTTTAATCTGCATTGACTGAATGTTAATCAGGGTTTATTCCCAGGTAAGTGTTAAGAATTCATGTTTGTGTTTTGAATTTTGCATGGTGTAGCTTCTTTTTATTTTTGCAGCTAGTAGTTCTCTGAACTTGACTATGAAAAATAAAAACCCTTTAAATTCAATGTGTCTCAGGTTATCCTTGCCTCTATTTCTGCCCTAGTGCTGCCCTTGTTCTTTATTCCCATCAGAACTCAGTGTAGTCTGCTTCCAATTTGTGGTCTTCCAGAGAGTGGACCTATTCTTTCTAACAACTTTAAGTAACTCTGATTGTTCAGTCTCTGTATTGGCTTGATTGTGTTCTATAGCAGTGCCATGGTTTCTGTAATATTCTTTTTTTTTAATAGTTGAATGACCAGAACAGTAAGAGCAACTTTTCAGAAGACTAGAATGAGTCTGTGAGGTGTGTGAATTGAAATACCAGAGGACCTGATATTATTTTTTTTCAACTTTTTGTCTTAGTGCTGTGTCAAGTGATGATGAGTAGCTGGATCTGGAGAAATTCTAAGCCAAATAATCTGCTTAGAGAAATGTGGAATATGGGAAAAAGATACACTAGTGGAAAAAAGAAAAAAATCACTTAATCCTGGTTTTATTTTTTTTTGGTCAACAGCTGCTTAAAAAATCTATTTGCTCATTATGTTTCCCATTTAAGTTGAAAGCATATCTTTATTTTTAAATGAAGTCAGATTCAAGGTGTTAAAGCTGTGTTTCAAAATGGAGCAGGTGGGATTTAAAAGAAACAATTTTGCAATTAGACAGTTGAGTCTGCAAATATCTGAGCAGGTAACTGCCTGTTAACATAAGGTTGTCTGTAGACAGATTGGTCTGCTTATTTGACTGTGTTTCTGCCTTCTTTCTGAACTGCCACTTGAAATATCTGCTCTCCTTCAAAAATTGGAACAAAATCTAGCTTACTAGCTTGTTTTGTCAGCTTCTCATAGTCAGGTTACTTAGTGAGCTCAAGAGGGGATCATATTGGTAAATAGTTCAGTTTAGTTTATAGTCTGAGCTGCTTAGGCAGTGTGACAACAAAGTTAAAAACATTAAAACATCTAAGAAATAGAACGCTGAAGGTAAAAGCTACTGAGATACCCATTATTTAATGCTGTTTATGTGCTTATTTTTTCTCAAACAAAAATGTTTTCAATTCTTTTGAAAGACACAAAAGCTTAAACAAGTCTGACTTCTCAAGTGGTGGATTCACTTGTATTTTTGTAATTAAAAAGAGTAAGTGCCTGACCTTCAGTTGATTCAACAGTAGGAGTAAAGACGTTTGCTGGAAAGCCAAAAAAAATAATTATCCATGAGTCTTTCACATTTGACCAAAATGTTTTGGTTTTTTTAAGTTAAAGTAACACGTTTCCTTCAGAAATCTTTGTTAGGCTGTCATCATTTTGTACTTGATTTGGGAAAGGTACTGTTGATGTAGAATGAAATGAAATCTCTTCAGCAGCTACATTGTCTGTTTCTGTCCTAATTTAGCCCCAGCTAGCAACGAAGTACCAACCCTCACATCCATCTCATGGTCGGGTGGAGAGAACAATCAGAAAAATAGTATGTGGGTGGAGATAGTATAGTTATAATTTGAAATAATGTAAAATAAAATAATAGTCATAATAAAAGGGAAAGGAGAGGAATAAAACTCCCTGAGAGAGTGAGCATTGCTCAGCAACAGCCAAAACATCGGTGGGCTATCCAACAGTATTCTTATCCCAAATCCCCAAGACCCAGCACTGTACCAGCTACTAGGAAGAAAATTAACTCTACCCCAGCCAGAACCAGTTTTGGTCACCACAGTATAAGAAAGATACTAAACTATTAGAAAGTTGGTTGACCAAAGGCAACCAAGATGGAGAATGGCCTTGAGGTGAAGCCGTGTGAGGAGGGGCTGAGGGCACTTGGTCTGTCCAGCCTGGAGGAGACTGAGGGGAGACCTCACTGCAGTTACAACTTCCCTGTGAGGGGAAGAGCAGGGGCAGGCACTGATCTCTGCTCTGTGGTGACAGTGACAGGACCTGAGGGAATGGCCTGAAGTTGTGTCAGGGCAGGTTTAGGTTGGATATTAGAAAAAGTTTTTTCCACCCAGAGGGTGTTTAGGCCTGGAACAGGCTCCCCAGGGCAGTGGTCACAGCACCAGCCCGACAGAGCTCAAGAAATGTTCAGACAATGCTTTTTAGGTACATGGGGTGGCTCTTGGGAATGGTTGTTTGTAGTGCTAGGAGTGGGACCAGCGTCCCTTCCGACACATCTTATTCTGTGATTCAGTTTCTTGTGCCAGACTCAAAAATAAAAGTAAACCCAGGATGTTTATTATGTGTAGACAACTGTCCAAAAATACTTGCACCTTCCATGTTATGAGCATTTAGCACAGAGGCAAGTCTTATAAGAAGTGCTAGATTGGTATCAGCTTGAAGGAAATCTGTCAACTACTTGGGACAGGATTGGATGTGCACTTCTCTAATTATCTTGGACAGCAGTGAAAGCCATGCCTTTTAACAGACAGCAGCACAGAGTTAGGCAGGTAGGCAGAGTGTCTAGACAGGTCTCAGAGAGATGGGAAATCACACAAACATTAAATTTAAATGCCTGTTGCTTGTGTCTGCAACCCACCTTCAGTGGATGCTTTGACAAGTAGGCTTCAGCTGTCTGAGGACAAAAAGTGAATGTTTCAGAAGTATTTGAAATCTAACTTCAAAAATTAGTTCACAAATACTAATTTGTGTTCTTTCAATCTAAAGAAATTCTGTTAATGGAACACTTAAGACTGTAAATCCTTCAAGGATGTTGTTATAGGCACATTTTTACATGGAGAGAAATAAACTCCAGGTTCTCAGGTAGCTGAAACAGAAAGTCTGCAAAGATGGACTAGAAGTGGAAATACTGAAATGAATGTTTTATATTGGCAGGAAATCAGAATTTACCCAGTTTGCTTCTCAGAAATTGACCTGAAATGTTTCATTTTCACAAGTCTTTTGACACCAAATAAGTGTTCTTCCTTAATGCTGAGAGTATGCCATGTATGAATCTTCCAAATGTGTTGCTAATGTCTGATGCTTTTGAGAATTGCCCTGGTGAACATCAACTTCCTCTGAAGAAAATAGTGTTTATTTAATGAGGGATTTATAGGACATCTGGATTTTAAAACCCAAACCACAGCCTATTAGAGGGGAATAAGTACGTTCCTTGTTTTTGTAATCCGGTAGAGGCTTACAGAAAATAGTCATGAACGGCATTTACGGACCTGATGTAATTTGGTTTGGCTTTCTTGATGATACTTGAAGGACTGCTGGTTTAGAAAGTTAGAACGATTTCATCCCAAATAAGGAATGAATTAATACAATAAAAAGCCAATCCAATAACTCTGTGCTCTGTCACTCCAGGCCAATATATCACATCAGAAAAGCTTGTTTCACCCAAGGTGAAAGTGGGGGAAGGTAAGTCGATGACAAATAACAAAGTACTGATATTGCTGGAGAGCTGACAGCTATGACTGAAGGTCATTACCATGACATTATCATTATCTGGGCAGGATTAAATTAAGTCCAGAACTAATTATATTGTCCTTTCCAGAAATAGTCCAGAAATACTTCTGGTAAATGTCAAAAATACAGTTCAATATTTTGATGTTTGGAGCTTGACACTCAATAAGGGGTGCGTGTGTTTCTGCAATTGCAATATAATAAGTGGAAAGAAGGCCAGTAAAAATGAGCAGTATCAGAATATTTCATAGTCCTCTATCTACACATGCCAATAAAACTTGACTGGATAGATACAGGCAGACACTGCAGTCCCACACCTTGTATTTCATCCTTTTGAGATGGAAATAACTGTTTTTACCTCTTCTGCCAAAGCTAATTTTTCCAAGCTTCCAGCCTTACTTTCATATATCCTTTCTTTCCAACTTGCTGTAGTTAAAGTACTTTGAAAAATACTTATCTTCAAAACATGTCAAGTTTACAAGTGTACTTTTGTGATGTATCCTTTCAACTGTCATTTTTCAATCTCTTTTGTATGTGTATTTCTCCTCTTTCTGTGTGTATATGTGTGTTTTTTTCTTGGATATTCAGTATTTTTATGCTGTGCCTTTGCATAAATAAATAAATATTGATTATTTGCTCTGCTTTCCTGTTTACCTACATTGGTCTTTTCTCACTGTTACTGCCTTTACTGCGACTTGCCAGAAACATAGCTGAATTTATCTTTGAACAATTTCAATTTCTTTTCTGTTGCTCTTCCTGTCTTGCTTTATACCTTCACATTTCTTTTGGCTTTACTCTCTACCCACAGTGTGTTGTGCTGAAATACAACATCTTTCTTTACCTCTAGTTTAGTTTCAGTTTATTTATGGATAGAAACACAAGTATGTTACAGGTGTTGTTTAAAAGTTACCCCATCTGTTCATCTTAGCAATGGGATTTCTGGGATTTAAGCCCAATTTACTTTCAAAGGAAGTGTCTTGCCTCAGCTATTCCTGTAGCCATCAAGCTGGGTGGCAGTCAAGGCAGATTTGTTCTTTTCCCTATTTCTAGTCAAGTTTATGCCTCTCTTCTCTCACTTCGTGCCCTTCTATGAAATTCTCGCCATCATCTTCAGTTCTCTTTTTTTTTTTTTTTTTAAGTCTCTAGCTGAAACTTGCATTTGTGTTTTTATGTTTGGACACCTGTTTATTTTTTATGTGAATAAGAATCATTCGTGGGCAGGACTGTACATAGAAAAGGTGAAGTAATGGCTCTGCTGCTTTTGGACCTGGGCTTAGAGACCAATGAGGTTGTGCTGGGGAAGATGGGTGGGGAATAAGTAAGGAAGTGTGGAAGTACAGTGGGAATGGGAAGTAGTTAGTGAATGGCTCTGTGTTTTATGTCCTCAGAAGAGTGCTCCCTGGTACCCCTGCAGGCTACTAGGTACCCAGCCATCCTCTGAGGGAAGAATTTTTTTCCTAAAATCCAACCTAAACCTTTCCTGACCCAACTTCAGGCCATTCCCTCGAGTTCTGTCACTGTCACCACAGAGCAGAGATAAGTGCCTGCCCCTGCTCTTGCCCTCAGAAGAAGGGGGGAAGCTGTAACTGCAGTGAGGTCTGCCCTCAGTCTCCTCCAGGCTGAACAGACCAAGTGCCCTCAGCCCCTCCTCACACGGCTTCCCCTCAAGGCTCTTCTCCATCCTCATGACCTCCTTTGGATGCTCTCTAAGAGCTTAGGGATTTTTTTTTTTATATTGTGGCACCCCAAACTGCCCCAGCACTGGAGGTGAGGCTGCTCCAAAGCAGAGGGGACAATCCCCTCCCTTACCCTTGGCCATGCTGGGCCTGATGCCCCCAGGACATGCTTGGCCCTCCTGGCTGCCAGGGCACTGCTGGCTCAGATTCAACTTTCCATCCACCAGGACCCCCAGGGCCCTTTCCATGGCACTGCATTCCAGTATCTCATTCCCCAGTCTGTCTGTACATCCTGGGTTGCCCTGTCCCACTTGCAAAATCCAGCACTTCCCCTTTTTGAACTTCATGTTGTTGGTTTATAAGACTTTGCTTTATAAGACTTTGCTTAAACTTGTAATTCCCTTATAAACATGAAGGATGAGGAAGAGAAGAGTAAAAGCAAATACTCTTCACTTTAAAATGGTAATATCAACAAACTCCTAGTATTCCTCATCTCTGAAGTTCTGTGCTTTGATTAATATCTTTGTGAAAACAACCTGTGTGCTGACTCTCAGTATCAGCAGTCTTAAGGTTCTGATGCCCACTGTGCTGATCTTATGTAGTTCTTTAATGGATTTCTTCAGATGAAAATATAATTAATCACCCAATACTGTGAAATCACAAGCTCTCATGCCCTTAATCAAACAGGCATTTCTTCTCTGACCTTGAGAGATACAGAGATGGGGAGCAAGAAAACAAAGTGCAAACCCACTCTGTCACTGTGTACCTTGTGCCTCCTTGCTATAATAAAAGCCAGTAGCAGCTGTAGTTCAGTGGCTGACAAAGCAGAAGCCAAAGCCTGCATGCCCTGTAGCATCTCTGGAAATGTTTGTGGGATATGGGGATTCTCTGTATGTCCTCTGGACCTCAGTGGGGTATTGGAGGCTGTTTCTTTCTGGGCTGTAGGGCCTCTGTGTTTGCAGGGTTTAAATGCTTAGATCCACCTGAAGCTGTAAGACAGGGAATTGCATCACCGCAAAGAGGAGATACAATATTATCCTGGGGCCTTTCCATGCTTGTTTGTTTTGCACTCAAGCACTTTCATTTTTTACTGGAGTGTTGTCTCTACCTTTTGGATAGGTTGCTGACTTGCTGCACTACTTACATATTTGCTTTTTTCTCAGCACTTGCTTCTGTCCTTCTCTGTGATGTTAATATCTGCCTTAGTTTTACTCCAAATGTGTCTCATGAGTTATGTGTCTGTGTATACATCCATTTGTCAATCTGTAAAGATTCACTCAAAAAGCTAAAGAACCCCTGCTGATGGTTGAACATACTAGACTTCTTTTGTCTTTCAGTTTGCCCCATTAAACGGTAAACAATGTTCCTTACTAAGAGTTTATGAAGTTCTTAGTGCAGAGGGATTGGAGACCTTAATTGTGTGATGTTCTTGTCCAACAAAGAGTAATTTAGCTAAGCAAGTTTTTTTTTTAATCACTGCTAACACTAGGAGTATGCTTCATTAAGCTCCTTAAAGTTATTTTTCTTTATTGTATGTAAAAAACTCTGCCACCTACTTTGTAGTAAAGTTGTGTTTGTTCTAGAACAGCAAGACACATTTTTATGCTTGATTGTTTGCATACCCTTCAAATGATATTGCTTTTATGCTTAATACAAGTCTTTTCTATGCTGGTTCACAGTTAACTTATGTTTAATTTATAGTCTTGGTCAATTTAAAAACAGAGAAAAAAATAAACAGCAGAAAACAGAACCCTGGACAGTCTCATTAACCTGGTAAAAGATGAGATGAAAAAGTCAGTGATCCTTTGCCAGAAAACCTTGAAGAGTCAAGCCCAGTCCCAGCAGAGTCTGGTTTCTTTTGGCTTTCTCAGTCCCAATCACTGTCTGTCCCAACAGAAATGTGTTTCCTTCGGCTCCAGCACTGCCCTAAGTTCTCAGGAATAATTATACCAGTGTTGTATAAAGTGTGGGGAGGCTGGAAGCAACCAGTTAGATAAATTTGGGTATTTTCAGTGGGTTTTAAAATATTTAACAAGTTATTTTTGTAATTAAAAAAAAAAAAATCTACCCATTCAAATTTTGTAATGGAACTTAATGTTTTTGCATAGTAAAGGATATAGTAGAAAAAATTGCAGTTGCATCACTAAGTACAGCGTGTTATTTTTTCCATTATTATGTGAATGTGAGTCCATTTACTTTCCTAATTGTGTTTTGCAGTCTTCATTGATCTACCACAGCAATAAACCAACCCCTAGTTAAATGATGTGGGCGAAAAACTTTTGATTACCTCTTTCAGAATAATTTCTAAACTGTAATTTTATATTTTTTTCCAGTCTTTATTTTCTTTCGAAGTATGTTCTACAGCATCTCTGAACCTTAGGACAGAATATATTAATACTAGACTATTTGGTTTAGGTTATGATTTATTTGGAAGCACTCAGCAATTGTGATTTTTCTGCTTTTAGAATTTAATTGAGGTCAATTTGTTTTCTTCAGTATTAAACATTGAAACATATCTATTATCCATGTGGTCTTTGGGTCTTGGTAAGTGTTAATATTTGTAAATTTGGGGTTATTGAATACCCATAATCATTTATTTTGAGTTGAGAAAAGTAAATGAGACTTATTTCTTTATCTAATGTTGGATTTCAAGGAAGAAAAAAAAAAACAAAAACAAAAAAAAAACAAAACCCTCCAGAGTTGGAAATGCAGTATTTCCAAGAAACATTTTAGGAAAATGGAGTTGTTAATCGTCATTTTTATGATCTGCTGGGAGAGGAATTCTTATTCTTCCCTGACCTAGCATGATGTCATTGTCCTTGTTTTCAACTGATGTTAAGGGAAGTTTACGTTGTCTGGTACCTTCAAGAAATGCTCAACATCTCACAGAAGGACACCATGTAAAAATAAGTGGTACCTGGTTACGTGACTTTTTATAAGCTTTTTTATGTTTCTTCCCATTTGAACAGATTGATTTTGCAATTCACCCTTAGTGAAAAGTGTCTGTATATTCCCTCTCCTGAGCTCAGTCTGCTTGTTTTGGGAATTGAAACTGTGTTGGGCACATCACTGTTCATTATTATGTACGTGTGCAATAACTGTGGCAAAATGATGAAGTTTAGTTCAACAAAGTTTTAGTTCAGGGCTGAATTCTCAGCTGCCTCTTACTTAAAATGCTATTTTGAGGAGGGCTATCTGACTTTGAGATAACAAAATATTTTTAAGGCTCCAGTTGAGAAAGCATATAAATACTACCTGAAATTTCAAATGAATTTAATTTCTTCAACTATTAGAGAAATGTCTTTAGCTGTCAATCCAAAGGGAGGATAATAAGTACCACTGGCAAAAAAAAAAAAAGTCTGAATCAGTTAACATGTAGTTTCCATCTCTAGGAGGAGATACATCTGCTGCCTGATATTCATGGGATCTCTCATTAGGATCAGAGATCAGTTGCAGAGTGCAGTCCTCAAATACTTGTTCTCACAAATCCTGTAACTTCTGGATAACAGGTTCTATGTGATGTAGATTTTATTTTTGTATTTTTTTTTTTACACAAAATGAAAGCAAAAAGATTTTGAGAGGTCAGAATAGCCCTATTTTCTCTCAGAGGAAAGAATACAATGTGTATGGCGGCTTTTTACCTGGTAAGGCTTTGACCTGTCTTATGACAGAAATTTTTACAAGAAAGGGTGATGATGATGCTACTGGAAACCCAAGTTGGATTTCAAGGTATCAATTAAAATATCACAATTTCCTAATAATTGTTTCTCCTCTGTGTGTGTGTTTCAAGTATCTTGGAAATAGGTGGGAAAGAAACTTTGACTGGGACCCGTTAAAGAGTTGTATATTAGATACATTCCGGCTTCTGTGATCAAAGTGGTAAGAGATGGCCATGATGAGAAGTGAATGCTTCAGAGTATCCACGGTTTAAACTGGTGGTGTCCTTGTTAAATGGGCTGAAGCGTTTCTGTCACAGGAGAGCAGAGAGAAGGGAACCCTGAGTGGTGAATATAGCTGATCTACAGAGGTGTTTTTTATCTTTAACCCAGTCTGTGCTCAGGGATGGAGCCAGTCTTCATAGATCAGTTATAATACTGCTCTACAGACTTCTGTAGGAAATGAAGTCTCCAATATATTTACAAGCTGGTGCTGTTGCTTTCAACATAGTAACTCTTTCTAGGAGAATGTCTTTGAGTAGAATCATAGAAGTTGGCAAAAATAGAACTGCACAATTTATCATTCAAAGACTAGAAAAAAATTCTGTTGGATTTTTTGGCGTAAAAAATAACGCTGAATCAAACCTGGATTTGTGGTCTCGTGCAGTTAGCCACCAGATATTTTACTTTTTGGCATTTGATGTTTTGAATCTTTTAAACTGAATTCACTTCAATAATTCTCTCCACTGAGAAATGCCCTTGTATCTGTCCAGACTTAATTCTTTAAAAATATTAACAGCCCCTCCCAGTGGGGGTTCTTTAAAGTGTCAAATGCCAAATTCTACTCTTTCTCCATATGAAAAGTTATTTTTAAATTGATAGTATGTTCCTGCCTGTTTCTTCTTTAATTTAATGCAGCTGTTACCATGTTGGAGCCAGTGGTAATCTCTGCATTGCCATTTCTTTCTTTATGACTCTCTTCCATTGCTGCAGTTCTCTTCATTAATTCTGATCATATTTTGTATTTGCAAAAATGTATTTATAAACCACCTTATTTATCTGCCTGAAAAACTAGTTTGTTCTGCACTCAAGAAACTAATGGTGGCTATAAGGAACAAGTGCTGCTTTGCAGTCTGGTGTGCCTCTAGCCCAGCTTTCAACTACAAGTTCCCACTTTTCCTCTTCCATGGTAATATGGCTTTTTGTGAGTACTAATTAAGCAAGTGAGATGTAACTTTTCAGAGTTTACTTAGGTAGGGAGGGAGGTGGTAGACCTTTGTATCCATGGATACTCTTGGCCAGGGACTCTGCTCAAGATAACGTCGGAATTGAAAGTCAACACATCTTATCTGCACTATCATTACTGAAGTGTTTGCAAAGACATGATCACTGTTAATTTAGAAGATTTAATTTAAAATGGAGGAATTAAGGTTCAAAAGCCATATTTAGTGACTAAATTGCTTTAGAAGAGGTGAGGGCTCTCTCAATCTTGACGAGGCAATTTCATCACGATTTAAAAAGAGGCCAGCTAAATTTCCATGTACGTTACAGGGCATGGACATTAGAGTATTTGAAAAAGATAAGTGCTAGAAAATCTATTGGGAAGAGGACCATAAAACTGTCTGTAATTTAAGGCCCTAAATTTAGGGCACTCTAATTAAAGCTGACTTTGTACCCAAAAATAGCAGTCATATTACAAATCTGTTTCATTATATACTACAAGTATGCCACTTTATTTCTAGTAGATCAGATTTTTTTTTTTAATCCATCTAGTTTTGTATGGCTGTTGGGAAGTGAGGACAGAAATTTTTATGCCTTAAATCCTTCTCTTTGTGTGTAAAATCCCCTTTTTTGACAAAACATTGCATTTCTTGTTACAGAATTCTGGAGATTGAAATAAGACTTACTGCATGAACTTAAAATTTCAGGCTGGCTCAGACTGGGAGGATATATGAATGGAAGAAAATAGAAAGTAAGAGATTTTGTCAGTAATAGAGTGTATATAGATTTGAAAATGAGATGTAGCTTCTGAAAGGATTTGAAAACTATCCCTGGATTCTTCAAGCGTAAGCCTCCAATGCCACCATGTATACTCAGTTTCATATGAGGGAAAATTGATTTTTCTGTAAAGTAGCTTGTTTTATTTGTCTGGAGACCAGTTTTTACTTCTATAGTCTAACCTAGAAAAAATAATCTATTTTCAGAGGTACCAGTAATAAAAGGTACTAGAAATGTAACTGGTTGGATGAAGCAACATGCATTGAAAATCTGTCTGTATACAGTCTGTGTCTGACACTTTTAAAAGGGTGGGAGTTACAGGATTAATGTTAATGAGACCTGTGGTTTTTATAGCACTGACATAATGAACTGAGAGCTTTTCTGCTCTGGGTTTATTCCTCACCAGCAGCTTTGGGTGACAGGGTCATGGGGTTGTTCTGCTGATGTGCTTTTCTGTGTTCATTAATTTAGATTGTTTTATGACTTCTGTTTTTCATATTTGTTCTGTAGTTTCTTACCTTTTCTGGAAATAAAAAAAAAGGGCTTTTTTATAGTTTGGTTTGTGAGGTTAATTTCACTTTTTAAATGGAAAGCTTGACTTTTAATAAAGTGGAACTGGAAGCATGAGATGAAACTGAGTAGCAAAATACATTGTTTTAAAAACCAAGCAAACACTGCAGCTAACTTGCTACAGTCTTTTAATGTGAATAGTGAAGCACCATCACTTGAGTAATGTTAAGATCCTGAAAAAGAACTGAGGAGTGATCTTTTGATTCGTTTCCTTGACTGTGTCTAGTGATATTGCCTGCTTTCTCAATCCATATTTGTCTTTTGAAATCTTCACTCTTGAAATACTTCTTTCTAAAAATAACCATACATGTGAAAACTTTGCAAAAACCTGAGGTGAGGTGGAAAACAGAGGGAGACAGCTGCACCTTGTGCAGCAGATGTGGCTTGAGCTTGTGTGATGCCATATTTTGTTACCTGGAGTGCATAGGGTTTGCTTCTGGAATATCTGAACAATGAAGGGATTTTAATCCCATGACTCATGTACTCAAAAGCATACAGAGTCCTAGGCAGCAGCTCCTTACTCAGAGCAGCTGTCGTATTAATACCCCTGTCTTTGCCTTTTGATTTGTACTTTAATTTGTTTATTTTATTTTATTTATATTATGACCTTATCACTCTCTACAGCTTCTTGAAAGGTGGTTGTATCAGGTGGGGGTTGGTCTCTTTCTTCAGGCAGCAACTGACAGAATGAGGGGACACAGTTTTAAGCTGTGCTAAGGGAAATACAGGGTGGATATCAGGAAAAAGTTTTTTACAGAAAGGGTGATAAAGTATTGGAATGGTCTACCCAGGGAGGTGGTGGAGTCACCATCTCTGGATGTGTTTAAAAAAGACTGGATGTGACATTTTCTGCCATGGTTTAGTTGAGGTTAGGGTTGGGTTGGACTTGATGATCTCAGATGTCTCTTCCAGCCTAATGATTCTGATTTATCTTGCTTATTTGCCTCCAACTCCAGATGAAACTTATTTCTCTTCTTTGAGGGTGTGATGGCTGCCACAGAGGAGGGTGTGAGTGCCCACAATGACCTGAATGGAGGGAATCACAGGCTGGAGTCCCTCTGGGAAGTGAGGAGCTGAGGTTCCCTAAAGAAGGTTTTCTAACAGTATAAAACAGCCTTTTAAAAAGAAGGGAACTGCAAGACTTTTTTGTGTGTGGATCCTAGTTTTCTCAGTATGTTGGACATGCTCAGAGTGTAATGCAATTACCAGGCTGAGCCTGGAGAACACCAGTGTGATGGAAAGAAGCACTTGTCTGGCCTCTTCACCTTGAGTGAATGGAGTCTTAATTTCTTCTGCAATGCTGTCAGACCATGTTCTCTTTCTGAAGATGTGTAATGTATAGTGAATTTTACAGAAAATGTTTTAATGCACTTCAGTTCTTGGTAATGGACCTTACTCAGTGTTTTCAAATGTGATGTGTAAAACTTGGAAACACTATATAACTTATACACTGCAGTACCTTACCCTCTTTTTGCTGCTTATAATACACTTAATGTTTCACTAATGCAAGGATATAAAAGTATGACCTGATTTTTACAGTGGCATGAATGGACTCCTGATTCTTTCTTCTCAACCTGTTTGGCCTGTAATTTCTCTCTGATAGTTGGGGGGAAGCTTTCTTTGGTGGTGTTTTTTTTTTTTTTTTTTTAATTACAGGAACTACTTCAGATGTAATTGTCAGACATAAATTGCAAAATATTACTTAAATCCTTCAATTAATTGTGAGCAATTTCACAGAAATAAATCTAATGTTTAAAGGAGTCAATAACTTTGATGGAAGTTCTTATATAAAAGTTTCCCATTTTTCTGTAAAACAAACCAATAGTCTTGTACATGTAACATTTTGATCGTGTGTGCTAGACCTACAAAACCTTGTACCTCTGAAAGGAACTATTCATTTTTTCACTATGATAAATATTACGATATTTACAAATAAAAAGCAAATGGCCTCTCTGGATATAAAAAAAAATCAGTTACAAATCTGGTTTCTGTTGTTTTTTAACTTGAAAGTGGAATAATGATGTTTCGTTTCCTTTTATGCATAAATTAACTTAATTGTTGGTAGCAGTATGTTTTGAGTTTTGCATTTGGAAAACATCCAAATAAAGTTCTGAAGTTCATGTACTTTTGTTAGTCATCAATTGCTCTAGCATAGCCATTTTTTGTGTATTTGTGAAAATAAAATGGACTCTCCAGCACAAAAACCCTTCATTGGAGTAATTTAGTCCAGGGAGCTAGAAAATGCTCCTCCAAAATGGGATAAACCCATAGGAAATGTCTTGAAGATAAATGATGGGATTGTTCTGGTCAGTAAGTAAATTCTGCACATAAAGGACAATGAAGACCATAATCCACTTTGGGTGGTTTTATCCAATTTGAGGCAGTTCTTTAAGCAAAAAACCTCCACATTCTGTTTCATTGGAAGGAAATGAAAGCTTAAAGTAACTGTAAATTTCTTTGCCCAAATTCCTCTGTGAGGTGAGGCAATAATTTACTAAAGGATGGCGCCAAGTCTTTTTCTTCCTGTGGCATGTTTAGGGCTTAAGTTCCACTTCTGAGAGCCATTTTAAATGTATTGTTAGCACAAGGCACTTTGCCTGAGTAAAAGTGAAGGAAAAAATTAAATTTGGACTGTTTTGGAACTTTATGGAAAAATCAGTAGTCAAATAAGAAATGAAATATCTTCTTAAAAAAACCCCAAACTTAACTCTTTGGATTTCCCATAAACTAACATTTTTTTCTTTCTATTGAGCATGATGTGGCAAATAGAGCAGCAGCTTTCAGAGCATTGCTTTTATGAAGATCAAATGGTCTAATGAATAAGTAATATGGCATCTTGTAAAGCTACTGCCTGCTCATAATGCATCCATGTTATGGTAACAGATTGTAAATTAAGAAATATGTTGTTTCTTTATCTGTTCTGTCTGTTTGTGGCTGTCCCATAAGGATAACTGATGGTTCTTCATATCAGGCTTCAGTCATTTGGTAAAAGTGCCTGTTTGGCAGGAGCATGTGTCCTTAGGACACCTTGAGCCTACTGTGATATGAGAGGAGGATTTCTCTGTGTTAACACCAAGTTCATCTAGAAAAAAAAATAATCATGGGCATTTAATTCAGACAGTGTTCTGTAGAAAAAATAAACTGGTTAATTAATACTGTTCTGATATCTGTGGTCAGATTATTTGTTTCAGAGTTTGAATTGCTGGTTTTTCTTGAAAGTAAATTGGGGGTCAATAAAAATGGCTAAATACTTGACAATAACAAATTGTATTCATAAAAAGTTTGTCATTTGCCCTGTAAAAGTCTAACATTCCTGACAAAGTCATCTTCCACATCCACTTGAAAATATAATGATCAAATACATTAATAAGGTGCAAATGAAGCATGTTAGCATCACTCCTTAAAACAGCTCAGATTTGAGAGTGGGACACAATGCTCCTTTTGTACTTCAAGAAAGAGGCAACAGAAACTTTGTTTTACCCCGTGCACTTACTTGTGATGTCTTCTAAATCATTCTTGTGTTTACTGTATTGTCCAATATTGAATGGTTCACTCAAGAAATACAATGCTACTTCTCTATCTTAGACCTTTATCCTGTAAACATTAAACATTTTTTTATAATATTTGAAATCTAGTCCTTTCATTTTTCCCACTGAGATGGAGATGGGGTAGCAGCAATCCTTAAAAATTATTGCTCAAAACCATATCTGTATTTTCGTAATTGAAGCAACTGTGTCTGTTTTCTAAAACCAGACTAAAATATAGCTACACCTTCCTGAATATGCATTTGAAAATATTAAGGTTTTATCTCATTCAAGATCTTTCAGGATAATTTTCATTATTTTAATCACAGTTGCTTTCTGAAAACAGTTGATAACAATGACATTATCCAAGGATGTTAACACACTGTATCTCTTCTAGGTAGAAGAGATGATGAAAAAAAACCAACCAAACAAAATAGATCTCAGTTACTTCAGAGAATAAGTTTCTAAGCTGACTTCACTGATGTTGAAGGACAAATACACTTTAATTTTAGTTGCCTAATATCATAACACATTATTTGTCTGACGGTCTTGCAGCTGCTGTTGTGTGTATCCATGGCCTGGAAAATTAAGGAATTTCATCCTGCTTTTATGAGAGTGAGGTATGCACAGCTTGGCATCATCTTCATCATCATCACCCTTTTTGTCCAAGAAGGGAGAATTGCATGAAAAGAATGGTGGCATCCTGTTTTTTCTTGCCTTGTCAGTCAATAACTTTTGAGTTGTTTTCCTTCAATGCCTAGGAGCAAAGGAAAGCATAATACATGGGAAAATCAAGTGTTTTTTCTACTTCAGGCTATGAGTGATTGATACATGTTAATTTTGGGTGCAGTTGTAGCTGTTCAGTAGTATTACCAGCAGTGAAGGTTTTTCTTCATTCAGCATGGTCTTATTCCTATTTGAACTGTGCAGTCAATTCCCTTGTTTCAGCTGAGGTGGATAGAAGTGATGTTGCTGTCTGATGAAATGAGACAGCTGTTTCTGGGGGTTGCAGAAATGGTTGATGAAATGCTTGCAGGTACATTTTGTGTTTGTTTGTTCTTCATTTTATTTAGGGTTTTTTTAGCCATCTAGTTTTACATCAATAGTTCTATAGAGAGAAGAAATACAAAGCAGGAAAAGAGCTCTCCAGGTATGCATTCTGCCTTCTGTTCTGTAATGCATTGCCTGTTGGGATTCTCTTGTTTGGCTAGAATCAAATACCAACCCAGCACCCACTCCTTTAGTTCTTCCAGATTCCCCATGGGCTTGAATATGTAGGCATCACTTCCACATGAGAACTTGGAAAAGTGCTTGCTGATCCACTTATACCAAGCCTATCCCATTTTACTGAAGGGGTGGGAAACTGAATGCCAGAATACTTGGTGGGGTATTTGGCAAATCCTTTTTGTGTTGCTCAGCTCTCTATGCCTAGAATACTGGATGGCAGGTAAGGGAACAGCTGGAGGACCAGCTTAAATACAAAGGTCTCAAGAACAGTTTTCAGAACAGAAATCTGGGATTTTATTGGTGGATTAGCCTGCCTGGGGGAAAGGGGACATCTGAAATCTTTGTAGCTCTCAGTTAAGTAATTTCCTCCTCTCCCAGGGGAGTTTTTCCTGTTGGTAAGGAAAATTATATATAATGGGTTTGTTGTGTTTATGAGTCATATATCAGTCATACTCTCACCTCTTTACACTAGAGATGCATTAATGTTCAGCTTGTTAAAGTAATAAAAATTCAGCTGGGTGTTTAAATTGATCCAATTGTCTGCTTTTATTCACCTGTGTATCCTCATCAATTAAACATTGTTTTAAGACATGTGTTGTCATGCTGGCCTTAAGCCAAACCAGTATTAAACCTTTCCAAGACTGAAGGTGCTGAAAAAGCTTTTTACACATATTTCTTTCCTTATATCTAACAGGGATAATTTTGGAAACATGGTTTTCTCTTTGCTTAGTAGAGAAAACTACCTCTCTTGGGAGATACCTAGCATATCCTTGAAAGACCAGATAAATTATAGATTCAAAACCCTGGGAATTCCCCAAATCACCATGCTTAAATCACCATGCTTACCCCAAAATTTATGCAAATAATGAAGTGTATGTACATAGGTATTTTGATTAGTGGTGACATGAATAGAGAGGAAGTAGTCTCACTGTGTTTTCTTTATTCCTTAATTATAGAGCTGTGATAAAACATATTAAGGTAAGGAAGTGTCTTAGAGTAAGCTGTCAAAACAAAGTAAAAAGAATAAAACCTACTTGCTTCATAATCTCTAGTGAAATGGAAATTGCTTTTAAAAATACTTAATTAGACCATGGCCCAAAAGGTAGCTATTGTAGTTTGTGGAGTAAAAAAAAAAGTTAAATATGTGCTTTTTAATCCTCTAAGAGTTTAATTGCTAGTAGGACTGTGTTTTGTTAATATTTCTATCACTCCTGAAAAGACTTGAAGAAGACCTGTATTTTAAGCAGAAGTATTTAGTCATTTGAGGGGAAATACTTTCAGTGCCTAAAGCTAAAGCCATTTTTTTATAAGATCAGCAGAACGTGGTTTATTTAGCTTAAAGGCACTCTGACCTGGTTTTTAGAGGACATGTCAAATTAGCAGGTTTTTTCTGCTGTATTGTCTCTGTGGTCTGCTGTGCCTGATCATCACAGGTGTATGCAAGAGCAGGACAGAGTCATGCTGAGCCTGGGGGCACAGAGTGCCCCTTTGGTCTGTGCTCCCTGGTACAGGGGAGAAATGTTTCCTCTGGCCTCCATACTAGGCTGAGGTAGCTGAAAATATTCAGAAGAGTAAAAGGTTTTTGCTGTGAAACAGTCTTTGGCAGAGCTCAAGAGATGAAAGTATCTTTCCTCTTGCCCTTGAGAGTTTTGGTTGATGTATCCTGACCTGAAGTGAAAGCACAGTGTAGCCTTGTATGTGGTAGCTAGGTAATTGGTATCTGTGCATCTCAGGGTGGATTTAAAAAGGCCAGCTCTTCTGAATTATTTAAGCTTTATTTGTTTTGATTGCCCTTATATGTTATTTAGAGTTTTAGTGAAGCCACATAAGCTTGTAACTGATGTAATCATAGGGAGTTCCTGGGCCTTCAAGGGTATCTCCCCTTCCCTGAGGGAAACACCTACACTCATTTCTGGTTTGGGGCTTCACCAGAAGTCCTTGCTGTCACTTTATTCCATATTTTCAGCTACTGTGACTTCCAGTATTGTGAAAGGTCCTGGATGCTCTGTTATGATTAATTTGGAAAGCACAGTCTGGCAGAGTCAGGAGGGCACCTCTGCAGATCTTCTGGTCCAACTTTTGCAAAGAGCAGAGTCAGCCGAGAGCAGGGAAGTCAGGGCCATATTCACTTGTGTTTTGAATGTCTTAATCTAGTGGTAAACTATCTTCACTGTATTAAAAAAAAAAAAAAAAAAAAGGAATGTTCTGTGTTTCTGTTTCTACTTGTTGCTCCTCTGGTCCTGCTTCTGGGCACCACTGGGAAGTCTGTCTCTATCATCTTTACTCCCTCTGTCAGGTATTTATATGCCTCCTATCTTCACTCTGTTTATGTCACCTGCAGACCCCTCATCCACGCCACTAACAAAAGTGTTTAATAGTTTTGACCCCACTATCAACCCCTGGGATACACCACTGATGCTGGGTTTCAGATGAGCATTGTGCTGCTGCTCACAACCATTTGACCTGGTATTTAACTCAGTTTTCAATGGACCTTACTTCATTTATCTGGTCTGTACCTCAGTAGGTCATCTCTAAGTGTGTTAGCAGTGTTGAATGCTGTGCCAAAATAAAGATAAACATCTGTTGTTGCCCTCTCATCCAGTTAACCAGTCATTTCACCACAGAAAGCTATTAGATTGCTAAAGCATGATGTTCTCTTCATGAATATTTGCTGCCTGTATCCAACCCCCTTCTTGTTCCTGTCTTTCAAATGTGTTTGGTGATGGATTCCAGGATTATCACTCCATGTTTGTTCCAGGGATCAAGGTGAAACTGAGTAGCTTATAGTTATCGTCCTCCCTGCCATTGTGGAATTTAGAAGGAGTATATATGATTTCTTTCTTATAAACCTCTTCTGGCCAGCCAGGCCTGTCAAAGACTATGCAGAGTGGCCTTACAATGACACTGACCTGTTTCCTCAGAACTGAGGAGTGACACCCATCAAGTCCTATGAACTTGTATCTTTCTCTCTGGTTTAAATGGTTTCCTAACT
This sequence comes from Trochalopteron elliotii, assembly GCA_024734555.1. Classification (NCBI taxonomy): domain Eukaryota; kingdom Metazoa; phylum Chordata; class Aves; order Passeriformes; family Leiothrichidae; genus Trochalopteron; species Trochalopteron elliotii. The sequence continues at coordinate 3,283,441 of JANPWX010000081.1, read as the reverse complement.
TGATTCTCCTCCATCAAGAGTAGGTCTTCCTTATTCTGGACTTCACAGCTTATCTCAGAGACCTGTGATTACTGAGTGCTACAGCTACCAGGAAAGACACAAGTGAAAAAGGTCTTGAGCAGTGTCCTGTGTCCTTTGCCACTGGATCACCTCTTCCATTCAGACCTACATTTCCCCAGTGTTCTGTTTGCTGCTTGCTGTACCAAACAAGAGCCTTTCTTCTTGCCCTTTGTCTCTTACTGGGTTCAGGTCTGGGCTGGTTCTGTGACATTGTCCCTGCATATTCAGGCAGCATCTGCATTCTCCTGGGTCATCTGCCCCTGCTTCCACTTCTGTACGCTTCTCTTTTATGCCTGGCTCTTGTCAGGAGCTCCATTTTAATCTTTACATATCTCTTGCTACCTCTTGCTTGTTTCCTGTTTGTTGGGATGGATGGCTCTTGAGTTCAGAAAAGGTAATCCTTGAAAATCAACTAGATTTCCTGAAGCCCTATTCTTTTTAGGCATGTGGGATTCTTCCAGGCAGGTTCCTGGACAAGTCAAGATCTGCTTTACTCCAGTCCAGGGTTGTAGTCTGGTTATTTGCCTTCTCACAGGCACCTCACCATGTCATGGTTTCTGCAGCCAAGGTTACCCCAGCTTTCACATTCTCAACATATTCTTCCTTGCTGTTAATTATAGTGTTCAGCAGAGTGTCTCCTTTTGTTGGATTCATTCTCAGCATGTCAGGAAATTATCACCAGTGTGTTCAGAAACTCTAGAATCTGAAAGTTAAAAAAAAAAAAAAAAAGAAAACAGGTCCTCATTTATTTCAGGAGTTCACAGTTCTCTCTAAAAGGACAGTAGCTGTCATTGCCATTACAGATCTTGCAGCAAAGTCCCTACAATTATCTAGTGAGATCTAGGGAGAGTCAATCAACGAGATTAATGACTTCATAGATACTTTCTGGAAGACTATGAATTCCAATGTGTTGTATCAACTTAGAGTTCTTACCTATATACTCTAATAGCTGTCAATAGTAAGCTCTAAGAGAGCTCCAAGAAGAAGGAACATAACAATTCTTTTATTTGATTAGGACAGAATAAGTTGCTCTTCTTAAAAACTGTTTTCCTTTAGGGCCCCTTATAACTCCCAACAATCAATGATCAATTTATTTTATTTATCATCCTATTAAATACAAATAGATGTTATTGTTATCTATATCTTTTTTTCAATAAGCTGTGTGGTTTTCTATTTTGTGGAAGTGATTTTCAAAGATTAATTATAGCTTGTGTAAAAAGATTTCCTTCATTAATTCTAAGTGTCTGCTTTTCAGATTCATTGATTGGCCTTTGCTCTTGCATTAGGAGACAGAGCAATTAGAAGTGTCTAATTTGCGTTTTCTCTTCCATATGTTATTTTGTGCACCTTTAGTCTGTCTCCTATTAATCATCTCTGCTGTAAGCTGAACTTTCCCCATCTTTTCTGTATTGCATTGTTGTCAAATGCAGGAAAATCAATGCAGGCTGAATGGTTTCAGATGGTTACATTGTAAGTTCACTTCATAAGGGTTTACCTTGTATCAGGAACGACAGTTTGTGAAGCGTTTAGTTGAGTGTTTATTTCAGAATGACTGGAGAGATACTTTACATGAGTAGCTCCTGCAATTATTGTTGTAAAGAGAACAATGATGCTTCCAATGTATCTGCAATGACCAAATCTTAAAATGTCTACTAATGTTCATTTAATTATTTGGCATCTCATATTGTCAAGTAAATTCTAAATGTCTCTTTTCTAGCTAATCTAAAAATTACCTCAATTGACTGTTTCAATAATAGGATGCAATTGTGTATGTTATTGATAATTTGATTTATTCACTTACCCAATTACTCTGTATCTAAGCAACTGAGCCTGCAACAAGGTATCTGATTTACAGAGGAGTGATCAGTGGCCTGTCATGTGTTCAGTTTATTAAAACACAAACTTCCTGAAGAAAAGCATAGATGTTTGTATAGATTTCCTAGAATCTTCTGGTTAACCATGTCCCAGTGTTTCTTTACACATGATTCTGCCACTAGAAGGTGAGGTAGCAGCTTTTAAATGTTAAAATGACATCTTTACATAAGCATCTCAAACTGGTATTCAGGAGAAGGGAGAACAACTAAGTTCTTTCAGTCTCCTCTCTAAGATTACCATTATTTGCTTGTTTTTCAACAGCAAAAAGCAGGTGAAATGTGGATGCTTCTCCATACAGAAAGAAACAAACACAAGCAGGTTTTTTTTGTTTTGTTTTGCATTGTATGCTGTGGAAGAGAAATGGATGTCACTGTTTTCCTCTCCCAGAGTGTCTTGCATATTTTAAACCTGACATTATCAATGGAAAATATATTTGTCTGAATAAGTTCATTGTGTGAGAGAAAAGAAGAAGAAATAAGAAATCACTTTTCAAGACTACTGAGAATATAAGCTCAAATAATTGTCCATATTTGAGATTAATACTGTGTTTTCCTATTTCCAGTGAAAAGGAACCCAGAAATGTTGGAGACCTTAGGCTGTGGCCTTATGCACATTCACAATGTACATAATTTATACATCTGTGTTTCAAAGGAGACAAAAATCTTCAGTTATCACTTCAGACACATTCTGGATGCCATGGGCTGTCACTACCAGGGAAGTGAAGACAGACCACATTACTAGAAAGATCATGTAGTGGGATTATGCTTTACTTTAAAGAGTTTTATTGTTAGTTATTGTTTTAGCTTTTTTTTTTATTCTCCCCACAATTTTCAACTAGAAGCAGAATTATTTGTGTAAGTGGATGTTGCTCTTGTTTTAACCAGTTTCAGTTATGTATGAAAGATTTCATCACGTCATTTACAAAAAGTTTGATTTTTAGTAGCATACATTTGATTATATATTATTAGAAATTTTAGTATCATAGGAAGTGGCATGGAAAAAAGCATATTTTGAGCATATAGCAATATACAGTAGTGGAGACCTTGCTTTTCCCAAAAGCCATTTTCAAGAGTGGTTTCCCTGAGAATACAGCCATGAAGATGTTTCTCATTATCACCTTTGCCTTGCTTCAGGCAAAGCTTTAGGATGCAATAAAGTATCTGCTTTTTTGTCTTTCTTTTTTTTTTTTTTTTCCATGTTCAGTTGTCTTATAAAGTTTCAGGAGAAAACTGACCTTAAATAAACTGCCTCTTCTTCGTAGACTGGTCTGAGACAGCGACTTTTGGTGTTTCTTTGTGTGTTTTGTGGGGAGGTTTTTTCCTTTGATTTTTCTTTGGATTGTGTGTTTTGGTTTCTTGGGGTTTTTTTTGTTGGATTTATGGTATTTTTTTTTCTCCTTGCCCTCTCCTCTGTGTCCCTCTCCCTTCCCTATTGAAGAAGTGGAGGTGTGGGTTCTGGAAATGGTCTAGTAAATCAGGAATTTTGTGTTTCACTGAGGTCTTTTTGTACCTGTGAGTCCTCATTTATAACCAAATTGCACTGCCTTGTATGTCTAGTTCCCCTGTAGACCTTTTCTATAAATTTTAGGGGTTTGATTGCCCAGAGATACAGAGACAGGCAAATTGGGAAAAGCTATTGCTGAAAGAGAAGAAAAGCAAGAAAGCTAACTAAATATTCAGTGTGTGTCATAACAAACCCATAGATTATGTAGTGTCTCTGTTCTCTTGGAGAAGTGTTTGGGGAATAAAGATGCCTATGAAATTTAATTATCTTGAAAAATGAGGAAGGAACTGGTGTGTCAATGGGGGAGATATTTACTTCCTGGCAGAATTTGCTCCTTTTCAAGAGGGAGCTGACCAGTGATAGTTTGTGCATATCCACACACCCACGTTTTTCTTTTTAGACCTTGGAGCAGTAACTGCTCTGGTATAGTACCAACCATTCAGACTGTTCGTCCAGATGTTGAATTAAAATTGTTGAAGGAATAAAAGAGCTGAATAGTACTAAAATCAAACTGTAGCTTAATACTGATTTCATAGCTTAATTAAATAGTAAGGTGAATAACCTATTGCAGAGGCTTTCTTCTGAAATAAAAGGAAGAAAAGAAAAGGGTTACTACAATCATAAGTCTCTATTCTTCTGTCTCTGTCTAGGGTGACTGCCATTGGAGGCTTAATATATAATTTCAATAACATAATTACCACCCTTAGATTTATCATAGTTTTGTCTAATACTGCAGAAAGCATGAGGGCATGAAAAAGAAATGCACTTCATAACAATCAAGCATTTTTTTATTGGATCCAGATAGAAATTATAGAAAATAATGATATAGATTAGCAGTGTTGATTTCCATCTCTAAAACTAACAGAAACTACAAAGAGCAAACAAAAGGAAACACACAACTAAGGCATTCATCCAGGAGTAATTTCATATAGAATGATCACTTGGGAGGTTTTAAGTGACAGGGGTTCAGGAAAAAAAAAAAAAAAACCCACCAAGCATTTCTAGGTAATTTGTCATGTAAGTAGTATAACTCACTTATCACTTATACTTCCTGTTCTCCTTTATCACCAATTGGAATCTAAACGAGCTGGGAAGTGACTGCAATAATTTCATTCAGAAGGCTAATTAGCAGCTTGAACTACTGTTTTTGGGGAGTTTTGTTCAGATGGGTGTATCCCAGGTGCAGTTTTAAAGAACATGTTCTCCATCAGAAAAACCTCGCACTCAACAACGTTCTCACTTAAAAATGAGGCAAAATGAGCTTGGGGACTGGTTTAACCTCTTTAGCAATCACTGCACTGAGAGAGTTTCTGACACTGAGCAGTCATGTTCCTCAGTATAGGCTTCTTTATATTCATCTTTCATCTGTCTTGTAGACTGTAAATTCTGCAATCCAGAACCATCTTTCATCAGTGTTTTGTAGGAGACTAGCACAGTGAGTTTTGAGCCAGGACTTCAATATGAATAATAAATGCAGTTCTGATAAAGTATGCTTCTGAAAATAGAAAAAAATATTCAATGCAACAAAATATCAATGAATTTTATGATGTTATGTAGACAAGTTGAAACGTTTGGATTTGTTCTGCATCAGCCCTGTTGAGAAACACAAGCAAACACTAATTGTTTATTGTCTCTCACATGCTGCTGAGAGGATGTCCGTGGGACCATTTGAAAAATGAAGTCAGTGCTATCCTTGTATCCTTGCAGCTCACTGATCACAGGTTGCCCATTGGAAGACATCTAGAATTATTAGATACTGGCAGCCAATTCTGTAATAAAATCTGTGTTTCTGACCTATTAACAGAGATCCAGTCTAGTGATGCCAGTAACAGATGTGTATGGTGAAATAATGTCACCCATTGGGTCTATAATTTCTGTAAGATCAATTATTCAGTAACAATAGACTTCAAAATGATTTTCTGAATTGCGGGGGATGGGGGTAGGAATTATGGAAACATGAGCAAGACAAAGTTGCTCATGATTTCAGGTTGCCTTTGTCAGTTTTTGTTCAGTTTTTTGTGTTTTTAGAGAGAGTGTTCTTACCTGCAGCCAGGTTGTAGAATTCAAACAGGTCCTGAGCTTCGTGTTCAGTTTCCTAGGCCTTTTGAGTAATCTCCAGCAAGGACATCCCACATGTGCACAGACAGCTCCACTTCCCTTCTGTGCACTGTAAAGGTAACACTCCTTTCAAGTGAATGTTCCTTTAAGAAGGAAGACAGAAATGTTCAGGAGGAGAAAGGGTGGTAATACCCATCCTAAATGAGAAGCAGTGGCACGTGGTCGGTTTGCTTGTTAAAACCAACAAAACAAGGGAAGAATTAATTCAATTGTAGGACAAGAAGTTGATACAGAACTTGGTTTGGGTTTCCTGTAAGCCACATGGTTCCCCTGAGAACCAAACAGGGGGACCCCACCCTTGTAATGACTAATGAAATTAATCACTGTAATTCCAAGGAACTTGAATGTCAGCCTGGCAGAGCAAAATTTTGTATCCTCATAATGACAACAACAAAAATCTTTGTTCAATTTTGAGAAATTGGGGGAAGAGTGAGTTCTTGTACGTAATGTTTGTTTTAAGTCCTTTAATCTGGTAGATGAAGGAGGCGAGCAGGATAATGTGTAGTGGAAAAGCACATACAGTTTCCAGTTCTTTAGGGACAGATTTGCCTGGAGGTGGTTTCTTTTATATGGATGAGCAGCACAGTAGGAAAATATACTGAGAATATCCTGTGTCTCTTTGGAGATTCTTTTTTTTTAAAAAAAAAGGGAAGCAGTAATGTGAAATCCTCAAACAGGCTTTTAGATTTTTTTTTTCTGCTCTGTAAGGTTAGCACCCCTCGTCATCACACATTGCTGTAACCTGCTTAGTGTATAAGTTCCTCTTTAATCATTCAGGTACCTTCTTCATTGCTGATCTGCCATCTGCAATATGACCAGGACAGGTGTGTAATACTGTAGATTTTTCTCTCTGCATTACTGATGAAAATGTTCCAGGGTATTTTGTTTGGTTAGTTGCCATAGTTGAAAAAATGAAAAATAAACTTTTTCCATATTTTTGCTGGTGTTAAATTATTACATGTTCCAAGGTTACAACTATGTCACTGTATGCTAGTGACATAAACATCCCAATGTCTTTAACAACTTATATCTAAACTGCTGCTCTTTGTCCAAGCACTAAAAAACTTTGGTGTTGGTATATTGCAAAACAACATTTTGCAGACCTTCAACAGATTGAAGTCACTGTTTTGACTTGTTAATCTCTTGTGTTAGATAATTAGGGTAGTGTTTGAGATGACTGTTGGGCTACAGTGTGAAATAGATTTTGTCATAAGAATATTTCCATTTTGTTTAGCTGGATTTGGAAAAGATGTAACTCCAATATGAATCTATGGCCACTGGTTCAGGTAAGTTGAACAGGTAAAATTCGTCAAAGGTAAAGCACCGAACACTGTTTCAAATAACTGGAAGCAAGCTCAGAAAACTGTTTCAATGTGGTGACAAGCTGCATCCCCAGGCAAGCTCTGTTACTGTGAAGGCTGTTTGTTTTAATCAGACCTACTTTCTTAACTGTCCTCCCGAGTATGATGGCTGCCTGTGCCAGGAAAGGTGTTTCGGTTTTGCTCGTGCATTGTGTTCATGCAGCAGAAAGTGGAATTTAGCAGAGGTTAGGTAGGATTAAACTGGGGAAATAAACAGTGAATGGGGATGTGGGGTTGTGCCACTGGGATAACAACAGGGGGTATGCAGGAGTGCAAGATGGGGAAAAAAGAGTGTGAAGGAAGGGCTGGCGCAGTGGGGAGTGAAGGGACTGGGGGGTGGGAGTGGAGCACTGGTGGTTATGGGGAGGTTCTGGGGAGAAGGATGGGGATGTGCACATAGGCTGCTGGCTAGCAGCTCCTGGCACCTGGAGGAGGAGGCTATAGGGATGAGATTGGTGCCAGCTGGCTGTGGGGGCTGTTCTGAGAGAAGGATGTGAGAGGAAGTGGGTTTTTGGGGCAAAACTCTCACACGGCAGTTTCTTGGGGCTTACCATGGTTTGGGTGAGCACTTAAATATAGGAACCCACTCATCACGACCACCACTTTCAGAGCAGAGTTGCTTCTGCTTATTTCACTTCGTGAGCAAAAGTATTGGGTTAGTAAAAAGAATTTTCAGCATGTTCTCAAATGCAACTGATTCATCTCAGAGAGAAAGGAGGTGGCGAGGTGATCTTTGAATTAGTGCCCGCCTTCTGCTCTCTTTTTTTGAGGGCTATGTGCGTTTGCCAAGATGCAGGGTAATGTTGAAAAGGATAATTAATTAAACAAGCAAGATCCTTAATTGCAGGGGGCCTTTATACTTCTATCAGCATGCTTTTAAAAATGACTTGTGCCATCACACTTCTGTGACTAGGGAAAACTGTTTCCTGCTTTTTCAGGCAAAATAAGGGCAGATAGTTCAATATAATGTGATAGGGTGTTGATGCCCCTATGACACCAGTGCTGAATATCAGTGGTACCAGTGGGTAGATCCTGATGGCTGTCACACTGCTCTGCTGTGGAGTCCTGTCCCTGTGCACAAAGGTCACATAGATTTCTGCTTGGCTCTTGCTTGCAGTGAAATATCCATCAATTATGAACTTATTGGCAGCCCAAACGCCAAAAGAGGCCTGAGCCTGTAGATTATAGTGCCCTTTCTCTGCACAGCTGTGGAGGTGAACACCAAATGCTGTCAGGCACTCCTGGTAGCAGTGCTGACTTGGGGATGTGTGCCTGCACTCCAGGGTGCTTACGTGTTCAGAAACCTTGGTTTAGAAATTCCTCCAGCAACTCCTTTACAAGCTTCATCTCTTAGAAAACTAATCCCTTGTTGTAATGCACATAACAATAACAAGATATGGATCAGTGACAGATGGATACTTTCATACTTGGCATATGGTGTGTTATGAGCCTGCTCCCATGATATTGAAGCTGATCAGTCTTTCCGTTGAATTCACTGAGCTTTGAATCAGCCCCTGGAAAAAAATGAGTGTAATTCTAAAGACAGCTTGAAATTAAAAGAGGGGGGGGAAATAAAATCACTTTAAACCTTCCTTTTTTTTTTTTTTTTTTTTTTTTTTTTTTGCCTCTGTAGAAGTCTGTGGTTTTTGGTTATGTATTGTAGCTGAGTTGGAAAGACACACATGTGGGATCATAGCAATTAAGAGTTCTCCACAGTGGGAAAAAACTTCTTATTGTATAAATCTTTAGCTTTAATAAGTGATCTTTGAGGGTTAGAAGCTGACTGACTTTGCAGGCAGTGAGGCATAACAAAGCTGGAAATGTTGAAGTGACTGGAAAATATATGAATTATGGCAAACACCTTGCCTCTAAATGCTTAAAATTCCCGTCTGGCTCCATTTTAAACATCCTCAGAGAATACAACTTAGCAAAATTGTCTTTGAGGAATTTAGAAATATTTTACTCAATTAATGCCTTATTTTAACATTCTGTTAAGAAGTATTTTTATGATTAACAGCACACAGTTAATTTGCATAAATAAATGTGTTTAAAATTTTGATTGTGTCACAAGACTGTCAAAAAAATTGTAGTTTGAGGAATTTCTTATTCAGAACTTGATGTGAATTTTCAGTTCTCACTGCCTGCATCAAATATGTAGGATTCACCATAAGCAGCTAACAAAAATGTCTTAATGACAAAGACAACTGTGAGGCATTTATTATGATCATACAATTCATAATTTACCATAAATTGAATACTGCTCCCTAATAAGAACATAAAAGAAAGAGATTTGTACAGAATGTAGTTTTGATATTAACCCACAGTCTTTCTTCATTATGTTGCTGTTGAGAGATGATGCCAAGCCTAATGAATCACTTCTTTGTTGCTGTCCTCTGTCAGGCACCTGCTCAGAACCTGGGGTCATCCACAGAGATGGCTTTGGTCATAGAATAGCAGATTAGAAGGGACCTTAATGATGATCTGGTCCAAATTTTCTTGGCAAAATACAGTTTAGACTAGATGGGTCAACATCCAGATGTGACAGGTTGCCAGTTGGAAAAGGGGCTGTTCGTCACCAGTAAGCCAGTTCCCCACCCTCCACATGGACCACTTGTCCAGGCCATAAACACATCAGCTTTTTTAGGAGGGGACTGTGGGGAACTGCATCAAAAGCTTTGGGGAAGTCCAGGTAGACAATGTCCATGTCTCACCCCACATCCACTGAGCAGGTTGCTTTGTAACGTGAGGTGATCAGGTTTGTCAAGCACAGTTTGCCCTTGGTGAATCCATGTTGTCTTTTCTAATCATGTGCTTCATCTGAGTGGTGATTTCCTGTAAGAGGGATTTGTTCCATAACTTTGCTGGGGACTAAAAGAAGACTGGGCCTCTAATTGCCTAGGTCCTCTCATCTCTGCATGCACTGGCAGATGCCCTTGTAGTTCCCAGTGGCTGTTTGTCTGCTTTTCCATGTCTGGAGCAATTCTCCTTTGGTTTTGAGCAGACTCTAAAGCTCACACTGAGGGGGTGCTCTGCTTACTTCCCTTACCTTTAAAGGAGATGAACTCTTAAAGGGGATGAATTGTGTTTGTGCATCCACAGGAGAATTCTTGAGAAACACTCAGCACGTGCCAGCTCCTCTAGCCTTTGTGAAAGATCCCACAGAGTCTCTCCCAACGGAGTTCTGAGCAGTCTGCAATATTAAGTTTTTCCTCGGAGATGACCCTTGATCTTGACCCAGAGGTGTTTGATAAGAGTTTCCCACAATTGCCAGAGTTGACTTCTATGCACTGAAGGTTCTCCTTAGCATAGAATGCAACAAATCCTCTTCTTCCTTGCCTTTCTTTATGAAACAGCCTAGAACCACCCATCCTGGTCCTCCAGGCACACGGGCCCCTCTTCCAGAATCCAGCTGCTCCTGAGGTGCTTTGGTGCCTGCTTTTCCTTAAAGCCACAGGATGAAATGTTTTGTACCCAGGCTTGTGCTCCAAATGTGTGACAGTTTTATGATGAGATATTTCAGTTTCATCACTGTTCAGTGCTGCTCCCTTTTATATTTACACGTGATAACGTTAGAACAGTAGCTCAATGAACTGTACTCTTTGGAAATAAAAATAGCTGCAAGATGTGGTTGCTAATGAAGAAAACCAGGAATTTTGCTTATATATGGACAAAGTTTTAATTTTTCTTTCCTCCTGGATTGCATTGCTTGAGTTCTGGCTGTGGTATTTGGGAAAATACCATTTTTTTTCTGGTATGCACTAATAACCCATTTCTATTTAATGGCTTATTATATTTTACAGTGCTTTTTTGATATAAGCAAAAGAACTTAGCTTCTTACTAGCTTAACTCCATGCTAGGAAAATATGTTGTGCTCTTCATAATGTCCTGTTTTGAATGAGAATTACATATATTTTATCAAAACATGCAGAGATTGCTTGATTTAACTGCTGATTGAGAAATTTCAAGTCTCTTCTGAATGGGCACAGCAAGGTGCTGGTACAGCAGTGCATTCCAAATAGCTTGACTGTGGTTTCTTTCTCTTCACAGTTGTTGTTCAAAACACATAGTTTGGAAGCACTGTAGCGAGAGATTTCATGTTGCTGGTTCTAGAAATTTCTCCAGAAGCAATTTATAATAGGCTTCTCTGGTATGGTAATGAACTGTAAAGGTGTGATCAACACTGACTGGCTGTCCCCTAGGCTGGCTCCTTCTTCTGTTCTGCCTTACCATTCCCGCAGTATGTTTTTGTGGTTCCGATTCCAGAATAATCCAGAAATCAAAGCTAGTTGAATACAAACATCTGCATACTTCTGAAACCTGCTGGCCTGAGGAAACATTCCTTTGCTGTTCATCACCTCTCCCAGCAAAGTAAAGAGCATCACATCTGTATTGCTCTCACTGGAGCTGGAATTAAATTGCTCCTTTGATCTTGCTCTGCTAAACAGTTGTAACCAGCTTTGTTTTTCCTACTCTTTTAAAACTAGATGTAGATGAACAAACTTGAAGCTTTCAAACACCCACAGCTACTGAAATCCATGAGATTCTATAATTCTGAAGGGTAATAATTTACTTCAATCTTTGTAGTATAGTTTTCACAAATTATAAGTAGATGGAGTAAGAAAAATTACATACAGAATTCCTAACAGGTTTTAGGGGAAAATGCAGAGAAGAGAAACTGTAATCTCCAGGCTTGTGTATAATGCTGGGAAATTGAATACAGTGGTTTCTAGTTTGGTCTTTCCCTGCTTTGTTGTGTGCCTTTGGGGAAGCTGCTGGACAAGTGTGCTTGCTTTCTGTACTGCAGAGATAGCACTGAGTTACCTCTCTCTGGAGAGTGCTGGTGTAGCAGGTAACATGTCCACAGGACTCTGCATACATCAAGACCTGGAACTGTTTTCTTCTTTATCTTTTTTCTTTTCATTCATTCACAGCAGGTCTTGCTTGCAGAATTGTGTAATAAAGTGAACCACAATAAAAATTTAATGTGAAATGAAATTAGGCTTATAGATATTGTTACCTTTGTTTACCATACTCCATTGGCACAGGCTCAAAAAAAAAAGTGTATTACTTTACCAGAGGAAAAACAAAAGGGGAAACGGTTTTAAAAAAACTTTTTTTTTTCCAGATTAGTCTTTAAGAAAATTATGCATTTGAATTTAGTAGAGGAATAAAAGAGACTGTCTGAAATTGCAAAGTAAAATTACTACATGAATTTTTTTTTTTCAGTCTGAAACCGTGTTGTCAAATATATTTAATCAGTTTTTGGCTACTTATTGCTTGCCTGGTAGTTCTATTAGCCTTTCCAAATCTATAATTTTTTTGTGTATTTGTTTTTCTGTAATGGATTCATTCACTAGTATGGTCTTTGAGGTTTTCTGAGATGTACATTTCTACTCTGTGTCCATTCATATCATCTGCTTTGTGTGGTCAGAAAGTTTGGCCAGAGCAGTTTGAGCACGTGTGCAGTAAAAATAATTAAAATTAATCTCTTTTGCGTAAGAAGCTTTCGATTACTCCCGAGTTTTCCATGGAATTGTGCCGTGGGATTCCAGATGCCACCTGTCGGGGATGCTGGAGACTGCGAGCAGCTCCTGCCGTGGGGAGTGCAGGTGTTACAAATAATAATGCCAGAGATTTTCATACCACGGAGCCTATAATAGAGCATAAATAATCGGTTTTCTCCAGGTCAGTGGTTTGTGCCGAATAACTTGATTTGTTTCAGTCTTTTGACTTAAAGCTGTGTTCTGGTCTTCTCCAAAGATGCAGAATTGTTTGAAAAGTAATTGATTTAGTCCTGTAATTTTTGCTTAGGCTTGGTTTCCCGTGGTTGTGGGAAATCTGATGGCAAGGGCTGTTCTCACAGGTGCTGGGCAATGTCTCTGCCCCACGGAACCACAGTCCAAGGGGAGGCAAGGAGCTGTGCTCAGGCTCCTCTGGGAGCCCAGGCGCGTTCGGGGTGACTCCTGCTCCTCACTTGGGTGGAGTTCACCCAAGAAATGCCTTCCAGAGCTCCGATATTTCCTCTGTTTTGGTTACAATGATACCTTCATTGTGTCATTTCTATTTTCCTTTTAAATTAACAGGTAGGTAAAAATATGTTGGGGGGGGTTGGAGTTTTGGTTGGTTGTTTTTGTTTAGGTTTTTTTTTAGTTTTGTTTTCTTGGAGAGAGGAAATGTTCACCACCTTGTTCAGGCTTGAGTAGTGGTGTCCTTCTGGACTAAACCACCGTGTAATTTTTTCGCTTATTTTTTCCTGATAGCAAGGATGAGTGATAAGCTTATAAACTCAATTATAATGCTTTGAATTTTTAATTTACATTGTTTACATTATCTTTAGACTGATCTCATTACTCCTTAATAAACAGCTGAAGATAATAACTTTCCTAAGGAAAAAAAAATACCTAAGGTATATTTTTATTTTATTATGTAATAAGAAAAAAATATTATTGAATATCATTATTTGGTTTTTTTTTTCCTGGTGTCATATTCAGGTACAATAATCTACCCATTGAATATCATTCGTGTGTTATGGCTAAAGGAAAGGAAAAGCACATATTATTCTCTGTTTTCTGGCACAAGGCATCAGAATATGTGGACTTTTAACTTATTCTTCTATGGATAAGAATGTATTTTAATTTTTGTTAGAAAGTAGCATTGGAAATGCTACTGAGATGCAATATCAAAAACTTCTGTTAAAATATTTTAAAACATTAAGCTCTGGGAAGTCTTGCTGCTAATTTTAGTAGTCCAAACTTATTTTCTACATGACTGAATCCAGAGATTAAGTTTCAGTCAATTACTTTAAAATAAGATTGGGTCTGAAGAACATGGAGAGTTTTAGAGACAAGATTTCACCTTTATCAAGCTAAGCACCTCAGTAGTACACATTGTGACTTGAAGTAGAATAATTTTGAATGTGCAGAGTTTCCCAATGTGTTTTTTGTACTTGACTCTTTTATTACAGCATCAAAGAGAGAGGACAGAGAATAACACATCCTCTCTTATCCATTTTGGTTCTGTGGTAAAAGGCATTTCTTGAACTGCAGGACATATTTGTACTTCTTGCAGTTGTCTTTGTAGTTTTGATTGTACTTTGAGTTATTTTACTCCTAATGCAAACAATGTCTGTTTGACCCAAGAGTTCTCCTAGACTGCCGTGATTTCTGCAGACTTGTTCTCTGCAGAAAGCTAACCAGACTAACTCGTATTGGGAAAAAAAGAATAAAAATCCTACCTGCCATTTTTAGGCATCCATGTGCTTTGCTGCTTACTCAGCCTGTGTGGAGACCTTAGTTTGCACAGGAACAAAATCACTTTTTTGTTCTTTATTTTTGGTTGTGGCCTTTGTTTACTTGTTTGTGGTTGGTTTCTTATTTGTTTTTTTTTGTTTTGTTTTTAATCCACATCCTGTTGACTATGTGCTAGGTCAGAAATACTGTGATTATGTCAATTGATTTCTGGGAAAAGGAAAAAATCATTTTAGCTGGGTTGTGGGCAATTTTTCCTGTAACCATACACATATTCCCAAACTAGCACCATGGGAATATCTTGGTTTCTACTTTCTTAAGATTTCTCCTGTGGTGATGCGTATCCTAATCCTTGTTTTCTGAATGGAGCTGCTGAGCTACTGTTAGTCCTGGGCTGACCTGGCAGATTTAATATCCTGCCTTTTCCCAGTTCTAGACTGCTATGTTCAGACTGTAAAATTTAATTTTAGAAATGTGATGAAAAGTAAAACGGGTAGACAGTGTACTTTTTTGAAAGCCTTGGTATTTCTCTGTTGTAAATAAAAGGAAAGCAACTTCTGTGTTTGATGGTTTATTTTGCAAGGCAGGAGTTTAAATTCCCCTTGGCACTCACGGTCAATGTGAGGCAAATCAGTTTTAATAATGAAATATATCTCACTGACTGGGTAACTCCAAGATCTTTCAAAAAAATAGAAGGTTGTATTTTTAAGAATAAGGATGAATGAATCCTCTACCCTGTCCTCTCAGTCCACAAGTGATTGTCATAGAAAAGGCCTAAGGTGAGCCAGAAAATGTGGAAATATTTTTCTAAAAAGAAATCTTCATTTTGTGATTTATGGTTGTGTCCTTAAACTAAAGGTTATCCTGTTCCACGGCAGGTTTTCATTTTATTTGGTTTGGGTGAGTAATGTGAGTCACTACTTGCTTCTGAACACTTCTGTCTGATTTATCATGGGTGACACTGATGTCTGCGTCAGCCCTGCCTTCACAGAGTCTGCCCAATTCCCTTTGGTGGTCTTAGAGTGCTATGAGCTACCTATAAATGTATCAATCTCTGAGGGTCCAGCCCTTGCAGATTGGCTTAAAATAATCTTGGTGAGACTGCTCTTCAGAGGTGTTCTGTAAAGTAAAAGGTTTAATAAATGAAAAATAGCAAACGTTACAGAAAACAAAAGAAAAGCTGTGCACAAGTGACCGAGAAAACCTCTGACACCCTGCTAGAAACACTCCAAAAAGCCCCTTTGTTCGTTTGTGCTCCTTCCTAAATACTGAACGTTTTAGGAGGGACAATTTGGTTTGCTGCCAATAGGGAGAGGTACAGGATTTGAAGAACAGTGAAAAGGTCCAACAGGCTCTTCCCTCTTGGCAAATTGCAATAAGAAGGTCACAGAACTTTCTAGTTAAACTTCTTAAAATGTTGAAAGGTAAACTGAAACTCTTTCCTTATACAGAGATATAAGGAAATATACCCTACTCGGGGGGTGGGGAACGCTTAACTACAAAGTACCACTCAGAGCTAGCTTTTGTGGTTTCTCTTCTTAAAGGAGGGATGGAAAGCTGGAAAGTGACATGACCTTCTCTGACCTTTTGCTGTCATCTCAACAGCATTATGAAACAAACTGTGATGGAAAGAGAAAATAGAATAGATAAGCAGAACATGGATTGATAAAGTAAAAAAGTTATCCAAAGGCAGCTCATATCAAAACTAGCATGATGTATTGAGCTGAGGATTTCCAGCACGTTGTGGTGGGAGGCTGAGATGAGAGACAGGCTGTTTGGGAGGACTAGTTGAGGGGCAGGTCTTGGGTTTTATTTGTTTGCTTGTTATATTTTGGTCTAGAAACTTTTCTTGGTAGGTAAACTGTGCCATAGTGTGCTGGTGTGTAAAGTTAGAGGCACTGTTGGTGGGTGGAGGAATTAATTAAATGATTATTCTTAAGAACTTCGTTACCTGGGGAGCAGAACAAGGAGAACACTGACACTGGAGTAGCATGTATAAGATGGTGTAGTTTGAAAAATGACAAGGTGCAAAGATATTAAATATTTCCAACTTAGTCACTGTCCTAATGTATCTGTGTGTCTGATGTACTAACAGGAGAGCTTGGGTGTGAGAATTGATAAATGTGTTTTTGGAAGACAAGGACTCCTGCAGACTTCCCGGGTCTGTCTCTGAAAGTGGAAGGAGCATGTGCTTTTTGGGACAAACATTCCCTGCGGCTGGAACTGCTGGCTTCCCTCACACCCTCATCCCCCCCTAAAGTCTGCTACACATTGGTATGAAAAGTCTGCCATTTTTCTTAGCCCCTCAGGGCACAAGCCCTTCCACAGGAGTTTATGTACATGCAGAAGAAAAGATGAAAACCCAAAGTGAGAAGAGTGAACACCTGCAGGGCATTGCTGTAGTCTGTGTAAACAAGCAGCAAAGAAATGTCTTGGCTTCTTATTTGGCATCTTCTTGTGGAATAGGTCAGTTTAGCAGTATGGCAATTCAAACTGAGCATAGCCAACAGTCGTTTTTTTGAACAAAAGGATTTTCCTTTTGCTTCAAATTCAGCTTTTTATGGCAGTATTTGGATGCAAGAATGATAAAAAAAATTACCATGTAAATGGAAAATTAAAATAAGAATTAGCTACACCTATATTTTAATACCTGCTACTTCAAATAGCACCTTTCAGCTTCTATGAGTTATATAAACATTAACTTGTATTCATTGTGCCCCAGAGAGATGTGTTATTAGCTTGATAAACAATAATATTAAGTAAATTATTTCTTATTTTCCCCCTTGCTGTTTTCATTATTATTTTGCATGTTGGAAAATTATTTCCGTTATGCAGCTTTGATTTTTCGCATAAAAAAATTAGAAAACCCTGAAACAAATTTATTATTAATTAAGCATGCTTTATTTTATTTAATCCTCTTTCTGTTTGTTTGAATGAAGTGTCTTCTTTCTGATACATTAGGTAAAGCGTATTGATTTCTTAAGTTTTCAATCTAATGGCCAATAACAACTGAAAGGTAATAAATTTCAGCTTGAAAAGAAAAAACCCAACCCATTCCATATTTTGAGATGTCTATGAAGTAAAGAAAATAAAAGGGTTATATTTATATATATATTATTAAAGATGTATGTATATATATAATAAATACTCTTTTATGAAACTTCAACCCCTTCACTTCTCATTAAATTACAGAAAATACAGAAAAAACAGGTTTTTCTTCTCATTTTGATTTTAGATTTTCCCATTGTCTTGGTGAGTCTCACATTCATCTTCTTCCCTTTCGTTCACCCTGGAGTTTATTTTGCCAGCCTTAGTTCTGGGTTACAGTGAAGGGTAGCCTTTAGGCTATAATAAGTATAAATACTAGTTTATACTTCACCATCAGTAAGGCTTCTTCATTGGCTGACATCATGGACCTCATAATGAACAAGTTCTGGCAGAAAAAAGCTTCTCCTCACATCTTTCTGCTACAGTTTCTAACTGTAGGGTATGGCTGATATTTACCTAGCAGAGAGTTGGATGGTGGATGCCTGGGTATACAGCACCAGGCAGGATTTATGGCAGTGTTACTCTTAGCAATGTATTTACAGTTGTCTCTCAAACTTAAAATAACTGACTGGGTAGACAGTTCCATAGGCATGGTTAAAAGAAATCATCTTAGTCTGGGAGTCTGCTATAAATTCACTGTAAGTTTATAGGCTTCCTTGGTTTCAGATGGCTGTTTCTGAAATGCCTGGCTGCTATTACAATTGCCTGAGCTTCTCAAGGGAGCTGGATATAAACATCAACTGAATGTTGAATATACCAAACAACTTCCTGGCCCTTTGCTTTTCTGCCTTTCACTCTTTTTCACAAGTGATTCTATGGGTTGTGTAAGTAAGTGGGTTTTTGTTCTTCCCTGCCTTGATTTAGACCTTCATTCTGAGCTGTGTCATCTTGCCACTATGGTTAAAGTACTAATCCTCTTTGTGGCTTCCCCTGATCACATTTGCCTGTAATCTGGATGACCATGGTGATAATCTGTGGGGCAGATTGCAGCAGTCCTTGGTGCTGAGGGTTTTCCACATTGACTGCAGGCTTCCTGGCAGTCACTGCCTCCTGATAATGTGTGGTTTTCCAGCTGTGCCCTTGCTAACAGTGACCACTCCTGGGTGTGCCACCCTGGGCAGTAACTTCTCAGAGTTTGTGAAGGGCATGAAACACAACTTTCTTCTTCAGCATTCTGGCCTGAGTGATACCGTGTGTTTTATCTTTATTGTACTGGGAGACTGCTGAGTTTTATCTTCTCAGTAGGAACCCAAAAACAGTATTCTCCCGTTTATTGATGTGCTGCTACTATGAAAAGTAGTTAAATTGGTTAAACAGTTTTAATCACCAGATAAGAAAATGCTGGACCTTGAGGAGAAAATGTGTAGCAGAGAAAATGTGAGCTGCTATTAGGATACTGAGAGATAGAAAAATTCAGGATTAGAGAGACAATGTTTACGATGAAAAATAATAGAATTAGGAGTAAGCATAAAGCTTTTTAATTTTAGCAGGAAAGATAGGCACCTGCAGTCACTTCTGTTAATGAACTGCTGAAGCCAGCACTTTCTTTGGGGAGGTATGGAGAAAACAATTCTTCTTCTTTCAAAAAGCTTCTTACAGATTGCTTATGAGGCTTAAGGGAGTTTAACAATAAATTTCCCATTAAAATGTGCAAACTATCTTCTTCCCTTGCCATGGCAGGGGATGTTGGCAGTGCCTACCTGGGCACAAAGGGCGGCCCAGCGGGAGCAGATCTGTGGGTTGTGACCTTGGGTGCTGAGATTTTCTGTCTGTGCCATGGGACACCATGTCAGGGAGTTTCTCTTGGGCTGGCTCTAGGCTGCACTGCACACACCTAATTAGAATAGAGAGCATTGGAAGATGCCCTATCTAATTTTGTCCAGTTGAGTCAGGTTCACTTTGTCCAAGTATTCTGTGCTTTGTGAACCAAACCATGGGAAGGTCAGACAAAGGAGGAACTTGCTTTAATTGTGTGCTATCCAGAGGGATGTTGACAAATGCTCAGTATGCTCCAATTCTTGCCTCTTGTCCCCAAAAGTCATACAAGAATTTATTGTTATATTTTTACTCCCCCATTTTCATGTCTGAGTGTAACTTTGTATTTTAATGTCATCACTGTGAGATTGGCTTACACTGAAAATTTGGTGTGGGGTTTTCTATGCAGAATTCATGCTTGTAATCTCTTCAGCACAGGGTTATTTCTGCTGTTGTTTTATTCATGTCACTTGTGTAGTTCTTGAATAACCAGTGCTAAATATGAGAAGAAGCATAGTTGTATATATGTGTATATTCAACATACTTTGGTACATATAATCTATAAAATGCAAAATTTTTACTTTAGTCCGGGTGGATCATCTTTAAAGATCCTGAATTTGCATGCGTGGGCATCAAAAGGAAAACAATACCACTGAGACTTTAAAGCTATGCAGAGGCACTTAAAGAAATCAATGAGCAGTAGAGTCTAGATGCTGTTGTAGATTCCACTCAGCAGTGAAGTGCCTCTTTAAGGTGCCAGAAATATTTTGCTCAATCAAAAGTTCCTGATCCATAAGCATGCTTGGCCAAAATTTTCCAAGGAAGTTGGAAAGATACGCAGTGGGATTTACAAATATGTACTAGAGTGATTACCCTCAAAGCATTCACTTCCAAATGGAAGCTAATGGTCAGACTTCTGAAGTATTAAATATCCTTGGATGGCTTGGTGGTATTTTATATAGCACCAATTTTCCTGACTTTTTTTTTTTGAAAAAGCACTTCTAAACCTTTCACCTCATGTGTTTGTGGAACTCTTAAAATCAGAATTATCATCATATCCTTGATCCTGCTGGTGTACTTTCTAATAGACTCTTGAATGCAACCCTATGCAATAATGGATGTGCATGTATGAATATTCTTATCTGAAAACCTGCATATGTAACTGGTCTCCTGCTCAAATAGAATGGTATCATTTTTCACTACCTTTATTGAAACCAGCAGGTGCTGGAATCCACTGCTAGGGAAAGGGTGCTCATGCAGGCACAGAAAGGATTGACTAAAATAGCATCCAGCCTGTGCTGTGGCCAGGTTGTTTTACTTGTATTTTCTGTTTACCAACCCATTTTCCTCACCTACTTCTGTCTGGATCCTGTGGAAATGAAGGGTCAGAATACCATGGTTTCTCATTCTAGCTATGATGTCCTGGACAGCAGAGAGGAGGGGGCTGAGTCTCACCTGGGGCAGCAGCTGAGTG
Organism: Trochalopteron elliotii; assembly: GCA_024734555.1. Classification (NCBI taxonomy): domain Eukaryota; kingdom Metazoa; phylum Chordata; class Aves; order Passeriformes; family Leiothrichidae; genus Trochalopteron; species Trochalopteron elliotii. Next base: position 3,263,000 of record JANPWX010000081.1, on the reverse strand, counting down.
CCAGGGGCCACTCTTGGTCCTGAGGAGCCCTTGAGGTTCTTCAAACACCACAGGTTTTTTTTATGAGGATCAAGGCTGTGACAGACAGGAGTTGGGAGGTGCTTGGGGTGAGTTTTTCCTCCTCCCAAAGCACAGGTGGGCCGTGATGGAGGTGGAACATGCTCAGTTCAGCACCTTCCAGGGTGAGGTGCAGCATTAGTGTCTGTATGGAAAATCACTAAGAAATGGATTTGTAAGCCATCCAGTTTTGATGGAAATGATTTGGATTTCCTGTTTCAAAGCAGGAATGAACTTTTGAACCTTTCACTAATTGTCTTAAGTAATGTATTTCTCTTGATACTTATCTGCCAGATAATCTATAGGGGCTGACTTTTTTTTTAATGTCAATTAATTAAACCAGTTTTTATAATGGTTAATTTTCTTTGTGTAGTGTTTTGGAGGAGAAATACCACACTAAATGAAGAATTGATTTAAAGACTTAAACTACCAAGAATAATAGGAAATCTATCACTTCTTTCTTTATGTTGGTTTCTTGATGTATTCTAGAAAGGTCAGTAAGTTTAGCTGTAAATTTATGTTCTCCAGAATTGTGTTTCTGCTGATACAGTTTCTCTGGGCTGAATTCTAATTTTCAGCTAAGTTTTCCTTTTAATGGCAGCACATGTATAAGGTTAGGTGGAGGTGATTAGGTCAAAAATTTGCATTTAAACTATTGCACTTTATTTCATTCACCACAGTATTTTCATATGGACTTATTTTCTGAAAATATAACTTTAATCTGTGTATGTATCTGAAATTAGACTAAAAGGTCCCCCAGTTAAAGACAACCCTTGTTACCTGTTTTATAGAAAAATAGGCACTTTGACATAGTTATTTTCAATATTTTATTTGTGTTACACATAACACTCTTCCCACTACATAGCCACTTTGCCTGTTTGGGCCATGAAACACATCCTTTGAATCATCTTGCTTCACACTCATTAACAGCCTAAATTACTGAAAGGGAGCAGGGCCATTTTAAATGATATGAGGCCCCTGAGAAAGTTTTAGAGAGTGTGCCCTAAATTACTGGTGAAAATTAAAAGCATCAAGTGTTTCTGCTGCATCTTCTAGAAACCTAACTCCATGTCTCCAGCCTTCTGTGTCCTCACCCCTCAGTACCAAGTCATGGCCTTCAGCTTTCCCCATCCATCTCACCTCTGGCTCTTGTGCAGGTGCTCCCTTCCCTGTGCCCTCCCCAGTGGGGTTGTCTTGATTTGAGAAGACAAGTATCTGCCAGGGAAAGCTGGAGTTTCCCTTGGGATGGAGAATGTAAACTATCCCCCCATTTCCAAATTATTACAAATTTGCAATTAGAGGCTTTCAGGCAAAGATTTGGGAATAGGAATAACAGCTCTTTACTAGGAATATTAAGAATACAAATGTAGTAGTACCAAACAAACAAACAAACAAACCAAAACAAACCAAACCAAACAAACAAAAAACCCAAGCTAACAAACAAAAATCCTAGAAACCCTGATAGAAATTTATGTCAGAAATACAGCCTGACACCCTGTTGGTCAGGGTGTTGGAAGCAGTCCAGAGTAAGCCCTTTTGGAGTGACAGATGTGGTTCTGTTGGAGTAGAGATGATCCTGTAGAAAGACTCCAGTAATGCTGAGATGGGTCTGGTCTTCGTTTGGGAATCCAGTGGGAACACCAGACATCTGGTGTTCCTGGGTTTCAGTTTTTATCTGGGTAGGAATGGTTTAGCTCCCCCCACTGGGTGGAGCATCTCCCAATGGGATGATGTAATGGGTCATGTCATTGGTGAGCCTTGATGGCCCATTAACAGCAGATATCCCCCTGGATGGAGGAAAGAGATAAGGAACAATGCCCCACCTGGTTTTAACAGCTGGCCCATGATCAGAAGGCACCCACCCCCTCCCCCCTGGAGTTACAAGAGGTAAAGAAAATAAATCTCCCCCACTGCTTTGAACAGATGAAATAGAACACACATTTTTTGGTTACATAACCCAAAATGGGTGCAGAGATGCCACCTTACAGCAGCAATCTCTGAGCCCAGAGATTCACAGGAGCTGCCATCTGCAGCCTTCTGTGGGAAAGGAAACCTCCTCAGGACCAACGATGTGTCTTGCAGGCACTTTGTGCTTCTCTGGTGGTTCTCACTGCACACTCTGCAATACCTGGTGTGCAGGAACATGCAGGAGGGTCTTGAATTGGTCCCATCCCAAAAATATTTTAACATCTCACAGTCTCCTGGTATGGTAGTAATAAAGGCTATTTGTATACAGAAATGTTATGAAAATATATATTCTTTTTAATGATAAGAACAAGAGGTAACTTTTCTAATGTTGTATTTCTTGAAGTTTAAAGAAAATTTTTTTTGTTTTCCCCCAGAAATGAGGATGATTAATGTTTTTCAGAAAGAAAAAAGGAACTCTGAAACATTCATAGTCATAGGTATCAGGGTTTTCTAAGAATATATGTTCTCTCAGGTGGTGGAGGAGTTGAAGTGATAAAGTGGGTTTAAGTAAATCCACTTGGGGATGGAAAGTTGCATTGGGTAATAAAAGAGTGATTGAATATATTGCAGGAAAAAAAGTACTATTGGTACTACTAATGTATGTATTGATTTACATTAAGTGAATCTCAATGTTTTTTGTTTCATGAAAAAGAGGGTTCATGTTTTAAGAGAAAAAATGTTGTTTGAGGGTCCTCTGGTCATAATTCAGTAAAAAAACAAACAAACAAAAAAAAAATCAGAAAAACCTTTAAGATCAAGTCCAACTGTCAACACACACTGCAAGTCATTGAAAAAAAGACCATTTTGCATATTGGTAAAAAGTAGTTTTTTTCTTTCAGTAAGGATATGGAAAGAGAAGAATTTTGAAGGAAGAGGAAGAAACAAAAAAACCCAAATCACACCCCACATCCCCCCAGTGATAACAATAAAAAAATTAGGATTCTGGGCATAGTAGAAATTTATGTGATTTGACTTGTAATAATTAATGAATTACATTCTTTCTCTGTGTGTACATTTCTAGCTGTTCTCATTTAAAGTACGAGGCACAAATTGTATTGTATTTTTTTTTTTCAGCCTCTGAGTTGCTGCTTCTAAAACAATCCAGGTGGGTGGTAGCCTGAAATAAATACATTCTCATATCTACTCACACCCCTGCCTTATGCAGCGGCATGTGATGTGTTTTGGTGTAAGTGACTCATTGCTTTTGCAGCTCCTGCCCTTATCCCCTCATGGCAGAAGCAGTGGAATAGGGCTTGGGGAAGGTGTCCCTTGCTGTTGTGCACTTCTCTCGTGGCCAAAGGCTGTGCTGAAGTGACCCCTGTGCAGCCACCAGTGCCAGCCCCAGCAGCAGTCCCCAAACTGCACCCCTGCCCACAAAGGTTTCCATTAGATTAGCAGGGCAAAGTTTCCCAGCCTCTTCCTTCTGCTTATTTCTGGGCTGCTTGTAATTTATTGCCACACCTGAGTTTATCTTTGTTAAATTTCAAGTTTGGCTGCACAGATAATCTGTCCTGACTGCCCTGTGATTTGCCGTCCTTCTTACTTGTGTTAATAATAATAATATAATATAATAATAACGCAAAAGAACTTTATTAAACAATTTCAGAGAACTGAACAGATTATATTTAACTAAAGAGGTAGTAGGAGAAATGGATGAATTACTGAAAGTAAAAAGTGTAAAGCTGACCTTTAGGTCATCTATTTCTTTCCCCTTGTTATTATCTATTGCTTATTTTGTAAGACCTTGTCCAATGTGAAATCCTGTGAATAGCCATGCTTCCAACCATGTTCAAGAGATTTATTTTCCATTCATCAAAGTGTCCTAATATTTATTTAGAACATGTTGTAGGCTGTGCAGCCAGACTTAAACCTAATGGAAACTCCCAAGGCAAGGAGAGGATGTTTGAGTGGGTGGTGCTGCAGGTCGCTTCATTTTCCAGCTGCCTCACATAATTCAGGGAATTCTGTAAACCTGAATTTAATCCATGCAGCAGGGCTGGGCTGTTCTCCTTATAAACTCTCCCCTTCTTGCTGCTCTCTCCCCCTCCTGATGGTTTGAGATTAGCTGTTTCTAGAGAGATTTTGAGAAATATGTATTTCAGTGCACATCAGTTGGGTAAGGTGGGTATAAACTGAAAATCTCTGGGTTTGATCTCAATAAAATCTCCTCGTGCTTGTGGTATCATTTCGACAGATGGGGCAGGTAGGTTGTTTGTAATCTTTCCCATCTTGCTACTGGAGGCTTAAGCTGCAGCTGCAGACTAAGTCTAGATTTGGTGCTTTTTGAAAGTTCATTGAAGTCAGTAGAAATTAAATTTGGCAGAAGTTGCTCCTGGGGCTGCCCATTAAACCCAGGTGAGACCCCCAGCACATGAACCTTAGGACCTGCTGCTCTTGCTGCCCCTTATCCAGTCCTGGAGCTTCCCATCAGGAGCAGGCTGCAGCAGGGCAGGTCTGCTTGTGCAGAGGACTCATAAGCAAAATAAAAATGTTCCCAGCCAGCATTCTAGAACCGATTTTATGGACTTGTTAATGTAAGGGTGGGCAGAACAAAGGCATAGCCATGTAAATACCTGAGTTATTAATCACAAAGCAGAGGGACTGCTGACTGGGATTGCAGTAAGTACTTGTGTCACTCAGCTTATTTTCCCTCTCTGGTGGGTAATAACTGGGTATAATATATGCATGCAGCTGAGTACCTGTGCCACTGGGTTTTTTAGTTTTATTTCTGTTTTTTTATGAGAATTCCCTTGCCATCTGTGTGGGACATCACCACTTCTCCAGTTTGTCAAGAATCAATTATTACCCCAGAATCACAGAATAGTCTGAATTGGAAGGGACCCAGAAGGATCATCAAGCCCAGCCCTTAAGCAGGTGACTCATAGGGGGATTGAACCCACCACCTTGGCAGTATTAGCACCATGCTCTGACCAACTGAGCCAGTCCCAAGGTCTTTTCACTGTGGTTAAAACATTTCAGAAATAACCACCAGCCTACAGCACTTCTCAGAATATGGGTAGTGATCTAATGAATGATGATAGCAAGATTCAGGGGGGTTTGAATTCTCCTTTTTTTGTTTATTTTGAATATTGTCTCTACTACTGGCTGTGACATAAATGGAAGCTGCAGTCTGATTCTTTGAGTACATTAATGTGGGTGAGTGATCTCCAATTAACTGAATATGTTTTTGAGGAGTTTCGGTTCATAATTGGAGAATTCTTATTTCTAAGCGACTTTTTGACTAAAATCTCAAAAACGTGAAATGCTGACTTCTGTGTTAAAACAATATACATATAGTGCTATGAGTTCCCTACAGTTAAACCCTCTAGCTGCCTCCTCAACATTAATTCATATGAGTTTTCTGGACTGATTTTTTTAATGAAGGATGTATTGTGATTGCCTTCAGCTTTCCAGACTTAATGCAGTTAAGTCTGCACATAGTGTTGACAGATCCTGGTCACTGAAAGTACTGCTTTAAAAAGAAATAAATAATTTAGTTTTAAATTATGAAAATGTCTTCAGGTGAAATCTGGCAAATAATCTGGATGGGACTCTTGGGCAGAAACCACTGCTGACAGGAGAGCGTTGTTCCATCACCCAGAGAGATGGGAGTAGTATGAGACTTGCTTGTGAGGTAATTATTGTTCATTATCATGTTGAACTACTGAAGTGTCAGGTGTATTAGAAAGGCTCTGTGATATTGCTTTGGGCATTTGTCCTTAGCAGTTCCTCGGAACAGTGAAGAGAGTAACCATTTGGATAATACTGGGATGGACACGATTTTTACATGTTTTATATTTGTAATACAAAGTGTAGTGCAAATCAGCAGATAGGCAGAATGTGACAGTGTTGAGGATGCATTAAATCACCATAAATTTTATGAAACAAGCTGAAGCATATTAGAATAAGATGTATAGCAGCTACATTCTTACACCTAAAAAGGTATTTTCCTTTCTCACGTTTGCCACATCTCTGATACTTTTTCTTAGTTTTTGGCCTCCAGGTCTCATGCTGTATTTGTAACCTTGGTCAGATTTCTCTTGAGCTCAAGTTTGTGCTTTTAATTTAGCCCTCTGCACCTTTTGTGTGCTGCACTGTCTTTATTACTCTCCCTCTGTGATTCTAACAGAACATATTAACATTGATTGAAGTCTCCAGCAGCTTGTTCTATGTGCTTCACAGGCATTTAGTCCTGTATTCACTTTCAGTGTGACAATTAAAATCACTTTAGTTCATGTCACTGGAATTAATTGCTGGCATTGCAGGTGGCTGTGAATTCAGATGGCTCAGGACAGCAGTGCTTGGTAGGTTTTATGTCATCGTTCTTGTGATGGCCTAAAAAGTGAGTAAAGGAGAGTGAAAAATCTCTATGAAGTGATTTGAAGGTTTCTGACTCTAGAACATTGTAAGCAGATTATGTATTCCTTATAATGTGAAATGCACTTTGAAGTATAAACTGTCCAGGGAAATATTTAGCAGAAACACGTTTTTGCCTCACCTCTTAAATATCTACTCAAAATACATATGGAAAGTAGTAGGGGCTTAATAGTTGATTGATAAATTGATTTTCCAGCTGCTGACTTCATAAGAGAAAATGTTGACTTTGATATTGTGGTATATAAGTCAGGATCCACAGGAGCACAGATTTAACTTAGCAGCAGCTGTCAGAGAGGGAAGGGGAATTTCTTTTGATGCCATAGGCATGTGGTAGTCTTCAGCACAGACTGCATTTTATAGGAGTAGTTTTTTGTTTAGTAATTGGATGTGGCAGAAGAACAGAGAAATCTGTTAACTGTAATATTTTGAATACTGGTGATGATTTAATACAACCCTTAAAAAAAATGAAAGAGATATATGAAATAGGGATGATCCTTTTTACTCTTTTAATTTTCATGTCTTTCGTAAATCTTAGGGACTTTTTTTTTTTCCTTCATTTTTTCAGTTGGGTTTTAGGGTCTGACTTTGCTGTCTTTCTTAACATTGGACACATGTTAGGAAATGTTTCAGGTTGCTGTTCCCACCTGTCAGTGGGAATAAGATGACATACAGAAAGATTAGCATTGCTTTTAAAGCTCATTGGTTACAGTTTGGGGAAAAACATGTACCAAGCAGAAAGCTCTGAATATTTGCAAGCACATACTCCTGAGAAGACATTTTTAGGATCAGGGCTTTTGCAAAGGTGAAACCTATTGTTCTTTTATAAAGAGAGCTCACCTATATTTTACGTGCTTTTCACTCACCTATGTTTTACGTTGTTTTCAAAATTTTCCTCTACCTCTGTTTCTTAATTATCTGTCTTCCTGTGATTATATTCTCATATTCTTATGTATCTTGATCTTTACATCAAAGGGCATCTCAAAGTAAATATCTAGCAATGTGTTAATGAAAAAAGAAAAATGCACACTCAAAAAAATCGAAAAAGCAAACAAGCAAAACAACACACAAACAAAACCAAAATAACCACCAGCACCCTCCCCAATCAATGTCAAATAAACCCAAATTTTACAGTTTCTCATGTCATTGGATGTCTTTCAGTCTTGTCACTGAGTGCATCTGTGCTTCTGATAACTGAATTACTTCCCTTCTTTACCTAAGCTGGATAATGTATTTTCTGAGAGGTCTCTTTAGATCTGCTTTGAACCTTATGCCACCTATTTACATCTGTCACCATCTTCCTGGGCACAGCCAAGTGCCAGAATCCTGTATTGACCCCTCTCCTGAGGGGGAACACCCTTAAAACATTATCATAGCTGATCACTCCATCATTCTCTTTGGGCTCCCCCAAGAAACTTTATCGTGATTCTTACAGAAAATATTTTGGCGATGGGTTTAGACCAATGGCCATCATTAGTAATAATGATTTGTATGTTTCCACCTTGCTCTGATTTTTATTTGCATGCTATATCCTCTACAGGTAGTCATAAAAATTATTTAGCATGGGGAGCATCTTTTTACTGGAAGTCATGGACAGCCCTGGGGGTTTGTTTCTGCACATCTTGGTGCAGAACCTTCCACCTGCACCTTGGTATGATTTACTGGTCAAAATTGGAGAACACCACCCCTCCTTTTCAAGTGTGAGGAAATAATGTTGTGTATGAGGAATAGGAGTCTCACGTTTCCCTTATCCAGCCTCTGGCTATGCTTGTCCCAAGGTAGTCTTAGTCCAGGCTTACATGGCTCCCAGCTGGTCCTGGGGCAGCCAATGCCTTTTGGAAATCCAACTTTGAAGCTGGTAAGTGTCACAGCACTTAGTCAGAGGGATGGTGTCTGAAAGAGTCAAAATATTTTTACAGTCACCAAATATTTTACCAGAAAAAATAAAAAGGTTTTGTTTTGCAGCACCTGTTGCTATTTCAATATTCATATCTAATTTCTTCTCGTTAACTGCTATTTCTGTCTTACCTTATCTTCAGACAACTGGAGAAGTAATATTTTTTATACCACAGTGGAGTTATCACACTCTACTGGAGGTTTATTTTTGAAATTCCAGGCTGTAACTGTTGCCAGTATTTATTTTTTTGAGTTTCTTTGTCTCTTGAATTTAGCATTCATTGATGGAAAATATGGATACGCCAGGATCTGTATTTATATTGATTGTCATTTTTCTTTTTTGATGTGTTACATAATTAATTTTGCTAGCTCGTGATGCTAAGATGCTGAACAAAGGATTTCAGTGACAGTGTTGGAATCTGAGGTGGTAAGAAGTTCTGGCATAAAATTCAGGAGTAAATTTGAGAAAGGATTGGAAAGATCTGAAGAATGACCAGGGATGAATTTTTTTTTTTGTTCACAGTTTTAAAGTTGTAGAATATTTTGCCTTTGCTACTTGCTAGATTTAGATATTTCATTCAAGATCATTACTCAGTAAGGTAAGAAAAGAATCTTCCAAGTAAGCTTAAAATAAGGGAATTGTTACAAAGTCCCAAGCTTTGGGACTTTTAGAAAGTAGTAGAAATCTACTTTTTAAGCTTTACAGACATGGAATTAGAGCGGTCAAGATAGGATGGGGGAGAGAAGAAATGTAATTCTGTTTCAAACTGTAGCGCCTTTTTTTTTTTTTCAAAATTGTATTGTCCATAAAAAATGTGCTTAGAGAACTTTAATGTCTGTTGACTTCTGGATTTAGAGTTGTAATTTGTAGCCAGTTTTGGCTGAAAGATCCTACAAAATTGTTAGGGAAAAATATTTTTTTTCTAATATTTTTTTCCTCCTAACTAGATAGGAAGATAATGGTTTCTGTTCATGTAAAACTGTTACAGTGAAAAGAGTGCTGGTCATGTGATGTTCCATGCTTTTCTCTTTCTTCTAAGTTTCCTCCCAATTTTCAGCGGGATACAAAAAGTAAGTTTCCATCAACACTTTCCCAAAATCAGAAGCTTTAGGTGTATTTTTTCTGGTTTTGTAGGATTTTCTTTTCCTTGCAGAGTGACATCATGCTTCCTCATACAGGAAAGTGGGGAAAGAGTCTTGAGTTGTTTTTACAAACACTTTGAATATTTTACCTTTTTAAATTCAAGGTAGGAAAAATTGCATTTATTGTGGGCTTTTTATTTAACTTCAGTTACTCTAGCCAAGTGAAATTACAGCACTGGAGGTGTTTCAAAAATATAACCTGAGGGTATTGCAGTTACAATATTTGAACAGAGTTTCTTATTTCTTCCTATGAAAACCTTAACTTCATCTACCTAATGTTTTTGAGTAGAAGACTAGAGGCCTCTCTTCTACCTTTTGCAAACTCAGCGGCAAGGAATATTTAGTTTCATAGAACTCTTCCAAAATGCTTAGGGAATAATGTTCTAGCAGGTTCCCTAGTCTGTAAGCTGGTGTACTTGGAAAAGTTTATTTTATACCATTTGACAACTTGATGTCCAATTTTGTGACTCCAGAGCCAAAAGATGTCTACTTTGCAAGGGGCATGTTTTCAAAGTGCTCTGTCTAAACAAAAAATTAAAATTAAAAAAAACCCAAAAAACAACAACAAAACAAACACAGCTTGCCTGTGCAGAAAGTCTTTACTGGAATGACCTTTTTTTCCATAGCTATTAGGACAAATATATATATACACACTTTTAGAAATAGCAAGAGATTGGTGGGCTGACACTGCCAAACACAACAGAAGGACACAAATCTGCCATTTTTCAAGAAAAATTTCTAGGAAGGAAAAGGCAGCAATATCCCACTATTTTTCCTATTTTAAAAAAAATTATGTATGTGTTAGGTGATCTTGATGGCAGTGTATGTATTAAGATTCTCCTGCTGCTTGTCCATGCTGTGTGACGAAAACACTCCAGGAAATACATGATGGAGTGCTCTTGAGAGTGGGTAGTGGCTCTTACAAGGTGTGAAGCATGAGGAGATGGGGGAGTTGGGGCAGCTGCCTGGCACGTTTGGAGCTGTTGTGCAACTCGAGGGAGCTGTGCAGGCAAGGATGTGTTTGGCACTTCCTCTGTGATGGGCACTTCACCTTTAAAGTTGTGGGGAACCCTTAACTCCTGATTAAGCTCATTAAAATAAAGGATTTATTCTACTGTGTAAAATAAAGGCAATAAATAAAATATTGATGAGAATAGAAAGTGGTCTGACTCCATGTAAACCTTTTGAGCACATACCTGAGCTTTAAACTTAAGGGTGGTTTATGATGCCCATCTTGGCTTTAAGAGGTGGTTGTGATAAATGCCCACAGGACTTAAATTTAGAAGCATCTCTATCTTGCCAAAATCAGATCATTTACTACAAAGTAGAAAACAAACTTCATGATCAGAACATCAAAAAAGCACACAGAGGAAATCTTTCATGGCTGTCATTAGTCATACGTGGTTTTCAATATGATGAAATCTAGTTTATGTTTTATATAGGCCTCCTGCTGAAGATGACTTTATTTCAGCAGCCAATTTCTGCTTTTTTGCCCTTCCCTAGAGGTCTTGCACTAAAGGAAATCTGTTGATCATTGCCATATTATATTCATGTGTTTTCCATCTTCAGGATCAGGATAGCTCCTCTGTTCTTCTGTGTGTTGATTCATAAGATTCATAATAAGTATTTCCCTTTTTTTTCCTTTTTTTCTTTTCCAGTGGTTTTCTTTTCCTCAGAAACTAATTTTTGCTTATTGCAACAGCTCTGTATTCTGGAGAATATTCTGTTCCTGGTGTTTTACTGTATCTTTGACAAAAAGATAACTTCTTTACCACTTCCAGTAAATACAAAAATGGTTTTCTGTTGTCAGAGAAAAAGTTTTTCTATTGTCAGAAATAAACTATTGAACTCTGACCAAAAATATCTTATTAATCCTTATCCACTGTATTTGATAGCCATTGATCAACTCTGTATTTCATTATCTCTTGTGGGTAAGTATTTGGTTGAAGTTACTTCAGAACTTCTTTTTTTGAACTTCCTGGAGGTTTTTGAGAACAGTTTTAATTTTTTGTTTGTTTGGATTTTTTTGGTTTTGTTTGGGTTTTTTGTTTGGTTTTTTTTAGTTATTTTAGTCTATCTCATATAGTACAACACATGTGTTGGTGAGGTAAAATATATAATATGGTTGAGAGACAAAATCATGGAAAACAGCACTTGCATTGTTTGATACTTCCTGAGAAAGTAGGTGTACTGTTCCATTATTGTTCCTCTGTAGGAGTAATTTGCTTTATTGCTCTTGCATTCTTCTCTGTTTCTCAAAGGGTTCCATATGGCAGCAAGACAATGGCCATATATGAGCATGTGTTTAACTGAATTGAATTCTAGCTTGATGTTAAGATTCAAAGAAATGGATTGTCTTAATGGTTTTTTGCAATATATCAATAGCAGTCTTTATGTGTCAATAAATCAGTCTAAGAAAGCTCCTGGAAATGAGTGGTTTACCTGTTATGTAAGAAGGAAGCTTTGCATTTTTTAAGCAATTTTCATCTGCTGTTACAGAAGGGTAACAGATGCATTATGCATGATGCTCCCTCTCATTGGAGTGCAGATTTCTTTCTGACTGTTTTGCATTCACACATTGATCTCCCAAGCACCAAACCTCTCAGGCCTCATTTTCATTGTGCTTGACACACCTTTATTTGGCATCACAGCTCCAGTTAATAGAAGTGACAAGGTAGATTTTTTGATGTGACCGTTCCTGTTTTGAGTGCCTGAACAGATTAAGTGTGGCAGGAAAGGAGTGGGGATGTGATTGGGGTTTGTTTTGTTCAAAGGATATGGTGAAGTCTTCCCTGCTTCTTCCTTCTGTAGTAATTCTCTCTAGGGTTGTCTTACTGCTCCAGACAGTTATAAACAGGAATAAACTCTACCCTGAACTTTATTAATTAGGCTGTGGAGGAGATAAAAGTTAAAGACAGAGGGAATGCTTTCAGTGACAAGCTGCAGTATTAATGAATATTGAGGAGTGGAGCAGACTGTTCTAACCCCAAAAAAGCATTGGTCAGATTTTGATTGCTGTTTCCCACCTCTCTAAAGTTTCTTTCAGAAAAATCTGGGCAAGTGAAACAATAGGAGGAGGGAGTGGCTCCAGCTAAACAACAGACATGCCTCCTTATATTTGTCCCTGTGTTCATTGCAAGTTTGTGGGTGTGAAATCCCAGAGGACAAGGGGTTAATGTGCATGTCTCAAACACTGATAGCTGGATGGCTGTGGAGCCAGTCAAGAACTGTTGGGAACAGACAAGAATTATTTGTACTAACATGCACCACACATGGGAAAAAGCAAGATGTGGCTGGAGAAGGGGTCATGTGGAGGTAGGGTAGCACTTTCCTGGGACAAACGTCCTTATTCTAGTTCCTGGAGATGAGCACAACACAGTACAGCACAAGAGAAGGAATGAGGTTGAGAAGTGGGCATGGACTGAAGGGTGATCAGGACCACTCAAGACACCCAAAGCCTCTGACCCATTTCCAGAAAAGTCTGGAAGAATGGACATGATAGCTAATTTGCATAGAAAGCAAGAAATTTATCTTTAGGGCAGGGAAAGCCTATATATAAAGAGGTACCCCCACCAAGCCTGGCTGTGCACCCCAGGACCCTGGACTTTGGCTGTACCAATGTTGGAACAAGGACTGGGGCTATCTTTTTCTCCCTTTCTTTTTTTTATTTACTTTCCTTCTCTCTTCATCTTACCCCTTTATCCAAAATCTGGTGTCATTCCCTTATATAGTAGGTCAGGGACTAACATACCAATTTCCATGCCAAGTATGTAATTTACTACTAAAACTTTGTGAGTTTTTGCAGATTCTCTGACTTTTGTTACTCTTTTAACCACAAGCATTTAAGAATCTTGGGTGTTCCCATTAAGGGTAGGATATCACAGAAGGTTAATTTTGCTCTGTTTTAGGATTGTGTCTTGGCTGGCAACATAGAATTATAAAATCATTAAGATTGGAAAAGACCTCCAAAATCGAGTCCAGCCATTGACCCAACCACCACTATGTGTGCCACTAAACCATAAATATTTGAATACTGATTCCTCCACTTCACAGGGCAGCTGTTCCAATACCTCTGATAACCCTTTCCATGTAGAAATTTTTCTTAATATATTGGGGTAGGGACTATAAAGGCTTATATGCACTTGTTGTGTCTAGGACAGTGGAGTCCCAACCTGACAGCTGTTATCAAATCCTGCCAGTAGGTGCTTGAATTATTGAATTCCATGCATTTTACATAAATTATAAAAAGTGGCAGCACTTTAGGTTTAGGGTATTTTTGCTGTTTATGGGAGTTTTGTAACCAAAGGCCATGTTTTTGTGTAAAAAAAATTCCTTTAATTTGTATTTTCTCCACTTGTACTTAAAAATGAGAAATTGCAATGAGGCACCACAGGATCTGAGTAAGGGCGTAATAATTTACACGTATGTTAAGCATAGTCATTAGAATAGTGCCTAGCAACACAGCAGGCATGACTTATTACACAATATCGTGTTTGCTTATTGCCTAAGTGGAAGGCAAAGCAGTTCTAACTGATTACATGTTACAGAGCTCAGTTGCAATAGTCAATTTCCCCACTGTTTCTCATGCATTTTGCAGGAAAACACTGTGATATAGTGCTATGAATCAATTATGAAGCACTCATTAGGAGGAAATGCATATTGAATATATTAATCACTTCCATAATAAATTACATAACCGCACAATAAAAGCACGCATATTCTATTGGTAAATAGCTTATCATAGTCTAAGATTCTTTCCCCCTTTATTACTAAATTAAATCCATAAATAGGAGAGCAAGGTGTTGAGGAAATGCCTCACAGGACCTCAAGCATGACAAAACAGCACAAAGCTGGGAGGAGTGGCTCATACACCAGAGAGTTGTGCAGCTCCTCAGAAAGACCTTGGTGGGTTGGAAACATGGGGAGAGAAGAACTGTCTGAAACTCATTGAAGGCAAATGCTGTGGGGTTGTGCAGCTGGGAAAGAACAACCCCATGCACCAGAATAGGCTGCTGGAAAGTAGCTCTGGGGAGAAGGACCTGATGGTCTGGGGGGTAACAAGCTGCCTAGCAGTGCCATTTGTGGTCAAGAGGGCCAGTGGGCTCCTGGGGGTTTTTAGGAGGAGCACTGCCAGCAGTCAGAGAGAAGTGATCCTGTTCCTCCACTCAGCCCTGGTGAGGATCACCTGGAGTGCTGTGTCCCGTTCTGGGCTCCTCAGGACAGGAGAGACATGGAGCTGCTGGAGCAGGTTTAGTGGAAGGTGACAAAGATGATGGAGGGACTGGAGCATCTCCGTGAGGAAAGGCTGAGGGAGCTGGACCTGTTCAGCCTGGAGAAGATGAGGCTGAGAGGGGCCCTCACTCCTGTGTGTCAGTGTCTGCAGGGAGGGCTCAGGGCATGGACCAGGCTCTGCTCCCTGGTGCCAGCAATGGGACAGGAGGAACAGGCAGGAACTGAAGACCAGGAAGTTCCACCTGAACATGAGGAAGAAATTCTTCACTGTGCAGTGACTGAACACTGAAGAGATTGTCTAGAGAGGGTGTGGAGCCTTCCTCACTGGAGATATTCCAGAACTGTCTGGGCACAATCCTGTGCCATGTGCTCTGGGATGACTTTGCTTGAGCGGGGAGATTAAACTGAATGACCCATTATAATCCCTCCTAACCTGACCCATTCTGTGAAAATCATGGGACTGAAAAATCACAGCACCCTGGGAGCCAGAAGCTGCAGATTGAAAAACAAAGATGTAACAGGGACCAAGAAGCTCTAATCCATCTATGGTTCCCTCTAAATGTCACCTAAGGGGATAGTGGGCTGTGTGGGCTGAGCCCTGACTGGGGGGTGTCAGTAGCAGTGCAGGGCTGGATGCCAGGGTGGGTGTTACCCCCTGGGACCCCACAGCCTCCCAGGACATCACCCTGGGCCTAAGGGCGCTTTGCTGCGGGGATGGATATTGAGTTACATTCACTGGGGTGTGGAGATGAAGCACTGTTAGTATTTCTGCTGTGCCATGTCCATTTAAAGAACTGTTGTTTCAGAGTCTGCCTGTGCCACTGCTCTACCTTACACTACAAGGGAAATCAGAACATTCTGTTTTTTTTCAAACTGTTAGTTCATTTTTACATATTCTGAAACACAATCGCTGTAATGAATGGAAGTGTTTCTCAGTATTGTCCAGTACGTGTTCAAAAATGACCTTCTACTTGTATTTTCTTTTTTATATAAGTGACTGAAAACTTTCAGACACAATTTAGAAAATACATAAAAAAGCTATTCTCTAAGAATGCTTTTAATTTAGTAAAGCATGTATTTAATCAAAGTGTTCAGTATGTTTGAGCATTATGGACTTGGAGAAATAAAGCTAATAGCTTTCTCATTTAAAAATACACAAAAGAAGCAAAATCTGTAAATGATATTTAACAAAAAGTTACCCAGTTGACATAGAAAATGGGGAAACAATTGCTTGGGAAATGTCATACAGCATGGCGCTAACACACCTTTATATTTTACTGTATATAGTATCAAAATAATAATTTCACAGCCTGATGTCCATGACATTTCAAAGTCCTTGAATCAATTTCTTGAATATTTAAAATCAGTAACACATGCTTATCGCCTTTTTCATATTCTTCTTGGTATTCCTCCCTCTCAGAATGAAGGGAAAATGAATTATTTTCTCAGTTGAACAGTTTTTGTGTTGTCTCTGACAGTAAGGCTGATAATAAGTTGTACAAATTATGTGGAAGTATAAAATATGTCTTGCAAAAGGGCATGATTTAGTGCACATCTCATTTTGGGATATGTAGGCATGTATCAGGCTGTGGGGAACTCACTGAATCCAGTAAGATAACTTGAATCTGCAATTCAGTAATGTAAATGAAGCTTTGAGAAACTTGAACATCTTCAGAATGAAACAAAAAGAAAGAGCACTCTGGAACATGTAACATTTACTGTGTACCTGTTACTGTCTCTTCAGGAAATAGGGAATATTTTCCCCTAATGTGTCTCAGCTGTGCTGGGTTCTGTGGGTTTGTAGAGTTTCCTGGAGCAGAGACAGCCATTCAATCCGAATTTGGCCAGAGAATGCACATGGCAGTAGGTGACTGTGGTGACATGCTGCTGCTGTGTCTTGGGTTATGAACCTGAAAAAAATGTTTATTCTATTCCATCTGTTGAAACCGGCTGGGGAAGTGTTTTCTTTATCTCTTGTAACTCCAGAGGGAAGAGGGCAGCTGCCTTCTGATGTGGGCCAGCTGTTAAAACCAGGTGGGGCAGTGTTCTTTATCTCTTTCCACCCTCCCAGAGAATATCTTCTGTTAATGGGCCAGCAAGGCTCACCAATGACATGACCCATTACATCATCCCATTGGGAGATGCTCCACCCAGTGGGGGGGAGCCAAACCATTCCTACCCAGATAAAAACTGAGACCCAGGAACATCAGACATCTGGTGTTCCCGCTGGATTCCCAAAGGAAGACTGAACCCATCTTACTGTTACTGGACCCTTTTTCTTCCAAACCATCTCTACTCCAACAGAACCACCTCTGCTACTCCAGGAGGGCTTATTCTGGACTGCTTCCAACACCTTGACTAAGAGCGTGTCAGGTTGTATTTCTGACTCTGTCAGGGTTTCTAGGATTTTCTGTTTGTTTTGTTTGCTTATTTTTTATACTGCTACATTTATATTCTTAATATTTTTAGTAAAGAACTGTTATTCCTATTCCCAAATCTTTGCCTGAAAAGTCTTTAATTGCAAAATTATAATAATTTGGAAGTGGGGGGGGGAGATTTACATTCTCCATTCCAAGGGAAACTCCAGCTTTCCCTGGCAGATATCTGTCTTCCCAAACCAAGACATGCTGTGACTCACTGTCACCGTGATGGAGCCTAGACCAAAGTCCAGACTGACCCTGGTGGTGTCCTCTGTGAGTTTTGTGGTGCCACCTGACAGGTAGAGGTGGCTGCATGGTCCTTTGTCCCTCTCAGAAAACACAGGTGCTGTAGAACAGAGTGAGATTGTCTGGCTCCTTCCAGATCTACAGAAATAAACACTTGGGGCCCTGAATGTTTCAGTGGCCCTTCAGAAGTTTTTTCTGGTGGGAGCAGCTTTGGCCACCCTTTTGTCCCACAGCAGGAAGAACAAGTTCCGAATGTTGCTGTGGGGTGTACCCAAGGCTAGACTGTGGTCCTTCAAAGGGCTTTGCTTGATTTAGTGGAAGCTGGATGGACCAAAGCTCTTGAGCACAGCTAAAACATTTATTGCCTGTCATGAAGTCATTTCTGTATATGTAAGAGTGTTTCAGAGTTCTAGCAGGTATGCCAGAGGCTGCTGAAATCTGTGGTACAGTGGATTCAAGACATACATAATTTGGATTTTATTAAAAAAGGCTTATACTTAATATTTACATTCATGAGCAGCATAGTTTGTCATTATTGAGACCCTTTTTTTAAAAGATGCATTTCACTTGAAGGATATTTTTTAAATCAAAATTTTAGCATGGTGGATAGTTGATGGCAGCTTTTCTCACAGCATTTCTTAAGGTAGAGAGGCAAACTTCTAAGTGCCTATGGACATACGAAAAATATTATTTTCAATCATTTATAAGGAGTGACATGACATTTCTTTAAAATTGCTGGACATAAGAATCTCTGTTGAAATTCAGTGGCTTATCTAGGGTGTCATAAACATGAAACTGCTATACATGACACTTACAAGCTTTCAGCAATAAACAATGAAGAACTCTGAGAACAGAGGAACAGGGGCTGCCTAGAGCCTCTTTATGTGCAGAACATTTCATTTAAGAGGTTGTTACAATTATCCACCATTGTACCATTTGCAGTGTTTGCTCATGTGCATAATTTCTATATGCTTTTTCATGTCAATTAATGCTTTTCCAAGAAGCCTGTCCTTGAAAATACAGATGGCTTATGAATCCTTCAGGGTCTTATAGGAACTTTCTACTCCTGGGTCTTATAGTTTTGTCCCTCCCATGGCTGATAATTGGATGCAATCATGCTGAAAATGTTTGATGTGTGAGGATTCACAAAACTTTTTTTCAACTCTCCACTTCCCCAATGTGCACGTATACATTAGAGCCACAGGCCATGTGTGAATGCCCCAAAATACATTTCTGTATCAGAAAATTATAATTTCCACTGCTTCAGGAGGAACGAAAAGTTCTTCTGAAAGCCAAACTGTATATGAAGCAGGGAGAAAAAAAATGTCAATATTCAGAGATTAAGTTCTTAGAAAAATGTTTCTTAATGTGTAAAATATGGTACAAGTACTGTAGCTAATTGTAGAGTAACACAAATATCCAAGATGTTGTCTTCTTTGAAAGTTGTGTAAATGCAGCAACATTTTAGATATATGTATTTTTATAATTAATTTCAGCCTTGGATGGGTGAGGTGCAATGGATTTTCCTTAAAAACCAAATGGATAATGGAACACAAAAAGCATGTCTGTACTTTCCTTTGTTTTAATGCAAGCAGTCATGCATTATTCAAAGTGAAATCGTACTGTTTTCATCTAGAAAACAAAAAGCAAAGCTAATATTGATTCATTTACTCTTGCAAATGAGAGAATATAATTGTAACATGTTTAATTGATGCTACTTTATAAATCACATGACATATATATGTCAGTAATTTGGTTTTGTTCTTTAAAAATCTTGCTACTGAAACACTGTGAATAAATAAGGAAGAATAAACATTATTTTTAGGCCTGCCTACAAAAAACCATAACCAAACCTCATATCCAACAAAGGCACCATACATGATTCTTGCTGGAATTGTTCATCTGGATTTCCAGGAAAGGTAATCCCTTTTGTAAGAGTGGTTCTGGGAAAAAGGTGTTCTCTTCTTCTGTGATGTCAGCAGACAATATGAGTGCTGAAATTCTAGGTTCTGGAAGTTCAAATTGAATTATTTTCAAGCATAATCGTATGTTGCTTTAGGTATTTTTCTATATCAGCAAAAAAATTTGTCAATAAATAGCCGAATATACTGTTGGTGATTTAAAATTTTTTTATATTTTACTTTGCTTGCTAATGAGACCTTTCTGATTATTCTTTATATTATTTAAGTGGCATTTATTTGCATATTTGAACTGATGCTTTGTGATGTAGAGGATATATTTGAGAAAGAAATGGAAATGTTGAATTCATAGGTGCTGCTGCTGAAAATCTGGTTTGAATTTGAATCCTGTCCCCAAGTATATCTAAGCAAAGTCAAGAGAAGTTGATTCAGCATATCCATGAAAATGCTAGGTAATGTAAGTGTACAGGAACCACTGTTTGAAATACAAACAAATGCCTGGTGTAAAATTGACTGCACAGCAGTGAGTCATTTACCTTGAGAGTAGAACTTGTAAACTTGGATGGAAGTAAGAAGGGCTAAGAAGTATCATAGGGCAAGGAGGATGAGTGCTGCAAGGGTATCCTGCTGCCAAAGGTATATGGCAGACAGATCTACTGACATCAGCTATATATCCTGCATATATTGCTGTTAAGTACAAAACCTGCTTTTGGGCAGCCACTAAAGAGACATTTGAAATGGGTATGGGACAAGCCAAGATGTAGAATATTCAAAGTGGCAGTTGTTAAGTCTGAAATACGGAGGTAGGTGAATGCCCTAATTAGCAAGAGTTTCATACACATAAGATACTGTTTTATGCACACTGGGAAATGAACCATGTGTCTTATTATCTAATAATGTCCCATTTTATATTGAATGCTAAATGTATTATGATAACTGGAGCAAGTTGCTGAATAGATAACATTTCCTGAAAAAGCATAATAGCAGTTGGTGGAGACAGAGATTGGGCTGACATGATAATTCTACACAAGGTTGTGCAGGATACAGTTACACCTAATAGCTTTTCCTTTTCAGAAAAACCCCAAACTAAACAAACAAAATAACAAAGCTCCCCCAAACCACATACAAATTACAGAATAATATGGAAATACTCAAATACTTTTATTAGAGTTTTGGTGCATAAAATTAGAGATTCCTTCTGCTGGAAGACTGGACTCTGCAGGGTATTCTGTCACTTGTTTATTTTGGCACATCCTTTTTTTTTCCCCTGGTACTTGCAGGTGGCAGAAGGTCTGTGAGTCCCGTGGTGCTCCTTGGTACCTGCCACGTTCAGATGGTGGGAACAGCACCTCTGCTCGAAGTCCTGGGGAGAGGTTATTCCTCTCCTTTGGATAATGGTGGGGTCCACTTTATCCATAAATACTTCAAGTTTGCTTCAGAAGAAGGCTGTGTGCTTTTTGGGTTGAAGAGGGAAGTGATGGAAAGGATATGTTCTTTTTTTTTTTTCTTAAATAACAGCATGATGAAAACTCTTGTGTAAATGGGATCTTGATGGATTTAAAAAATAAAAGATAAGACTATTTCATAGTAGCAAAATCATATAAATGAGTCTACAAATAAGTGCTTTTTTATATCAGAGCAATATCCTCTCTCACTAAGTATCAGGACAGCTCTTAGCTCTGGGAACTTGAGCGAAAAATAAAACCATGGACAAAAAGCCCTTGAGTTCAATTATCTTACAGGATAAAAATCTTGAGTTGGTTCTTTTTATAAGCTAAAAGAATAGAACAACACAGTAGTTTACAACTGTTGAAATAATTTCAGTTTTTTTCTTTTTTCTTTATTCAGAGTGCCCGGTCAGCATTCATCTCCCCAAGAAACAAAGTGAAGGGTCTCTCAGTTGCCTGAATTTGCTCAGGGAAATTATGGTGATTAGGAATCCACATGGAGATGGTAAAGGTGGTACCTGGACTCTGTTGGAGCTGGCAGGAAAAGTTTGAACACATGGGATTCAACCTAAAGGTTCTCTATGGATTCCTATACAATACCTTCTCAGCTGAATTAAGCAGAAACCAGAAGAGAACAGGAAGCATGTTAAAAACAAAACAAAACAAACCAAAACAAACAAACAAACCCCCCCCAAACAAAACAAAAACAAAAAACAAACAAAAAAAAAAGAGAAAAAGGTAGCTAGGCAATAACAAGAAATTTGTAAGGAACATTTAATGACATTTATGAGAACAAATGTCTACACCTAGTTTTCAGGATTTGCCTTATCTTATTGCGCTAAAAAGTGGTGGTGATTTGTCTAGATCAAGGATATCTCAGATAATTATTTCATGTTAATTCTGCGAACAAAATTTAACATCTCATTAATTCTTTCTGTGCCTGTTGGTCTGAATTCTGTCTGGTTTAGATACAGATCACATCATTCCTTTGATTGTATCTGTTCTGTTTTTTTCCTGCAGATGCATGCTAAAAAAGATTAATTAAGAAAACCAACAGGAGGGCAAGGGAAACACCAGACATGGAATTTTGATGGGTATTTCTGTCATTTCTCAAGAATAGTTTTTGGCTGCAACAGTGTTTGACTGTGCAGCAAATAATAACTGAGTGAAGTGTTGTATTTGTCATAGTTATTATTATGCAAGAGCAGTTATAAAAATATTATCTGCTGAAACATCTCTTCTCTGAGTACAGTATAGAAGGCCTGTGATTTATCTGCAAGTTCATTATATGTGTTTAAAATTTGTATGCATGAGTGTGTATATTAACTTAAAAGTACTACACAGGCCAATTATTTTTAACATCTTGATTTCATGGTCACTATAATCTGTTACTTGTTGGAATAATAGAGGAAAAGAAAGATGAAAAAGAAAACTAAAGATTGCATAAGCTTTTATCTTAGCTGTAATTTCAGGAAGTCCTTATGTAGCCTGTAAACAAAAAAATAGAAGCAAAATACATTCCAAAAAGGAGTTGTGTCATGAGTGGTAAGTGGAATCAAAGCATATAGTGGGAAGAAAAAAAAAAAGTTTTGATACAACTTGATTTTCATTAATAATTGATGAAGACTGCATGAATTGATTTTATTAACTCTTTTTACTTTGATGTTTAATTCATGGTTTAAAAAATACAAAATGTCCAAGAAAGCTTCTTTAGAGGATATTAAAATACTTTTTGAATGGTTTCTGTTTGGAGATTAGGTTTATTGTTATGATTAGAGATATGAACAGCTGCCTAAATTACAACTCAAATACAAAGAAAATGAATGGGAAAATCAGGAAAATCTGAAGTATCCTCTTCCCTTTTTACATTCCTCATTTAAAACCAAAATATGCATTACAGAAAACATCTATGCTGTTAACTGACCTATAACTGCTTTATGATGTGTAATTGCTTTATTTGTTTCCATTTAAGAGTAGAAAATGTGAGAGTCTCTTGTGGATCAGAACAGGTTGACAGAACCTGACGTGAGACCATTGTGATTTTGGGAGCTGAATATAATTACTTATATAAAGCCATTTTTTGTGTTATTTTGCTGTAGATATTAGATTTTTTTTTTTAATGATGTACTTGGCTTAGTGAAAATAAAGTTTTAACTGCCTCAGTAAACCTGTTTTTTTTCTTTTGCACAAAAAGATGTACAAAGTGATGAAATCAAACACAGTCTCAAAACAGTTGTTATAAGATTCTGGCTGTCAAGCAGCAGACAAAAAGTGATCAGGTCTTTTTAATGTTTTTTTTTCAGACAGTATACCTTCACTTAGTAGGGTTTTCTTTCACCCCCCCCAAAAAACCAAAACAAATCAAAAACCCAAAAAAACCCCAAACAAATGGGTTGCTCTGAAGAAAATAACCTAGGAGGGAGGAGAAATAGTAGACAGCAAATATCTGTGCTGCCTTGCTGTAAGTGCTTAGTTGGTGTTGTCATGCACTCAGCAGCTCTCTGAGGTGCATTGCTGAGGTGTTATCTCCATTTGCAGGATCCCTCCTTTGACCATCAGCACTGCTTGTGCTGGGATCTCAGGGGGAGGAATCAGAAAAAAACCTCTGAAGATACAATATGCTGCATTTGGTGTCTGATAATAAAACTCATCTCCAACAAGAGTTCGGTGAGATTTTACTCATAGAGTCTGACATTAGGGTTGTGGTTTTTGGTTTTTTTTTTTTTAATCAAGGAGGACATAACCCACGTAGCAGTATTGTTATGACTTTTTGAAGAATTATGCAGCAAATTGCGTGGCACATGTGGAAATACTGATGTACTTTTTTTTTTTCCCATTTTGTCATTTTATTCTCAAGTCAGTCATCCGATAAATACAGTTAGTTACTAGTGGAACCACCCAAGGTTCCTTTTGGTTTCTCACTACCAGTAATATCATCAGAGATCAGAAGGTAGCATCCTGCAATAGGAAAACTGTAAGCAAACCTTTATTCTAATACTATTTAGAATAGGAAGTAAATTTAAGAGGACCAAAGCCACTTCTGATAACCTAGCATTTGCTTGCAGTCCCCTCAGCCTGTGATCCCAGCCCTAGAAAGGGTCCCCCTTGGCAGTGCTCCAGAGACATCTGTGGTTTGGGGAGGAGCAGGAGTTGGAGTGCACAGAAGGCACAGGTGGACAATGACAGGAACAGAGTTTTGGGGCCAAGAATTTGGGCCTTGTGGTTTTCTTTCCCCAGTTCAAGAGCACAAAAGTAGCTGCTTCTGCCTCTTTTTTCACTTCCATGTCTCATAGCAACTCAGTGAGAAGGGAAGTATGACCTCTATTTGAATGTTCCTTCTATTGCACAGGAATTATGCTGCTATTAGGGAAAGAAGTGCCCTCTTCTATCCTTATGGACTTGGGCAATTATCATGTGCCCTATTTAAGAAGGTTTTTCTAATGGCTTAAGTGGTCCCAGAGAGCAGACAGAAGAGATGGGTGCCCCCAGTCTTGCTTGTTACACTCTAGAATAGATATCTCCACTTTGAACCAGAAAGAGAAATTCAAACTGCTTTTAATAGCTTTTCTGTAATTAGATACTGATAGCGAGAGCTGAGAAAGAGTTGTACGTTTTCTGTGCATATGGTTGCAGGAAACCACTGCTGGTCTGTAGGGTAAGAATGTGTTACAGCCTGAACAGTCATAGCAGAGACCTTGGAAGCACAGACAGAGAAACCGGAGTTACACCAGAGGACATGTATTGATCAGGATGAATGCAAGTCAGAGAGACACAGGGTTGAGAGGATTGCAAAACCAATATACAAGGTTTAATTGTGCTGATAAAGCAATCATTAGTCTGCTGTCTTGGAGGTATATGTCTTGAAAAGTGGTGAGAATAGCAGAATTCCCTTATTGGAGGCAATTCTATATCTTTGTTGATGATAAGGAGAGAATGGACCCTTCCATTTAATTATTTGCCACTGGCTGCTTGGAGCCATGAGTTAAATGTGGATGGACATTTGTATCAACTGCTGAAAACTGTTCATAACTAATAACACAGATGCAATTGTCTTTAGATTGTATTTGTGAGCCCATAAGAAAAAAAATACTGCTGCTGCTGTGTTGACATAGCTTATCCTGTATCCTGTCCAGTGAAGGTACATGCATAGGTATTGTATATTCTCATTAAAAACAGTGCTTTAGTATCTGCTGTAAGGTTTTTTGCTGATTGTGTTAAATTGGTCTGGTGTCCCACTGCTCAATCTGGATGCAACATCTCATTGAAGTAAAGTCTATTTATGTATCATCAAAAAGGTCCTTTGTGTATTAATTATTTCACGGTTTCTTTTGTGAATGTCTTCTGTCTGAACAACCTGCCAGGAGTATACTTATGATAAATATCCATTTTCCCTGACTGAGACTACTAGCAAAAATACCAAGGTTTTACTGTAATTAGTTCTTTTTCAGATCTGTGTATAATCTTTTGATTTCATTTCTTATTTCATTTTGGTACAGATAATTAATACCATATCCTGTAACATGATTTCCTGTAAAAACAGACTGTATGTGTTCTTTTTATTTAAAAGTGCAATGTTCCACAATAATTGAATTTAATAGACTGGAGGATTAAAAGGAGTGCTGTGTCTTGATTACAATGGAGTGTTGCTTTCAGAGTTTCCAGGTGCAAGTTGCTTGCCAGGAATGTGCTTTTTTTCAGCCTTTAAGCCTAGATGGACCCTGGGGAATCTCAGCTTAAGTGTCTGTGGTGGTTGGTTTGATGTGAACTTGGCATCCTTTTCCCCTTTCCTCCTCATGCAATACTGGAAATGAGCTCCCAGCATGGATGGGACTTCCAGTCTCTCATGGAAAGGATCTCTGTGCTTGGCTCTCTCAAGTTGTTTTCCCAGCAGCAAGAGTTTTGTTGTGTTTTTCCCCTAAATCCGTACAACTCCTTGGTCTTTCTGTCGTGCATGCTTGCACCAGGAGCTATTCAGCTGTTGAATTTCTCCAGGTACTTTGCCTCTAATTCCTTTATCTTTGGGAGTGACATTTGGTGGAATCTAGTCCATGGAGCAGTTATCTTCATGAGTGGAGTATTTCAAGTGTAAGATGACATGCAGACTGTCTCAAGGATCACCATGAAGGATAGCATAGTCATTTGTCTGACAAAACCAACTCCTGTATAAATCTGTTAACTCTGCTTGGCTTTTCAGATAAGTTCAGTTCAGCTTTTGACTGATTTCTCCTGATTTTCTCATACTTTTAAACAATTTAAACAGTAAAAAATAAAATCCATTTTCTTGTACTGTTTGTATTTGCTTTTTTCCATTTCTGTTACAAGAAAGAATCCCAATTCTGGTGTAACATCTGAAATTCTGACTGATTCTCAACCTGCCATCCACTGGTAAATTATTATATATGGTCTATTCTCTCAACTTGTATCTGATTTCATTTGATTATCTGTTTTTACTGGTTTGCTAATAATGCAAAATAACTGTTTTGGTATCTACATGAAGATTATTTCTACTCTATCAGGCATAATACTGACAAAAACTCAGCCTTCAGGAAACTATTAAAACAGAATTTGAGATTTCTCATGCCATTGATTCAGGTGTGAAACAAGAAAACAGTGAAAGCAACTGCAGTGTTGTGTCAGTGGCAAACAAAATTCACAACATATTGAAACATTTCAAAGCCTTTTGGTTTGCAAAGTGCTCGTGGTTATCTGCTATATTACATAACTTTAATCTGAGCTTCTTTAGAAAGCAAAAAGGCTCTTTTTTGTGGCATTAAGCTGTCTGCAGTACATAGGCTGACATTTTGAAAAGTAAATGGTAAGTCTGAGTGTCTCAGAAGTCAGTGTAAGATGGTTTAAAGACTTTAAGAAGTTAAGTGCCTGCCATCTGAAGAGTCATCCTTTCTGAGGCCACTAAGCTTGAACATCCACAGCCATTATCTATTTCTGAAAATTTTGCCCACACAATACCTGCATGGCTTTCTTGCAAGGTGTTCCCTGTTTTAAGCTATTCAGAGGCCAAGGAGGACAAGAAGTCTACATGGAGCAAACAAATGCTGGAAGGCAACATGGCCCACTGCAGGATTTGAATGATTGCCTGGTCGTCCCAAAATTGCTACAAGCATAGCAAAGAGTTTATCTCACTTCTGCTTCAGTGTTTTCATACAATGGGTGGCAATAACAGCTCACAAAGAATTTGTTCATAGGCAATCCCTTTTCAGGGGTGTTATTTCTGTATGTGATGGTTTTCATAAGGTTTGGGTTTGATGTATAAGCGTGTCAGGAAGAATTAGAAACGTACTGGACTTGGAATTGGGTTGTCCTCAAATAAATACTGGCCTCATAGCAGGGGGATAGGAAGCCTCAAGTGCTTCTGTTTTGATCTTTGCAGAAATGCCAAATGTGGAGAAACCATAGCAAACAGTGAATAGGGGAACACAGAAGCTAAGTGCAGTATACCGGGGAAGAGTCTTTGTAAAGGGAATTCATGCTTAGATCAAATTGGGTTTGCCATTGGATACAGCTTGCTGGGATTTCCAGAAGGCATTAGATTGTTCCCTTAAGCAAAAGCTCTTATGGAAATGAAGCTGTGATGAGAAGGAGGGAAGATCCTTGCAGGTATGGGTAGTTTGCTTAAAGAAGAATATGTCCCAGCCCTTTCTTTGCTGAAGTATTGGCTGTAATTGGGGTAAAATCATATGTAAAATAGATAAATACATAAAGGGTATTGGTACAGTGATGATATATAGCAGTGAGGGATATTTGCTGCTTTTTGCAGAAGTAAACTTTTGATTTTCTGAAATTATTTCAGTGACTGGCCAGAGATGAACCTTGCAAGGCTAAGAAACATTGAGCTGTGTCAGTCTAATCTACCACTAACCTGACAGTCAATAGATTTAAATCTCTCCCACATCTCTGAGCCGTTTATTCCCTGCTCACTTAGAGAAAGCTAAAGGAAGCTGCCTGAATCAATCCCCCTGACCTGTTAGTGAGATGCCCAACAAAAAACCCTTACAGGAACCTGAGACCAGCTATCCTAATGCCCTGGAAATGTGAGTTCTTTGAGAGTAAACTCTGCTGGCTTCAAGGAATTTTGGCTCAGTCTGTCTTTGCTGCTTTGCTGCTGTGGTAACTAAGCCAAGTGACCAGAAAAATTGGCTCCATCATCTTGTAGCTATAAATTCCTTAAGACTCAGTCAAATAGCTGTGTGGTTTTGAACACCTGAAACATAATCAAATAAATGGGAAAACTTTCAGACATATAATGTCTGTTCAAGGGATTATCTGAAAGGGAGATTAAAAAGGAATGTGAATTAAACATTAATATCAGAGCAAGATGGAAGAAAAGCTGCTTCAGATCAGTCTGGTTGGGAGAGGAAAATAAACCTGAAATTTTACAAACTTGATTTTTTGAATTGGATATTAGAGTCATACTTCACGATACCCAGAGTGTTCTGTAATTTGCCTAATTTGAAAATTATTTTGAATATACCTTTGTCTCTTTAATTTTTAAGATTGCTCTTGTTCAGTTTTGATATTTCTCTGATACATGAAACCTCTGAATTTTTTAAAATCAAAAGTCAACTTGAGACTTGTTTTTCTGCATCCCTGAACCACTTCTCTGAAAAATACATTAAATTTACTTGCAGTTCCTATAAGTTCTGGCTAGATATTTCAATTATGCTATGGGCATTTCCTGTCTTACTGCATTTACTTTAGAGGTTCAAGTATCAAAAGTCAGATACATACTTGGCCTTCTGACTTTGTGATGATATACTTAGAAATAAGGTTATTTTTTAAATTGTCTCATTACTAACAGTATTTTTTTTTTTAGGAGAGTATCACTCTCAGTAAAAAATGGAGCTGTGCAGTGCTAGCCATGGTGAAAAAGCAAAATAAAAGATGATTTGTGTCTTAAATTTAATTTTGCTTCCAATCAAAGTAGAGGGCATTAGTATACTGAGAAAATACCTAATCTTTGTGATTTCAGAATATTTTTTTATTATTGGAACCAAACTCAGTTTTTGACCAGTATTCCTTTTTCACATTTAACTGCTTCACCCAAAAGTAATACAGTCTGTTTTCTCACTGTGTTTTCATGGATTCATCCATTCATTCAGTCCATAG
This sequence comes from Trochalopteron elliotii, assembly GCA_024734555.1. NCBI lineage: Eukaryota > Metazoa > Chordata > Aves > Passeriformes > Leiothrichidae > Trochalopteron > Trochalopteron elliotii. The sequence continues at coordinate 3,234,173 of JANPWX010000081.1, read as the reverse complement.
ACAACGCAGAACAAGTACCCTGTTTTTGTTGACAGTGGTTTAGTTTGATTTTTTGTTTGCTTGTTGGCTTTTGCTTTTTTGTTTTGTTTTTCTAAATGACAGATTCCCCCTAATTCTACAGTCGCTTCTAAGTCACTTGGAAATTCCTTGACTAACAGAATAAACAGAATAACCATTAATTATGATTAATTGTCATTGTGTTTAGCAGTGTTTTTGGTGATGGCCACGTATTTCTTAGCAAATCCATACAGAAGTACATAGCTGAAGAGTAACATATTTTAAATGAATTTCAATAACAAGTTAGGCTTTTTTATTGTTTCTTTTTTAACTTGTTTCTCAGTTGCAGAAACTATTTTAAATACAGCGTTAAGGCTGTGCAGTTAAACTTTGGAATTGCATCATATTAAACAATATTTCAACTAGTTATCAACCAAAACATAAAAAATGGTTACCTTCAATCGTACAAAGAAAGGCAAAAAGTACATAAAATATTATGTGAATTTGTATTAATATTTTATTCCCACATAGAACTTGTTCTTTAAAATTAATGTTATTTCTCTGTCTTGTAAATTTGAAGTTTCAAATAACCTAATACAGTACTAGTTATGTGAGATGGAAAGAAGATGCTTGTGGAATGTTGATGATATCATGCCATTGAGATTTCTCAGATATCAGTTCTGAGAACTTGCATTTATTTTGAAGTTCACTATCATTTATTTTCAGACTTTGTAGAACTTGGACAAATAAGACCTGTATAAGCCCCCTCAAATCTTGTTCATGTTCAAAACCACTCAGTGGACAGGAGTCTATCTTAAGTTACAAACAGTTGTACAAGCTTCAGAACAACCCCAGTGAAATGATTTTGGTAGTACTCATATGTAGCTTCATGTATCCTGGGAAGAAAAAGGATTTGTATTCTCTGAGAGTTTTCTCAACTTGTTATATGCCTGTTTAAATACAGTTGATGAGATGGAAAATCAAGTCTAGTGTTGGAGACTTCCTGCCATGACAGAACAAATTTTCCCAGTAATTTAATCAAAAGATTGTTCTGAATTTATGTGGGGGCAGCTAAAGGGAAAATAAATATGACATTTCTAAGATATACTTTTGAATAATTCCAGAAAGGTGAATATCACTCTGCAAACTGAATTCTTACTCTTTGATGTCTGATTTTTCCGAAAATCTGAAATTCTCAGTATTGTGCCAAAATAGGGGTCAAATGCCATAACTTAATTCTGTGAGGGCATTTATATTTTCAGATCAGAGGAGTCCCTGAAGTCTGTGTGTAAATCTCAGGGATGCCAGTCTGGTGAGCTCAGTGCAAGCCTTGGGGCAGCCTGAGGAGATCCTCCTCAGGCAGAGCAGGGTCCCTGCCCCCAGCACAGTGGGGAGGGAGAGTCTGTGCTTTTATTTTGCACGTGACCCATGGGGTTTGTTCATTTTAGTGTTACTGTGCAAAGCAAAAGGATGAAAATGTGACATAAACAGGGAGCAATAACTGTGCTTTTCCTTGGTGTTGGAGAAGGGCATCACCACTTCAGTGCTGCTGATCTTCAAGAGCTAATTTAACCTCAGCTGTTACTGCAGGGGAAACTGTGGGAGAAAAGTGAACTCCTGGTTTGAAGGTTGAGTTGAGAGGATGCAATCACCATTTGAGTCAACGGGAGCTATAAGGAGCCAGTCACATTGGGATGAGGCAGAGAATGACTTTTTCAGATTTGAAGGAATTTGTTGATGGAACAGTGCTTGGTATTAAGGAGTTCCTGCATGGAAGCTCTGTGTGCCATCCACTATTTAGGATTTCTTCTTGGGGATGAGGAGAGCTTTTAAAATTATTTTTGGCAGTGAAAATAACTGCAGAATTTGTCATGAAAGGATGGTAGTAAAAGAAATAGACATGAAAAACACCCCAAAAGGATAAATGTTGCTGAAACTGTGGGAAGCTCTTCTACCTTTTTGTTTGTTTAAAAAATCAACAACCTTATATGTATGAAAAAGCTAGGAATGCATAGATCCCCACAGAGGCACAGGACATACTTCAGTCCTTTGGAATTGCCTTTCTGAGAAATGTGTTAATTTATTTTATTTTGTCCAGAGGCAAAAAAGGTACTGCCTGTAGCACGTAATCCTGTAGAAATATGATCATCAAAGTATTGCTTATGCTGATTCCTGCTGAGAAATTACAGGGGAAATAGATTCAGGACTTGCCTAAGTGAGTTTTGCTACTGAAACACATTTAGATGGAAGTGTGGGTCTCATAAGATGTAATCAGTTTGCCTTCTGGTGTCATGGTTATGTTTGCAGCAGGTTTATAGCTTTGCGATTGCTATATCTGTTAGGGAACAGATATAAAAGGCATTTCACTGTAATTTGAAGGAACACTTAAGACTCCTGGGGTAATATCTGGTTTTGGTTGCTAAGTCAAAATTTTAGTAGTACTGTTGAGTAAATTTTATATTTAAGTTCTGATTCCTCATTTAAGAAAAATTAAAATAACAAATATTCCCTGCAAATAGAGTATGACTACTGGGATATGATTCTAAAAAGCATTGTATGTTTCCTAGTCTACATTATGTTTGTTAAATTTTGAAATTGGTCCAAATTTGGGCTTTCTCCAGCAGGATGAGAAGGAGACTACATAATTTGCATCTTAGCGTAAGACTAATGTAGCAAAGAAGACACTGATTCATGTGCTAGATAGTTCTCTTAAGATTTTTCTTCTGTAAGCCGTGATCACAGAATTTTAAAAATATATATAGGAGTGAGAAAAAAGAAGAAGTCAAAGCATAAAATTTATTAACTTACATCATAATTCTTAAAGACAGAGTAATTATGTCATCTGAAGAAAACAGTTGCTGTTGTAGAGGAAAATATTTCCAGTGTTGTAGAAAAAAAATGTTCAAAAAACTTCCACCACTTTTGAGAGTCTATATTTTATTTTACACACTCAATTTTATGAAGTTTTATTATTTATTTAAACATCTGCATAAAACTTTCTTTTCAGTTTTCACTAGATCCGTTGTCTTTGTTGAACAGTAAAAAAAAGAGATGTGTTTCATTTTGTTGTATTTTAACTTAATTATCCATATGTTACAAGGAAGCTGCCATTTCATAGATGGCATGAATCTTGTCAGTATGCTGTTGTAATAACTGTCATTTGACTAAAATTATATATCCTGCCATTAGTTTTGAAATGGATTTAGGAGTGTCAGGTTCAGGATTTTTCAGCTGTAAACACCTTTGGAGGAAGTGGCTTGTCTTTACTTTTCTGACTTAGACATCAGGAGCTCATATTCCACAGAAGTGACTGGACCAAAATTAGTCCCAGAATTGTGTCAGAGCTTTATTTTTCTTTATTACTTCTACTTTTGTAAGGTTTGGATTTTGTTGGTTTTGGGGTTTTTTTGTGTTGGATTTCTCTTTTTTTGCCTGTATATATGTTGTTTTAAAAAAGCAAGAGTCATAGGCTGATAATTTAAGAGCTCCTAGATACTCTTTCTTCTAACACCTGAGTTTTACACAGCACACTTCTCTCATTTTGAAGATTTATGAATTCCCACTGAAACATGAAAAATTACAAAGTTAAAGCGTGAATAAAAACTCCAGACATGGTTTTAGCTATCAAGATAAATCAATGACGTCAATGTTTATTTGTTTTTGGTTTTTGAAAATATGTTGGTACTTTTAAATGTATTACTTTTTGCAGGAAATACATATTTTAAAAATGCATAAAAGGTTATGGTTATTTCTGGTAAGGTGGAATTGTTATTCTTACAAAGGTGGGAGCATGTCTGATCACCAAAACACTCAGAGATATAAAAATTTAGACAGTATAAATTCTAGGACTATCTTCCCTTAATCAGTCTTGATTTGTCTCTTTGTTCTTGTTTTTTCTGAATGCAATACTTCTTGCTAAGCTCTTCTTTTCCCTAATCTCAATTAGATTTTTCCCATGGCAGATGAGTTATTTCATGTTTCAATGAATCTTCGCTCTAGTTTCAAAGCCCATAATTTTTGGTGCATTTATTATGCAGTTTGTTGGAGAGTATTTTGTTTTTAATGGGAATAAACTTTAGGCTCTGGAATTGCAAGCTAATAAGCATTCATTATTATGTGATTAATGCTTCAGTGAAATGAAGATGTCTTTGATGCTTTCTTTTAAAAGTGCATGGTCATTCCTTTTTGTCCTCCCAGTGCCACAACTGTGAAGTAGAAATTGATCCTGTGGCATTTTTCCGGGAAAAAGAAACTTTATTGAATATGGGAAATCCTAATTCCTTCAGGATGTTCTCTAAAAAACTTAGGTTCTAGCTCATTTCAGAAAACTGGCTCTGATTTCTTCTGTTATCTACTAAAAAGAAAGTACCTGATTTTCTTTTCAGCTATGACCTTTTAAGTCTTTGGGGTTTTTTTTTTGTGGGTGGTTTTTTTTGTTTGTTGTTTTGTTTTGGGCATGATTCCATCAATGGTCCTTGCTTGTAGTTCTCCACTGTAGGTAATTTGAAGGTGGCTGCATTCATTTACCCAAACAGTGCTCCATAACTGCTGAAGGAGATCCTGTAATCATATGTTTTCATATGGAAAGGACATAATATTTGCCCCATGGCTGAGCCAACCAGGAGAAGCTGCAAAATATAACTGGTCCAGGCCCATCTCCTTTCACCCCTCTTAATCTTTTTTTCCTGCCTGCATTGCTGTGAATGCACCTAGAGACATTATTACTCCCCACATAACCAGATCAGAAACAGCACAACATGACATCATCCTCTTCCAAGCCTTTTTCTCCTCCTCTTGTCTAAAATCACCAATGCCTGGCCAGTGGGAAGGTGCATTTCGTATGTTGGCTACTCAGGGTTATGGAAAGGCAAGTGTATTACTCATTCTCTTATTGCTTTATGAATATACAAATATAATTTTTAGAAATTGTTATATTTTACATTCTTCCCCTGCAGGGTTAAACAGAGCCATGTTGTGTTCCTGCCCTTAAGACATGATTATAAATAGTGTAGCTCTTTACTTCAGAGCCTTTCTCTTCTTTCTGATTCCTATTTCAAACCCATACTCTTACTAATATGTGAAGTTATTGTTCAGAAAACCTCTGAAGGAAAATCCATACTTCATTTAAGCCTCCCTTTCATCAGGACTAGTCAGAGCACTGAGAGCATTGAGGTGTCACTGGGAAAAAGACAGGTAGCCTTGAGCTGGGTGGCAAGAGATTCGTTAGCATTGCTAAGGAGGCAGCTTTGGGTAGGGTGTAGTGTTCTCACTGAAAATGGGCTCCTCTGGCGTCAGAGGAGGAAAGATGCTGGAGCAAACAAATTTTCGGTTGTGGTTTCTGAGGAAGGGCAAAGCCCAGGACTCTTTTGCTGATGGTGTGCAGCCACAGGCTGGCTGTTTTCAAGGCATGAACAGCAGCAGCAGCAGTAATAATAACTCAGGTATTTTCAGATCAGAATATATGGAGATAGTCATCTCATTAGCAATCAAGGAAATAATCTCGTAAACACCCATTTCAGGGGACAGTTATTGACATAGCACCATTCCATATGAAAAAAAAAGTACATTTAATATCATCTTGCAGAGCTGTTGTGTCAGAATTTGTAGATGTTGCTTTGATTTGTTTTGTCAGGGAGGACAGTAAGGTATTAGGAAGAATGAAGGATTAAACATAATATTCATAAATTGCTTCCTCCTATTATGTATTTTCAGGTAGTCAACTTCTTATTTGAGATATAGTGGAGGATTTTTTTTTTTTTTTAATTAATTGCTGTCATTCAGATGTGACAAATAGAGGAGGAAACCTATAAATGCCATTGGTTCTGCCTGGCCAGTCATCAGCCCACGTTCTCTCCAGGTGGATGGCACTAAATGTAGGTAAGAGGGTGAGGTGCCACGGGTATTGATCAACAGGACAAATTACAAATAGGGACTGGCCTGGGTTATAAGGCAGTAATCTTAATTTCTTGGATGTTATGTGGTATGTGTAATTTCTGTGGGGATGCTTGGAATAGTGCTTGAAGCAAGAGGCACATTTTAATAAACCTGTTAGGTAAAATTTCTGTGGCACTTCACTTTCTCTTCTATTCTCAAGAAATTCTCCAGTCCTCTTTCAGGCAATTTATTGGACACATCCAGTAGCTTGGGCATTGGCTGACAACCTGATGTAGTTCTTAGCTGTGTTTACTCTAATATTTGAACTTTATTAGTCAAGTGTCAGGAGGCTCCTACCAGAGCTTTTGATAAAGACATCTGGATTTGTGCCTTTTTTTTTCTAAATGCTGTCAGCTAAGAACAGAAATGTGGGACTCTGTGTCCTGGGTTGTCATGGAGTGCAGACAGTTAGAATCTTGATCTGTCCATCCAGCATTTCTTGTGAACCTTGCTTTAGTCAGTAGTGAAGCTGAAGCCTCCAAAGGGTGAGGGAGAAATGTATCCATCTTATAAATGTCAACATTTTAAATTTGTATGTAGAGAAATAGATATATGTGTATGTAATTATTTAGTATTATAATTGTGTATTATTAATAATTGACATTATAATTAGAGAACCATAGAATTATTTGGGTTGGAAGGGTCCCTTGATGGTCATCTAGTCCACCCCCCTTGCAATGAGTAGTGACTTCTTCCACTAGATCAGGTTGTTGAGAGCCCATCCAACCTGAGCTTGAATGTTTCCAGGAATGGGGCACCCACCGCATCTCTGTGTAACCTATTCCAGTGTTTCACCACCCCTATAAAAAAAAAAATTCTTCTTTTATTTAGTCTGAGTTTGCCCTCTCTTAGTTTAAAACCTCTACTCCTAGTCCTGTGGCTACAGGCCCAGTCCAGCTACAGTTGAAAAAACTGCCATTCCTCAGTTAATTCTAGGACGAAATTGATGCTGTTTACTGAGTTTAGTTTAAAAATAATTTAGAACTGGTATTTTTACCCAAGCTAGAACTTTTCCTAATTCTTAGATTTGTTTCCTTGATTTTAAACCCAGTTGCTCTAGGCACTCTCTAACTTCTGTTTTGCTTTCTGAAAACAATTGCTTTCAAGCAATCAAATTTTGCTCACATCAGTGCTCCTTATAAACAAATTTTAAGTTTCCTCACTTCAGTATGCACACTGGGAGTGGAACTGTACAAAGTGCTGTGGTATTACTTGACACAGCAACAGAAGCGAGTTCCCAAAACCCCCAACCAGAACCTGTCACAGAAACAATTAAATATGCCATTCTTAGCTAGGAAGGTACAGGAAGATGCAATATCTTTGTGTGAATGTGATGAGAGAAAATTGCATTTAAGCTCTGGTCCCAGCCAATAAATCTTACAGCTGCCTAACTTTTTTTGGAATGATGCCGCAGGCAAAGCATACAAGTATCCCAGAAAAGAAAAAAAGAAAAAAAAAGTCCCCTAATGTTTTCATGATTCTCTTTATCTATTGCTTCACCATAAATTGCAAGTCCTTTCACACAGAGACTCGGCGCCTTAGGGCTTTTTGTAAAGTTCTAGTGACTGTGTTACACTTACCCTGTAGAGCAAAAAGAAACTATATCTTGTCATATCTTCCCATTCACATCACACATTTTAAAGATCAAGTATTCCAATACTCACAGCAAATGAGTCACTCTCAATCCACTGTGTGCTTAAAAATTAAGAGAACTTTTGATGTATTCACATAATACATTCAGTTGAACAGTACTTTCCATGATGTGATAAACTGTGACAAAACGAAGCTACTTCATTAAAGACTCATATTTGCATAAGTCTTTTTCTACCTTTGGTTTAACTCAGGTTGTGCCTTAGCCATACTATGCTAACAAAGTGATTTTTTTATATTTTTTTATTCTGATTTAGTAGGCACATGTAAACCACTGCTTGAACAACCATCTTTGGAAAAGATTATACAAGAAATATGTGCAGGTGTAGAGAGAACCTGCAGCTTTGGTATTATTCAATATTGCTCAAGGGTTGAGCTGTAAAACTACACACATGATTTAGGCCTCAGAGCATTTCTTAGTTCCTTTTTCTACTTGAGATGGGGAAGGGAGTTCCTTTATGGCATTCCTTCCCTTTCCCCTCTCCCCAGTTTTCTGTCTGGAGTGGATGCCAGTTTAGGATATTGGCTAGAGCTATTCCTGGAAGTCAAGAGCTGAGTTCTGCTCCTATCAGAAGTGCTCATACAACAGCTTCTTGGTGATTTTCAAAAGGATGTTTTTCTCACTGATAACGTAGCCCCATTTTGCCAGCCAGAGAAGAAGCAGAAGAATGGTGCTTTTACTCAAGTCTGTTGAATTGGGAAGTGTTGACAGATATGGAAACAGTTTCAGGAATATACTGATGCCATTGTTGGATTGTTACTCCAACTGTGCAGATACTAAAGTCATACAGGGATAAGACTGAAATGGTTATGAAGAAGTTATGCTTGCATCAAGGAAGCAACTTTGTTTTTCCTGTTGAGAGATGTGAGTGGGACCTTATGGGAAAGGACAGTTGACATTCCTTGACAGGAAACCTGTGTGCACCATGGTTTTGAAACATCTTTCTTTTCCACAGTTTTTACTAATTGAACCTAAAGTGTCTTTCGGTAACTGTGCAAAGAAATAATTGCATGAAGTTTAAAGCTAAAATTATGAAGGCATGCAAAAGGCATGAATTAGAATAAAAATACAAATTTAACAGTGAGTCCTCTGTCATGACCACCCCAAACAGACAAGCACAATGGCAGTGATGGCCTTGGTATTCTGGACAGGTTTGATTTCATTACAAATCTGAGTACTTGCTGTTTTCTAAAGGACAGTTATCAGGAATTGCTGAGATCTGGATGATAGAAAGGCACTAAAACTTCCCAGGTGCCACTGCTGTTGCTAAGATTTTTGAATTTCATTCTGGAGCTAGGGTACCAAGTGTGTGGTAAACCTTTCTTTATGCAGTCTCTGTGTTTGCTGTCTGGGATACTATTTTACTTGTCTTTTTGTACAATTTTCTGTGCTTTGGGCCAGATTTAGTAACTTCAAAATTACCTAGGGGGATGCTGCTGCTTGCAGCATCCACATGTTGCACATCACCCCATTGAACTGGGAGTTGATGCAGGTGTCTGTCACTTTCACTGGAACTGGTGTTCTGCTTGTATCAACTGAACTCATATTTTTCTGGGAAATTTGCAAGATAATTACTTTTTGGTGATGAGGTTGTTAAATTCTGCATTTTTTGCATAAAAAGAGTCAGTAATGTAAAATACTGTGAATCAAGTAGTGTAATACCATATTTTGTAATCTTAGTAAATATGCCCTGAATTATAAGTAGTTAAAAAAATAAACATCAGCTGCTCAGGGAACATGTATTCCCACAACACCTTGTTTCCATATGCAATACCTGGTTTAAGAATTCACCTTTTGTAATTGTTTTAACTAAAAATTGAGCTATTTTGTATACTCTGTTGATATAATCAAAATCTCAGCTATTGTGCTGATACAATACAAAATTGATTGCACTCTGATATTATGCAAAACAGTGTTAAAAATGAAGCCTGGCAGGCAAAGTGATCCTTGGCAGCTGCCACCCTGCTCACTGGTGCCATTCAGTGTCCCAGATACCCTGGAAGTTTGACAAGATGCAGGAGAGAGGGTTTAATTATGCCACAGTTTTACTAATTCAACTAATCTGCGAGTTATGCATCAATCACCCCATCACAATGCAGAGAGTTACTTCTTCCTCTGTCATTCCTGCCTGTTTGGGAAGTGCTCATGGGCTCATGTGGCTCCAGGCCACCACAGGTGGGGCTGGGAGAGCTGGGGCAGTGTGGGCCTGATGTTTTTGGGTCTGAGAGATTTTTAGCCTGCTAGCAGCTGCTAACTTTTTCCCAAGTAAAAATTTCTCAAGATGATCTTGGCAAACAACTATCCTTTCTCAAAACAATCTTTCTCCAGGTGGTGTTTTGCTGTTTCTCTGGTTTAACCAATGGGATTAGAGAGGTGTTTTTCCTATTCACCAATCATGTTATGTCTGTATCGGAGCACCTTATAAAAGGTAGTAAGAATTAGAACTTAAAAGCCTTCTTTTTTTACTCTCTTTGGTTTCTGAAATATTTGGAGTCTTCTTTTGTGTCCTACAGCAACAGGGCAGGGGCTCCCCAAGTCCTGTCTGCCTGAGAACTGACTCTTTAAGGGTCACACCTTCCCCTAAATCTGCTGAGTGAGAAAAGGTTCTTGCTGAAGTGGCTGCTAAATTACTCCTGTGTGCCCTTTTAACCAGGGCCTATAGGGCAGCCCAAATAATTCACTGTTCTGTGGCTCTTCTGGGGATTAAAACAATTAATAAAATATTCAGTGTCTTCAAACTTTTCATGAAAAAGGACATTCACTGAAAAATGGACATTCAAGGTCTCTGCTGAAGTTGAGAAGGTTATTGAGCACTAACAGCTGTGGATGGTGAGTTCAGATTTTTTTATCTGAATTCAGATTTTTATCTGAATCATTTATATTTTTATCTCAAATCCCATATAAAAACAAACACATACACACACACACAAATCCCCTGAACCCATGACTACAAGTGCTATTTTGGGTATACATTAATTTCCAGAGAAACCAAGTTGGCTTAGTCCAGTTTGTCCTTCTACATTATATGTATATTATAACAAAATAGTAGACATCCAGTCTTAAAACTCCAAAGATAAAACAGGTTATTCAGTGACAGGGGTAGAAACTGGAATATGTTTTTTCTGCTGATAGGGGAGGGTAGGAAATGTAGAAGATGCTTTTCTTTGTGGCCCCCACTGTTAACTTGCATTGTTGCAAGAGCCCTGGACACCTCAGGGAGAACTCTTCTTTCTGAGGCAGTAAGTCTGCTGTGCAGTGCGAGGCAACCACCATGGATTTTATTCTGTTTTAATTTAGAATATATATTAAAACATCTTCTAATGTTCTTCCTATTTCAGGAAGAATAAATGTGAAGATTTTAATATTCTGAGCTCCCATTACGATATTTATCCCAGAAGGGGAGAAAGTGTTCCAAAGTCAACTGCTGACATGCACAGAAATCCAGCCAACAGGAACCCCACACTGTGTGGCCAAGGTGGTTCAATGAGTATTAAGGAATTTTCTTTCTACATCCTATATTTTTGAGGGGTTTGGGAACATTTAACAGATTAAAGGGTTTGGATAAGTTTCTCTGTGTGGGGTGTTTGCTTTGTTATTTGAGGGAATGGCTATGGTTTTTCTGAAACAGTTACTGATGTTTAATGTCAGAGAGTTGCTTGGGATTTTAACTTAAAATCTCAACTGAAAAGCAAAACTTAGAAGTGTTGCCTGTTAAGAATTCTCAGTTGCCATCTTTGGAGATTTTGGACTTGTGCTAGCAGTTGCAGTTTCATCAGCAATATTAATCAGAAGTCTGGTTTTAATATTAATGCAACCCAAACAACATAAGTAATTAATTTAGGAAAAAATTAGCAAAGAAAAAAATAAGTTTGAGCTATTGCAGGAATTGGGAATATGGCAGAATTTACTTTAATTAATTTTGTTACATATAGCTGTCCTATGGACGTTGCCAGCTGGTTAATGATCCATCAGAAAACCAATACAGTGAATTGGAAATGCCACTAAAGCAGAATATATCTGCAGCAGCAGTAAAGTAACCAATAGAACACATTTCAAAGCATGTGATCTCCAAAACATTTATTGACCAACTGCTATTGAACGAGTTCCCTAATTTAGCTTGCATGACAATCATCTGCATTTGGTGAAAATTGAGAGAAACATGGAATGCTTTGCTGGAGAGCTAGACCAGATGAGAGTGCTGATGAAGTCAAAACCACAGCAAGCTGAGTACTGGCCCACAGGGGCTCCACAGAGGTGTGTGCTGGATCTGGGTGGTTTGGTTTTGTTTTGAATTTAATTAATTCTGATTTTTTTTTTTTTTAATTTCTGGTACATCTGTTACACATCATTTTATACATTAACTGCCACTGTAGAAAGGATGAACAAATTAAGATGCTTAAGTCAGAATTGTTTTAAGCGCAGTACTGCTGAACAATGTATTTTTCCAAAGAAGTCAAGGTACAAATGGAAGAAGGTTAAAGCTGTGTAGCTCACATCAGTCTGATTTAAAATAAGCTGTGAGAAAACAAAACACATGTTTTATATAATTAGCATGAACTTCATGTCACTGTTGAGTTTTGTGCTAGCAGAACATACAAGCCTTGCTTAAAGGGGGAAGATTAGCAGCATTTGCTGAAGAGTTCAAGGTCACTAATTCTCTGAGTGTTAAATAGGAAAATGGTATGTTTCTGCTTCCTAATGTGTGCTAAATATTTGGAGAATGAGTTAACTACATTTATTTTTTCTTGCTAGAACCTACTATTTTAAATTCAGTGTCACTGAAATACATATGCTATGTGAGAACCAAATGTAGACTTTGTGTTGGCTTATCTGTAGACGTAAGCAGAGGTTGACATTAAAAATCCTCAATAGTTACTGCATGTGAGAGATTATATTATCCACATTTGCAGTAGTGTTCAGATGACTGTATCACACAGCAATATTCAGAATTGATGTAGAATATCCACTTTGTGTGCCATGCTCTGCCATCTCAGAGAACTGTTTCTCTAGCACTTTTTGTGAATAACTTTTTTATATCCTGTAATATGAAATCTTATTCTTGCTGAGGAAATCACTGCCTGTTTTTATTATTATAAATACATCTGTAATAAAATTTTGAAAAAAATTACCATAAACAGGATCAATCCCATTTCCAAAGGTTGGTCATGAGTGCTCCTAACACATTTTGAGATCGGTGTGTTTTGAGCTTTCATCCTATGACAAATGCCTGAATTTAGCTGAATTTCATATGCCTGAGATTCAGTTAAAAACACAAAGATGTATTCTGCACAAAAATAACTGGATAAGCTATGTTGCAGGGGAGCAAAAATTTTTAAACCTCTGAAAGTTTCAGCTCCTGGGGTGTCTGTCAGGCTCCTGGCTGGATGACTTGAGACATACATATCTGAAACTTCTCTCTGGCCAACGCAGTGGTCCTGTGTGGATGACAAGGACTCTGAACCTTTCCATTGGAAAGAGCTTGCAAGCATCCATGTGGAGAGGATGGTGGCACTGGCCTTTTGTTTATAGAGACAGGGCTTTTACTCATTTTTAATTTTCAGTTTTTCATACACTTGTCTGTAGCAATTTTTTTAAATCTTGAGCAGTCAAAACTACATTTGCTGTAATTGTCAGAAGTTATTGTCTCCAAATGATTGAAATATTGCCATTAAAATGAAAGTACTGGTGTGTCTAACTGTATTGGAAAGTGACTGTTTATGGACAGATTACTCTAATAGTCATACATTTGAAATCCTATAATTGAAAAGTAGTTAATATAGAATGATTAACACTAAGAAGTAATTAATAATTCCTGTCTGTGTTATCCAAACAAACTTTCCAGTGGTTTTATTGGAGGCATTTATTAATCTAAACCTGCATAGTATATCATTAAGGTATTTTCTTGCATGATTGATCGATCAAATTAGTTGTTCACTGGGAGAGGCATAAAGTACCTAAGTATAATGGGAAGCAGGGATAAAGGGAAGAGAAATTGACTTTCTTCAGGAGATATATTAGCAAAACAAATGAACAATTTTTGCCAAGCAAAATCAGCATTCATTTCTGCATACTGGAGAGAGTGAATTATATAGAGCATCATGTAGAGCTGAAGGTCAAGGCCAATCTGCTTGCTTCCTGTTTTTCAGTGATCCATTATTTACTCTTGCTTGCAGTCAGAGTCACTAGTGCTTCCAAAGAGGAAAACAAAAAGAAAAAAAGAAATGACAGCAAGAAGAGGCTCTACAAGGTACCTTAGTTGTCACTGACATGTGCACACACCACCACCATCAAACTCAAGCACCCTGAATGTACCAATCTGTCCCTCTAGTAGCAGTGAAACAATTAAAACAAGTAGATATGTCTTTGCATAAGCTGTAGATGTAATAGGAAGAGAATTGTCACCCAAACACGCTGGAGTTTCTTTGCCTACTGAGTTTTCAGTACTGTAAAAAGCAGAATACCACTTGATGAGTGTTTTTCCACTTGTTGTTTATTTCTGCTTTTTTCCAAACTGAGGACAGTTCTGTATAGGACGAAAAATTATGTATTTGTGTTATTGTAGATTCTGGGAGTGCAACCCATGGAGCTTTCTCTCAAAAGCAATTCATTCCATATGGGTGGGTTGCTATAATTATATCTATGCAGATGCTGAATCCACTTACAATATGCAGAAACCACGGCTGTTGTTTTTGCAGAAATGCAGAAAAAAGCCAGAGACAAAAGCCAGCTATTAATCTGGCCTATTAGTATGTGGACAGAATGACTGATACTGGTTTCTCCTCCCAGATTCTTCATTTGTCTCTGGGCTGTTTTTCTATACAGCTAGTGCACACAAAAGATACAAACACTGGTGTATTTCAGTTCCTTCTCCTCCAAAAAAAAAAAAAAAATATTTTGAGTTTTTTGGTTTTTTTCCCCCCCAGAACAAAAATGGCTACTCCCCATAGACCTGATCTGTCTGGGAATGTCTGTGTGGCTAAACTATATCTCATCCACTGTGTGCTATGTTGCAGGGCAGTAATACTGAATAATAAGCCACAGTGGGTCCTCCCCGCAAAGCCAAGCTTATTTGTCTGGAAATACTTTTCATCATTCCCTCAATTCCCCCTCTTTCTTTTTGTAATTCTGAGGTATCTGGGCGGGATAGGATTTTGGTAAAGTATATTTTGCCACACCATATGCTCCCATTCTCTTTTCATTATTATATGTCTTGCTAACATATGAAATGTTTTTCTGAATCTTTTTATCTATAATCTTATACATCTTAAAATTCATTGAATTAGAAATTAAGCCTGTGTTGAGTTCTTGGGTACTTTAGATCTTCCCTGAAAATACAAGCTATATGATCTATGTGCTCAAGCTCATCTGTTGTGAAATACCATGTAAATTCCTTCTTGCTGTGTCTATGATTTAGAAATCATAATGCAGCTAGAAGTGTGAAATATTAAGCATATCCTTTAATGTACTTGGAATTGATGGTGACTTCAAAGTCAGTCCTCATTCATTGCCTGGTTTGTTTCACTTCAGAAATGACTTGAACTGTGAACAAAAAGGAGCTGACAGTATTTTCAGATAGGCGCTTTATAGTTGTGCACTTTGCAACTATATGATAGGACTATCTCTGTTGCCTTGAATGCAAAATTAGCTTGTTGGTACGTGCTGCTACAGACAGAGGAACAGATGTAGTAATTCTACTTTATTTACATGAAATCTCTAAAAAGGCATTTTCTGGCAGCATGCTAGGAATAAATACAGTATCACATATAGAAACGGCACCATGCTATGTTAGCTCATTCAGGTGTCAGCTGTGCCATTTGGATGTGGGCGAGAGCAGGGAGTCAGATCCCTCCCAGAAGGGCTGGGAGCTCTCTCACGTTCAGCAGCCCAGCAGCAACCTGCTCCTCAGCCCAGGGTCTCTGCTGAGTGCTGTGCAGGGGGCACCCACTGGTAACACCCCTGCGGGAGTCCTAGAGGAAGATATCAGACATTCTGATTTTTTATTTCTGCTTGGTTTTCAAAATAGGAAAACCTCTTACCGTGTTTCCTGATTGGTTTTGGGGTTTAGTTTTTTTTTGGTTTGGATTTTGTTTGTTTGTTTGGTGGTTTTTTTTTTTGTTTTTTGCTTTGGTTTTATTTTTTTGCTTCTTTGTTTATTTGGTTTCCCTGTGCCCCTGTCCCCCTCACCATTTTCTTTCTGTGACTTGGATCTCCTCTGAGCTCATGTTTTCAGGCTTGTTTTTTCAGAGCCAAGACCTTGAGGAATTTAAGATTAGATTAGAATTTGAGATTAGAAAATTGTGGGGGAGGAAGGGACTATCACGGTGGGGGAGAGATTACAAACCACGGAAAAGTTCAACACATATAATCTGAGTAAAGGAGTGAGGCTTAAGTAAAACTCTGAGTCTTTTGAGGCAGGAATATGAGAACTGGTGAGTGATGCTGAGCTGGCAGCTGCTGCAAGGGAAAGCTTTCCTGGGGGACTCTGCCTTGTTTCCCCTTCCTCTCTCCTCCTTTGCCATTGTGCATAGGGTGGGGAAGGAGGGATATTCTTCAGCAATAGTTCTTGCTCTCTTCACTTAGCTGTCAGGTTTAAGCCAGGCTGTTGCCTCTATTGAATTGTCCTTTTTTTCTCTCACAGGTATTCAAACTTTCCACCGTGGGGTTGGGGTTGTTTATTTAGCTTTTGAGCGACCAGACGCATTAAAGATGAAATGCCTTGACTCTGAACTGCAGGCAGAAGGGGTGGGAGGAGATACAGCTAATTTGACTTGGAGGATGATTGATGTGTAGATGTCAATTTCTATTAATATTCTTTTGAAATCACTGACGCAAGCGTGTTTTTCCCCCACTCAACAGAAAATATAAATAGAAAGACAACAAAACAACCCTATCCCTTTAATTCATGATACTCAGAAGCAGTTAAGCAAACTCTGTCATTTGAAAGTGTCCTCCCCAGGCTGGCAAAAAAAGCAGCTTGTGGTGTTGTTCTTACCACTTTAAGAATATCGAGATGCTGTAACAGAGCTATCCACTTACTGTTAAAATGTATAAAGCACAAAAAGCAAGTGTCACCTACAGATAGGCTTAGATAAATTGCTTAAAAATGTACAGCTCCCTCATTAGACAGCCATTCATTGCATGAAAAGAACTAAATGTGTTTGTCGAGGTGTAACTATAAAAGCCATGTTCAAAATGAAACTGAGTTGAGAGCCTGAGCACACAGCACTGTTATTCAGAAGTAGCTTTCGAGCAGAGTTTCAACGGGAAGGTGCTGTTTGGTTGGACACAAATCAGCAAACGTTTAGCTGAAGCGTGAATAATTCAAGCGTGCATGAAGAGCTTTCTGAAGAGAAAAAAAGGCAAGAATAAAAAAAAAGAAAAAAAATCTTCAAACATCAGCCTTAGAGGACAATACAAGCAGCAGGATTTGAAACAGATTTACAGATGCACTCTCTTTAGGCAGGGAGAGTGCTCATTAAATGCAAGATGCTTCTGTGGCTCGTGGGCTTGCACGGAGGTAGAGGTTTGCAAGACTGACGTATCAGATAAAGTCAGAGTGGTTACCACACCGACGGTGTAGCAGCTGCATAATAAATGATGGAGAGAATCATGTTAGGCATGCCCACCTAGCCTAACTTGAATCATGCGAAAGGGGAGCTGCTGGAATTCAAATAGACTTTCTGGTTCCCAGCAGTCGGCAGTAATAGAATGCTTTCAGGAAGATGACAGATGCAGGGGAAAGATGCTGTTTTGCACTATCTTGATTTGTTACGGCAGCCAACTTATTGGCATGATGGAGTGACAAGAAAAGCAGCTGGCATGGAAGGTAGGATTATCAAAGCTATTGCATCATTATGAATGTAATTAGAAACTGACCATGACAAAGCATATGCTAGAATGAGCTGTCGCTGATGGCAGAGGATTTGTTGCTGAGGTCTTGAAACTCTGGAAACAAAATTCCTCGTGCAGAATGGATTTTGCAGTTTCATTTATGCTCGTGTTACTCTTTCTTTCCTGCTTGCCTCCAAGCTCGGGGAATTGCTTGCTTGAAAGAGAGTGTTCTGTTAGGATGAGACTGAAGAATAAAGTATTTTCTAAGTGTCTGAAGCCTCAGGTAGATAGAAACAAACAAATGTGAAACAAGACTGGGAAAAGCTTCCTCTGATTCCCTAGCAAGCTCTGATTGATATATTGGCATATTGAATAATTCTGAGGAAACGAAGATGCATGTACTGAATGCTCTGGTATAATGAAAAGATATTATTGCATGTCTCTGCTTTACAGTTAGTTTTTATGACAGGTTTTATTCCCCATCAGTTTTTAGCTCTTGACATTTATCCGGTTGTTCAGCATTATATAAAGAAAATCCATCAATATCTCCTGCAGGGTTTCTCAACAACTCCAGCATCTGTTTCAGCTATTGAACTGTATTCACGTTTTGCCAACTTGATGCCTACCCAGCTGGTCTATCATTTCTCGCTTGATTACTGTTCTTAATTTCTCTGTATCAACTTGTTTCAGACAGGATTTTGAAAGCTGTTAATGAGAAATGACAGTAACTGCTTAACTGTTGAGAACTTAAGTATTCTCTTATTTTTGAAACATTATAGAGCATTTCTGTGTGCCTTTTATTAAATTCATGTTCTGTGTTGCTCTGTGTGGTTTTCATATAATAATTGAATTTAGCTGTGAATAGTTCAGATGGGTCACAAGCATAACTTTTAACTGAGTATTTTGAGAGAGTTTGAGAAAATTTATGGGTGCTTGCTTTGTTGTAGGTATTGTCTTACTACATGATCCTTCCTCCTGTCCACCTCTCCCCCCACAACATATATATCCTCCCTCTCTGTCTCGGTGAACAGTCGTTAAGTTATATTGTACATATTGAAATATATTTTATCACCACTAGGGTGAAATGGCTAGCAGCTCCGAACAGGTGATAGGGACAGGTTTAAAACAGACGTCAGCTCTATCAGAGTGGGTTGCCCTCGACCAAAGAAGTAGAAGTAGTGCTTTGTAAATGTAAGGCATTCTCTTTCTTCCTATTCAAAGGTTCAGCAACCACTCAAACACTGCTTGATAGCTCACAGGCTATGATTGTGTTAAATTACTTGGATTATTTTGCTTTATGAAATGCTTTCTTCTATGTAAACTCCATTCCTCATTAGATATATCATCCTTTCACAGGTGATGAGCAAGAAATCTCTTGTCAAACTGGATATTCACTTTTCTGACTTTATCTTAAATTACTTTGTTGGCTATACTCTGCATTGTCTTGTCAACAAGGATCAGGCTATTAAAGACTAAATGTTGCTGAGTAAAGCTGTAACAGTTTTAGAAAGATAGATGTTTCTAGATACACAGCAGTGAACCAGCCTTTGGAAAGTTTGAATGTAAAGATCAGTAAAACTAATAGCTAGTGTTGTTTAGCTTGATCATAGCGTTTCCCTGTTTTGATCATCTACAAGAGGCATTTTAAATGATTTTGTAACTGCCGGGAGGGGAGATGTACTCATTAACAGAAAGGATCACTGTGGGGTATGAATAGCCAGAAATAGTGCTGTAGTTTTGGTGACAATAAAATAAAATATTATTCTATTTCATAGAAGTTCAGTTAAATTTAAGAATAATTTGTCATTGTCGATAACAGTGAAGCCATAGAGAGAGTAACCCCTATAAACAGCTGAAGTCCCCTTCTCCTTTTCAGGATAGCAGTAAAACTGTTTTATATTGCATACATTATATTTATACTCTTGAAGCTGCTTAGTCTCTTCATGTCTCCGGAGTGCTGGCTGGCAATCATCACACAGTAGTTACATAAAATGGTCTTTTCCCTGTGACGCAAGTAATTGTAACTTCGTGCTGTCTGTGGCCATCACCCAGCTGACAAGTGATTTTATAGTTTGTTTCTGTTTTCTCTCTAGTATTTGGTTTTAGCTTTCTCTTTCACTGATGAAT
This sequence comes from Trochalopteron elliotii, assembly GCA_024734555.1. Classification (NCBI taxonomy): domain Eukaryota; kingdom Metazoa; phylum Chordata; class Aves; order Passeriformes; family Leiothrichidae; genus Trochalopteron; species Trochalopteron elliotii. Next base: position 3,214,633 of record JANPWX010000081.1, on the reverse strand, counting down.
TAATAGGACACTAGGTGGAGCCAGCTGTTGATTAAAAATACATCCACAGTAATACAGGCCTGTCTAATGAGCAAACCCCAGTATATAATGCTTGCTATTAAAAATAACTATTTATATCGTTAAGAATTGAGTAGAAACTTCTCATGAAAATGTAGATCTGGTGAAATTAGAGGAAACCATATATTAATTTTCCTTTCCTTTTATTATCTTAGAAGCTTGTAATCAAATATGAAAAATAATAATAAAGAAAGAGCATCTATATTCAATAAAGAGGGCTAGGAAGCAAATGAACGGAAATAGAAAAAGAAGAGAGAGGCAGCAATAAGAACCAGCAGATGTTTCTACTATAGATACATGCAGATATCCAGTTGTGTATCTGTGCATCCTTTGCCTGATGCACACAGATTTTCTCTCATCCTTACATTTAAATCTTCCTTCCGTTCTGTCTTCCTGAAGTAATTTATAGAGCTGCCATCTTTCACTTTATATTTAGATATGGGATGCATGTTTTCAAATCTCTTCTTGGGAGGGTGTTCTAGAAGGTGTGCAAGGGCACAGAGAGTTGTCACTCATATGTTGGCCAGACATAATTAAGAAAACTGTGGAAGGTTATTTACGGACTGAGGTGGAATCTGGCTGTATGTGCTCCTTCACATAGTTCTGGTTATTAATCCTAGTCAAGGATAAGGAATCTGTAGTCCTAGGCAGCGTGACAACACAAGAAAAATACACTCACTTCCACACAGATTTACAGATATGTACCTCAGGTGTGGTACATACATTAATTCAGCAAAGAAGAGATAAAAATCAGGGTGTATGTTGATACTTGGTTACATGAACTGAAGAGATGAAAACAGGAAATAAGAAGTGTGAGATGACAGGCAAAACCAGAGATTAAGGAGATGGGCTGGAGCAGTCTGGCAGAACAATGACAGTTCCCATCAGCCTCTTATAAGTGAAGCAGGTGCAAGTTAAGTCAATGTCTTGTTCTTACAGGAGTAAAAGAGAATTATGATAGGGAGAGGCTCAAGTTAGTGAGGAAAACTTGTGGAGGAGGGAAATGACAGCTGCCTAACACTCCAGGAGTAATGAAGTTTAGAAGACTGGAGATTGACCTTTTTGGATGTTATTCATAGAAACTTACAATTTTAGTAGTAGCATGAGGGTTGGAATGGTCCTGTTCATAGAAAATCAAATTGTGGATGGACCTACTGCTTTTTGGAGGAGCTTTGCAAGAAGCAATGCTGCATTGTCAACCTTAAGAGACCTTTTTGGTTATGAGCTATGCAGTTTGTGCTCAACAGCAGAAGCATTAGAGGAGATCAGCTGTGATGGAGACAAAGTTTATTACTTTTGCAAATCATTCAATATTTCATTGAAGCTGGGCCATGATTTTATTTTTTTAAATTTATTTTAATGGATTGTCTTAGCCAGAAACATGGCCTTTGAAATGTGTTATGGTATCAGTACATCCATGTCTGCTTCTGTACATTTTCTGTACACTGGCAACCCAGGAGTAACTTTGAATGAGCTCATCCTGACATGTCTTGAATTTTCTTTCTGACAAGAGGAAGATGTGTGTAGTGTGGCAGCTCTTGGCTTTCTGCTGCTGGTCACCTGCTGCTTCACTCAGTTTGTGGTTCTTCCTGAAGAAAGTTGAAATTTTAGTTGAGAAATACCCACAGTGTGGGGAAGTGTCTGACCATCTTGGGCAAGGGTCATGAGAAGCTGAGCCAGAAGAAAAAAATATGTATTCCTTCTCTCTGTCAGTCAAATGTGTCCTTTTAAAAATCCGCTAGAATGAGGAGGAGGGCAGGAGAAGGGGAAATAGCACATAAGGTGAGGAATGAAAGGGTTTTGGATTTTCCATGAGACAGTCATTTGATGAATGAATGGTAATCGCCTTGCAAGAAAGGCACATATGGAAGTCAAATTGTCCAAGGGATATTACTGAGCATCTGGTTATGTACTGCCACAAAGCATTATACAAAGACATATCTAAGCAAAATGTATTAATAAATTAAGTCTATTAGCAAAGAAGGAATTTTTTTTGTCCTTCAAAACCCAGAATTCACATTGTGTAGATTTTTAATTTAGTTGTTCATACTGTGTAACAGAATTAAGATTACTAACAATTTGGGGAGGCACATATTTGATAATAAATGCTAAAGGGCTAAAGGGTATCCTTTCTCTCTATGCTTTATAGAGGCGGGGGGGCGGGTGTTGGGTTGGTTTGTTGTTTGTTTGTTGGTTTGTTTTATTTTGTTTTGGTTTTTTCCCCACAAAATATTAAACCACATATCCCTGAAGCCATACATTTTAACCTCTCCCTCTACTCTGCACTTGTGAGATCCCACCTGGAGTGTTGGGTCCATATGTGGGTCCCCCAACACAAAAAAGACATTAACCTGCTGGAGTGGGTCCAGAGAAGGGCCATGAAGATGATCAGAGGGTTGGAGCACCTCTCCTACGAGGACAGGCTGAGAGGATTGGGGTTGTTCAGCCTGGAGAAGAGAAAGCTCTGGGGAGGCCACATAGAAGCCTTCCAGGAGCTAAAGGGCACTTACAAGAAAGCTGAGGAGGGACATTTTACAAGGCTATGTAAGTGATGGGACAAGGGGGAATGATTTTAAGCTGAAGGAGGAAAAGTTTTGATTAAAAAAGCAAGACTTTTGCAGTGAGAGGGGTAAAACACGGGAACAAGTTTTCCAGAAAGGTGGTGCTTGCCCCATCCTTGGAAACATTCAAATTGGATGAGGCTATGACCAACTTAATCTAGTTGAGGTTGGAGTAGATGACCTTTCAAAAGTCTCTTACAATTCACACTGTTCTATGATTTCTTAAACTACAAGGTACCAGTGGTTGGATCTTTCCTGCTCTGTGCCACTAGCTGCAAAACGTCCATGAGATTCACTGCAGAGCTGAGAATATGAACACAGGAGTTGTTCCTTGCAGAAATGTTCTGGACATGATAGGCCCAGCGATGCAGTCATGAAACAGGGAGAGCTGAAATGGAGATATGAAAGAAGAGAAATAAGGGCTTTACCAGAAATGGAAAAAGGGAAGTAATAATAGTTCTGCTGGGCATCTTTTTAAATTTTTCTTTATGGTCTGAGCATCTGTGCATCAGAATCAGGGTGCAAGATGCACCTGTTTATAAAAATCAGGAACTTCTGGCTGCACTTCAGTTTCTCAGGCTTTTGTTATCTTTAGAATAGATCTTAGTCTTAAAAAAGGAAAATCTGAAAAGTAAATCAAGATCAGTAACACAGGGTTTTTTTCCCTTAGTATTCTCGAGTTACCCAGCTTAGTGTTTTACATTACAACGCTGTTCTTTACAAGGTGTTTCTTTCATTTACATTTCCCTAAAGATCCTGCACATGGCACAACCAGTTCTCTGACTTGCTTGATGATACAGAAGTTCAAAATACTGAAATGGTCAAGGACATACAGTTTGACCAATGCTGACAAGACTTCTTTATTTCTTTCTTTTTTTTCCCTTCCCCTCCATTCCCTCCTGCCCAAGATTTGCCATAATTGGGGAAAGACAAAGATAGAAAAAAATTAATGCAAAATTTGAACAGAAATTGAGCTACTTGAAACTTGTGTTTTCTTAATCTATATCTACTCTCACCTTCACCTCTTTTTGTGTCCTTCTGATGATTAGGAATAAAGAGCATGAGGAATTTCATCATGGCATCAAATTTTTTAGCATTCTCTTTTGATCGCTTATATTGATCCGTTTCCCTGAAACTTACAAGCCACACTAAATAAAACCACCACATGCTGCTTTCTGTAGACTTTCTTTTTATGACTAGCTTGTTATTTTTTTACAGCCATTATGCAGGTCACACTTGCTTTTGCAAAAAAATAAAGCACAGATACTGGGAAGAAGTTCATAATTTTATCTTTTTTTTGTAACAAAAATCATTTAAATATTCCCACACTATGCTCATATTTAACACATCTTTATTTCTTATTCCTACAAAATATAATTTATAATGGGAATTCCTCTGTAATTTGATATGAATGGTCCAAAATGGTATTTAACAAATATCCCTTGGTACAAAGACCACTTTTTCAAAGGGCAAGCTGAAATTCCATACTTGTTTAAATTAAGGGTTTTGCCAGAACAAAACAAAACCAACCAACCAAACAAAGAACCCCAACTTTTTACTTTGCATTCCCAGGCTGGTTTTCATTCACTGCTGGTAAGGACTGCAAACAGTGAGATACACAACCTGTTGTCTTCAGTAATGATTGCGGGGCCTGAATTGTGACTGAATCAGGTTTGATAACAAAGAAGAAAAGCAAAGGTATTAAACAACTTCATGTATATGGAAAATGTTATATTTATATTCTTCTGAGTCTTAATGGAGAGAATTTTTTAAACTGGGTGCTTTGGTGAGGTAGTTTTGGTGCCATTGAAATATTCAGTGATTGAAGATTGAAGTTGAGATTATTAAGAACTTTAAGATGTTTATGGTTCAGTGTCTGTGATAACTCTCAAGCTAATAGTAAAATTACTGAATTTTCATTTCTTAGTGGCCTTGTTTTGGACTACTGAAAGGCACAGGGGATTTTTATCTTATGAAGGAGTTTGATACTTAGCAAAACATTTCAAAAACAGTGGAATAAATTGCCAGCCCAGTGTGATTAAATCTTTGTATGCATGTGTCTCTTCAGATATTTCTGCAGAAGCCAAGAACAAAAAGCGTGTCACAGATGTTGATAAATTATATTTATTCCCAGGCTGTGTTATTTTTCAAAACTTCAGAAATAATGTGGATTAGGTAAGTGATAAGTTATGATGCTACCTGAATCAAGAACAAACAAATCCTAAGGCAGTGAGGGTTATGAGGAGACTCTCAGGCTACTAATTTAAGGATGTAATGAAGAAGTAAAAACTGAAAATTCTTGACATACCCTAGCTCTGTATGCCAGGTACAACCAGCACCATCAAATGCCCTCAGAATGTGAAAAATCAAATATGGTTTGCTTCCTTCAGAGAATCTATACTTTATTTCTTGATGAGTTCCTTTAGCAAGGTAGAAATGCTTTAAGTAATAATACCTGATTGTCTGTCATAATACCCAAGCCTACACTTTTCTTATAGGCACAGTTTGTTGAACTATGTGGGCCTAAATGTGACTTTGGATCATCAGCCTTAGACAGAGTGTTAGTGCAGATGATAAGGGCCCCATAACAGTAGGGAAGTTGTCTATTGCTGAAGAGAACCAATTAGGGTTATTCCTCTGGCAATGAGCAAATGAATTTTTGCTTAACGAGTCCTTAGTGAAAATGGTATTTACTATGATATTCTGCGTGACCTGGCTGACCCGTCAAATAAGAAGCAGCCCAAGCAGCTCTGTTGTTGTAGCACACAATTTTGTAAGTCTGCCTAAGCCCAGAAAGCAGGCCATTTATTAATTTATTATTTAATGTGGATGCTTTATAATCTATTTTGTGACATCAGTGTATATTGCATGTGAGAAATACTAGAGAAAAGTGACTTTCCTCTAGGGAACAATATGTAATTAATGTCTGCTTTGTATCCTGAAAACCAGGCACAGAATGATGACTGCAAACCTTGACTAGCTGTGAAGCTGTAAATACCCTAAAGAGAAAGGGGATTGCATTTTATGGCATTCTTGGTATACTCACAGTGTGAGGATTCTGCACTGAATGAAAATTGTATTGTGCAGAGACGAGCCACCCATTGATGATTTTGAGATGCCATGGAAACAGAGGTACCCTTATTAGGCATTGCAGTTTGTGTGTGAGCCAGAGATAGGTATGTCATTGGGAATCCTCCACAGCCAGTACTTAACAGAAACACTGAAACTGAGAGGAAGCACAGTGAAATTACTGAGAGGTGTATCGGTGCTGAAATCATCAGTTTTATTTTGTTCTCTGGGATCTTATTTGGTCCCAGTCCTCTCCAGTTAATTTAAAAGGAAAATAAACTCATATTGATAGTGCTGGACAGAGCTGCATTGACGAGACTGGAAAAGCCATTTTTTGTGCCCCCAGCATAGGTATGGGACTGAGAAGCTGTTGGAGCATAAACCCCCCTGGGCCAAATCTATACAGGTCCAGGAGTGCCCAGAAATGTGAGGATTGAATTAGAACCTGCGGAGAAACTAAGATACATAAATCCACACAGACATGAGGTAGAAATGCAAGTTTGGTTTTAAATAAATAGAGGATTTTTAAGTGCCTTAAACAAATAAGAGCCTGTGTCAGTAGGAAAGAGACCTAATACCTAGTTTCTAGTTCAATAACATTGTTTTTGCAAAGTTAGTTAAATTCTAGTCATAACAGAAATAATGTAACCTTGCTAAACATTCCTAGATGGAACAGATCAAATTCATATACGTAGAATTTGTGTGAGAATTTGTGTTTGCCTTCACACATCAATCTTAACTTAGGATTGGCCTGGCAAGACTATAGGAAATTCGTGTAAGTACCTAATTGGCTAAAAATAGAATAAAAATGTACTACTTTGAGCGCACACACAAAGGACTCATGAAAACACCAAAGCTGCTGTTGCTGCTGTTGCTGTTCCTGCTACTGATAAGGTGCTCATGGGACACAGACACCTCTACTGCTGCTGTGGCTGCTGTTTCTGCTTGGGACTTAGAAACTTTATGTTAGAAGGCTTCGGCAAACTGCTGCAGACTCTAATAACTTTGCCTCCATGGGACTGATTTAACAATGCAATAAAGGACTTCTTTTACAACTGCCCAGCTTCTAGTCTTCAATGAAGACACTCAGAAATCTTGGCGCCAAGTGGTTCCCTGTGTGAGGATCGAACTCATGATCTTCAGATTGAGACTCACCCACAGCAGCACTCCCCTGGATGGAGGCTGGAGGGAGAACAGTGCACAGAGGTTTTGGGAGTGGTGATGCCTCTGTCCTAGGTGACTGTATTTGGTAGAAGTGGCAAGGGGAAGGGGCTGCAGGGGTGGCCTTCTAGGAGAAAAGGCTGTCCTCTGCCTGACACAGCTGCTTCCAGCCAGCTCCTGTGGGTCCACTCCAGGGCACAGCTGAGCCCACAGCCAAGCTCCTGGTGCCTCAGGAAAAGCCTGTTTAAGGAAGGGGAAAGCAGTACCCTATGCCAGTTGAGGGGAAAACAGTGTGAAACAGCACGGGGAAGATCAAGGCCAGAGGAGGACAGGAGGACGTGCTCCCAGTGCTGGAAAAGAGGTTCCCCCACAGCTCTTGGAGAAGACCAAATATCCACAAGGCATTCCCTGGTGGACACCATGTCAGAGCAGATGGGTCTGCCCTAAAGGAAGCTGGAGCCTATGAAGAGTTCACAGAGGAGTGAGTAGCCCCTGAAAGGCTGCAGCCTGTGGGAGGATCCAGGCTGGCTCAGGGAAAAAGTGTGAAGAAATGGAGCAGAAGAGAGGAGCTGTTAAGGACTGAGCACAGTCCCCATTTTCCATTACCCTATGTCCTGCAGAGTCAGAGTCGTGGGGTAGGAGTTGGGAGTTAAGAGCCTGGGTAACAGGTATTTCAATAATTTTGCCTTTGCTTTTTGCTATCCCATTCTAAATTAATTGACAACAATTTACATTATTTTTCTCCAAGATAAGTCTGTTTTACCCATGACATAATTGCTAAGTTACTCTATGTGGGTTGACACAAGATTTTGCATTCTATTTTCTACCTCTGTCCTGTTGAGCCTGGGTGGGTGTCTGGCTGCTGACCAAGGTCAACCCAGCACAGTTAGGTTAAACAGAATTATTCTACCTGAGCTTTCCAAATTGACAGGACATAATGACTCAAGGTTGGTCATTTTTAGGGATAACTGGTATTAGAATGTATGGGTGTGGACCACAGCTGATACTTGGTAAAATAAGAAAGTTTGTAAAATTAAACTGCACTCCATTTGAAGCAGAGTCATTCCAGAGGTATTTATCCAGAACTTGCCCTGAAAAGACAATGAAAATATATTGTGCAAAAGGCATTATTACTATTTTAAAGCTGCTGTAGGTTGAGCTAAGATTAGGGGCATGAGGAACTGTGTTTGAGCAACATCAAGAGTGCCTCGCATTGCTAATGTTTTTGTCTAAAGAGGGATTTCATGTATCAAAAACTTTCCTCGGCTGTACTCATAACATACAATCAAATCTTGAGTTTAACCAATTCTAAGGATGTTTCCTCACTTTTAAGTACTTGAAATTGAAAAGAGATATAGTGCTGTGGCTGTGACAGGCTATTAATTCAAAGAGTAAAAAAAAAGAGGAAAAAAGCTTTATTTAAAAAGATATGCCATAAAAGTAATCACAAAAATGTTTTTTTCCTTAAAAAAAGCACTACTCAAATGGGTGTCTATGGCACTTCACAACACACTGGTTGTACAGATAGTATCTGTTGTTCCTAGCAGAGTTTGCAGGAAAAAAATGCTATTACAGTATTCAAATTGTTTCATCATTCTGAGATAATCAGTGAAGGAACAACACATTGTGTCTTCAAGCTGAGAAGGTATCAAGAAATGTCTTAAGGGGCTGCTGTCAGATGGGGGAAAAGCAGGGTGTCCTTTGCAGGATGTTGGAAGCAGTCTGCCATAACAGATTGTATTCTGGGGATTGGGCTACCATTGCTAACATGATCTAAGTTTGAACCAGTGTAGTTGTTCAGTAAAAGTGCTGTCTGTAAAAGGAAGGTTGTACCCTTGCAGAGCGAATGGAGATGGGATGGAATCTGTCCAGAGGAGTTCAGGAGCCACTTTGGAGCACCCAGCAAAACCCTTGTGTTGACGAAATCGCAAGACAAACTTGTTTAAACTTTCAAACAAAACCCCAAATGAAATATACATATATACGTATGCAAGGGCATTGCCTTGGGACCACCTTATTTTATTTATTATTAATTCCAACTCTGTGACATAGAATTAAAGAGCTTTGTTTGTTGACCCTCTGAGCTTCAGGCGTTGACAATCTGATAGCACCAAGCTTGTTTCTGCATGGAAAACTGCAGCAGTTCCTCTTCCAAGATTTTATTAAATATGGGAAAAGCTTTATTTTATTAATTGAGGTTGTAGGCCTCTGAAGGCCTAACTCAACACAAAGGAAATGTAAACTACTTGGAAAATGTAAGGAGACACAATTCTTTTGTTGGGGCCAAGACAGTTTTTGTTATTTATTTTTATTTTTCTGTTGTTTTTGGATTGTACAGCAGCTCAGCAGTGGTTTTGGCCCACTTATCAAAATTCACGAGGCGGATGTTATTTCTGGCTTCTTTATGGGTAAGTCAGAGAACAGGCTTTAACATCAAGGTGAATGTTAGGGTTCAGTGGAGACACTCATGGAAATCTGGCTTTTCTTGGGTATCTCTCCTACCTTCAGAGAAATGGACTTGAGCAGGAGGCAACAAATTGATTAGAAAGGGTCAGGTTCATGTCTTCATCTGTTCCTTCTGGAGGTCAGTCCAAGTGTATTTGTGGAAGCCTGGCAGTACTTTCTCTCCTTGTCACCAAAGAAATGAGATTACCCCAACCCATTACTGGAATACAGTGCTAATCTTCGTTGCAGATGCATTTTTAAATTAGATATGTGATGTTTCTTTGCACATTCTGGCATGTTGCTTTGCACCTGTAAGTAATTTGTCTTGGTGGTAGTGCTTGCAAGTAGTTTGGAATAGTCCAATTCCTTGTAGTAAGTAATGAGCTCCATTGCTCAAGAACAATGTAAGAGATATGTGGTGAGTTACTACAGAACTTGAAACTGAGCAAGAGAAAGCTCATCTGCACATGAAGCAGGATTAATTTCATTAATTACATTATTGTAGTTTCCTAAATTTTGTCTTGTTCTTTCAGGGTTTTTTTTTGATACTCTATTGCCTACCAGGTTGCAATATTAAACATTGTGATTACTAATATTAATACTACTACTATTTCAGGAAAAGATTAGGGCTTTAAGGACCTTCTTCATTAAGCCACAATAGATATGAAGCAGTGAGATTTTTATTTTTTTTTTTCCTGGCAGAACAAATAAGGGTGCGGTAGACACACCTAAAATGAAACAGCTTCTATTTCCTTCTGTAACCATTGGTTGAAGAATGACTCCCTTAAAAGTACAGAAGGAGAGAAATGTTACTTGGGTCTAAAAAACACACCTAAGAACACATTTTTGTGTATATTTAGAAAAGGTTTGTTTTTCCCCACACACTTCAAGTGACTTGCAGCATGGTTCTCTCATGGTGCATGCATTCAGCTCAGAGGACAAAAAATGATTATTTGAGCCCTCAAATATTGGCTTCTTTGTAACCTATCTACAGTAATTTAAGATCAAGCCTGAAGTTTAACATTAAAGTAAATGTTAACCCTGGAAGGTAAACAGCATGAGAGTGATTGAGCTTTTCCCCCTCAGGAGAGTGGATAGGCAGAGAGCAAAAAACCTTGAATAAAATAATTAAGAGAATTAATTGTTTCCCTTTTACTTACTCAAGTATTTTATTCTGTGTTTCAGAACATTGAATATTACATGTCCTCCAGGGGAAAAATGTCCTTGTAATTCAGACTTTTCAGTGTTGAGAAAAGCAGCATGATTTTATGTGAGGAGTTGGAATGAGAAAGAATATTGACAGAATAGTGTTCCCAGGCAGGAAGATGCTGTACCACACTGCAGCACGTGCCTGTGATTGCTGACAGTGTCACAGCATTGTATGAAGCAGCTTTGCATCTCATTCTTAGTGTCTGAGGGTCACCAGGTTCATCACTGGAAATCTCTGCTCTCTGTTCTGATCTGTTGGGAAACACAGGAAAGATTGAGGTTTACAGGTGAAGAGCCCCATCCCAAGTTATATCCCAAGTATAGCTATAACCTAACTTGCTGTTAGAACTACTAAGTTCATTTCCTATGTGTTCCGTCTCAAAGATTTTTAGGCATTAGTGGTGGAGTACCTAGAATTTTCTCTGTGAACTAATTTTATATTGATTATTACAGGGCAAGTATGTTTCTTTCTTTATCAGTTCTTCATCCAGGGAACCTGAAAAGCAGTTCTTACAGAAAGGAGAACCATTCTTAACCTTATGAATGCTCTCTTTCTAGAGCTTGTTTAACATACTTTTTAAATGGTCCCATGTTTCTTATAAAATAAATCAGTTTTATTTATTTTTCTATAAATATCTTATGTTTTCATTTTGTTAATCAATACTTAACATTTTTTAAAGTGATGTGTTCTTGTCTTTTTTGTTATTTTCTTTGCCTCTCTTATTTTTACTTTTTAATATTTCCTTCATCTTCCATGCACTTTGACTCCTTTTTTTATTTGTTTTATATGCTGTATTTTATGAGGGCTGTAGGTGATATTGAAGATTGAAGGTGCCAGTAGTTAATACTCATGTTAAATTTAATGCATATCATTCTCTAGAGATAAAAGAAATTGTTTGGCTGTTGAAGCTCTCAGATAAAAGCTAAAGTGACATACCTATTTCATGCATCACATCAACCTGTTTGGCATGCCACTGTTATCCCACCTGAAGCTGTTCAAGATTATATTCAAACCATGCAAAGCAAACAGGACAGGTATGTTGCTGCCACTTTGAACTGTGTGTACCACATTGACTGTTCTGTCAGATATGCTTAAACTTAAAAATAAGCAGTGGATGTGGTCTTGGTCACCTCCCAGCCACACTCAATAGCTGTGGTAGCATTTACTGCTCTGTAAAATTGACCACTCTCCACAGCCTACCCACTTTGTTATTAATATAATTGCGGAAATTAGTCATTCCCTAGCTCTTGGATTGAGTTCAGATTTGTGTAATTCCTATTACATACTGAACCACCTTCTCCTCCTCATCAGCCCTCACTGCAGTTGCTGACAGCCTGGCTAGAATTGCCCCTCTCAGAGGACTTTCTCCAGCAAAGACAGCTCTAACTGGACACATTCTTTGGCCCTTCACTAACGTGGCTTTATTTTGAGCTGTCCTGCATGTTGTCACACATAGAGGTAGTTATTTGATTCTGAATTGTCAAGTTACCAAGAGCAGTTTTTAAAAAGAGAAAGAAGTTTTCTTTGGATTTAGATTCCCTAAGACCTTCTTTTCTGGAGGGTTTTTTTCCACATTTGGAGGATATCTTGTGTACTTCTGTGTAGCTATTTTTAGTACAGCTGGGGAATCTATGGGTCATTGTGTCACATTCTCTCAGCTTAATCTGCTGTTAGTTATGCTAATGAGGCTTGTGGCACTGGGCTTTTGCTTCACTTTGCCATATTGTCACTTCTGCAGCAGAAGCCAAAGGTGACTTTATCCACTTCAACTGCGATGCCTTTTAAGCACATTTTGCTTTTCCTGTGATGTAGCCCCAGAACTCTGCAAGTCAGACTGTCTCAATCTCCTCATAAGAGCATGGATTTACAGCCTCCAATTTATTCTCCCCACTGTCTGGTGAAGTCCTATGAAGCTTGTCTAAACTTGCTAGAAGAGTAGATTTTTTTTTTTTTTTGGTAGAATCATAGAATGCTTTGGATTGGAATGGACATTAATGATCATCTAGTTCCCACTGCTCTGCCATGGACAGAGACATCTTCCATTAGATCAGGTTGCTCAAAGCCCAATGCAACCTGGCCTCAAACACTCCCAGGGATGTTAAGACATACATGGAGATTTTGGAAATATGGAGAAAACAAAATAAGAGAACACTGATACATAAATACTTACGTATATACACATGTATTCCCTCTTCTTATGAGATAATTGTATTTCATATTATGTCAGAATCTTATCTCTGAAAGACTCTGGTGATTTGTAATCATGGGTGTATTCTGTCTGTTTCTGTATCTTCTTGTTTCCCTCTAGAATATTGAGCTAGAGGGAGAGGAACAAGATTGGAAACTGCTTCTTGTGCCTACTCTATATGCCTTTGCTGACCCTGTGAATACAAACCAGCCATAGCCTTACTAATTTGTTCAGCTTTTGCTTGTGTTGCACTTACACCACAAAATATAGCTCATCTCTGCTGAGTTTAGGTAAAGTCTGTTCTCTTCCCCTTTGTTTTTCTGAAGTGATGCAGTGAGAGATGCCAATTTCCTACAAGCTAAAAGCAATCAAAACCTAAGGGGTTTGCAGTCTGGCTTTTGCTCCAACTTTTGCATCCTCTGAACTAAAGGATGTGCTCAACCCTCTAAACCACACTTTTCAATCTTTTTCTAGAGCTCCACACATCGTACTCTGGCTTTTGACAAGGAACTGTTCAAGGTTTTAATATTGATTGGCCTTTTGAACTCAGAAGCCTCCAGTGTCCCCAGGCAGAGTCATGTTCTTTTCCTGTTTTCTCTCTGTGTCTCACCAGTTTTTCTGAGCCTTGCATTTTGCATGGTGGTTGTCATTGAAAGCAGGGACAAAGGTGCTATTTGTCTTTTCCTGCTCAGAGCAGGAGGAGAGCAGATGCTCGTAGGAATGGTGCTAATAATCTGCAGTAGGAATGGCAGTCTAGTAGGAGAGATCCCTGGCTGACCATGTTTTCCACTGCTTTAGGGCACAACTACAGTGTGCAGTGAAGAGAGCCATGCCAACTCCAAATGAGCCAAATCTGGAACTGCAAACTGTTTAGCTGTGTTGCACAGGAGGATGATGAAGTTGCCAGGCCTGAAGACTCATGAAACATGCTGCATCCTGAGGATTTGTAGTATAATCAAAGGAAATGGGATGTGTGTGGGGAATCCCAAGGAAGTGCTCTGGAAAATTCATCAAAACTTATGTGTGTGTGCATGCAACAGATTGACAGACAGACAGACAGATACTGCCATCCAACTATGTACATAGTACTCTCAAGCCATTTCCTGCCTGGAACACTGTAAATGTGGCAGCCTTGTAATGATTGCAATTTAGTTTGAGGCTAAAAAAAATAACTGGAAAGCTATCATCACATGTCAGTAATAAACCTCCAATGCAATATACTTCTTAATTTCTGTTGTTGCCTTTAAGTTAAAAGTAAATAAAAGCAACTCCCTTTAAGCTCATCTTCCCCTCAAACTGGCACCACTTGCAAGTGCAGAAACAGAACTGAATGTGTTTATGGCAGTCATGATAATTATGGAACACAAGATTAACCTGGCCAGGAAAGATAAATATCTTGGTATTCACTGCAGTGATAAAATGATTTTGGAATGCAGCCTGACAGAGTGGCAGATGAAATTTGATTTTTCTAGCTATACATAGCTCACAATGGGCCTCTGTAATATTTGTTGAGTCTAAATGTCCTGAGAACCTGATGTTGTCTTTGTAGCAAGGGTAGTTATTCTTTTGCAATATTTTATGGGAAAAGCTAATACTTTTAATGCCAAAAATAGGCAAAATTCTTTGAAAGATGGTAGATAAGAAAGAAATACCGAATTGAACTGCTGAACATGTTTTTTTGTTTTAAGTGTGAATTAGAGCTTCCACAAAGACCATGTATTCCAGAACTGCCTTTCTAAATAATTGAGTTGTGTTGGTATTGTATAACATTCTTGGGCTTAGAAAAAAGTAAGTATAGTCCTTCTAGGAGGGAGGATTAGATTTGTCTGAGCTGTGGTTGACTGCCAAAAAAATAGGCTAAATGTATGTAATTTGTGAAGAAAAATACTGTTATCTTCTCCCTATATTGTGGGTGCCACTAAGATGATATGATGGTGGTGAAGTCAGAACAGTTACTAGATATTTCCTGGTATGGGTTTTCTGTGTCACCAAAGTACTATTGAAAAATACCTGCTCTCTGTTAGTTCCCAGTGATGTCCTCTCTATATGGAGGGAAGTTTCTCAATTGCATTTATTCATTTTCTTAAGCAAATAAAAGCCTTTCAACAGGGTCCTCTTGAAGGGAAATCTTCAGTAATTTCAATAAGTTCTACAATCTTTGCCTCAAGTCTTCAGTGTCCCACCACCAGCATTTGCAGCGAGTCCCTGGTGCTGAATTTGTGTTCTGTAATACACTCTTTATTTTTCCTTCTGAGGTGGAGCACACTGATCTGAACTGCACGTGCAAGAAGGGGGCTCACGCAGCGCTGTGTTAATTTCCTGTGCTCTGTCAGTCTCTTTCTGTGTGAGTCAGAGAATTTAACCAGGGAAGGCCATTAGATCATTCCATCTGACTTTCTGTAAAAGCCAAATAATTACATTTTGCACAGGTACCCCTTTGTTGGTCCTGGTAGCTTCTGTTTGGCTGAAGTGTAGCTCTTGGAAAGACACTGAGGAAGGCAGCAACAACTGCTGTGTGTGTCACTGCTCTTGGCAGTGTGGCTGTACTAGTTAATCACCCTTTCTAAATAAATCCACCTTCCATAGCTGAGAACGTGCCTCAGCCTTTCAGCTCTCTCAGCTGGCATGCTCTACCTGTCACTACAAAACTTCTCATTCTTAATTTTTAGCTTGACTTTGCTTGGTTTCATCCATTCATTGACTTTGTCAATCAACGTGTTGTTTGATGACTGTGACTTCTGCATGTTCTTGGCCAACATTTTTCTGTGATCTGTCCAGGAGTATGTTTCTCAAATGTCTGCACTTTATAAATGTGTATTTCCCTGGTTCCCATCCCTTTACAGTGGATTGATCTCCTCCTCTGGCATTCACTGTGTGTTAGCTACACAGTGAGCAATGCCTTACACATCTTCTTCAGCGGTGCATACAAACACTTCTAATCATAATAAAATTACAAACCTCATATTTCTGACATGTTTTTGTAACTGGTACTTGAAAACAATTTTTCATCAAGAAACTGACCTGTAACTAACTGATTCAAGTGATTAGAAACAACTCCATTTCATGGTGGTTTTTTCTTTTGGAGAGAGAATGGAAGGGTTTATGATGACACAAAATCTGAATTATTGTATTTCTTAATGAATGTTGCAATTCCTTAAGGACTAAAAGATGCTGTTTTCAGAAAGTTACACTTGAGGTATAGGTTTTGGATTAATAGCCCAGTAGTCTTCCTGGCCTCTTCCAGTGTCTGTCTGCACATTAGCCCAAGGCTCTCTCCACCTTTTGAAGTGTATCCAAGTCATTATGGTTTTGAACTATGTTCATGCACAGACACACGAATCTGAGAAGTCTCTTATATTGGTATTTTTCATAATTCTATGTATCACACAATGCTTTTTTATTTCTTGCTGCTACAACACATTGTAGAAGAATGGCTTTTCAAAATAGTTTCCCTTAGCTTCGGAAGATAATCTGAAGCTCTGTGTACTCACTCACTGCTGATGCCCACTGCATCCTGTTCATCTTTCTTTAAATTTGTTGTTTCTCCCACATCCCAATGGTAAGTGAAAAATGAGAGGGGTGTGTCTTGGAGATAGACTTGGTTCATGAATCTTTAAGCTTATTTTAGCATCCCACCATCCATGTTTCAAGTGTTAATGGAGTTTATTATTAATTAAAAATATTTTATTATCAATTAAAAGCCTCCCTTCGTGTTACTATAATAACCAGCTTAGTTGGCTAGTACTTATTCTAATGATTGGGCACTTAATTTAAAAAAGACTGGCAGAGAATTTCACTGATACCTGAGAGCTTAAGGGCCAATAGAGTTAACAGCACTACTGTTTGCTTTCCTTCTCCTAGGATTTGTGTTTTGATGCTGGATGCTGCCTTAACCAGACCTTGGAGACCAAAGTTTTGCTTGCTGCTTCTCAGAGCTCATGTCAATACTTGAATCAGCAAAACTCCTGAGTATATAAAAACTCAGTGTGTGCTCATAGCTTTGAGTAGAGTGCATACCCCTCTTTTTTAGAAGAAATCCTTGTGCTGCTGCACACAAGGATTGAGCTTAGGCTCATGGAGTTTGTAAGACCTATACAACAAAGGTGTTATTCTTATTTATAAGCTGTACAGCATCCAATTCAGCAATCATGTTTTATTCATGTGCTCAATTATCCAAATAATTTTCATGCCCTTTATGTTTAGAATGACATAATTCAGTATGATTCTTTGATACAATGGTCAAAATACATTCAAAAATTATTTAAGCATTCAAGATGCTTGAAAGTGTTAACAGAGCTCTTTGTGCATCTTTTACAGTATGTATGTGGAACTCCTTCTGTTTTAAAAATATCTTTCCAAACTGTGTTCTTGGTAATGAGGATGTCACCTCACTACCAAATTTTCAGCTGTGAAACTCTGTGCAGAGGTGGGCCACATTAGCACAGAAACAGCTGACCAAGTTCCTAGAAGTGATTTAAATCTCACTGCAGGTATTGTGTGATATTAAAGGTGACAGGTTTTTCTCTTTCAGCGAGATTAATCAAGTGGGGTTTTTTAAAATTATTTTATTTTTGGAGGAAAGATAGGAGTGTTGTTATGAGGCAGTCTTTGTTAAAAGGTCAGAAATATCTCTGGACATAAACCGTTGCTGCTGAAGACACTGCTGAAGACAAATACTGTTAGAAAAAAAACAATTATTAATATGCCATGAAGCTTTGGACTTCCCCATAGGCCCCTGTTGAGCTTCAGCATGATTATTACCAATAACCTCAACCTCTTCCCGTGTTGTCTTTTGCAGGCAGATATGAGCTCCCTGTGTCAGTACTCTGAGTGCAGATTTGTTTACTCTGACCAGGCTCCAGATGCACTAAAACCTGGGCATGCTAACACAATGCTAAATAGATCTTACTAGGCTGAGTACCATGGCTTTAACACTTTTGTTTTTTCTTTTAACTGGCTTTGTATTTAGTGGCTCAGCTACTCACCAGGGCCATCCAAGTTACATTTGGCTGAGGGCATTGGCAAAACAGGTCTGTGTGTGCCAGGAGAGCAGACAGCAGGGGGTTGTGCTCGCCTTGGAAGACCTTGCTGATATACCTCCAGAAAGTGAATTTCCTTGAGCTCTTACTGTCAGTACTAAGGAAAAAGTAATTCAAACCCAGGTTCGCTGATTGCAAAGGCCAGTGGAGTTCATTCCTGAAAATTAGTTCTTGTTGGAGAAGAGAATTGGAAATTCCTCCTAATGATAAGTGAGTTAAAAAGGGAAAAAATGGGACAAAGAAGTCAGAAGATGGAGAGGTGCAGGCAGGTGGAGAAAAGCTAAAAGTACAGCAAAGAAAAAGGTGAGAGTGATAGAGAGATGGACAAGGGTTATTTTTTGAGTCATAGGCAGAACATGCTTCTGAAAAATCTGCATCTGGGAATACTGAGACCATGCAGAAGCCTACACCTTGGTAAAGTCTGTGAATTTCAAGCTTGAAGGGCAGAGACAAAAGTGTCATATTTCAGATTACCTCAAAATCCCAGCCGAGTAAAACTATTTAGTGACTATTTCAGGTAATAGGAGTGTCTCAAAAGACTTCCACCTACAAAATGCCACCAAATGGAGAGTTTCTCTTTAATAACTCATCTTCCTTTAACTGCAGATGCTCCAGGGGCCAGATATAGAATGACTACATTATAAATACCAGGTTTCTGGGGTAGACCAACAGTAAGCTAAAATGTCAGTTTGTCTAGTGCAAACACTTGACATATGTTGAGCAGAATAGGGAGTAATGAGGTTGGAGACTGTCTCTTTGCTCCTGGTCATCTCTCTTTAGAATATTTTTCTAGGTACATGTCTGACAGGGATTAGATGGCTGGTACCATTTCATCTTCACTGTTCAGGAAACATTTGCCAGCTTTATGTGCGGGGAGCTGAACTGCTGATGCTCTGTGTGAACTTGCTCATGGCTGGACTGTCAGAATGATTCTGCTGTGGCTGTAATGAACTAGCTGTGAGACCAATTACACCCTGTAAAAGATGTAATGGTTAATTAAACTACCGCAGTTGGTCTAACCTGAAGGCTACTGAAATACTAGGTGTGTGTCTGAAAGTGAAGTGAGGCTGAAACATACAAAAGTTCTTTCTCTTCCTAGATACTTTGCTTTAATATGTCCAGATGAGCTAAGAAACTGAATAAATTCAAGAACATTTCATTTTTAAGAGACAGGGAGTTTACTTAATGATTCCAAACCTGCCCCTTTCATTCCTGTTTCTAATGCACCATCACTTTCACCTTTCTCACATCAAAGAAGAGATGAAAATGGCCCCCCACAGAGATCATGAACGCTGCTCTAATAGTGCTAGCAGTGAGAGGTTGATTTTCAGTTTAATACTCGGCCTGTAAGCAGCAACTGCCTGATTTCTGCCCTTTCCCACCATCTTCTCTCTCAGGGGTGAAGGTGTCTGTGGCAGTGCTGCAGCCCCACGTTTGCCTGGCATGTTTGGCTACTGCACCCACTGCAGTGGCTGGATGCTGAGGGGAGAGAGTGGGGGGCTGCACCACCTCTTTTCAGCTGATTGATATTTTGGTGTCTGAGCTGTGCTGTGAGGGACATCTTGTCTCACTGGGTGTATTGAGGTTCTCTCTGGTCATGAGTTCCTCTCAGCCTGGTGTCACAGGAGCTCATCAGATCTTTAGAAAAAGGGCTGAGCTCCAGGGACGTCCTCCTCCTGTGGAGCTCAGAGCACCCCTGCCCAACTGGAAAGAGAGGGAGCGCTGCCACAGCAGCACAGCAAAGGCAAAGGTGTGCTAACATCAGAGGGACAGACAGATCCCACCAGGTGATTCTGTTGGGACAGTGGTTGGGAGCAGGAGGTGCCACGGGACCTCCCCTGCGAGCAGCAGCAGGAGCACGACCACTGCCAGACAGAAATCTGCCTGGGACAGGAGACTGAGCCCAGGCCAAATGGCTGGGCTGGAGAATTTCCTGCTTAGCTTCTGAACTCTGGTAAAACCATCCACTGTGTTATTTTGTGTCTCTCAAAACATCAGGGCTGCATAAAAGGGGGGAAAACGAGAGACAAAGAGAGGGATAGCAGGAGATGTGGCTGTGAGAATGGCAGCTGGGGAAAAATGGGTCTGTGTGTTCACATGTGCTGTGCCTGTGTGGGGAAAACAAAATGTTTCAGTCTGTAGTTACAGATGAAGCACTGCAAGGGCACACTGTTTAATGCCTCTGTTTTCAAAGAACCAGTTCGGAGCTCATGAGCAGAGGGGTAAGTATTTAACTGCAGGTTGAAAGTTATTCTAGGCACGATGAGTACCCCCTAAAAACAAACAAACAAAAAGCCCCACCACAGAACAAAACCAAACACTAAATCTAGTAACAGCTGGTTGTTTTCCAAGCACAATCTTTCAATAGCTGCTTGAGACAAGAAGGAAAAACATCCCCAAAACAACCACTTACAGCTATTGCATGTAACATCTACCCTCTACCAGCTAGGACTGGTTGTTCTCTTGTTTCATTTATGTAAATACCCCTCCCCTGAAACAGGGAATGAGAGGTAATGATTTCAATGCAAGCTAGCATTAGTTTTATTTAGCATGTCAGTGAATGCTGCTTTTGAAAAACTACCATAGAAACAGGATTTTTTTTTCAAATGAGAAACAATTTAATATTCTTTTTGCATATTGTATATTAGAGGAAATTGAAATGTCCTGTCAAAAATGAATAAATGGATAAAATCTGGTAAGAATTGCCTAATAAGCTATTATGTGTCTTCATAGCATTATCATTTCTTCATTACTTGGCTTTAATTGTATTTTTTTCTCTTCAGCAGTAACATTAATTTTCAATCCCTTCTGCTCTATGTGGGCTGTTGTCCAGTGACCTAAAAACTGACATGTGTTACAGATTTTGAACAATTACTGTTTATGCTTTGGGGGAGGGTACCCAGGGTTATTATTTGAGGAGTTGGCGTCATGCTTTTCTTTTATATATGTGTGTATTTATATATGTATATCTCAGTCACACAGACACTCTACATATATAAGTGTTTGCGCAGCTTGTCTTCTGTAAATAATTAGACATGAAGTCTATATTCAGGAAAGCCGTAGTCTGGTGAGCGAGAGCAGGAACTAAAGTGAACTGGAATGGTAGAAACTTGGTTTTCTCTTTATCTGTCCTGCCTTTGTGAGATGAGGTTGTCCTCTGCTGGCAGCGAGGTTGGGGTATCCATTTCCCCTGAATGTTTGTAGTTGCTTGCATAGAAGAGAATGTGTGGCTTGTGCAGGATTTTACTTGGCTGATGGAGGGTCCTGTGACAGAGTCAGTATTTTAAGATGCCTGTGATGCTGCTTGTGGCTGAAGAATATAACCTCACTGGGAGCAGTTAGAGACTTGGTCTCAAACATATGAAACTACTTAATCCTGTTTATTATGTAAAAACACC
This sequence comes from Trochalopteron elliotii, assembly GCA_024734555.1. NCBI lineage: Eukaryota > Metazoa > Chordata > Aves > Passeriformes > Leiothrichidae > Trochalopteron > Trochalopteron elliotii. The sequence goes on along the minus strand of JANPWX010000081.1, from coordinate 3,193,505 downwards.
TCCCACACCACCTAACCCCCAAATCAACCAGTCAGTCAGTCAGTCAGCCAGTCACCATGGGGTTGAGGATGCTGCATCTGAGGTCCTGTCACTGACACTCATTGGGACTTTGCAGAGCACAGAGTGTGCCCAGAAGGACTTTTTTTAAAGTCACAGTTATGACAGGGCCAAAACGCAGAGCAAATGAAATTGTACAGCTTCAATTTATTTGTGTAAGAACTGTTAATATAAGCAGAAAAAGAGTAAAATATTTATCAAATCATGAATTATGTAGATCCCGCAGATATTACTAATTTACAGGCAGTAGAATAATTTTTATAAAAGAATGAATAAACATTAAAAAGTCTCACATTGCTTTTATATGAGGTTACAGAAGGCCTCATATGATGAGCTACTGTTGTTTACTTGTGTTCCAATGGTACTCTCCCTCTGTTAGCCTAAATTTTCCAAATATAAGTATTCTACATACCTAATGCAAGCATTCTTTAATTTGTGATGATTTGATTATTCATAATTTGTTGCTTTTTTCCAGCTGTTTCTGGATGCTTAAACATTAACCAAGAGGGTTTTTTTTCACAATATTTATTTTGTTGCCACATGAGCATCTTTATAAATAATACATTTTTTGTTTCCATATGTCAAAGATGTTTAGAAATAAACCTCTCTTTTGCAGTAGTAGCTGGGAACACAAACATGCAGCTGCCATTTCATTAGATGTTCTTTTATCAGAAACCCAACTGTTTGATTAGTTCCATTTAGAAGATGCTGGAGGCTCTGATGGTCTGTGAACACCTCTCTGCTCCTTAATGAACACTTCTGAATCCTCCAGCAACACAGAATCAAAGTCTTATTGTCTAAGCTGGGTAGCTCTGTCAAAGGGGCACTCATTTACTGTGATCAAGTTGGCTTTAATTTGTTGGTTACACAGGTCTCCTCTTCATGAGATTCCATCTATATAGCATAAGCTCATTGCTCTCCCCTGAATTTCCTTTTTGGAGTTGTTCACTTGAATCACAGACAGGAAGGACATGAGGATATTTAAGAGATCACTTGTCATGGAAATTGTGTCAGCACATGAATGCTGTAGCACCAGTGGCACCTCTGCTGTCACACTGATAAGAGCAAAGGCAGGTATGCTCTGTGATAAGGGGCTGTGACCATACAGCAGGAGCACCCACGTTACACGTGTGGTTTCAGTTTCATCCTGGTGTGGATTTTGCTTCTGGGTAAATAAACCCTGACGTTATCTCCAGCAGCCCAGATGCAGACAGAAGGCAAAGCCTTGCATTGATGCACCTGACTCAGTACAGAATAGTTAATGAACTTCCTTACATAAAGGCAAGGCATGGATGGGCAATTAGGTGTGATGATTAAGTAATTCTGTAGCCTTGCTTACCCTTTTAAGCAGTGTGAAGAAAAAAAGGTTGCATTAGAAAGCAGAATAGAAATTGGTCTGGTGCACACAAAAGGTAACTTGTAAGGACAGGGAAAAAAAAAATGTGCCACTCACTCTGCCTGTATTGAGAAAATGAGATCAACAGAGGATTCAGAGAGAGTGACTTAAAGAGGCAACATTTAAAACAGTTAATTCACAAGTACTCAGTAAAACATATACAACTAACACACAGCTAACAAACTTACAGAAGTTAGTCAGAAAAACGGCTCCTTTTCCTCTGCCTCTGTCCAGAGTACCTGACAATGTTAGCAACGGACAGGTCTGTGTTTTGAGTTTTATGTTACAGAGGGAATTGAAGTAGTTAATAAATCAACTGATACTGTTTAGTTCTGTAATGGATAAATCATGACAGCAAAAGACTACATGTGAGTTAATGAATGCATTATTTATGTCAGCCCTGCAGGGCAAAACGAAGAAAACATGCACATTAACAAACAGTTTAATACCCAGGAAGTGCAAAATAAACTGACTCCATAGAAACTCTAGGATGAGTTTAATTCCTTATTTGGCTAATTCTACAATGCTTTATGAGATTAACCTGTTACTGTGTGTTTGGGTGATAAACCTGTTACACATAGTAATTAGCCTTTTAGTTATCGTGTCTGTAAATAATTTTTCACTGCATGCTTGCTTCTAGGCTTGTGGACAGAAAAGCAAACTGGTCCTTCATGCATATCCCCAGACTTGGCTCTCCTTGTAATTCTTCCTCTGTCCTCTGTTTCTGAAGCTGCTCTCAATTTTGGCTCGATTTCCAACCCAATCTTTTGTGCTTTTGTCATTCTTTCCTATGACTCATGCCGCTCTTTTCTCACATGTGCAGATTATCTGAGATATTTTCTTCTTCTTCAGCTTAATTATTTTTAATAGTGCTTTCAGGTTACATTGAGTGAAATTAGATATTAAGTTTCAATCCGCTATAATATTCTGGGTATTAAAAGCATTCATTTAAAATTAGTTAAAGGTAGACTCTTTCAATGAGACTTGACTTTTTTATTGAAAAAGCAAATGTTTCATGTTCCTAATGTTTGCTTTCCTCTGGATATTTCTTTAGAGAGAGACAGTGTTGTGTGGTTTCTCTTTTCATGTAACAGCTTTGTCCAGGATACTTAGGAAGATATTATGTATCATCTGCAGCATTTTTTAATGTGCTGAAGTTCTTTTGTAAAGCTGGCATTTCCATTAGAGTAGATCAACGTGGTTTAGTCATCAGATGCCCATTACAATTATTTTATCACTTTTTTTTTTTTCCCAGCAGCGTAATCGCTTTCTCATTGATCTGGACATACAGCTGATAGATGGATACAGGGATGGGCTGTGAGCAGCAGGCTCCCACTGCATTAGATTGATGTGTCAGGCAGCTTCCAGCTGGGTGTGATAGGAAGATTACAGGGCTCCAACTGTATCTCTGTACAACTCAAAGTAAACCATGTAAAATCCATCTGAAAGATTCAGCACTGAACCCTCCAGAACTTCTCGTTACAGTGGATGCAGGAAGTACTGAAAGGGAACCTTCATTTTCAAAGACACCAAGGTTCAGCACATCATCAGCTATCATACTGTGGTTCTATCTGTAGGTACAAATCTTTGAGACAAAAATAACGAATCAAATTACCCTGAAAAACTTTCCCACTTTGTTTCCAGATGCAGAAGTTATTTTCCTTAATAACAGTGACAACGGGTGATATTGATAACGACAAAATTGCCCAAGGAAGCTTGAAGTACCTCAATATTCCCATCTTACTCTTGACTCTCCTTTGTTTACCACCTGCAGCCTCTGTCCAGAAGTAATCCCAAGCACAGGTTTATCTTTCAAAAAGCCAGATGGTGACAAGAAAGTGGTGACAAGTCTTCTGGCCTCTTTTGTATCCTTTACAAAATCCTATTTTCATTGACTATATTTAATATAAACTCTATCTGCTTGTGTGACACATGTAAAAATTACACTGTAAGAGACACCACCAGTATACAAATTGACTTATTTTCCTTCTGTACTTTCAGTGAACTTTTAGGAAATATTTGTGCAGTATAATTGAATGTTTGTAGGGACAAAATTTTGTAGTTGGATACCAGTCACTGAAGATTGGTCAAAGAAAAACCAATACAAATATTGACTAGTTTGTAAGAGTTAGAATGACTTAAAGATTTGGCTTTTTTCCCCATGAAATACAGACTTGTATTTCATCTTGACTTTAGGATCTAGCTTCACTAATGACTTTGGCACACTCTCATATAATTAATTTTCTTTGAAATCAAATGGTCAAAGGTTCAGAATGAACCCACATGTCCACATAGTTGGTACAAAAATAGTAGTCTTAGCATAATATAATTTTTTTCTCATTTCTTCTTTTTCACAGATCTGTCCTTTTACAGTCTTTGCTTGAGACTGTACTGTTTACTGAGTCACTAACAAATACAGATTCATGGTTTATTTGAGGCTCTGAGAAAGTCAAGGTAGTTTAACATATGCAACATAAAAACTTGTATAGCTAATTTGTTTGTAAATGTTTGGGGTTTTTATGATAAACAAAATTTTTGTTAAATTAGTACTGCAGTAGTTTAATATAAAGAACTTTGTAAAATCCAGTAAATAGTTAGAAGATCTAGGAAAACAGATCTGAGCTTGGCAGGATCCCATGAGAAGCTGCCATGGAGGGCAGAGGGGCTAAGAGCACAAGGGCAGCCCTTCCCAACCTGTAGGAAATCAAGGAGTTGTGGCAGGAGGTCAGCACAAGCAGAGCTCACATATAAAAACAAGTGTACCAGAGGGGGTAGAAGCTGTGGGCTACCCTGGAGGAACCCAGACTGACTGTCCAAGATTGCATGGTTGGAGAAGGGATGTAGCCACAACTTAGCCGAAGGTGAAACTGGGAAGGATATGAGGACCAAAGTACAAGTTTCTGTACACAGCCTTCAGCAAAGGAAGGCTAAGGGAACTGTGAGCCCATTCCACAAAGGAGCAGGGGATATACTGACAGATTGGTTACCTCAGCTTTTTCTGTCTCTTCCTGTTTTTTCCTGTTACCTTCTGCCCTTAGCTCAGCCTCTGAGCCACGTGGCAGAGCTTGAGGGAGTGAAGAGTGAGTTACAGTGGAGAAAAATCAAGACTGATGGATTTTAGGCCAACTGGACAACCCCAGGTCCTATGGACCAGGCAGGCTGCACCAGAGAGGCTGACAGGGGTCACTGTGAGGCTACTCACTGTCAACTCAGTGACAGGAAAGAGGCAAACATTGGTCCCAGCCTCAAGAAAGACAGGGAAGAGGATCTAGGGAGAGTTATGCAGCAGATCCTGCTGGAAACCATTTCCAATCACAACGATCAAGTAGGTGATTTGTAATAGTCAGCATGGAGTTACCATGATGAGCCTGACCTTCTGGGTGGCCTTTTCCCATGGGTTGGCTGGCTGTGTGGGAAAGGAGAGAGCAGGTGATGTTGCCTACCTGACTTCAGCAAGGCCTCTGACCTTCTCTTCCATAGTTTCCATCCAGAGAGATTGGTGAAATACGAGCTGGATTAAAAGATGGCTGAGAAATTGCTGAGAGGGATTGGGGACGTTTGTTGCTGTGCCTCATGGGGAGTTGTGGAACAGGCTGAGCCAAACTCCTCTCAGGAGTTATATGGCAAAAGGAGGAGAGGCACCAGACATGAACTACAGTACAGGAGATCTGGATCTGGGGTAAGGAAAATGCTTTTCACTGTGAAGGTACCCAAACACGGGCAGAGGCCCAGAGAGGTTGTGGGATCCCATCCCTTGGCCTTGTGCAATTTACTGTAGCTGATGCTGCTTTAAAGAGCTCCCTTCCAGCCTGAGCCACTGTCCTTCTCATCCATTCCAAGGAGTACTGAGCTTTTACTTCCCTGCAAATTTGCATTGGTGTAAAGGAACACAAAGAAGTGCAATATCGTTTTAAGAATTATTTTTAAAGAACAGGTGAAGATGCTGTCTGTGCTGTGAGGCAGCAGAGCAGCCTCGAGCCCTAGAAGGAGCCATGTGAGTGAGTAGGTGTTACCTGACCTGCATTTAAATCTGCCTGAGACAACAGCATCATTCCCCCTGTATAAACACATGCAGTTTCTCACTAGGTAATCAGGGCTGGGTTAAGGTGAAGGGGAAACTGGGAAGGGGAGGATGAAAGCTGAGGGCTGCAGCAGTGATGTCACCACCTTTCCTCCCAGTGGCACTCACAGCAGAGGTACTGAAATTCAGAACAAAGGCAGTTTACTGAATCTTCTACACATTTTTAGAAAGTGAGATTGAAACTTTAGACATCTGTGAAAACTGAGCTAATGTAGTGTGCTTTGAATAAATATCTGATGAGACTGTTATGCCAGATTATTGTACTTGCAAAGAAAAGGGGAAAAGACTTGTAAATGCAGTAAAAATGAACAAGCTTCCAATATGTGTACCTAATTTTCTTATTCCTGGAATGCTCACTTAAGCCTTCCCAGAATAAAACAACCATAATTTCTGAAGCTGTAGCTAAAGTGAAAGAATATTTTGCCAAGGAACTATTTTGAGAATTCAGTTCATTTAAATGAAAAAACCCAAACAACCCAAACTGTAACTAAATAGCAGGTTTTGTGAAGTATCAAAAATTGACTTTCAGATCTGTCTAGGGCATAACAAGAAATTCGTATGTCTGAAACAATTAATATATCTCAAAAAGGTAATGGAGGCTTATTTTCTTTTACATAAATGGGCAATATTCAGTCGATGATAAAGGGCTTGCAACCCAGTTTTGCTGCCTTCTCTGAGTAAACATTTCCAAAGCTTTACAGTCTTTAGAAGTGAACCCAAAACATAAAAACTTTTGACTCTCGTGCTCTGTTAGTTTTTCTCCCAGCCTTCAATCAAGTACTTTATAAATTATCTGAGGAAGATGCTATAGTGTGCTGGGGGGAAGCAATAGAAAGGCTAACCTAAAGCAAAATATTTAAATTAAATTTAAAATAAATATCAGTTTAGGGCAGATACTTTACATGTGATATTTAGAATGAATGGGCTAACAATAAACATTTGAAAAAAAAGTTTGCAGCAATATTACAACAGGACCCACACTGAACTCTTAAAGAGAAAACTGAATTTGTATTTGTTTCACTGTAATTTCTGGCTAATTCCTAAGCACAAGAGAATTAATTGCAGTGGAACAGTAGGAATGAAGTTCCATTGAGTTATCGTGGGAGACTTAATTTGGCTCATGTTCCTGTCTAAGGTGCTGCTCCTGCCCTTATTTATCCCTTTAGTTAGTTCCAGTAGGACTGAGTAGTATATTGCCTTTTCCTATTAGTAATTGCTGCGGTGCTGGTGTCCCACATCCTGAGAACGGGTCTCAGAAATACTCCATCAAGGTTGAGTGGAATTTTTAATATACATAGCTATTTATATGGAGAAGTGTTCAAACTTGAAGCCCAGGTATTTTCCAGGGAAATAATTCTCTGTCATAGCTTGTAACTATTCACGGTTTTTAATCATGCTGAGATAAATTGAGTGAAAGAAAATAATTTGCTTTCGATCATAAAATCCAGCTGCTCTAGTAAGCACTAAGTTAGTGAGTTTATTACGTTGAAGATGTAGGTATCTATTTATATTTATGCTCTGAAAAAGTTCTTATTATGAAGAAACACCTTCTGTCATTCAGAAATTCTGTACCATCTCTGGCAGAATTCCAGGCAAACTTATAGAGTGCTTTTCAGACAAATATGATAGTAAAACTAAAGCTGTCATATTAATTCATTTTAGTGCTGAGCAAACTAGTTCCGGCTCGATAAGGGTCTGTATTACATCTATTCTGAACCTGGGCCAATTTCTTACTTTTAGAACTGAGATCAAGTTCAAATCTTGAGGTCTTGAAATATTTTTCATTTCTGGCAGACTTGAAATTCCAAGTGGCCAAGTGTTACATAAGACTAAGCTTGTAGTATTTTTACCCTTGAAAGAAGGAAGGATTTTTAAAGGAAAGGTTTTGGTGGTGTGGGTTTTTTTGTTTGTTCTTGAGGGATAGGGTGTTGTGTGTTGAGGTTTTTCTTGTTTGGTTGGTTGGTTTAAGATTTTTGAATGGGAGGTTGGGTTGTTTTGATTTGCCTTGGGGTTTTGTTTGAGTTTTTTAATACTGTTGGGTTTTGATTTTATTTTTTTGTTTGTTTGCTTTTGATGTTTTGGTGTTTTTTTGGTTGTGTTTTTTGTTTGGTTTTTTTGGGTTTGGTTTGGTGTTTTTTTTGTTTTTTTTTTCTGAAAGATCTTTTTTATCTTGACAGTTAAAACTAAAACTTCAGGCAGAACTTAGCCAGCATTCTGGATAACCGCAAACATATGGCACTGTTCCTGCAGTTTATCTGAGATCAGATTGTTTTGTACCTGAAAGATTATCTTGTATAGATGGAAGAAATGTTTATCTTTTCTATTTGTAGTACACAAATGAGTTGTTTAAAAGTACTTCTGTGCAGAATAGATTCTATAAACCAGTTATAAATCATCCAGAGAAATAGTTGTAGCATATGTTTTTCTCTGCATGTTGTACCTGAGAACCCCTCATAAACTCTGAAAACATTGGCCTTGAGAGACTGTTATAATTGCCTATGACAAGCATGCTTAAAATAGCAGAAAATTTCCATACATTTCAAGCTGAAATAAGATTTGAGAGCTTAGTATTTGTGAGTGATTAAGTGGTAGTTATGCATAGTGTGCCTGCCATATGTGTTTGAGCATAGCAATGTGAATTCAGTTCAGTCTTCACATCATGGACATGGTTCTGTTCATTTGGCCATTTTGAATGAATCTCTTGCTGGTTTTGGTGCCTTCCCTGGGCTAAGCAAGTCTGGCTCCCCCAGCTGTTCCTCACAGGGCTTCTGCTCCCCCCTGACCATCGTGGAGTTCTGCTGGACTCGCTCCATTTTCTCTTGTCTCTTGTATTGGTTGGTGTGGCACAGCTTTGGTAGCAGGGGAGCCGCAGGGTTGGCTTCTGTGAGAGGATGCCAGAAGCCTCCGTGGTGTCTGCCAGAGCCAAGGCCAGCTGGCTCCAGGATGGACCTGCCTCTGATCAAGGCTGAGACCATCAGGCACAGCAGTAGTGCCTTGAGGATAATGTAGTTAAAAGGGAAAGAAAAGTTACTGTGCTGAAGCAATTGCAACCAGAGGAGAGAGGAGTATGTGAGAGCAACAGCCTGCAGACACCAAGGTCAGTGCAGAAGGAGAGGGAGGAGATGCTCCAGGTGCCAGAGCTGTCCGTGTTGAAGACCATGGTGAGGCAGGTGTTGGATGTCCATGGTGGAGCAAGTATGTGGCCTATGAAATACTGCACACTAGAGCAGGTGGATGCCCAAATGAGGCTGTGACCCCTTGGGAGCCTGTGCTGGAGCAGGCTTCTGGCAGGGCCTGTGGCCCCATGGAGAGAGGAGCCCATGCTGGAGCAGGTTGGCTGGCAGCACTTGTGACCCCTCAGGGGACCTGTGCTGGAGCAGTTTGTTCTTGGGCACTGCATCCTGGAGATCCTTGGAGACACTCCCGGGGAGCAGCTTGTGAGGAACTGCAGGGGAAGGACTCACACAGGAGAATGCTGTGAGGAAAGGGTGAAAACTGCTATGTGCAGAGTATGGTACAGGGCTGAATGAAGGCTTGTATCTCTAGTGTCCCCTAATGATACAGCCTTTGCCCTAACAGAGCTGCTGCTGTCTGGTTCTGTGCAGTTACACAGCCCTGTCTGTTCTGATATCCCAGCAGGGGAAGCAGATTGATTCATCAGTAGTTGATTTCTGAGCTTGTAAATCTAAGTCTGTGGAAACCACTTTATTAAAAACTAGTGACATAGCATTCCCATCCTCTGGAGCACAGAGTTATTTTATGTTCAATCTTCTCAACAGTTAAAGGACTTCGGTTTCTCTCTGTTTTTATAGGTAATGACCATGAGACTCACTTTTTTCAGATTTAAATGATAACTTCATTTACCATTTTCTATTCAGTAATAAATTGATTTGAGGAGGAGTGACTAAAACATGCAGGTTATTTCAATGCAAGATATATGGATTTGTGTAAGTCCAATACTTCGTGATCAGATGATGAAGGAAAAAGCACTCTGGGAGCTCTTGATTTTTAAAGTTCTGTTTCTATTTATAAATTCTGTCAGGAAGGCACAGCCTAAGCAGAAAGACAAATTCAAATCACACTTTTTATGTAATAGTGCTCATTTCTCTAAGGATCTGAAATGTCCCATTCATCAGTTCTGTTATCTCTTGGCTTGATGAGCACTTAAAGCTGAAACATGTAGCTATCTTAATCTACTTTGAGATATAGCACTTTTCGATACGTAAATTAGAACCTGCACTAAGGCAACCACATAATTTCTTACACTGGCACAAAGCAGCCCTGATGAAGTTAGACATTTTTCTACCTCTTGTTAAACTAATTAATTTTTGAAACCCCATTTGTTGTGATTTTTTAATTGTTTTTTTCCCCTTCCTGTCTGAAGATAGGGAGTCTGAAAGAAAAAAAGCCCACAAAGCTATCCCAGAAGATTTTACCTGATGAATTGGACCTTATAATCAATTTTGTGTGCCTATCAGGTGTTGCAAATGGATGAGAGAGGGATATTAATGGTGAGATAGTTGTGGAAATGAACAAATCACAAGTGCAGTCAATCTCACATGTGTCTTCAGGGAGGAGCCTACTGCAGGGCTTGGCGTGAACATGACAACTCAAGGTTGTTTCACTTTGAGAAGTCATGTGGCGGCAAGCACGTGGTGGCAAGATCGTGGCCCAGAAGGGTAACTGGGGTGGTTTGTGCCTCACAGAGCAGGGGTCAGTGGCTGCACAGGGCTGGGTGCTCTGGGGGTTGCACCCCATGAACCTTCACCCTTGTGTGGCAGCCCCCAGGGATGCTCCTCCTGGGATCCACCCTGAGCCTCCCATGTGCCTCTTTATGCCCCCTCTTCCTCACTCTCCCACCTTGCACCACTGGTTCAACATTCTTGACTTTGATCTTAAGGACAGACAGAGTGTCAAGTGGAAATACTTGGGAAGATAAGTGGAAACACGCTTCCTGGTAATGAGAGGCAAAAAAACCCTCATAACTTTGATAAAAGTACTTAGAGTTTGCACTGCTGCAGTTGGTTTATTCTTTGTGGTTATGCCTGTGTTGAGACGTATTTGTTTTCATCAAAGATGGTGAGACCAAACAGATGTAGGAGGAAGATTAAATAGCAACAAAAAGCAAGCAAACAAAAGCCTTGTCTTAAAGCACATTTTCACATATGAAGCAACAATTTTGTTGGGAGGAAAAAATAAAGCCTCCAGTTCTGTACTGCTACTTGAAAATGTTCATCAGTGGCTTTTGTTTGTAAGTGTCATGGAGTTTAAGCACTTGTTAAGACGATGTAAGTAAGATTTTCTGATAAAGTGAAGCTGTGGGGAAACTGACATCTCTTCCAAGGTTCTCAAGAGATGTGATTTAGGGACAAGAGGGTCAGTGCTCTCCCCTCAAGGTCCTGCTGTCCATTCTGCCTAGGAAGACCCAGCTGACCCATGGCTCTCCCTGGCACCCAGGGCAAATGTGGTCAGTCAGGAGGGAAGGCAATGTGGCCATTAGCATGGTGATTTTCAGATGTTTGAAGCGTTGGCATAAAATGCTGCATTTTGCGGATGCACAGAACAAGCAGCTTGTTGTGAAATAACTTTGGACAGCCGAGGAAGTCACTGCTGAAAGGGTTTCACCTCTGACTGATCTGACTAGAGTTGTTTGGGCCCTGGTCTTTGTGTTTGTTGGCTCAATTCACAGAATCACACAGAATATTTGGATTTGGAAGGGATCCCACAGGGGTCATTGAGTCTCACTCTGAAGTGAATGGCCCATATGGGAACCAAACCCAAGATCTTGGAGTTACTTACACCATATAATAACCAAAATAATTGTAAACTTCCTTGAGTTCAGGCCCCTTGTTGGTCAGGCAGAGAGTGCAGCCTGCTGCTTCTTATAACAGTTTAATAGATGGCACATTGTAGGTGTAGGCATGATACTGACTTTGCATGAATACATGCTTGGGTTTTATAAAAAGTCATATCTATGGTTTATAAATTTATTTCAAGAAACAATAGCAACTTCCACTTGCCTTTTACAGAAAAATGAGATGAAACCTGGTTTCCTATCTTGAAGCTCAGAAAAATGTAAGTCATATATGGCAGTAACGTGAGCATAACTTTGACTCTAAAATTTTAAGAGCACAAACACAACAGTTTGCAAAGCTTTAGCCACATCTGAAAGCAGTTAATTAAATTAAATGGAACAATGAACAACTTCTTGTAGCTGTACTCCCTGGTTTGTGACAAATTGGTTAAGGCAGTTCTGTTAATGAGGTCAGCCTATTCTGAGATATTTGATTCTAGAATTAGTGAGGTCCAAAGTTCTTGAATTAGGAGTTGCCATCTTCTGCTCAGAGGTTGTAAAAACCCCATTGAGGCACCTTTAATATGAAGGGCTGTAAGATTTTTAGTACAACACTTCAGCTTTTGACAGCATGCCATAATGGGTACCCATGAAGTGAGCAAAATGCAGCAATAATAAAAACCTGGGTTTCTGGCAAGAGTCAGAGGATTGAACTGGCTGCTGTTGTAGGAGAAGGTTGATGTATTTTGAGGCAATTGTGGTTTTATGAACCTGTTCTTTTCTGAAGCTCATGGTACTGAAAGTATGTGACCAGTGCAAAAGGAAAGGGATGAAGAAAGTTCTCTGTTCATAAGAAGCTGTAAAATAGTGTAAACTGATGACACATTGTTTAATACGTTTTTTAAATATTTACCTTCACATTTAAAGTTGGGGTTTTTTTAAGATGAACTCAGAATCTAAAGGAACTTGGTCAAGTTATAGAAGCATTACTTCTGTCTCCTCTAGAGAGGAAACAAAGCCAGAAAACATATTTGACACTAATTTGCTAGTGGCTAAGAAGGAAGGACTCTGTTTCTATATAATCTTCTGAATTTACTTTTGCTTCTTTCACATGACCCAAATGAAATTTGAAGGTTGCATGTCCCTGAGCTTTAGGAAAAGGAGCTGCTAATTTTAGTAGTAGTAAACCTTTTTGAAAAGTACATTTTTTACTGTCTGAGAAAAGGCAAACTACATTAATATATCTTCTATGCCTATTTGCTGATTCTAATAAATAAACTACTGATCTATCTGCAGCCTCTTCCTAAAAATTAAGCCTTGAACAATTAAACTAGTCCATTCCAAATCTCTGGTAGAAGGCTCTTGATTTGCATTTTATGACCAAAAGTATCCTATAAAACCACACCAAACCCAAGGTTTGGTTCATGGTTTTACCCACGAGTGATGAGATAACCATCTCCATTCTGTGATGGAAGGGATGTGTACATTCTTGTAATTATGACAGCCTGGAGCTTTGCAGTCTTTGCAGTTTGCATACAGGAATTTTGGGGTGTGGTGGGGTGGAAATGGAAGAAAGGGTAGTTGGATAAAGATATGCAACTCTATTCTGTGTACATGTTTAAGCATAGGGAAATATAATTTATATAACTTACGTTGAAAAATATATTCTAAATGAGTTCCTGTAAATAAATGTGTCTTTACTGTCCATGCCAGTAATTCTTTGACCCGAATCATTTGACTAACACAGCATCAGGTCTCACTTCAGTGCTCTTCAATTTTCTTTTTTTTTTTTTTAAAGATTGACATCATAATCCTTGGCTTTCATCTCTTATATGTTCTGAATAAAAAGTGGGAAATAATGTGAACATTGCTTTCACATCCATAGGCTCTGCTTTAGGAGCTAAACTGGATTATTTTGCTTTAAAACACTTGAGTCTGAAGCTGCTATACCAGAGGAAGCTTGACAAAGCAGGGACGATGGAGCTGACATTTGAAGAACTGGGCTGTTGTGTCACAAGTTAGGCCAATAGATGTCAATCTAAATCCTGTAGAGAAAAGCAAACTAATGAGTCAGAAATGTACTGGTGCTGTATGTTTGCCCTCTAGACCTGAAACATTTGTTGGTCTCAGGGAAAGAATAACTTCAGGAAACTCGACTTGGAATTTAATTTTAACTATTTTCAAAGGTTGTGATGTTTTAAGGGAAGATGCCTGGTTATCAGACATGAAAAAAAGAATGTGTTGCAAGTATCGTTGTGCCTTAAGCAGTTCACTTTCCTCCTCTCACCTCTGCAGAATGCCCAAAGAATGCCTGAAAAGAACAAAATTACAGGGAACTGCTTTGCACAGTCTGACCCAATAAATTACTCCTGTTGCATTAGCTAGAGATACCTTTTGAGAAGGCACATTTGTGCAGTTTCTTTAATTATGACTTCTGCATTATATATAAAAAAGTCCTTTTTTGCTGCCTGCTTGGGGGCAGGGAGCTGGCAGTGGGGACAATGAGGAAAGGGGCCAGGACTGGCAACCTGGAAGCCCAAATATGCAAAATGGTTCCACTCCCTGGCCATTATTGGCTTCTGTGTCCTGCCTCAGGTTGTCCACTGGAAGGCTTGACCATGCATCCTCAACAAATGTATATGGGTTTACCTCAAAACTGCCTACTCTCCACAGACAAGTTTAACATATGGAAAAAACTGCAAAACCAAAATAAGCACAGTGCAGATGTTCATTGTTGTATCCACTGTAGGAGCTAGAAAAATGGTTGGATACAAAGGTTGCTGTTTTAGGAAAAGGGTGGTTTTGGGGTTTTGTTTGGGGTTTTTTGGGGGGCTTTTTTGTTTTGTTTTGGGGGGTTTTTTTTTGTTTGTTTCTTTTTTTCTGTGTTGGGTTTTTTGTGTGTGTGGTTTGGTTTTTTTGGTGTTTTTTGTTTGTTTGTTTGTTTGTTTGGTTTTGTTTTGGTTTGGTTTTTTTCATAGGCTTGGGTTGGAAGGGACCTTAAAGATCATGTAGTTCCAACCCCAACGACCCTGCCCTTGGTAGGGATGGCATTCCCTGGATCAAGTTGCTCAGGGCTCCATCCAGCCTGGCCTTGGACACTTCCAGGGGTGGGGCATCCTCAGCTTCTCTGGACAACCTCCACTGCCTCACCAACCTCTGAATAAAGAATTTATTTCTAATGCCAAATCTAAACCCACCACCCTCTTTCATTTTAAAACCATTGCCCCATGTTCTGTCACTCTCTGCCCATATATAAAGTCTCTCTTCCTCCATTTCATAAGCCCCCTTTAGGTGCTGAAAGGCCCCAATGTGATCTCCCTGTAGCCTTCTCTTCAGCCCTGGCTCCTTCCTTATGGGATGAAATATATGTATTAGGGTTCTGAACGAGTGTTTTATGTTTGTTTTTATAAGGAAAACACTAAGTGTGGGTAGTTTTCCTGACCTAATAGCCTTCTGCTTTGCTACGTCTGAGGGTTCCACAAAGCAGGGAGGATGTACTTGAGGATTTCCACTGTTACATGATTCTAAGGATCCTCCTCTGAGATATCCAGAGAGGGGGAGGAGGATATACAAAGATGTGCAGTTCACTCCGGCTTTGTCAACCAAATATTACAGGCTGGTTTCAGTGATCAGCTTTTATTAATATTATGTCTTGGACTGGAGAAGGTGACAGTGTTCAGGCAGTTCCGTTAGGGATCTAAGTTAATTTCATTTCTGTAAAATGAAATAAATGGCAGCAATGGTACAGATACCAAAATGTCAGGTTGTTTCCGAAAGTCATCATGGCAAAATTGGGAATTTTTATTACAGTATTTTAATATAACAGGAAGGTCTGTCTCAATATCAGCATGGCATTTTACTGCTTTGTAGGAGTGGTCAGAGGCAATAAATGGTTTTTAAATCAGAAAACGTTTACTAAGTAGGAGATTTAAATTTATATGACTTACAGAGGCATTGAAAGCCCATGGCATTTTCAGATATTTTTGCACGTACTTTGAATTCAGACTTGTGCTTTTCTGACAGATTATGCTGGATGATTTTAATACCTACCAGTTGTTTTCAATGAACATTTTTAAGTAAAAGCTGTATCTGTGGTAAACCTCCAGCAATATGTGAACTTTTCTTAATCAAACTGTAGGTAAAGGTAGCAGCAGGGAAAAAACATTGAAAGGGAAGTTCTGATGTGCTCTGATGAGATTCGTGGTAGTTTTGATGATATCTGTGTCTTCAAAGCTCTGTTAGAAATGCTAGTGACCAGAACTGTCTGGACTCAAGAAAAACCTCCACATTTTCTTTAGAGATGAAGTGAATATGTAAGTATTTTGAATAAATGTACAAGATAAACTATTGTTATTGGAAATAAAAATCCCACTATGTATGTAACCTTCTATTTGGGTTAGTTGTTTTTGATTTTTAACTTGAGTTTCTTTGGGGTTTTTTGATTCTGCAGATCTAGAGTTGAATGTTCTTCTCAGGTGACCAGTAGCAAATACTTATGATCCACTTCAGAACTTGAAGACTTTATCTTCCTTATATCTATGAAATAAATGACATCATGTACAACATGATCACAGATCTTATAGAAGTAGATGACAGGATGACAGTATGTTTCTCACAGTTCAGATGGCTGCAACAGAGAATGTAATGAGCCATAATGGTATAATTTTTCATGTTAGAATTTTAATACTGTGTTTTCTACAGCTCTTAATATATCATGCATTAAACATGTTTCAGAAACCACAGTGAGTTATGTATTCATAGTGTCAATAAAGGAAAATAGTCTGACAACCACATGGAGTGATGAAAATCTGTCCTAAGGCCTCTCTCTATTCTTTTTCATTGAAGTTGTTGAAAGAAAAGATAACAACCTGGAAGGAACTCACATTTAAGAGGTGTTATGGTCATAAGTCAGGGGTAATAGCTTGGTGTCTTGTGCTGCTGGTTTGGTTACAGACAGCCCAGAGTGTCTAGACTTCATACAAGAGGAGAGGTCACTGTACTCAACCACTGCCCCTGTCTAAAACAGAAATGATAGCAGGGAGATGCTCTTTTTGAGTGTGGCTTTGACTACTTTGTCAGAGCCCAGGTAGAAAAAGGCAATTATGTTTGCCTTCTGGAGGAAGATTAAAAACAGGATTTTTGGAATACTGGAACTAATTCTTCTGGGGGTAAAGCATTTTTGAGCCAGTAATGCTCTTGACTGCATATCTTTATCGCAAATACCTCAAAGCTGTCATTCCAGAGAGTAGAGTGAAAATAGTGTCAAAAAAAAAAATAAAATGAGAAATTACTCTTCCATCAACACATCGCCTGAAGTCATAGATGGTGTTGATTGTGTCTTGTCTTAGCAGCATATACAAGGGAGGTAAATTGCAGTAACAAAAGGAGACAGCATATCTGATTCGTCTGAGAAACACGGTTACAAAAACTACCGTATCACATTTATGTGGATTATGTTTTTGAAAACTCTGAGCAACAAGGTGACCTTTTAGTAGATTAATCCGAAACTGGAGATTATTTTTTGTGAAAGAAAAGTGGCAGACTCAGAAAAATTAAAAAACTCGCCAGTCACTCAGAAGGCAGTGGTGTTTTCTAGGAACTGGTCTTACTGGCATGGGAAAAGAAATAAATAAGTTGCTGAGAGACCCTACTTTATTGCTTTTTGCAGAGCCAGCTGCAGGCCTAATGGCAGGAGAAGATGGGTGGGCTGTGTGGTGGGTTTTCACCTATTCAGGTAGAGCAAGGGAAAAGCACCTTGGCACAACTTCTCCTCCTCTGTTTTGTTCTCATGAGAGCCCACCTGGAGCACTGTGCCCTGCTCTGGGGCTCCCAACATAAGAAGGATGGGGACCTGTAGGAGTGAATCCAGAGGAAGGTCATGAAGATGGTCAGAAGCTGGAGCACCTCAAGAGGTTCAGCCTGGAGAAGAAAAGGCTCTGGGGAGGCCTAGAGCACCTTCAGGTGCCTAAAGAGATCTACAAGAGAGCTGGAGAGGGACTTTTCACAAGAGTGTGTAGTGATAGAACAAGAGGGACTGGCTTCAAATAGGAAAGAAGGTAGATTTAGATCAGCTATTAAGAAGAAATCCTTTACTAAGTGCGGCAAGACACTGAACAGGTTGCCCAGAGGAACTGTGGATGAGCCATCCCTAGAAGTGTTCAGTGCCAGGCTGGATGGGTCCCTGAGCACCTGATCTAGTGAGTAACATTCCTGCCCATGACAAGGGGGGGTTGGAAGTAGATAATCTTTCAGGTCCCTTCCAGTGCAACCCATTCTGTGATTTGTGATCCCCCTTGGGACCCTCCTGGAGCACTGAGGGCTGGGGCCAGGGCACTGCCAGCCCTGGGAGAATGGGGAGCCAGGCCTCAGGAGGGCCAAACTTGTCACCCTGCAACAACTTGACAGGGCTGCACCTGCTTATTAATGCATGTCACAGTGGAACAGTTTGTTCCCTGTGTCTCTTAAGAGGATTTTCCTGTGTTACAGTGTCAAAATCCTGCATAATTTCTGCCTGATTTTCGTGGAGGCATAATCAGGCCTTTTACTCGGCTCCATCCCTGAAGACAGTTCTTTGCTGCTGTTCTCTTAAAATAAACCAGTTCTTTAATGAAACCTCCTGTAATGAACTGCACTGTCACTGTAATTTTGTTTATGAAAAAAGATGAAAGACATCAAGGGAACTACAGTATACATATAATGTTATTATAAGAGTGCCTCCTGCCAATACTGGAAACCACAGTGCAGCTCTTTGAGAAGATGGAGTATGTTCATGTGCAATGGAATTACAGTTCAGTTTATGTTTCTTGGAAACTTAGTACTTACTTTTATTTTATGATGTCTCAGATCTCCTCAAATGTTAATTGAAATAGATCTGCAAGGCTGAGATATTGGAAAATGCTTTCTCCAGAACATGTTATTCTGAATTGGGTTTCCTTATTGTCTTTTGGCTATTAGAATTGTATTAACCATTAGTACTGGTGTTATTTTACAGACTGAGCATTAACTTGGTTCTAAATAAGAAAAATATTTAGATTAGCAGAATTTTATTGTGATCTTACAGATTCATAAGAACATTCTGGTCTACGTCAATGATAATAAAGTTTACACTGAGCAACTGTGGAACTAATGATAAGACAAAATGAAAACCAGGGATAAAAATTAGGAGTGACTTGACTGAGGAAAAGCCATATATGATTTATAGCCTCATTCTTATGCCTTCTCTGAGGTAAAACTGGCATTTGATTTGACTTGTTCCTGAATAATGATTAAGGGATTAGGTTCCTATTTTAGTGGTTTCTCAAAAGTTTTGATCTGTTGTAGGTGAAAAGATGTCTTTCCATTATTTTAACCAAATGACTGGGATGAGGTCTATATAAATAATTTACTCAAAATTGTGTGCTGGCCACATCATGCAATAAAAAAAAGAAACGTGAAAAAAGGTAATTTTTTCTCTTCCTGCAAAAATCAAGAATTGGCATCCTTTGAAAAGCTCCTTATGGAAAAGCTTTCCAGTGATATAATTAATTTAGCTTTGAAGTGTCATTTGGAAATTAAACATGAAGATGCTTTATTTAGAAAACATCAAAACAATCTCTTTCAGGGAAATAAAAAAAAACAACCCATCCTGTGTTTGGAGGCAGGAATCACAAAATTCAATGAAGTCCATGCATATTGACAAACTAGATTAGTATGTGAGCTTTTTTCTTTGTTTTCTGTTATGTCTTTGAAGTTGCCAGCGTGTCCTGGTGTCCCTGGGTCTGAGAAATTCTGATTCAGCTGACACCAACGCTACCTGAGCTGGAAGTAGGCTGCACTTCTGCCTGCCTATCTTTTTTCTCCAGGATGATGTCCTGGAGACAGCTCATGTCTGCTGAGAACTGTGATCTGAGTCTGTTAAAAATCACTAGAAGATTTTTCATCGATTTTAGTGGGTTTCAGTCAGTACTTTAGGAAGGATTAACAGCACTGCCTCTGCTCCTTCCATTCTAGCCTTTGAGAATGGGGAGAAAAAAGGAGGGTGTGAGGCTTTGGGGAAGGGTGTGTCAAAAAGGGCTCTGTATTTTTCTCAGTGGTTGAGAGGTTATAGGAATAAGGTAGAAAGAAAAAAAAACCAAAAAAACAGTGAATTCTGCTATTTTCTTCCATTATTTCAGTGCTGTACACATGAGGGCACATCCCTGGAGCCAGATGATAACCTTAACTCTCCCTGCCACTACCATGTAAATAGTACACTTTTTGTGTGTAACCTGCCCCTAACCCAGAGCAGGCTGCTCTTCCTAGCATCAGTGTGCACCAGCCCTGAGAGAGAGGCAATAAAACTGCAAGATGAAGGTCAAAAGGATGCACTCAGAGTTGTCAGAAATTCTTGCTACAAGCAGCACAGCCCTATGAGCTGCTGAAAGGAGGTTAGACAACAGAGCAGAGTTCCTCCCAGAAATGCCTGGAGAGAAGACAGCTGGGGCTGCTCTTGGGAAATGCTCTGGAGGGGTCAAGACCCTAATTTTACACAGGGTCAGAGATGGTGTAACTTCACCATAAAACTAATGCTGGACCCTGTAAGTCTTGGCAGTCACCCCAGTCAGTAGGACAAAACCCTCCTACAGTGCATCTGTGTACAAGCAGTGGCTAAGGAGTCAGTGAAACCACTCATTGGAGTACTGATTACTCATATGAATAGAAGGTTACTGATTCAAGGCCAAAATTGTCATGCAAATGGTTTACAATATGGACAATGTTTTCCTCCTGGTTTTGGATACAGAATTTTGTGTAGTTTTTGGCAGATGCTTCAATTTAGGAGCCAACACTGGGGCTCTCTGAAGAGTAGGATAAGTATTGCCTGTTTATATTTGGAGGCACCTCTGCTCATTTCCTCCACATGAAATAATGCTTTGTGGTTTCCATATTCATCTAGTATTCGCATCAGTGGGTTTCTTTGCCAATTATTAACAGTTTTTGTGGAGGAAAGCAAAGAGAATTTTTTAAAGACCCATTAAAGGTGCCAAGTAGAGAAGGGAGAAGAACATTGTATGCGATGCTTTGTTCTGGCTGATTAGTATTTAACAAGAAATGAATTTGTACAGTTAAATGAGATTCAGATAATTTTTTATTGTGCACATAATCTTATGTCAGAGGAAATTTGTTAAATTTTCCACTGTTAAAGCCCTTAAAGTATATGGAACTGCTAATGTTTTAGCATAGAGAGTCATAGAGGAGGACAAATGATGTGGTATTTTGAAATGTAGTGTCAGAAATGTATTTCTGTATGTGTGTTTACCTGGTATGAGGCCAAAACAAAGAATTCAAAATTGGAGCTACTGATATTAAGGCTAAAAATCACCAAATATGTCTTTTTAGTAAAAAAAAAACCACCAAGAAGAGAACTAAAATCAAATGCAAGCACAATAAACTGGCACATTGTGCTGTTGGTTTATTAATTTTGATCTCTGTAGCATATGGTAGTTTCATGCAGCTAGGGGCTATGGCCACCTGTTAATACTCCAGGGTACCAGAGAAAAAGGATTTGCTTGTTCAGTGATGAAAAACACAGTGACTTCCATATTTTGATTAAAGGAGGAGGTTGTTGGTTTTTTTGGGATTTTGGTTTGGTATGGATTTTTTTAATACCTGGTGTGTATTTTTTTTCCTGTATAGGTAACTTTCTAAAATGAAAACAATTGGTCAGATTTCATGGGGGCTTATTTGGACGAAATACAAGATGTTTATCCCAAAAGCCCAGTCAAGACTTCAGAGAATTTACATTGGAAAACTCTCTGGCAGCATCACTTCCCTATTTGAAGAACCTGCACCTTGCTGCATTTTAAACCCCAGTAATTTAATACAAAAAGCATTGTTTGCAATAGATTCCTTACAAAATACCAAGGCAGTGATGTGTGTAGCTGTGCTGTTGCTTTATGAGGAATGTTTGGAGGTTGCAGGAGCAGGGCTGGTGCCTGTCCAGGGAGAGGAGAGGGCTGAGCCATCTCTCCCAGCTGGCGCGGGGGCAGCGCCTGGCCCGCAGCAGCCGCGGACCTGCCAGGGGCACGGGCTGCTGGCACTGCTCTCCCTGGGAATGAGGGGCTCTTCTGCTGTGACTGGGATCAAAGTGCCTCCTTGCAGCTCCCACACGTGTCCCCTCGGCTCCCCCAAAAGAGACAGGCCTGGTTTTACATCAGGTTGAGTACATAAGGTGTGATGGCGTAGTAGAGGCGTGGCTGTCATGTATCTTCACACGGTAGAAAGGAATTTTCTGCTTTCTGAGTTTTCTCTCTCATTGGATCTTGGTGAGAATTTGGAAGACATATGGACCCACTGGAATCATTTGGTGCTTAGCTGCTGGTCTGTCTCCATTTGGAAAAGAAGCATTTGCTGGAAGATCAGTGCATTTGGAACCAGTTGTAGCCTCAGATGGTATGTTGTTGAAACTTCAGACACAGAAACTCAAGGAGCCTGGCAGGGTTGCTTTCTAGACTGGCACCCCAAACTCAGGTGCTGAAGGAGGCTTGGCAGGGCTCTAGGATGAGGTGTAGGGAGAGTGTGTGAGAACAGGGTTGCTCTCACTGCAGCCAGATATATAACTGCAGTGGTCATTTTTGGGCATTTCACTTGGTGGATGGAGGTATCCCAAGGGTGCAGGGTCTTTGCAGTCTGGTCAGGACCACTGGGGTTTACTGGTAACAGGTGGCACTTTAAAACTTTGCTGTTTCTACTCAATTAAAACTTCACAGCTGGAGAGCCCAGAGCTTTTAGATGTTCTTTTGTGGGGACCACAGGGTTGGCATTCAAACTAGACCTGAGTGTGAATCAGAAGTGTTCCCTTGTAATCATTATACTTTTAAAACAGACTAGATAGCTTTATCTTTTATGGTGGCAGATGTGAAACATGCTTTAATTTTGTGTGCTGAATTATTCAGATCACCGTGGACATGTCTGTGTATTATTCATTTATCGTTGACACCCTCCTTTCTCTTCCCTTTTTGATTTTTTTTTTAGTAGACTTTCTCATGGATTATTTCCTGAACCATAGAAGTGTAGGGTAGATTACTTTTCATCGTTTTTCAGCTTCCACTAATAAAAAGAAACAATGAGAGTTCCTTACAGTACTGTCTCTTGTCTACTGTAAATTAAATCACAACCATCAGCTCATTTTGCACAGACAACTGAACAGCCAGCCTGCATTGTTATATTAGCAGAAACAGTATTTGCATGATACATTTGGCCATAAATAGTTATATATTGTTCAATATGTGCAGTTGGTTGATTGGAAAAGAATTTGACTGAAGCATACAGAAATCTGGTCTTTGACAAATGCTAAATGTGTTAACTGAATTTTTACTCAAATTATGGGGAATTTTCATAGGGTGCTGGTATAAAGAAAGCTTCAGCTGGATGTTGAATTTTGGGGTGCACTGATCATAATGGGTGAATAAGGTGATGGTGACATGTTGGTGTCAAGAGTTGCTGCAAAAGGTTTTAGAGTGATACTGTGGTACCCTCAGGACCACAGTAGCAGAGTAAGGATGGGCTGTGTGCCTGTCCCTTCAAACAAAAGAGCCTGTCCCATGGAATGAGTCCATCATAACAGAAGCATCTTTTCTTTCCTCTGACCTGTTTTTATACTTGCAGGGGAACAGAGGGATGACAGGGGGAAGGTATGGTTTGCATTTATAAAAAACAAGGGATTTATGCATCTCACTTCTCATTATGTAATCTCATACGTGCTCTGCTTAAAGTCCAGATATTTAAGAGAGAATATGCCCAAGTGTGTCCATGCTTTTGTAAAAAATGTTTTAATTTCCAGCTAGAGGAAATCTCTTTTAAGACATCTTATGGTGCTTCCAGCAGTTAG
Source organism: Trochalopteron elliotii (assembly GCA_024734555.1). Classification (NCBI taxonomy): domain Eukaryota; kingdom Metazoa; phylum Chordata; class Aves; order Passeriformes; family Leiothrichidae; genus Trochalopteron; species Trochalopteron elliotii. The sequence goes on along the minus strand of JANPWX010000081.1, from coordinate 3,170,332 downwards.
TTCTGAGCTAGAAAAATACTGCTAAATGGTATAAATTACACATAAATATATAGCATAAAAATTGTTAAGAATCACTAAAGACTACAGGCACTGCTTACTGAGTCAGACCAGAAGCTTTCTTGTTATACTGTGCTTCTGTTTGACAATTGTCTGTGGAAAATCTTTCATTTGAAAGCAATCTCAGGGCACAGGAGGCACCATCATGACATGAGAAGATCCCCAATGTATGCCCTACCTGAACCCACAGGGAGGTGTTCTGGAATGGGTTGGGCTGGGAGCTGCCCTGGGGCTGGTCTGGAACACTCTCCAGCCTCCTGGTTAGTATCACAGACTAATCCAGACCGACTCTTTTGTGCCTTAAATGACATCTCTTTGCTTTCTCAGGTAAAAAGATCATGAAGAAAACAAGTCCCAAATTCCTCTTGTTATAGATCTGCTGGTCAATAGTTCACCATTTCCACTGTTTCAGCTGATAAACCCTGTTCACTGCTTTGTGTTCTTCATTGATTTTTCTCAACATCCGTGGCTGAGCTTGAAGCACTCTTGCTGTGTAGTGGGTATTTGTGAGGTCCCTTGGGGCAGGTGGCCAAGTGCAGGCTGTGTGAGCACCCTGTGCATGAAGGTTTTTCTGAGGGTGACTGATACAGAGGAGTGGTGCAGGCCACTGGATTCCCCAGGGGTTTGGGGGCCAGGGCTTAGATGTGATGGACAGGACATGTCTCCATTCTCTCTGCTGCAAGAGTCATGCTTACCTGCTTGCAAAAAACTTTTCTTTTTTTTTCCTTCAGTATAAATCCTCCCAGTCTATTTTTTTTTTCCTTTAGTGTGCAAATTGTTTCATATCGCTACTCATCCTTCCCGTTCATCTCTGTGTTTTTTTCACAGACTCACAGAATGGTTTGGGTTGGAAGGGGCCTTTAAAAATCATCTGGTCCATGGGGAGGGATGTCTTTTACTAGATAAAATCTCCATCCAGCCTGGCCTTGAACACTTCCATGGATGGAGTGTCCATAACTTCTCCATTGCTCCAGTGTCTCACCACTCTCATTGTGATTTTTTTTTTCTCTTGTCCAATCTAAACCTACCTACACTATAAGTTTAAATGCATTGCCCCTTGTCACTACAGACTGTAGTAAAAAGTGTCTTTGTCTTTGAAGGAAGGATTTGTTCCATAATCCAAAATGTCCTTTTCCTTAGCACTCAGATTTCTGCCCTCACCACTGCAGCAGGCACAGGGGGAAGACCACAGCTGCAGTCGATCTTCTGAAATAAATCCTTTGAAGAAAAGAAGAAAAAAAATTAAGACCAGAGATCTTGGAAGGAGTTCAGGGCAGCACAAAAAACAAAGCAGCAAACTCTTGTTTTAGGTGCTTTAGGTACTATGAATTTACCTGTCCCAGAGTGGCACTGGGTGGGCTGGGTTATTAAATACTGACTTAGATTTATGAGCATTCTTACAAGTACAGTTTTGAGTGAAGCATCCTCTCGTGAGTTCTCTTCCTATTGACAGGAATGTTATTAACTGGGAGCTTGCTAACAGCTTCAGTCCAAGAGCCGTGGTGTTTGAACTTGTGAAAAATCCTGGTGAAGTGTTTTCCATTAGTAACTTTTCCCCTGTATTTCCCTTCCCCTTACAAACCCTCACATGCATTACTTTTGCCTCACTTATGTTCCTCTTCCAAAAGTGCTTAGTGAATAAGTGGACCAATAGCAATTTTTCCAACATTTATTCAGTGTTCAGACTATAAAGCAGGGGAGTTAATGTAGAACTCAGTGCTGTAGGTAACTGTCCAGACACTCTGACTCTCAGCTTTACACCTTGAAACATGTGATCTACTCAGATATTCAGAATTAATAAACTCATTTATAACATTCATGCTCCTGGTGAATGAGCTGTAGACTAAATATTATTTTAATAATATGGTGAATTAAATTTGAATAATTATAAGAATAATTTGTGCTAATCATAGAACATTCATGAACAGAAAGAAGCGAAGTCGACAATTTATTCACTGCAAGTTAGTTGCCTTGCTCTACTGCTAATTAAGTTCAAGGCTTTGAATAAGTAGTTCTAAGTTGCTTCATTACATGGCAAAGTGCAGCTCTGATCTGACAGGGATGCCTGAACCACAGCACGTGACAGAGGTTCACCATCTGACAGTGCAAGCTCCAGTGTGCTTCCTCCCTGAATAAACCTCTGCCTGAGTACTGTAGTGCACAGCAGGTATTTTATTAAAAATGCAAATAACCTTCCAATTATGTGATTGGAAGAAGAGGGAGGAGATTTACAATGCATAGCTCTTGGTGGTTTGGGAAAAAAAAAAAAGTCTTATTTTTATTTCCCAGTTTGCATTTGGTTAGATAATGGAAATTAGTCCTGTCTTCTTTTTTGCATAAGAGGAATCGGGGAATTCTTTTTTTTTTTTTCTGGAGGGTCTTGTTTCTTGTTTCTTTTACTGTTGCTTTGGCTTACTTTTGTTTTAAGGATGATCTTGCATATTCTCGACCAGCATTTACTGGTTAAAGTTTTGGGGTATCTCTGACAAGCCTCTCCCATTCACTGGCAGGGAGGCCAGTAGTTATTAATGCCATATCATCTTTCCCTCCAGTTAAATCCCTACTCCCTACAGCTTCCCCTTAAGAGTCTTCTAGAGGTGACTCATTTTACCCATCTAGCACTTTTTCAGAATACCAGAAAAATCACTAGGGCTTTTTGAGACAAGTTTTCTGTTGCTCTAGTCCTGTCAACATTCTTACCGATAATGTAGATTTCTTTGCACAATGTCATAAGTGTGTTTAGACACACAATAAAATTCAAGTTCCCATTTATACAAGGAGCCAATTGAATCTTTGTGACAAAATGTTGCCTCAAATCAGGCTGACTTTTGAGCCCATTTTTTTTTTCTTTTTATGATGCACTATTCTTAAATGATCTTGTTTCTAGTTTACCTGTAGAACTGACTCTTTTGGTCTGTCAGAAGTCCATTCCAGCTTTGTTGCACCCAAGTTGCAGATTGGATCCTCACCAGTCTGATACACTCAAAATGTTTCTGTGGGTGGAAGGAGCAGAGCCGCTGGCCAAACCTGCCAGCCTGTTTTCTTAATCTAATTAACCTTTTGTCAGTCTAATAAAAGAATCCCAGGAACAGGGCTGTGGATACTTCATGGTCATATATGCAGTTTTAAGTACATGCCCACTTCCTGACAGGCACCCTTTTCTCTGATGTTAGCTCACTTCTCTGTTACCCCTCTGCATTTCAATGTGGAAGGTTTCAGCCTGGAGAGGGTGAATTCAAGGCGTCATTGCACCCTCCCCTCTCCCTGCCCAAATCATTTGCTGCAAGGGGAGTGATATTGATGTTAATGGTTTCCTCCTCCTTGCTCCAGGATGGAGCCCGTGGGTCATTTTGCCATGTGTGCCGCCGTGCTCTGCACCTTATTCTCTAAGCCTGTGTCACACAGGAATTTGCTCTAAGTGGTTTGGGTTTATAAATATGCTGGCTGGTGGCTCATTGTTACCCTTCAAACTGCTTTTGCCCAAGCAGCACGAGTCTGATGAGAGGAGGGCTACTGCTCCTGAGGGGTTTTTAGCCCAGGGTCTATGGGGATCACCCTGCACCCAGGCTCTTGGGTCAGAAATGGCTCATTTTGCACACACTAACACCTTGGTTTTATGGGAGTGGATACAACAGCCTTGTGCCCCAGAGGAATGTTCCTCCTAAGATCCAGCCCCCAACACCCACCACACAGCTTTTATTCCCCATTCTGCCTTCACAAAGCCTCTGAAGTCTTCCAGGAGTCAATTACAAAGGGACCAGTGGCAGGCAGGAGAGTGAGGCAGGATGTGGAATGAGGCTGGCGGGCAGCTGGGCACTCACAACTCCACCTCTGCTGTGGGATTAAACCGCCCCCATCCCAGGAGAGAGTTTCTGTCAGCATAACCACTGTGGAATCTCTAATCGTTATTCTCTCAACCCCTGGGCATGGTTTTTAATATTTGTGGTTTTCTCTGATGTCTTTTTACATGCTTTTTAAAGTTCCATTAATGTTGACTCTCTCCAGGGTCTCTCTGTATATTTTAAAACTGGTATTTCAGTGTATGTTTCTGTGTACAAACATGCATGTGTGCAGGGGTGTGGGGAGGGAAGCAGAGGGGTCTCCCTTTTTTCAGTACTTCCACATCTTATCAAAGAGACATATTTAATAAAAAGTTATTTTCCATTTGTTTGTGGGTTTTTGTTGTTTGTTTGTTTTTTCTCTCTGGAGCCTGGAAGAATTTTAAAACTGTCAGTTAATAAAAGAAAACCTGGTGAAATGGAGGCAGCTTTGTTAAAAAGTACCCCAAAAATAAGTGTTTTCTGTAATTCTGTAATCTCACATCCTGTTGGTCTCGAGGATGCATCTCTTTCGTGGAAGTTCTTAAACTGCATTTCAATGAACTGACTACTATTTGTACATAAGAGGATGTATGTTTGGTAATGCTTTACTTTTTGAGGGAAGTATTTTTAATCGATGCCTTTAAGACACTGAAGACTTACAGCTGTTTTCTAAGAATTTGCTATGAAAAGAAATTGTTGGATAGGCTTTTTTTCAGAATGGATCAGGCAAGCAAAACCAAGCTTCATGCATCAAAACCTCGGCCTCTCTTGAACTTGAAACAGGATATTTTTGATGGAGTCAATAAATCTTTATCTTACGATGGTAGGATTTTTTTTTTTAAACAGTGGAGGTGAGGCTGAAGGAAAACACAGTTTAAGAATATGGAAAGATAATCCATAAGGGCATATCTATAAGGGGAGGAAAGCAAACGAAAAACACCAGTGTGATTTCTACTGTAAGAAAATAGCTTAACCCTCATCTGACATTTTTAATTGAGCCCCAAAAGGACCCCTGTGCAACACCATTTTCTGAGTGAAGGCAGAAAAGCTTCCTTACACGAGGTGGTGCACATGAGCAGTTGTCTGCAGTAATTGCTGAGCAGTAAATTCAAATGCAGCTTTACTCTGCACTAATTCCCCCATGTGGGCAACCCCCCAGATAACTGGAAGGGACCATGGGATTCGCTTGAAAGCTGGGCACACCACTGTTGATGCAGGCTGCCATGAGAATAGTCTAATGAGATCCGTGTGTATGAAAACAGCATTGAAGGGATTTAATTTTGAGATTGCTGCCGGCAAGAACTTTGCAGAAGAGCATACATTGCAATTAATATCTTTCAAGCAACTGTGTGTGTTTATAACGTATCCTGTCATCAAATCATGGGAGTAATCTGGTAATAATGCCCCAGAGGAGACCATCAGTGAAATTTCAGAACTATATTGAGCTCTGGGGCTATTAAGTGTAGAAATGATATAGGGGACAGGTGAAGTATTCTCAGAGTAATGCCATCGTCACGCCTTCTCAACACTTTCTTCTGCAGCAAGAGATTAGCTACTGTGCAATAATTGGTAAAGTTGATTATGTCAAGGCATATTTCCTGAATAAGGATTAGACACAGACAATCCAAAGACTGATCAATGAGGAGTTTCCCTAGAAATGAAATTAAGAACTGTCACCACAAGGAGCCCATCCAGTGGCTCGTGACTCACATCACCCATCCCCACGCTGTGTCTGGGCTGAGGGCTGTGCAAAAAGAAGCTCTGCACTGGTTTGTGCAGTCTGTCAGCCAGGAAGGAGACATGAGTACCCCTTAGTGGAATAAGCCCAGCACTACTCTTGTGTGTTGTGGCTCCATGGAAGTCTTCAGTGGTCTTAAGCTTTCCCTTATTTCTAGGAACATTTAAGCTAAGCTGCCTAGAAACCCATTCTAGAACTAGGTATAGCAATTATCCTATTTCTGTCAAACTCCCTATTGAAATGAATCCTGGACACTTACCCTCTCCTTCCACTCTCCATGTCCATGTATCTCCTCTAAAATAATACTAAAACTGTGTATGTTTGCTTGTATGTATATATTTGTATATATGTATATACATACCCAAATGTATTTACCATTTTCTTTCTGTTCAATGTATATTTTTTAATCTGTATGGATGGTTATTTCCAATGTGTGGTAATTTCTTTCTGCTTTCTCACATTCTAATGAAGCTCTTGAGAGAAGGGAATGGCACACAAGCTTAAGTAAAGTAGAATATTTTATTATTTCAGTACCTCTAGTGATGGATACTGGAAATGAATTAACCTCTTATTCACCCATGCCAGGAATTGAATTCCACAGAGATGTATATGTTTGTGATGCATGTTTTGGGATGACAGACAACTGCAGTTCTCTGTATATCTACAGGTAGGAAGAAAGGTAAAGAAATTTAAGTGTTATGTTAATAAACAAGACGTTTCAATATAATGACTACATCATTAGTAAATATTTCTGAAGTCCTATCCGTGAAAACAACCAACAAAACTTGAGGACTGGAAAGGCTGTTATCCTCTTTTAAACCATTAATTCTCTAAAGTAAAGAACAGATTTTTGATTTCTTTCAAGATTTTAGAGATGAAAAATTAAGAATTCCTTTGTCTTACACATGTCCCTACAGTTAGTATCTATCTTTTCTCCTGAATGTGAAAGTATGAAGCCAATGTTTAAAACCATTTACAGTTTTGTCAGCACTGCATGGGAGTGATGACTATGTAGTTATGCTTTACAGAACTGGATCTTTGTGTTTCATGTAAAGCTGTGGAAAATGTACACTGATTTTGTACCATCTTTTTTTTTAAAGACATTTATCTTTTCTTGTTCATGCCATGATCCATGATTGTCACTTGTTAATACATCCAATTGCTTAACTTGAAACAGGAAAGTGTCTTAGAACAGGAAAAAATCCAGAAAGTAAAAACCCCACAGAAGCCTTCTATTGATAGTTATAAAAATGACATACTGTTTTCCCTCTCACAACTGAAATGAAATGCTGCCTCCACACTGAGACTTTGAGTGCTGATCTTCAGCTCTGAGCATTTTCTCAGCTAAATTACAAGCCCTTGAAAGCAGGATATATGTTAAAAAGGTGGAAAGCTCTTTAATATTTTGTCATGCAAACACTGCTGTACTAAAACACGCAGCACTATTAAATTCAGAGGTGGTTGTAACTACAAAAGATAAGAATAATACCAGTGATTTAACCTGTGTTGCACTGTTCCCATCAAAGCTTACCAGCAGAATTTTGCCTGCAAGGCACTGGGGCAGAGGAAATAAAGAGATGACTGCATTGTGGGTGTGAAAAGAGCTGCTGTAATGCTGTCTGCAGAGTGTTGCTTGGTGCTTGAAGTGGGGCACAGGTAGGGGATGTGTCCAGCTCCTTTTTGCTTTGAGAAAGGACTGTGTGCCTGAGGGGACTTGTCTGAGGACACCTGACATCCACACCATTTCTGCTGGTGGCAGGGAGTAATTTCTGCTGGTATCTGGCTCCCAGGGCCAAGTGACATGAACCCTTGGTATACACATGCTCCAGCAGAAGAGTCCTGTCCCTTAGCTACTCACAGGGTGAAGAGGTATTTCTTGTTGCTTGTTTTGAACCAGTCACTTGCTGATTTTCTTCCTCTTTTTTTCTCTCTTCTGTCCAGTTCTCGCACTAAAAGAGACAGTGAAAAATTGTTCTCTGTTCATCTTCTCTAAAGACCCATCACCTTAGTACACCTCAGCTATGTTCAGCTGTAGTCTACTTTTCACTGTAACTTAACCTCATACAAAATGTCCTGCTGGGTCAGAACAATGGTGCATCAAGCCAAGGATTATTTCTCCTGAAAGGGGCAACAGAAGATGATAGGGAGAGCACATGAGCCTGGAAACTTTCTGAGATTTTCTCATCCATTTTCTCATCCTACCACAGCATCTGCAAACACTGTGTTAAAAATGCTAGAAGTTACATTCTGGCCCCATTCTTTTTTAGCATCTGTTTACAGACTTGTCTTCCATCAATTTGTCTACCTCTGCTCTAAACCAGCTGATAAAAATCTGCCTCCATAAATTCTTTGCGCAGCAAAATCCACAAATGGGTAGCCCACTGGCTGGAGAAATGCTTTCTTTTTGTCTTTTAAACCAATTGTGCATCATATACCCTGTTGTAAATTCTTGTTGTATTACAAGATTTGGTAAATAATTTCCTTATGCAACTTGTTCACTCCTTCAGGCTTTTCAAGACTCATCTCCCTTGAGCCTTCTCCTCTACAAACTGAAGCATCCCAGCTCTCTGAGTGTGCTCCAGCCCCTTGATTGTTTCCAGTTGCTCTTTTGTAATTCCTCAGCATCCTCCTGGAGGCCAGAACTGCACACAGCCCTTCAGGCTTGAACACACCACAGGATCCTTTGGCAGCACAGCCAAGCCCTCTGATTTGATCCCAGCACATGTGGGGAAGCCCAGTATTGGGTGGGTTCTTTTTGTCCAGTGTACATTGAGAGGATGATTTTGGAAAACTGTCAGGGATGGTGCCAGGACCCTCTTCCTGGAGCTGTACCTGCCTGTTGGGCCTCAGCCCCTCTCTAGCATGGTTTAATGATTAGGACCTCAGGCTGTAATGCTGTGCTCCTTTGGTTGGTATACATCCCTTGGGCAAGCTCTTCCTCCTTCTCAGGCTCAGAGGACTTGTATGCTCATTCACCCTCCCCTCACCTTACCTTGAAGACTCTTCTGTAGTCATTATTTACATGGAAGCCATTTCTCCTTAGCCTTCAATCATTTCTGTTGTCTTTACTATTCCTGCTATATCTTTTTAGTGACAGGGGAACCAAAATAGCCCACAGTATTCAAAGTGTGAACACCTGAAGACTTTAAATAATACCATAATGATATTTTGTATGTTGCTCTCTATTTCTGTCATAGTAATGGCCAGCATTTGATTTGCTTTTTGACAGCTTCTAAGATGGAGTTGATATTTTCATAGGCCTTTTATAACTCCAGGATCTCTTTCCTGAGTGGTAATAACTAGTTCGGAGCTCATGCTGAGTACGTAAATTTGAGATTTCTTTTCCTCCACATATTCTCAATATTGAATTTCATCTGTCTTTTTTATTGCCCAGTTGACACTCCGAGGCTCTTCTGCATCTCTCTGCAGCCAACCTTCATTTTCATTTCCCTGAATACCTTAGCACTATTAGGAAACCTGGGAGTTGCTTGCTTTCCCCAGATCCCTGTAATGATAATCAGTGTACCTTATATGTTGACCAGTCCTGTCTCTGTTCTGCAATATGTCTGGTGACATACACATTTGAGAAAGCTGCATGCTTTTGCCATTTCTGTGTTTTAATGATTTGTTTGTTTGTGAAGGTGGATCTCTTATCCTATGACATCTTTGTTTCTCTAAGTTCTTCAATGAGGCAGCATTGAGAATTCTTTAAATTGCATAAACAAGGTTTCCCTTGACTGTGTGCACACTGACTCATTCAAAGAACCCCACCAGGCAGATGACGTGTGATTGCCCATGTAAAATACATTTCTCCATTAACTCATACCTGCATCTCTTCTTATTGCAATTTCTGCAAATTAGACTGGCACCATGATTGAACACAGTGGGTTTTAGTTCCAGAAGAGGTTTTTAAAAAATGGGCATTGTGTTGGGTAGCTGATGTTGAAACAGTTTTACGTAGTAGCTGTCTTAGACAATAGACAATAGACAAAAAGACAATACAAAAAAGTACTGCATTTTCTGATTAATTTTATACTTGAAACATGTACCACCAGCATTAAATAATTTTAAATTTATATGTATATTTTGACTTAAAAATATTTCTTTTAGTTGTAGTGGTAATCATTGATGCATCTACATTCTGGTCAAGTATATCCTTTTGAGAAATTTTATATGGATGTATTTATCAAACAGGGAAAATAAGTTAATTGGAGTGATTAAAGAGTGACGGAGTACTTTAATCTGTACTTTAATTTAAACTTTTTAAATTTTTCTTTAAAATAAATATTTTTTCTTTTTTTCAAAAAGGAAAGCAGAAGTCATACTTGTGCTGCATTAGTAGGGAATGAATCAGGTGTTTGTGCACAGGCCATTTCCATGTTTCACAGTGATTGGAACTTCTGGCTGGGGCTGATGGTTCTAACCCAAGATTAACAGAAGACCTGTGCCATTAAAAAGAGGTGAGTGTAGGCCAGGCAAATTACCATGAAGCATCTAAAATAATATTGAATAAATTTAGTCATCTGCAACTGTCACAAAGCCTGCAAAGTTTGTGACCAATACTTTGTTTTCTGAACCCTTGTGCTGCTGTTGTCCTCCATATGGGATATGTTGCTCTATCTTCCATGGACTGATGAATTTTAGAGAATTTTAAATTTAGCCCACTTTAATGTTAATATATCATCTAGTTGTACTTATGTAGCAAGCATAAGCCAAGACTTAATGCATGTCTTAAAATAGTTTTAGGTGCATTTTACTCCTGTGAAAGTAGGCACTTGGGCTGTATTTTAGTGGGTCTGTAACAGAGGAGACTGCAAAAATTTCTGTTTTTCATATTAGTAACCAAGCTGCTCCAGTTCTGATCTAAATTACATTTTTAAACTTACATGAAGTGTTTTTAAGGAAGCATTTGTTTACCCACAACACACAATCCCTTTGGACTTTTGTCAACACACAGGTCTAATGTGATAAGCATTTGTATAGTGCTGCATGAACAACTAACAGGCTAAAAAAACCTTTAAACAACCAACCTGTAATTGGTGCATTGAAGAAATTAAATATTTTTAAGCAATTAAGATTTGAAATAATTCCCTAGAGAATAGACTTTTTATGTTTCAAACTCCTTAGTTGGACCTTCTCTATGTCATTATAATACAGTGGCTTTGATTGCTGTTGCTTATCATTAATGATTCAAAAAATTTTAGCAATTTTTCCCATCATCTCTTCTGTGTTATAGAACATCACTGAATTCAATAAATTTTACAGATCTTATTGCCATCAGAGTGTATATCTTCACTGGAATGAGTGTATTTAGTAAGATTAAAATCAGTAGGGAGCAAGGGAGCACTATATGGTTCATCTTGTATTACTTCAGTCTGTGATTTCTTTCCAGTGCTCAGTTCAGATTCACAGGTAACTTCAGCTGGCTGAGGTTCCATGCCAACAGACAGATTAGTGAGTAGCTGGATGTAGTGATTTCCCAGTCTTCTAAAAAGTCCATGCCTTCAGGTGGAATGTATGTGTGTCTCCAGAAAAGCTACATGAATTTTAATGTAATGTATGCAGTGATACTGGCCCTTACAAATTTCAGTCTGTAATCAGAGTGACTTGGAGCCCTGAACCATCATTTTGATCTCCTTTTCTGTACTCCAAGTACTAATTTATTAGCTACAGAACTATTCAGAAAAATCTGAAAAATAAGCACGAGTCACTCTGTACTTATCTCTGAAATAAATTGCCTTATTAAGATCTATTTATTTTTAGTGAGATTTTGCCATTCTGTTATTTTGCTGAATAGGATGTGTAATTTGCCCAGTAAAAACTTACAAATTTTCAAGAATAGGGATTTTTTTTCATTTTCTTCTCTATTAGATAGGTTAAAATTATGCCTGCTTTCGACCTAAAGGTCAGGCACTACCTAAAACTACTTGACAAAACCTGTAATTTAAACAAAGTACTTCAGTTCACCAGTGTTATTCATCAGGAACTGAGTACCGCATATTTTGGGTGATAATAAGATGGAAAACGTTACAGATGGAGAGTCAGACAGGTAAATAGATACACCAGTCCTTTGAAAAGACACAGAATACCTGCTGTTGCCAAAATAGAAATGAAGTGTACCTCTTGTATTTACCAATAGATAGAAATATTATAGCAAGGGGGAAAGACTTCAAGTGCAGAAAGAAAAGAGAGGAATTTTTTCAGGTTTTGAATTATTTTTTTCCTCAGATGTTAGAAGTAATAATCAAACATTGCTCTAAGAAAATATACTAGCAGATCTTTGGTGTTACTGATCTAATCCCATTAAAATATGAGTACTATGCATATGAAATATCTAATCTCCTTAATCTTATAGTGCTGTGGATCCTATTTATTTGAATTTACTTGAGAATGAACAAATTTCTTTTGGGCCTAATGAATAATCTGGTTCTAGACATGTACTAGTAACCCTGCCAGAATCCAAGAAAGAAAAACATCAATATGATTAAATTTAAGAAGGAATTTCCTGATCAAACCATATTCTTTCATAGGACAATAATCATGAGCACTTTTTCAAAAATTATTTATGATTCTACAGAGATATTACCAATTACCTCTTTTTAGTGGAAAAAAAAATGTCCTAGTGGTACCATTACTCAGAATTTATTGGCAGTTACTTGTAAGGCAGTCTCATCCTGGCTATGTGCCCTCCTGATCAATGTTGGTCAGTTTGGCAGGGAATTGGTCTGCAGCACTAATTGTACCCAGTATGTCTTTTGCTTTAAGTAAAATGTCTTTGGTTTTATTTTCTGTAGGTTTATTTTTACATTCCCTTAGCACATTTTTCTGTTTAGAAACCTGTTTTTTTAATCACAGTTCACTTGCAGCAGCATCATTTTGCAATCAGCTTGCCATTTGTAATGTCATCTCTGCAAGCTTGCATTAACTTCAGTTTGCCATCATCTTGATGTACTAACCTGCATATAGACCTGCACAGAAATAATTTAACATTCATCCTAGTGTATGCAGTAATGTTTCATTAGGCTTCAACTAACAGAATTTTGTCATCATAATTTGCTGTCATAATAGCCCAGTCTTCACAGATTTAATGTGACAGTCTTTTGCCACTGTAACTAAGGCTTGGAGCAATTGTCATCCAGGGAGACTTATGATGAAATCAGTGTAATTAAAACACAGAACCTTAATAGTCCTGTACTTTAAACAGTTTGTCGCCTCTCTCAAACAATAATTAAGCAGGCTAACAGCACTTGTTTAGCTTGTATGTGTTGTTTTCTGTGTGGGAAAGGGAAAAAAAAAAGGAGAAATTGGACAATGAGTGACTGGCAGAACTGTTAATAGAATTTAGGTTTCCAGATTGTCACTGTGTATTCCTGTATCCATTGCTCTCCTTTCACAACACAATTATTTTGTATATGAGATGCGTGCAAACTTGAACTCCATATGACTGGTCATATTATCTAGTCTGTAAACCTTATGTCAGAGAGTTACAGAAATACAGAGATGAAAAGGCATTTAGATTCCTTCTGCTGCAAGGGTTGCAATAGATCAAACAGACTTTGTTATCCTTGAAAAATTTGTTAAAGTTTTCCTTACAAGCTTCAGCTTAAAAGGGTTTGATGGCCTCTGTGTGTGTATGTTTTCATATGCGTAACTTCCTACTCCCTCAATTTTCTCCTTATATCAAATCTAAGTTGATTTCATCCAAATTATGTCCCTTTCCTTGGCATCCATGAAAGATAATGGGGTGTTGTGATGTCTAGATGCTGAAAGGCAGCAGCAGCTATGTACTTCTTTGTGTTATCCTTCCAGAATAAATAATGTAAAGTTTCCTCAGTGTTTCTCTGCAAAGAAAGCTGCCTGTTTGGATATTTGTGATTCTAAGTGCTCTCCAATTTATCCGTGGCTTTCACGAAGTGTTGTGTCAAAACTGGGCACAGCTGAAACATTGACTGGAGCAGAGTAAAGCCAGGGGAGGACGTGATGGGGTGACTGGGGTAGTGGAGGCGGCTGGCGTCAAGTTGTGTTTCCCTAAAAAAAACTCTGTTTATGTGAGCAGCCAGAACATTTGCTCTGCAAAGTGACCTTGAGTTGTCTTTGGCAGAGCTGATGCAGCTTCCCTGCAGGCCTAGGTGAATTCTCTGTCTCGTACGTATGGATTGTTGACTCTGATTCATAATTACCTCCTATTGATATTCTTTGCAATCAGCTTGGCATTTTTTCCTCTGCTCCTTACATATTGTGTTTGCTTTTGTTTTTTAAATACCTGCTTCCCTTCTAGACTAAATTTGTTTTTGTTTGCAGTTGTTTGTTTTCAACCAGAGAAACTTTTCTTAGTAATGACATTTAGTCCTAAACAGTGCTTTCAAACATCTTCCAATTATCGTTCACATTTCTCTGTTTAACTTCTTTCTTCTCACTGATGAGGTTTTATAATTGTCTTCAACTTTGTGAAATCAGGTCCTCTTAAAAGAAGTATTAAATATGCCCATGCATACATTATTATTGCCACTACCTGTCTGTGAGTGCACTTGATTTCACTGTGACATACATGCATGCAAATATGTGTGTGTGTGTATAAAAATTGGGTAATATTTCACCATTTAGATGTGATGCAAATAATCAAGTTGTTATCAGTTGCATTTAAGCATTGTAGAGACTGGGATGACTTCCTTGATGACTGGGAATACAGGCTTCCCTTGGGTGAGTTGCAATGGCAGTAAGAATTGTGTGAATTTCACATGTTTTAGACCCACCCTGAGAAAATAACTACACCAAGGAGTTTTCTGCTCAGCTGGGGGACCTCCTGTGCTATGTCTCATTACTGGTCTTTGGGCTCAGATTTTCTTACTGTGGACACTGAGAAGACAGGGACAAGAGGGACAATCTGACCTAGGCCTTTCATGGTCTGGACACACAGCCAAGGGTGAACCAACAAAACAAAGCCAGAGAAAGACACCCCCCTACCCCAACAAGGGCAGTTTGGGGCAAGAGCCTGTTTTAGATACTCAGACACTTTCCAGATCAATTTCAGGATCCTTTCTGCAGCTTATGTGGGATGCTTGTGGTGACTGGAGTGAGTTACATGCCTGAATCCAGAGAAAAAAATACTAGTTAATAAGATGTTCTCCCTTCTGGTCCTCTCTGGAATGATTAAGACCAACATTTTATAGACATAAATGAGTAATTCTAATTCCTCTTTATTACTTTGATTCCTACTTTGTATATATCAGTAATTAAAATCTTCTTTCTCTTCTCTTCTTTGTCCTCTTAATATTAGTTTTTATATAATTTGCTGTCCTTTTTTACACTTTGCTTTGGATGGCTCAGTATATCTTCTGAGTAGTCTGGTCCAACTGACTCCAATAAAGACTGATTTCATTTCTGCTGGGGTGAAAGTTTCTGAAAGTTGAAGAATTGACAGGGTTTGAGAATAAAGATGTACAAAGCATGGACATGCTTTCCTGCTTAATCTTCTTGGGACCTTGCACCAAAGACAGATCCACTAGGTGAAAAGGATTGGTTGTTCTTTAGCTGAAGCTTTCCAGAATGGATAGTGATTGTTTTCTGAGAGTTACTTTTTATGTTGAACTAGCAAGAAATAAGCCCACTCTTCTTTTTGCTAGATGCTCTGCAAAAATGATTAAACCCTATTTCCCAGTGGCCTTGACATGAAGGAGAGAGCTTTCCTGGGGAGAGCACAAACAGGAGTGAACCAATATGTTCAAGCAGAAGTGTTTCATGGTATACAGAAATAAAATTAATTTTTTTACACACCTTGCATATGGGAGGACTTTGTCTTTATCATTGTATTGACTACTAATTTTCTGACTATAAACTTATATTAACATATTTTACTTCGGAAGGCAAAAGCTACTGCTTCCTTCAGAAATAAGAGCAAATTTTTTGTTTGGGTTTGAAGTTTTTTTGTCTTTTATTTCTGGTCTGCAGATCAAACAAACAAGAAAAAGAACCCCTTTGCAACCTGTGCTAAAATCTTCTATGATATATTCCTTTTTGAAGTAAAAATAGGCTAAGAAACAAAAGAGAGAACTTCTTAAATCGGTCACATTGGAAAGATTTTTTTTCTTTTTTTTCCTTGTGGATTTCACAGGAAAATCAGAAGCTGCCTGTTTACTTCTGTTGTGATAAAGCTGTCGAAGATGTTATTTTTTTCCTCTGATGCTGACATGCAAGTGGTTTGTGTTTGTTTTGTGGGTTTTTTTCATGACAGGAAGTGAATAATAAAAAGAATCAGAGCCAATATACCACCAGGGCAAAAGCCCACGCTGCACATTAGTGCTTGAAAGAATCCCATCCCAGTTCTCCCTGCACATCAGTCCCACAGTCCCTGGAGCTCAGCACTTTTTCCCACACAGACAGATGTGATAGATTTGCAAATACTGGCAAGAGCACAGAGCCATCTTGTTATGAGCTTAATGGCTGAACTGAGCAACAAGCTTGGACTGCCTTTCATTTTTTTTTTTTTTTGGTCAGCATTGGCAGTGATTTAAAAACAGGGTGGAATAAAAGTTGAAATGCATTCTGAAATTATAATCAAAATATCATCTGTTTTAGGTATATGCTGTAAGCACTCTGCCTGATGTTGAGTTGTATTGGCAAACAACATGGGCCACTGGGATGTTTAAAAAGTCATAAGAGGTTTGTAAATCAGTTCTGTGCAGCATGCTACCTATTTGTTATTTTCTTGTTTTATCTGTTAACAGGAAAGGAGCTAGACACTACAAATGGCAATATGGTGTGCTTTGCTTTGCTGGGGGTTTGTTAGGTGCTTGTGTCCTAGTAAATTACAGTGAGATGGTATATTTGTTACTCTGTGGAGGTTGTTAACATGAAGTTATTTGATTTATTTATGTTGAATTGGGGACCTCTCCTCCCATATCAATTATGTCAAAACATCATTTTCCAGTCGTGGGTTTTTGTTTTTTGTTTTTTTTTTCCCTGACAGAGAGGTCCTGAATTTTAATGTAGCTCTTTATTATGGTACAGGAGAGTTAGAGAACTGAGAACCTGGTTGACATGTCCAGTCCGTGGTTTGACCATCGTGCTCAAGTCCTAACCTGGTTGAGCTTACTGAGGCAATAAACGTGGCTGCCAAGTTTGGATGTTGAAATCCATTTCTTTTCAGTGGTCATACTGCCATAGGCTGAACCCTGTCCCCTAAATGTTTCTGAACAGGCAGTTTATTGTTGCCCTTGTTTCCAGATCTCTGCTGGCCTCCTCGGTGTTTTCCCCAGCTCGGCATTGCTGTCACGCTCACGCCATTAGAGAGGAGATATTTTCAAGTTTATCAATACTTGGGCTTTGAAAGGACTTCTCAAGCAGGGAGATAAACAGCCTCTATGTAAAACCTTTGTTAATGGGTGGCTGAAAGTCACCCAAACCATTTCTGTGACAACGACAATTTTCTTTCATTTAAGCCATTACTGGTTGTGGAAGAGTAAGGCAACATTAAACTGTAGCTGACAGCAATCACTGGGAAAAATACCCATTTTTATCATTGCAGATTTTCTACATTTTCCAAATTCTCTGTGGCTTTGAAGCTTGTTCCCTTTTCTGTCTTGCAGCACAGGCACTGTAGTCTGTGGTCAGAGCCTGCTACCTGCGGCATGTAGAAAGGAGAGTGAGGCAGGTGGTCTCTGACCACCAGCATTTATTGAGCACACAGTAATTATCTGACATAAAGCTACAAAGAAGCTTTGCCTCGCTCTCTGTTGTTGAAGACAGAGCTAAAAGACCCCACAAATAACAAAACCTGGTGTGTCAAAATGCTCCAGGCTATCCCTGCAATGTAAGTGCTGGCTAATAGGCACTAAGAAATACATTTTAAACTTCTTCAGTAGCCTGGATGTTTCTCAGTGTTAGGCAGTCACAGCATTCATAGCTGCTGAAAATAGTGTTAAGTTTTTAAGAGCTTCTCAATTTCTTTGCAGTCCCCCAAAACCATCACCACTACCACCAGACCTAGAAATCCAAGCCCAACCATAATACTCAGTACATCTGAACACTCACTTTTGTTATTTCTCTCTATGGCCCAACAAATTTTTACTCTTTTCCAGTTGACTGGAGGAGCATCAATAGGAGGAAGGGAAATTGTTTTGTAGGCTGAAGGTTTCTGGCCTCCTATAAATGAAGCAGATGTTCTCTTGAGGCCACCAGGCTTTTGAACTCCCCCAGTATAAAGAGAGGAAGCAAATATGGATTTCCTGCATGTGGAAGATTGTTAAATATGTAAGTTATTATAAGTATTGCCACCGGACACTTCTTTGGGCTGTGCTTCAGAAGAAAATGCTGAGTGGCAGTGCATTTCTTTCACAGCCTGATCCAAATATGCTCTGATGGCCTCAAAGCCATTGTCAGAGAAGATGAATAATCCATATGAATTTTTGTGGATTGCAACTAGATCTGGGTATAAAACAGACTGGTCTCTGTTGAGATGAAGGCCCTGTGATCAAATTAAAAACAGAGATTTATTCACCTGAAAAGTTTTGGAGAAAAGGTTTGTTCTTGAAATGAAGATAAACCAGGAGGATCACAGTTCTACTATCATGTTCCTTCAAGGTAACTTTCACTTGTAGCCTTTAAATATGTTACTGGGCCTCAGTTATTGACAGCATGTGCTATTAAGGGTGACTTTAGGTATTTTAAAGCAAAAAATTTGCACATTAAGCTGTTCCTTTCCTGGGTTTTCTCAGTCTCCTTCTCCCTCAAATAATCAACATGCTGCCGCTGTTACAGTGTGCTCTGCTCTGCTTCAGATTATTTTCTACATCAGTTCATGACTTGCAGTTCCTGTGGGCCGCAGATTAATTCTTAGGAGTCTCTTGGCGTGTACTGTACATCCAGGTTCTTTAGTGTATTAATTTAACTATCAGTGTAGAAAATGCCAGTGGCTGTAAGGTTATATGTCACACTTCATTTTTGTGTTTCTTTTTCTGTATAATCCAGAAAATTACTTATAAACTTGTAATCAGCATAACTAGACACATTAAGCTTTAAAACTGAAAAATACCACTTTTCAGGATTTTAAGGATAGATTAAAAAAAAAAGTATAAGAGTGTTCCTTCAAATGACTTTTCAAATGAAACCATTTACATGATTTAATATGGCTTATCTCTAAAGGCCGTACATACTGTACAAAGTACATGTTGTAGAAGGCATCCCTGTAAAAATCTGGGTTTGGGTGAAGGATGATGCAGTCCTTTTCCTAAGTATTGTGTGGATGCCTGTTTTTCCTTCCTCTGTAAGCTAAAGAGGCCTGGCACTGAGTGCAGGTGGTGAGTGTCAGCCCAGGTCCCACCCGTTTGGCATTTGGGAGTCAAGGGATGTTCCCACTGTTGGGAAGAGAAATAGAAAGGCAGCTTGTGTACACTCCTTCCTCTGCTTCCTCTGCAACTCCTGGGCTGTGCGCAGCATTAGGACTGCATGGTTTTGTTGGGAGTGGAAAAGGTCAGCTGTAAGTCAATAGTCCTCTTTTTCTTCTTCTTTTTTTTTTTTTTTTTTTTTTTTTTTTTTTTTTTCCTCCTGTTTAAGCAGCTACTGACTTACCACGACTTGTGTTAGCATTTACACATTCAGTTTGGTGACAACACTATTTTAGGGTTTGTTTATTTTCTCCCCCTGCTCAGGACGGAGGTTGAAATCCCAAAAGTCAGGGAGGGTTGCTGCTCCTTGTCCCAAAAAAGGAGGAACCTGTCTGGGGATGAGCCGGGGGTCATTTGCTGAGAAGGAATCAAATTAATTTCATAGGGCTCTCCGGGGAGCTGTGCAAAGGGAGCAGTAAATATCTGCACCCTGCTTTGCAGCCTGAATGTTCCTTGGGAAGCTGCACCACATAATTTAAATCCATTGCACATGCCACCCTGGAAGCAGAGCCTTATATGTCGAGTGCATGGGCTGTCCTATTATGGGAAATCAACTTTGTTTTGAGGGGGAAGCACAGAGAGCGTCGCTTCTGCGCAGGTCCTGGAATTTGAAACATTCCGGGGCCTCCAAAGAGCCCTGGCATTAGTTACCATGCCGGCTGGGTGGAAGTGAGGATCCTGCCTCTCCCTGCCGGGACAGCGCGGACCCCGCGGGCAGCCAGCCCTGCCAGCATCCCACCCTGCTGATTCCTGCCCTCTCCTCTCCCAGCTGCTGGGGCTCCTGCGGGGACACATCTGGCGCCATGCAGGGACGAGCCTAATTCAGCACAAGCTACTGGAGCAGCAAAGTTGGGATATACTTTGCCAAGAAATATTTTGCTGTTGTTTTCTTTTTTTCCTCTGTTTTGTGGAGAGATTTCATGTCTGCTCACATGCTTTGGTATGAGGAAGTGGAAGATGATTGTAAGTATGAACAGACTGACATAATTTATCACAATATTCACTTTGACAGCCCACTAACAGCATGCATTTTTAAATGTTTATTTTCCAAGTCTAAAGGAGGAGAGCACCTGAGGGGGGAAATAAAGTGATTTTTTTTGTCTCTAATAGGGGGCTAATATCCATTACATTATATATAAAAGAAGTCACCCTGAAACACCCTGAAACAGTACTCAGCTCTCCTTTGAAGAAAAATAACACATTTCTTTCTGAAGTTCAACAGTTATTAAAGCATGGGGTTAAAAAAGAGAGAATTGAGGAGACACACCAACACACTTGAAAAAAAAATAGCGTCATTATTGCAATAATTTGGCAACACATCAAAGGAGTAATCAGTTTCTTTGAACTTTAATGGCATATGCAGTTTCATTGCTTAATATTAACTTACAGAGTAAGAGATCGCTTCTCTGGTCACTGAACTGTCTGGTATCAACTGAAGGAGGGGGTGTCAGTTTAGTTCCAAGCGAGCAGCAGCTGAGCTCTCCCATGCGCTCCCCCCAAAAAAAACCAAACAGGCATCTTTTCTAGACTTGCACTTGTTTGTTGGTTTAAAACGAACCTTTATGTGCAATAAGAAGAAAAACAGAGGATGCCAAGAGCAGGAGGCTGAAGAGAGCCAAGAATGAAAGAATGACAGAGAGTTTTCAAATCCATCTACCATGCTCCCAGATGATCTTTCTTCTTCCTCCCCCACCCAGGCTCTCAGAACAGATTGTGCCATGAAAAAAAGAAGTGTCGGTGTTGTCTGGACATAATCTATGGTCACTGCCCCCTGTTTTATAATCTATTTTGGCTCTTCCACTTTCATCTTAGTCCTGTGTCTTTATAATGATAGAATTTCTGTTTTTCTTTATTTTCTGCTCATAAAAGGCAAAGAAAGACATACATGTTGTCATTTATCCCCATAGCATATAATGGACTGCACGGTCTATGTGATGAAGACAGTCTCAAAATAAGATTAAATTTTTTATGTTTGACAGGAAGAAAGCTTAAAGCAGAAAATTTCAGAAAAGGTGCAGATGTGGTCTTATGCCATATTTGCTTTCCCTTTTTACAAGATGAACTCAAACTTTTTTTTTTCTTTTTTTGTGTGTGCAATAAATAAAACTTGAATCAGCTGTCAATTTTCCATGTGGTTTTGTACTGCTAAGAGAGCTCCTTCAGTGATAACAACTTTTACTTATTGGGCACAGTCTAGAAGTTCAAGTAAGGTAGAACAGGGAGATCATAATTATCACATCCTGGATAATGATGAGAAAGTTTTCTTGACTTCTGAAAATGCTGGGGGTGCAGTTGGGAAGATGAAATGTCTTGGGTTTCTCCTAAGAGGCTTTAGTCCTGGCTAGCAAGAGGATTCTTTGGAGAGGAATAAGGAGAATTTGTTTTCTTCACTTTTTTATATACTCCCTTTCCAAGGGATCACAATATCAGCCCAGATTTCTTGTCCTCAGCCTTGGGGAAGAGATGGTGCTGCAAGAAAGTTGGGCAGTTGCTTGCTAAGTAAGAGGGAAAGATATTTTCTGCTTAGTTCAAAAGTTGTGATTTCACTCTGGAAACCTAGAAGATTAGTAGATGAATGAAAGAAAAGAAATGGTTTTGTAAAATATGAATAGAAACCAAAGTTGCATCTAGCAGATGAATAGCATTCATGGCTAGAGCCATTAAATCTCTTGCTAAATTATGTTATGTAACTGTGTCCATATCTAAAATGAAAGGGTGATGTCCTAGCACTTCTTGGGAGTTATTTAGCTAAATGGCTTTCCTCAGCTGTATCCTCACTGTTTTTAATGAGCATGACATTTTTCTTTAAATATTTTTCTATAATATTTTCAAGGGGGTTTTTATAGTTTTATTTCAATAAAAATGGAAAAACCTGTATCTCCACTTTTTGAAAAGGTGTGCCCAAAGTAATGTTCCCACATTTGTCCACTGCCTTCATTCAGGACATGTCACATCTCCTACTTGTTGCCTGTGTTCCCTTTGCTTCTCTTTCTATATTGGATGAAAACTTTTTGCTCTTAGAGATGACAGTGGTCACTTACACCTTTGTGTTGTTTTTTAAATCCATACTTTCTCTTTTTTTGATGGCCCCTCTTCAACCCTTCATCCACCTCTGCACTCACCTCTTCCTTTTTGGATTCTGTTCTCCCCTGTGCCACAGCAGTAAAGACGGGTTCTTCATTCCCTGATTCATCTCACTTTAGCTGAGAATGACCTTTGTGAAAAATACAAAGGTATTTATTCATTGCCAAGGGCTTTGCTTTCTTTCCTGAGCTGTTCAGTGTTTACTTCTTCCTGAGTCAGACTGGAAACTCCTTGGGGCAGTGGCTGTCTCTTCTTCGATTTCTGCAGTCTTTGACAATGACACCTAAATAATAAAGTGGCTGGGAAATGAGATATCATAAATTTCATTTTGTTTTAATTAAGATGAGATTACTGGGAACTTCATTTCAGAAGCCAGTCTCCCTAGGGGATTCAGTATCATATGCTGTATTTCTTCCTTCTACCAGATATAATCCTCTTTCTGTGTCCTTATTTTGACATGGAACCAAATTCTGCTTGCAGTCACACACAGGCATCCTCTTTCTCTGCTTGGATTTGCACAAAGTAGTGACTAAAAATAGAATTAATCATCCAGCATGGAAAAGAAATTAATCCTGCCAGAAAGTTGGTGGCCACCAGGGGTCTCTTCCAGGATGCCGGGGATGTGCTGCAGCAGGGGTGAGCCCGGGTTCACACCTCAGCTCGGATCAGGAATTTCTGAAGTGAATTCCCAGATGTCAGATTCCCTGCTAATGCCTGTGCACCAGCGCCCAACCCCGACGATGTGTCCTGCATCCCTTTTGGGGGAAGCTGATCTCAAAGCCACACTCTGGGTTTGGGAATTGGGCACAGACTCACAGTGGGTGTGTGGGGTCACACTGAAGCTCCTCCAGAACGAGCCCTGTGACACACACACACACACACACACACCTTGCAGGGGAATGCTGGCTTGGCAGGCTGCTCCTGCTGGGCCACATGATCTGCTGTGGCCCAAGACAGCCCAGGGAGATAGGAGGAGCATGGCAGCAAATTTCTTTGGGTCTTGCTTGTAAGGAGAGAACTTCTTGGAAAGTCACACCCTAGCTAGAGCAGGAGGGTGCTTCATTCTGTCTGCTCCTACATGGTGTCTGATCCCTCACCCTGGTCCTCTGGCTTCCCTTGGGCATCACAGCTGCCCACAGATCTTTTCAAAATAGTTATGGATCAGGGGAACGTATTCAAAGGATGGGAGTCTTAAGACCATGCTACATACTGTGAAAATTTAAACTTTTTTTAAAGAAAACAAGTCAATTATGTTGCTAATAGAATAGTTACTGATAAGATCATGTTATTTATTACTGAAAAGGTACAATATTTGTAGAAAAAGGTTAACCATTTAATTAATAATGTGAAATTATTCAAACCCAATTGTCCAAGGGGTTAAGTGTTTTTAAATGATCTCCAGAGGAAACAGGATTAGACTCATATATTTTAGTCATGGATTACTGTGAGACAAAATCACATTGAGTGATATTTTGAACCAAGCAGCCTCAATTTGAAAGAGCTGACTTGTTGGTTTTCACAGTACATTTTCAATTAAATGTTACCCCAAAGCTTAATTATCATTTAGGAGGATAACCATTGTACTGTGTTATAGCTAACTGCTGGATAAAGACTTCTCAATAAATTCAGTGGAACTCTGTAACATCCCATTGCTGTCGCCGGGGATGTACTTGTGTGTATCACTGTCAGGGGAAGCAGAACAGCTTTGGGAATTTTAAATAATTGTGCCTTATCAAAGACTGAGCTTTGTGGAAAGCAGGAATAATGGTTAGTGGAGTGTTGCTTTCCAGAACGTCTTGCCAACTGTGCTGCACAAGGGAACAAGATCCTTCATCTTCCCAGAAAAACATGTAGAGCAAAGGAGTTATTTGGGTTCAGAGTACTCACTGCAGAGACCACAGACACTTCCCTTCTACGTTAGTTACCACATGTGCAGCAAGTCAGAACATTTTTAGTTATGTGTTTTGAAGTACAGATAAGCTGCATTTTAAGAAAGTCATAAACTTTCTTGGTTCTTCTTGCAAGTCATGTTATGGGATATTGTTTAGAGCACGAGGCTGATACTATTTGAGAGGTTTTCTGGTCCTTTCTCCAATACCGTATTTTTTAAATATCCATATCTATTTATTGGATTTTTTTCAGTTATATGCAGTCTTTTATTCTGAAGAGCAAATACAGTTTTTAAATATTATAAGCATGTGTAGTAGTAAGAAATAGTATTATGTGAGCTGAAGCATAAGTTCTTGTAATTTTGGATATGTTCATACAAGATAGTAGTTAAGATGCCAGATTTATACTTAATTTCTTTCTTGAAGAATTTTTAAGGGATTATCATCTTCAGCAGAAAGAAAGTAGCATAATTTTAGTGATAATAAAATAAGAAGATACAGTTGTAAAAGTTTCTTGAAAGAAACCATTATGGAAGTATTAGGGTGTGGTGCAGTGTTTTTTTTCCCCTAGAGTAGTTTTCTATGATATAACATAATGAAATTTGAGGGTTCCTTAAAAAAGAAAAACAAAACAAAACAAAACAAAACTTAAAAAACTTCAGTGTGTAGAAATGACCTAAATGTGGATCCAGAATATCACTTTTTGCTTAGCTTGCCTTTGCTAAAATCTTTTGAAAGAAGTCTGGGGACCTAGAGGTATTGCAAGCACCCCAGAATGAGAGAGAAGATGAGTTTTAGGTTAACTCCACAAACTTTTTGTGCCTATTTCTTTTACCAACTTCATTCCTCTGGATGCCAATAGAGAAAACTCTGGGTCTCCTGGCCTTCAGAAGTGTCCCAGTAAAAACAGAAATGACAGCATCTGATATTTTTAATATAAACTTTGAAAGAAGAGGGGCAGATAGTGCACACTGGATGAGGTATACAGATTTCTTCGGCTGAACACACAATAACCTGTATTTTTTATAAAGTGGGAAAAATGAGAAATGTGAGAAATCAGCTACACTGGGTGCAGGAGTGTGGCCATGAGCATGGGATGCCCACAGGGGAGCCCCCCTGTCCCACCACCCCAGGGCTTGCCCTGTTCTAAAATTGGTGCCTGCCTACGTGGCAGAGCATCTGCATGCCTGCACGCTGGTTTGTACAGGAAATTATCCCTGGGTAAGGCTTTTAATTCTCTGTCGCACAGGGAATTGAGGGAATTTAAAGGGTGATTGGAATTTGACATTTCTGCCTTTTTATTCTGAAAGATACTTTGATTAAAGTGTTGGAAGCCCCAGCTAATGGAGGTGTTGCTGTTATTTCAGATATACGAGGTATGAGAGTTGAAGGCAAGCCAAATCACAATGAAAGAGAATAATGATGTCCTTGGTTTATTTTTCACTTGGTACATTCAGGTTTTGATTGGATTGTGGGTGAGGCAACAGTTTTCTCTCCCAGAAAGCACTGCTAGTCCTTGGAGGTTTGCAGCCTGTTGTCAAAGCAGAAGTGCTTCCCTGTGAAGGTCATGGACTGCAGTGGCTGGAGAAAATCAAGGGGTGGGAGGAGGAGAAAGGAAAGGAAGAAAAGATTTCTTTATTGGTCCTAACCTAACCAGGTACCGGCTTCTCATAAGAAACATTTCTGCAGTGAAATCTATTACTACTTTGACACAGCTCACACTCTGCTGATGGTGTGTGTATCAAAGGGGTTGTTTAGAAATCTGAGGTCTCTGTTCATCTGTCCTCCTCTCTCCTAAGCCTCTCTATGCTCATCACACACAGATGCCTCAATACCCTTCACCTTGTTCTCTCAGTGTTGGTTTTTCCCCTCCAGTATTTTAAAGTTTTAATTTGGAAAAGACTGTTCATGAAGTATTTCACTCTGAACAAACCTCAAAGCTTCCTAGCTGTTGCTAAGCTTGGGGAAAATTAATGCAAGCACTGCATTTTCTAAAACATTAATAACATTCAATAGTGAGCATTGTTGGAGGTGTTAAAGAGCACCTTGTGAAGTTTCTGGATGGTGGATTGTCTGTGACATGTTCCCATGTAAATGTCTGATGCTGTTGATAGCAATAACTGGGAGCATTTGTGCTTTCAATACATATTTCAATACATATTTCCTTCAATACAGGAAAAACTCTGTTAGACGTAAAGCTATCCTGTCACATTCCTGGGCTTAGAAAGAATGAGTCCCCAGCCCTCCGTGGCTGTCTAACTCATTCCAGGGCTGATCAACTAATAAGAAAGGGAAACATAAACAAGTCTGTTTGGGGCTGGGGGCACCAAGAGGGGCAGAGGCTCCCCTTGCTGCAGAGAGATCCAAGTGGGACTGTCCAGAGACAATCCTGCCCAGTTAATGAGGGCACCTGCTCAAGGAAATGAAGGGGAAGAGGAACGGAGAAGTTCCTGTGGTGAACTTGTAGATATAACGTGTACAGGCTTATTAACTCAAAAAACTCAGTTTAGTGTTTTTTTTGTGCTGCTTTTAAAGAAGATTTTAAGAAACCTCAAATTATTTTGCACTGGATTTCAGAAATACAACAGTATTTCTTTTATTCATTTGACTTTATTTACTGTTGACCTTTTCTTATCATGTGATTTAGAACACATTTTATTCCCTGTCCCACCCTTCCAAGCCCTGCCAACGATGCTGGAAATAGAGATCAGTGTATTTTTACACTGAATTCTAAGATCACATTTATAAATGCTTGGTTGACTGATGGTTACTCACGCTCTAAAAATGCAGAAGATCCAGATTAAAGTGTTTGCTCTGCTTATACTCTGTTTACAGAGGAGAAAGTTTTGGTTGCATTGGATGTTGAATGGAAACCAAAGGTGAAGCCAAGTAACTTTTCACAAAAACGAATTCTTGTTTTCTCGCCAAAACATGAGAACAGTTCCTTTTATAGTAGTCTGTAAAGGACAAGCATGTTGTAGGCTTCATTCTGACCTTTCTGTTCTTCCTAGTAATTAAATAAATCGGTTTTTAAAACTCTTAACAAGAATCATGGAGGGAAATTAAAATTGTGAAATAAAGGGTGGATTCTAGGAGCAGATATCTAACAGTAGGAATAACACTTAATGTAAACAAGAACCTTACTGTAAACAAATTTATATTTATAAATAAGAGAATTCATCATAAATCTGATTTTTTTTTAATCTAACTATTTAAAGTTCCATGGTACCTGTATCTTTGTCTACAGGATGGCTCAGTGATACTAGCATAGATTTGAAAGAGGTTGCTTGCATCAAGATGCTTTCTAGAGGACATATAAGTAGAACTTGTACTTAGTTATATCAAATTCCTCTATTAGGAGTAAAAGTTATCTTCAATGAAGTGGTGCTTCTTTCCCGATTACCTGATTGATGTAAAGCTTTAGAGAATGTAAGCTGGGGAACATTTTTGCCCTGGGAAAGGAAATCTATTGGATTATGTTGTCCATCTCTATTTCCTGTTCAAAACAAGGCATGTCTTTACACAATCAATTCAGAATTACTGCTGGGTTTAGCACAGTTGCTAACTGAATAATGTTTTTCAACTGTTACAACTAAAAACCATAATTGGAAACATTTTCTGTTTCTTTTGAAATAAACTGAATGACAGTGACCATTCACCCTTTCATCTTGTAAGGACAAACCTATTTTTCTTGGGGAATAGTAGCTGAATTGTGAAGCCCAAACTCTTTCTACCAATTCTGTTGTCAGCTTTCTTATTTTCTCTTTAGTCCTTTTGCCGTTTTTCCATTTCTCTGAGTCATGCACATCCATTGCTGTACTGCTTTAGCTACTTTAAATAAGGCCTTTCCTCCCCCAAGAAGGCTTGCTAATTTTTGCATGTTATCTTAAGCTGATTTAACAGTCATTTTGCCAACTCTTCCCAGCTGCTGCTACTGCTGAATTGATTCATTTTGCACTTGACATGTTGCAGGCAAATGTGAAGCAAAGTTGACTTGACCAATAATCCTCCCCTTAACTGAAGGAAGGATGTGATTTGAACAAGGACTTGTTCAAAATGTGGACAGAATTTTTTTCCCTAAATCTGCCTACTATAGACACCAAGGTTATTTTCTTCTTATCTGTTAAATTCTTATCTAGAAAGTGAAAAATATCTTAGCCCTAAATAGTAACCCAGGAATTCATTTTTTCCTGGTGCAATAAGTCAATCTATGAAGGCTTTTTTTGATGGATTATGAGTTCCTAAGAAGTGTTGTCTGTCTTGGAATGCTTCCAGAAGCTGTTGCTCAGCCTATAAGCTGATGATATTTCACAGACTTGCAGAGCAGCCGAGGCTGATGCCTCTGGAGATCATCTACTCTAATTACCTGCTCAGAGCAGGGTCAGTGAGAGCAGGTTGCTCAGGGTAATGTCAGCTTGGGTTTTAAATACCTCCAAGGATGGAGACTGCCCAGCCTGTCCCAGCAACTGACTAGCCTCACAAAAAATCTATTTTTCTTCTTAAGTATCCATGGAATTTCCTCTATTTCAATTTCCTCTATTTCCTCAATTTATGTCTATTGTCTCTCATTCTGCCAGTGGGCACCAAAGAGAAGAATCTGACTCTGTCTGCTCTGCTCCCTTCCATCAAATATCTAGTTACTGATAAAATCCCCCTGAACCTTCACAGCTCCCTGGCTGAGCAGACCCAGTTTGCTCAGGCTTTGCTCATCTGAAAGGTGGTCCAATCACTTAATCATTTCTTTGTGGCCTTTCCATGAACTCACTCAGTGTGTCCTTCTGGGGGAGCCCAGCACTGGGCTTGCTGTTCCAGCTTTGTCTGACCAAGGTTCAGCAGAGAGGAAGGATCATCTCCCTTGACCTGTTGAAAACAGTCTGCCTGATGCAGCCCAGGATAACATTTGCCTTCCCTGCTGCAAGGGCACATTGCTGGCTCATGCCCAGCTTGGTGTCCACCAGAACCATTTTTGGAAAGCTGTTTTCCAGCTGTTTGATCCCCAGCTTCTACTGGTTCATGCAGTGGTTCCTCCCTCTGTGCAGGACTTTTTTCTTCCCCTTCCTGAACTGCACAAGGCTCCTGTCAGATTCCTGGATAAACTTCTTACAACCAGCTCCAAACCTGAGCCCAGCAGTTCAGCTAGTTTTCAATACACTCCACTGGTCACTTAGTCCATTACTAAATGACAAAACCAGTTTTTTTTAACCCTGTGTTACAGTGTTAAAAGTCTTGCTAAAGTCAGGATAAACAACATCCACTGCTGTCCCCCCCTCACTGAGCCAGACTCCTCTTCATGAAATGCTGTCAGGTTGGTCAGACATCACTTTCCTTTGTAAAACCATGCTATCTACTCCCAGTCAGCTTCTTTTCTTTCATATGTTAGGACATGGTTTCAAGAATGATTTGCAGGTTTTTTCAGAGGATTTGCTTCATTGCTTTCCCAGGTTACCCAAATATTCATTGCTTTACTTGAAAATGAGTGACATTTGCTTTCTTCCCCTTCCTCCAGAGCCTCCCACAATCACAAGGGCCTCTCTCAAATAATCAATAATCACCTTGCAGTGACTCCAACCAGCTCTTTCAGTGCTTTTGTTTGCCAGCAGCCTGTCTGACTAGTGTGGAAAGTGGCTTTAAAGAGAGATTTGGGGTCTCTTCTGTTCTGTTGATGCCAGGTTTTTGCAGGGCGTGCACACAAGCATCAAAACTGTCCATATTTGCCTGTGTGCCCACATTATAAACTAGCTGCAAATCAATTTAGAGCTAGTCTTTCAGGATGTATTCATCTGAGTTCTAGCTTATCAGAACATCCCTTTACTGGAAAGCCCATCTAGTTAAATTAATATATAGTATAGAATGTCCATTATTTTTTAAAGTCTGTTCAAGTTAAAACTTTCTTAAATATATGCAGTAAACACCTGCAGTAGTATCTGAAAATTTTTGAAATTTGTTTAAAAATTAGAAGTTAGCGAAGTGTCTAAGGTGGTACTTTAATTTGATCCGTGTCCTGTGAAAATACAGTTATTATTTTGAAGACTTGTTGCAAATTTACTCTGAGTGCAAAAATTTTTAAAAAAGCCTGAGAGACCTTTAGTTTATATAGATTTAAACATGTTTGTCTTTAATTCAAAATCAAAGAGATAAAATTAAGCCCTTTAAAATATTTGTTGCCTTCCAAATGAATGCTGCTATTGAGTGTGCAGTCAGTGTGTCTCTGACATAA
Source organism: Trochalopteron elliotii (assembly GCA_024734555.1). NCBI lineage: Eukaryota > Metazoa > Chordata > Aves > Passeriformes > Leiothrichidae > Trochalopteron > Trochalopteron elliotii. The sequence continues at coordinate 3,140,144 of JANPWX010000081.1, read as the reverse complement.
GTACTGTGGTTAACTTTGCTACTTTAATCCTTTAGATGAAGATAAATTCTGTTTTTCCATCTTTCTCTGTCTCTGTCTTATGTTTGGGTAATTTTTGTTATCATCTTCTGTTATTATACCAATATCAGTATGTTTCCTGATTATTTTGTAGTAACACGAAAATATCAGTGTTTTTAATAACTAATAAGAGATGTTAATTATTTTTCCAGGCCATATTAATTTCTGTCACCTGAGTTTTAAGCCCCACTTTTAATGTTTTCATTTGTTAAAGTGCAGCAAAGAAAGAATAAGCTGCTTTTTGAACTGTTAAGTAGCATATCCTGTGATTACACAAATGTGCAGCTCAGTTAAATGCTGAAATTTAGCATAAGGTATTTGAAGTGTGAAATACTGGAAATATTTACTTATAATCAGAAGCCATTCAGTTCCATTCTGATGGGAAAGGGTCCCAGTTGGGAACTTGTTAGAAATCTGAGGACTCTTCTTGGAAACTTGTAAGATGTACTTTTATATAAGTTTTTCATTAAGACAGAATATTTTTGAGCCAGAAAGAAAATTTATTGTGCAGGTCACAGCTTCCAGGATTCCTTAAGCCAATACCACTTCTTTGAAAGTTATGTTCTGTTTCAGTTTTACATCATACAAATTTGCATCCTCTCTATTTTGTTTTATTGTAATGCTTTTTATTGTAGCTTGCATCCACTGAAGCCTGTTTTTTGGTCTACAGCTAAACCTACAGCTGTGGCCAGCCATGGGAAGTTACTTTTAGAAATCCACCATTTCTTTCTCACACAGAAGCAGCATACCTCTCTGCAATTGCCTGAATTATTTTCCAAATAAATACCAGGAATTGCATGTGATGATTTAATTCTGTGTTTTCTACACAGTAAAATTTCCCGGATTTTTTCCCCCCAAGGATTTTTGGTATTAGGTTTTTTTTTTTGTTGTTGTTGTTGTTTTTTGGTTTTTTTGGTTTTTTTTTTTTGTTTTGTTTTTTTTTGTTTTTTTGTTTTTGTTTTTTTGTTTTTCCTTGTGGGGTTGGTTTTTTGGGTTTGTTGTTTTTTTTTTGCTTGCTTGGCTGGTTGTTTTTGTGAGAATATGTTCCTGGGTAGTTGTTGTACCTGAGTCTGGATTACTCTATGAGTTTTCAATGTACTCCTTGTATCATATAGCCTGCAGTGTGCTCTTTGAAATATAAATGAATGTGTCAGCAGTCTGCTTTGTAGATATGTAATGCAATCAGTGGGTCTACAGGCATTAATTGGATATTAATTGCCAATATACTGTGCAAAATTCTGAGGCCCAGATGGGATTATGAATTTGTAATCACTGTAAACAAAAGCCTGGTTAGTTTTTAGTCAATGAGTTTGAATACTGAAATTAGGTTGGCAGAAGAGGGCAAGAATGTCTTTTCTGTATGAAAAGAGAAGTTGTCATGATGTAGCCAGGGCTGCAGTCATAGCTGAAAATGATCAAAGATGTTGCAAGAAAGAATCCTAGAGGTGAGTTTATGAAGCTTCAAGCACCTCATGTGACGGTAGTGACAGTTATTAGCTGTTACAGCTGTTGTCAAAAGATCTAGTTATTCTGAAGCATATCACACATGATCTGAGTGAAATGAATGTATAAATCGTTCTAATTATTATTGATATGGTATAACAGCTGAAAGTAGTATTTGTGGGAAATCGTATGCACACTTCAATTAAGCTATAATATAAATGCAATTTAAAATGTAACTGCAGATTAAGTGTAACACTCAAGCCTGACTTCACGCAGAGAAACCCTCTTATGGGGCCCTGACTGTTAACAATATCATCTTTTTTAACAGACAAAAATGTCAGTGCTGCAACCCAGTCAGAATTGCATCAGAAAATCAGTGAATTCCTATGTTTCTGGGACTAATGCAGTCAGTACCCCAGGTTTCCTTATGCACAGAGCCTTTCTGCCTCAAGATTTCTTTATGGAGGCCAGGAGGACAGAGCTGGCTTCCAATGCAATTCAAGCATCATCAGGGCAACTTGCACCTCCAGTTTGTATGGTTATTTTTTCATGCATTCATATCTTCTCATATTTCTTATAGAATAATGCATTTATACATTTACAAAACATTGATGAGGTTTTGTTTTTATGATACAAGGATCATGGTAAGTGTAGCCTGCCTGAAGAGGAGGGGATGTTGGGGACAGTAGGAACTGATGAAAAAGCAGAATCAGGAAGGCTCTTTGAAGCTGCACCAGGATGTGGAGCAAAGGGAGAGGAGTCAGCCAGAACACAGCCAGAGAGGTTTGAAGGAAAGATCTGAGGTGCATGTCAGCCACAGAGCTCTGCCATGATAATGCATGCCCAGTGAAGAGTTTGCATGAGAATGTAAGATGAAGAAAACCCTAAAGAAATACAAGCAGGAGTAGCAGATATGGGAGTTCATTTTAACTCTCTTTACTTCTCATTTGCATCCTTGTGTCACCATGTCTTTTCAGGCTGGTTGGCAGGTAGATTTGCAAGACCTTGCTGCTGGAGTTACAGCTTTCACAAAAGGGAGTATGAGAACAAGGATGAGAAAGCACAGGTTTCTCACTCAGAGCCCTTTGTAGTTCTCCTCCCTTTCCCTCCCTGACAGGTCTGCTGTATGTAATGTCTCCTTATAATCTAAATCATCTTGTTCTGTGTGTATAATAAGCCACATGCTTGCTTGATGCAGCATGGTATAAATTACAGATTATGCATAAATTGTGATGGGTTCAATTAATCACAAACTAAGTTAATTTAGACCTCACACTAGCATATCTGTATTACACATCTTCAACTTGAGCCTCATTTGTGGGCAGGAAGGACTTGTCATGATCTCGTTTGTTCTCCTTGAAGCTCAGCCACCAGCACTGGTTCTTCCAGGTGCTGCCTTCAGGTCTGTGTGGGGTTGGACACATCCACCTCGAGCACCAGGGGCTGAAAGCCTCAGGGGGAAAGCTGCTGCTCAATTAGGGGCTGAGGCAAAGCCTGACAGGCCCACACGTTTCTGAAACAGAGATATATTCACTGGAAGCTTGAGGGAGGGAGAAGGAATGTTTCAGTTGTGCAGGGCCAGGGCTGCTGGAGGTGCTTCAGGGCTGCTCCCATTATCCATTGTTTGAGTAGTATTGCTCATAAACTGCTTTGCTGACTGCAGGACACTGGGCCTCTTTTGCCAATTGATTTGTCATGATTGTCCTTTTGCACTCCTCCTCCCACTTCACTGTAAAAAAAAAATTAGATTCAATTTTTACATGTTTTGAGTAAAAATGTTATGGGGCCTGTTATGGCTTGGCACAATAAATAGCCAAATTGGGCTGGGCTTGGACTGCCTTCGCCCACAGGTGATGTGACTGCTGGTAAAATGTCCTGCTAAGTCTCTTTCTTCTCTCTCTTTGTTTATTGTCAGCAACTGGAGCTTTTGAAGTAGAAACATGGTTTGCTGTGGCTATTGATACTGAATCCCTCTCTTCCTTTTTCAGAGAGCCTCGTCATTACTGCTAAGAAATGTCCCAGCAGTTACAATGCCAGTTTTGATCCCAAATCACCAGCATGATACACTAATCTCTTCACCCTGTCTGAAAGGATCTTATTCCCTTACTGCTTTCGAAAAACTACCACCACAAGAGTGCAAAACAGAAAATGATGCTCTCTGATGGACTGTTAGTCATCAGGCAACAAACAGGAGTTACTGCTGATTGTATTTCCATGGTACTGATAATATTGCCTCTTGATCTGCTGAAATTACTGTTGTCACCTATTGTTACCATTTATCTCATAAGAACATAAATCTCATTGCATGGCTTGTTCTTTGAGCCAAGAAAAATAAGCAAAGGGCTTCTCATAATGAGGTGGGAAAATCTGATGGTTCCTCAATATTACCTTTGCAGTGTCTTCAACTGTGGGCCAATTTTGTTTTACAGTAAATCTCTTCTCCCAGAATAATTCCTTAACTGACCATGTATGTTCAATCCCCTTTGATCCTTGACAAAAACTCCTATCTCTTTTCTTTAGGGACTTTCAATTTCTTTTACTGTGTTTTCAGTCTTCCTTTTTGCTGTTTACTTGGATACTGAAGAAACAGGTGATAGAGAAAACCAGAAATTTCTCCTGTGTACCTAATGCACATTCTCAAGTGGGAGAAGATATTAGATATTTCGAGATATTAGGAAAAAAATCCTTGGATTTCTCAGTGTTGTGAAAACACAACATTATGTGGTGTATTTTCCTAGAGAAAGTGGGAAATTCAGTATGACTTTCATATTTAATGTATACTACCTTTAGTGTTAAAATTCTGTGAAGTATTTATGAGCTTACAAGCCTTTTCACTTGGCCATTTGTTAAACTTCATTGAGTGCAGCTTCTCTGGTTTATTCATTCGCCTAAGCTGAGCACAACAATCCTGTGTTCAAAGACTTTTGATAACAACTTTGATTAAAATCTCCATACTGTGGAGAGTGTCTGTGATGATTCTCTCCTTGTCTTGAAGCTTGTGGGTGGAAGTCTGGTGGGAACGAGATGTTGTGGGAATCTGCAAATTTACCCTTGGTTGGTAATTTTTCCATTCTACATCACTGCTAGAGCATGAGGCTTACTGGCCTTTCCAGCCCACTTCAGGGCCTTGAAAAACTGTTTCTACTCAGGTCTTTAGAGGTGACTTCTGGAGGCATCTCAGTCAGCAAAGAAATTCTTTTTTGCTTTCTCCTTGTTCTGTGCACTTTGACTCTGAAGTATCCATGGTATATAATTCCTTTTGCCTTTTTTCCTCTCACTAATTAATCCATTTTTTGTTACATGCTTTGATAATATTGACTATTCTGGATCTAAGATAAAAGCCCCTTTCCCTTCTTTCTAGCTGCCCTACAAATGACTCAAAAGGTATTTGCACCCTTAACAATCTTCCTGATTTCAAACATTAAACTTGCAGATTTGCCCTGAGGATGTATGTAGCTCAATCAGGAACTGATTCAAATATGCATTTAGTAATCATGGATTCACCCTTTTCCTGTTAACACAGACAGGCTTCACTCAAAATTTGAGGAGTAGTTTCAAGAACTGTCACAAATGTATTATTCTCAATATTGTATAAGCATGTTAATAGTTTTTGTATAGGCATTCTACTTAACTCAGCTTAACTTTGCTTCTCATGGTTTCCCTGACCAATATTCGAGTTTGTTTCAGGCATCTTTAGAGAAATTAGGTAATTCCACACAGGTTAAAAATTTAATATACTGTGGACATGTATATATTTTGTCTAAGAGAGAAATCATTTGAATATAGGATGCTCTCCTTTTACTTAAAACTAATTCATAGTTAATTACAAATTGAGAAAGGCCTAAAATCCCATCATTAGAAAACTGTAGGGAACTGTTCTGAGTGCACAACTGTATTCTGTCTAGTGATGAAAGTTAAAAGTACTGTACTATCTAGCCATGAAAAGGGTAAGAAGTGATCTAATTCCTGTCTAATAGATGGTTATGAAGAAAATTAAGTCAGACTGTTCTCAGGGGTGGACAGAGAAAGGATGAAACAGGTTTCCAAATTTAAAATGTCAACAAGATACTAAAAATACTGTTTTTTACTATGTGTGTCATCAGTGAAGCAGAGGGGTTATAGACTCTCCTCCCTTGGCAGGGTTCCAGACTATTGGACACAGCCCTGAGCTCCTTGATCCTAGCTCTGGAGGAGGCCCTGCTTTGAGAACAGTGCTGGACTAGATGGCCTTCCTTGCAGCCCATGTTATTCTGTAATTATACGTTTGCTTTACAAAGAATGTCCTGAGCTTATTTAATTTAGAGCAGAGTTATAGCACCACAAATATTCTAAAAAAAAAAAATCTTGCAGAAAATTCTAACTTGGAAATTATATTCTATTTTGTTTTGTTTTATTTTATTTTTATTTTTTGTTTCAGCAACCTGTGGGGTTCGCTCCTCAACATCTCCTTTGGGACTACTCTGTTAATTCCATTTTGTGTTTATTTTAGTGAGCCACCATTCTAACTGGGTATTTCCTCAGTGTAAGTGTTCCAGATTGTAGTCCCCTGTAATCATCAGAGCTGCTTTTCAATGATACATAAAGATAATAATAATAATTACTGAACAGAACAATGTAATCAAGAATGAGCCTTGACAAGTTTAGATCTATTATTTCATGGCACATAGGGCAGAAGGCTCTTTATTCTTCTTGTTGCACATAAATTGTGCTCAAAGCTCTACATAGCTGTTTGTCTCAATCTGTGGGCACTGTTCAGAACTTCTCAAAATAGTTTCCACTGCACAGAAGTAAAACAGCTTTGACCTGGATTAGCTGGAGCATAGACTTCTAATGAGCCAGATGGATCAACACTCCTGTTCTGCAGAAATGATAACTACAATGTTTTCCACTATAACCCAGCAGTTGCCTTGGTTTTCTCCTCGATAAAAGAAGGAGTGTTAATCTTGGTCCATTTTGGTTAAGCAGTGACTGCTGTGAGGTCTTTCCTTTGTAAAAACCTTATCTTACATCATTACACATTTCCCAGGGATGAATCCCAAAGATCTGGAATGCTGAATGAGGTTTCTTTCTCCCTGTGAGTCTGATTGGGGACAACATCTTCCAGCTAGCTCTAAACTGGATAATGCATCTAGAGAAGAACACTGTCATAACACTTTGATTTAGGGAGTATAGAAGGTTTTATTTTGTTCACATGCCTTGTGTAGAAAGCAGGTGAAGGTCAGAGAAACTGATCTTGGGAGTGCATCAGGTGATAAGTTGTAGAATTTAACACTGAAGATCCCAACAGTTCAGTGTCTAGGAGTAGGGAAACTTTCTCTATGGATATATCCATCTGCAGGCTCCTCTGTCTGGGCAGAAGGGAAGTGCAGCAGTCCCTGCCCAGCCAGCACTGAAACAAGATCTCAGTGATGTGGCTCAGGCAAAATGTCCAGGCTTTGAGTGCAGCCTGCATTGATGACATTCTCAGTGCAGCTCCTTTATCACCACCCCTCCCACATCTCATTCAGCCTCAGAGAGCTTTCCCATGGACTGACAGCACTTCCACAAAACACGTAAGGATTGGGATGGCTACTGCTCGCCAGCTGCCCTGACCCAACTCTGCTGTGAGCCTGTACTTGTGCCAGCTTCTGCCTTGCAAAAGGAGCAGGGAAGTGCTTATGAAATAGGCTTGTGTTCACTTTGAGTAGGTACAGAAATGTTAAAGAGCAGCGAAATATGCTGGAAAGATTGTGTGTGTTGGGGAGGGAGAGTTATAGGCCAAAGGGATTGGGTTCTCCTACTTAAATGCTGAAAGGGAACAAGCCCTATCTCTGTTCTCCAACACAGAACTTCCTGTAAATTCACTGACAAACTGTGAACGATACATAAAGACCATGTAACTTAATAGCTGGTCTTCCATATTCTCTTTTGACCTTTCAGCTATAAAAGACAATTCCTTAGAGTTTCCAAAAGTACAGTTCATTGCTCTTTGGTTTAGCGTTACAAAGCAACTATACTAAGTAACAGACCTTATTACAGTGACTTTTTTTTTCTCTTTGCAAAACCATTATACACCTCTTTGACCTTTAAAAGAAAAAGTGCAAATATGGTTCAGCAAATGTTTCCAGCATTAATTTCTGTTTTTCAGAATTGCAAATATGTGGGTCTTAATCCATATGGACTGTATAAAGCCTGTTTTATTCCTTTTTGCTTTACTCTTGTTTTGATAGTTTTTCTCAGTTCCCCTTAATCCAAAATCCTCTTCTCTTAGTCCTTTTCTCAGTTTTCCCTCTATTTGTGACCAAAGAGAGTAGAAAATACCTTTTTTTTGGTACCTTTTTTTTTTTTAAATTCGTATTGTAGAATGTGGGATTATTTGTCAAGAAAACCCAACCCCGTAAATCACAATAAGATAACCATGTAAAATTGATAAGATACTTTCCATTTCCTACTGCCCTGGGCAACCTAGTATCTTTTCCTTTCACTCACAAACTTAAAACCTGAAGGTTTTTTTGTTAAGCCTTTAGTAAGGAACTTATGCAGCGTGTGTATATGAAAATCAAAGCAAATTAATAATTGCAGCAGAGAGAATCATAATTTTTTTTCATTGTTGAGATAAAATAATTTTCTGCTCAGGGTTGTGACCTTAGTAGAACATCACGTATCTATTTTCCTTTTTTTTTAGCTTTAAAAAAAAAACCCAAACCAAACTGATCTTTTCCAAGATACTCAAATATCTTGTCCCAAAACCATGGGAGTTGCTAACCACTAATGTTGCATATTGCTGTACTCTCACACACAGGTTTTTTTTGCTGCTTGTGAGTGACGTTGCTTGTGGGGATACATGGATCAGTTTTAAAGGTGGGAGCAGGTTACACATTGCTGTCATTATCTATTAGTTGTGAAGTTTCATTTTTTCTGAAGCCAAAAAGAGCAAGTGAGATGACACATAAAATCAATGTCATGGGTTGTTTTTTAGTGTTTCGTTCAGCTCAGTTCTTGAATATTTGGACAAGAACAGTTAGAATTACAGTCACACCAGTAGTGGTTTGTCATTTAACTCTTGCTCTGATACAAAGTCTTCTGCACTTTGTAAAATATCCTCTGCTGGCATGCATGAATATAACTCATTTGACTTTAATTGAGGATCTGGCTCAGGCTTTGATCTCTATTTAGAACTTGTCTAACTTTTCCCTTTATGGCCAACAATGTAGTACCAGATTTCTGCTAGCTGAATACATGCACTATATATATATATAAAGTAACTAATGACCTTTAAATAGCTACCAGTGGACAATTTTTAACTTGTTATAATAGTTTGACGCTATTTGAATGCCCTGTTCTCAGTGCAGTATGCAGCACATTAACATTCCAGAGCCCACAAGGACATTTACTATGAATTGTGGCAGTGTTTTCCTCTGTGTCAGCTTTCAAGCCTTTCACGTAGTAGCTGAGTCCTGGTCTAAGGAATTCCAATGCACAGTGACAGTAATGAGTGCTGGCAAAGCATTTTTGTGGGCAGTGTACCACCCGAAATCATATTTCAGCCCCTCCTCCACAGAAAAAAAATGCCCAAAGCACCTTGGCATCTATGGAGTTCCCATTGTCAGCCGGTGAAATACACGGTAAATGGCAACAGATGCCTTAAATTTCACCACTTATACCGTCTACATATAAATAGGAAATAAAGGTTACAGACTAACATTTAAAAGAAAGGGAGGGGGAAGCCAATTTCCTGGCATAATAGTGTCGCAAACAGTGTCATTCAGAATGGAAATTTTGTTCTACAAATACAAAGTGGGTAAACCATTGTGAGGAATGACAGGCTTGTTAAGTGGGAGTCTAAAAAAAGGCAGTGTAGAAATTGAGTATGGTGCTGTATATAGGTTTTGTGTGTACACGTTTTGCTGAGCCTGTGGAACAGCAGAGCAATGAATATGTTGCTTCTTTCCAGTTTTAATTATGTCTCTCTCTATTTTCTGTATACATTGGACCATAAATGGAGCCATATTCTAGAATACAGCATAAAAGGAGGTATCTTGAATAAGGAATAAAGGAATAAATAGTTACTCCCCTCAAAATGTCCAATATCTAACCTAAACTTTCCACAGAGATAAAGATGTTCTAAAACTCGCTTGAATTTATTGAGAAAATATATCAATAGGAGGCCATAATTCTAGTGTTTGATATTATTAAAAAACAACAAAAAAACCAAGCCCCCCAAAATCCCCCTCCTCCAAATCAACTAACTGCTAGTTTATTTTTTGTTAAGTCTTTTAAGAAGATTTGTTAAGGAAGAGAAGGGTTTATTTTGTGAAAGGGATTAATTTTGTTTCATTTGTTGAATTGTACATTTTAGGTTTGGATTTCAGATGCTCCTCAGCTCTGAAAAGCAGAGTTGGCTTTCACCAGCCAACTGACTGCCTGTTGGGGGGTGATAAAAAATTTTACTTGAAGTGATGGTGTAAGAATAACATCAGAACTTGAAATGGAAATAAATAGTTCATATATCAGCTTCTCTAACAGGATGAAGTGTTCAAGTTTTCAGGATTGATATTCCTGGTTGAACAAAAGCTGTGGATACCTATGAGCCTGTGTGACATGGCCTGGATTGATCAGGGAGATGACCTTTTCCATGTGAGCTTTAGCAGGTATCAGGTCTAAATTACTCCTGATTCCTTCTGTCTAAAATTTCTTTCTGTCTGGTTCTTGTACCTCAGAAATGCTTTTGACAGGCACTGTGATGCTCAGTAAATGTGACAGACTTGAGAAGATTTCAATATGTCCCTTTAGACTCGAGGCCAGACACTTGGTGATGACTGAAGACCATGAAATCTCCTTTCCCTTGTCAGGGGCAGTCGTTGCCTGGGAGAGGGTGCTGGCTCTGTGACAAAGTGCCATCATGTACCATCTCTTTGTGGCCTGTGCAGTACTGCTGTGGCCACTGTATTTTTTTTTTGTTGAAACATGTGATTGTTTACAGAAAATGTGAAATAGCTGTAAACTGTAGCAGGGCTTTTAAAGAATAATCTCTAAATCAGGAGGTGGTCTGTTGTATTTTCCCTGGTGTACTGACTGTGCAGTGTGCAGGTGAAGCTGATCCTGTAGGGCTGCTTTGTGCATATGCCAGGCTCTTGTTCACAGGGAAAGTGAAACTTGTGTGAGCTCCTCTGCCAGAGATGGTTCATGTCACTCTTCAGCCCTGGGAGACACAGATCAGCAGTAGCTGAAACTGCACCAGAGAAACCTGCTCACAGACATTATCTGAGCAAATGCATGACTGTTTGAGGGTTAGTTTGAGCTTTAACATGTGCTTAAAACAGTGCTTCTCCACAGAGTCCAAGGCAAAATTGAAGCTGATGGCCAAGTCTGGTGAATTGTATCGAAGTGTTATTGCTGTTTTGTGATGTGTAAAAATAGACACAAGGATCAGAGAGCCTGGTTCCCTGTAGGTGGAAGATTAGCCCACTAACAGAGTAATTTTGTTCATAGAATCACAATATTCCATGTGGCCCCTTTGTGTTGCTTTCATATTAGAGTGACTTCGTCCTTAAAAGCTTTCTGTGCAGCACTGAAAGAGAGCAAAGTTGAGTAATTTTTTTTGTATCCCTTTCTTGTCAAAAAGGGTGACTGGAGAAGTGACCTTTTAACAGTACAGAATAGAAGAACTGCATTTTGTATTAATTTTTTTGTTGTTGCTAATAAAGCAGCCCTGTCCTGTAGGAGACACAAAAAAGCAAATGCTATTGAGAGCATTGCAGCACAGTTTGAAATTCCACCAAAATAATGTTTTTATAGGCACCCCTAGGAATACATTGATTTGGAGTTTTTTAAGTATTAAAGGTAGATTGTTCCTCTTCAGATTATTACTTAATAGACATGATGAGCTTGTGTATTTGACCTACTTGGGGGGTTATTAATGGAGTAGAGAACCACAGGTTTGTGGAAATGTTTGTAATTTGTGTTTTGGTGGAAACTATGCAAAACTGACATGGCTGTTTCCATTTAGATCAGGTGAGTTTTTTCACTTTTCACATAAAAACACCTATAAACAATCAAAGGCCACCTGGCTCCAAATCCAGATCTGATGCCTGCTGATCATGGAGTTAGGGAGGAACAGTGGACCAAGCTGAATTCATACAGTTCTCTCAAGGTTAATTTCCCAGTCTCCAAAAATTTAAGGAATCCCTCCTTTGGGGTTTTGTTTATTTGTTTTTTCTTGAAATAAACCTGCAAACCCTAATGAAGCCTTTTATTGAATTGCTTACAGTAGAGCTCAAGCTTTAAATGTGATTATGCCTTGGTATTATCTCATATGTCTAGTTTAATGTACACAAAAGTGATGAAAAATTCATAAGACCATGTAATAATTGTATCGTGTATAAAATTGGGTTGAGCAATGACATTGCATCAGTGGCAACATGACATTGAAACCTAATAATTTGGTCTATATTTCTATAACTTAACCTTAGTATTTAGAGCTGAGATCAATATTTTAGTGTTTAACTATTTTTTTCATTAAAAAGCCTTAAGCTTTTCACAAAGCAGCGATTAGTTTGTTAGTAATACTGTCATTTACATTTCAATATTCATCTATTAGCTGTTTTAAGTAGTGTGTAAAAAGTAAGCCATGTTATTTCCTCTGAAAATGTATTTTGAACCAAATATTTGACCTTTACTAAGAAAAAAATAATTTTAAAAATCAAGCTGATCAGTGTGGTCTTGGAAATCTGAAATACCCACAAAGACAACAACAGGTCATAGTAAAGTCTTGATCTTCATTGTTCTCATCTTATTTTTTCATGCCCACAAAATTAACTTTGACCAATTTGAATGTTTCTGTGCAGCATTTCTGTATAGCTTGGAAACTGGGTGAAGGATGAATAAAAAAGCCAAACGAAAAATTATCTTCATAACAGTTTTTATTGGGATTATTGTTGCTTTCTGTTTTGAAGTCAGTAAGGATTTAAGCCACAGTAGAGCTTCAGTTAAAAAAAAATAGGCTTTAGACTAGACTACTAGGGAGGAAACTTAAATGAAATTGTAATCTTAAATTATGATTTATAGCAAACTAGAATTAAAATCTCTGCATCTTTCAGGATGCCAGTAGCTGACTTTCCTTTGAATTAAGTCTGTTGCGAAGGATTTTTGTTGACACTGCTCTGAGGCTTTCTGGTATCTGACATGTACCTAATAGATGATTTCTTTCTCTCCAAGCAATAGTCTGCACTAGGGATAAAATCCTAAGTAAACAGAACCCAAAATGAACGGCATGATGTTTTCCTGATGTGGTTTCTGTCCTGTCTGTTCTTCACAACTGTCATGTACAGGTGTGTGGAACATTGAGGTACAAGCTTCCAGATGTGAGCAAAAAATTAAAGCAGCATTAGCATGACATAAAAAAGAGATCTAGAAAAGCATGAATAGAAAAGAATGAGCTTTAGTTTGACAAGTGCAAAGGTGATGCATTTCAGGATACAAAGGTTGGATGTTCCAAGCCTTGCAGATGCTCAGTGGGGGGAGAAAATCTAACACAACTGATTTTTAAAACTCAGGCCAAAGAGTATATACAAATAAAACCCCTGAATATATAATCAAAAGCTATAGAGGATTTTTTTCCCCTCAGAATTAGTGCTCAGTAAAATTACAATGTATGTGTGTGAGGTCTGGTTAGTGAACAACCAGTTTAGTTTGACTATAAAAATAATAGACTTGGATGAGCTAATAAGTCTTTTTCATGTGTGTGGTTTGTCATTCACTTGTAGCTGTTGCTGATAAGGAGAGCTTGGCCTAATTGTGTTGCCTGTTAGACAAGTGTAAATCCACAACTCAAGGGTAAATGAGAACAGACCTTGTCTGCTCTCCCCATCTCTTTTCTTTATCCCTCACACTCAGCTTCTCTGACTTGTTTTAATTTATTTATTTTTACAATTTTTTTTCTTTCTGGTCATTCCCTTTGCCTTTTTTTTCTTTGGTTTGCAAGATAATTTATAGATGGCCTGCCTTGTTACCAGCCTCCACATTACCAGCCTCCACATTACACACATCTGTATTGCTCTACTTCCCCCTGAATCTTGAAAGTTAAGCAAATACACAGGCAGGGCAGAATAATATCTTAATCTGGCAAAAACCACTCTGTCATCTTTTGAGATCACCTCTGTGTAGATGTACTTTCATTGTTGATGGTAATTTTTGGCAGTTTCCCCTGATTGACAGTGACCACAAGGAAGAGGTGCCAGGACTTTATCACAATAGTGAGTTGAAGTCTGTCACACTATCTTGTAACTGACCTGCGGCAGGTGGGAGAGACTGGGAAACAAAGATTGATCTCCTTCTCTGGGTATCCTGTGTTGTTGTTTTTTTTGTTTGTTTTTAAACTTCCTTTCCCCTCCGCCCCCCCCGCCCCTCCATAACATTCCTCATTTGCTCTTTTCAGGTTTTCCTTTCTGTCCTTAAGCTACCTGCTCTTCCATCTTTTCCTCTATGTGCACTGTTTTAGGAAAGAAAATCCAGCTCCCACTGATCTTGTTTGCACTTTATTTCTTGTACTTGGTTTCCCTTAGGCTATGGTTTTCTCTGCCTCCACAGGCACATCAGAGAAAGGTGTTTTGGAAGGTCACATACTGTCCCTTCATGACCCCTATGTAGAACAGCAGCGAAAACTTCTGCTTTGTCCTCCTTTCTTCTATTTCTGCACACCTGTTTCTGAATCATCCCTGACATGCACATGGACAGGCTGTGGGGACCAGGACACGGGCAGGTGCTGCTGTCCAAGAGCCTGACAGATCCCAGGTCAGTTCCCACAGTAGTCAAGCACCAAAGGAAAGTTGGCACCTCTGCCCTTGGTGAACTCAAGGTCCCAACTCCGGTGCTCTTTGAAGAGAGTGAATAAATGTTTCTCTGTAACTCAAGAACGTCATTTAATAGTTTAACTATTCTTTTAGCTTTTTGTAAATAGGGTAAGGAAAGAAAATAAGACCTTCAGTGCAAGTGCATTGCACACTAATGAGATCTGCAAGGTGACAAGAGATAGTGCAGTAGTTCCTCAGTACTTTGTAAAATACCCAAAGGTTCTACCTAAGCAATAAATTAAATTTATCTGTTAAATCAAAGTCTTTTTAAAAATTTAAATGCAAAGGACATTTTTAGTAACTGTTTTATTATCACGGAGATATTTTTATAGTGCTCTGTGAATGATTTTTTTTCTTTTTCTTCAATGTCACTGAAACTTCATTTGATTCAAACTAGATTTGGTAAAATGTAATTCCTTTTCAGATGGACATATTGTACACTGAGATCTAGCTTAAAGTTATTTTAAGCTAGATATTTTGTATTAGTACAGCTAGATCAATTTCACCCAACTTTGCCTACAAAAAAAATAATCTGCATTTCTACTGTAGTTAGAGGAAAAAAAAGAATGGCAAGTCTGAAGGGTGATCCTCACCACCTGTATCTTAAATTCCAAGGAAGAGAGAAATCCTTCTCTAAAGACACCTTTCCTCCTTGCCTGAATGCACAGGGGGCTTAAATAACTGTATTTTATAACTATAAAATATATAGTTATCTATAAAATAACTCTATTTTAGCATAGAGTTATAATTTTGAGCTGGCTAATCTTCCCTAAATGCACATGGCACATTCTGTAAGGTGTGGGGAGAAGGGCAAGGTCTGTGGTACAAGGGCAGCAGTGGAAAGACCCCCAAGGGCAGGGTCACACCAAATCCTGAGGTCAGACTCAGTAAACTCAGGTGTGCTGACATTTCCTCATCTCTAAGACCATTCCTGTTGCACAGTGTTAAGCAATTGCTAAGAACAGTATGACACAAGATGGCAAAAATCACATGTGATTGATTTTTGCCTTTTCTAAAGTTCTTTCAATGCCTTTATCTTGTTTGACTTCCATAATGTGTGTGGGAAAAAGTGTCAGCTTGTTTTTATTATTAATGCAGAGACTGTAGGTAGAGTGTAGCTATATTTTTGTGAGAGGCAGTTAGTCTCCATTACATATAATTGACCAATTATTGTGTCAACACACAAAGTAAAAACATGACCCACGCTGATATTTCCTATTGGTATGACACACATTTATTATATGTGCTAAATGAATACTTATTTTCCATCCAGGCAGGAGACTAGAGAGGATGAAAGATTCTCTTTTAGCTCAGAAAATCTTGTGTATGTGTTTATTTATAAAGGTGAAATACAGACACTTTAGTATATTTACCTTACATATTTTTAGCAAATTTAAAATTTTAATTTCTTAGGGATGGATTTCTTAACCTCAGACAACTGTGTTTTTGACACTTGTTCTGCATTATCCAGGACCATAAGTAGGAGAAGGATTTAATGAAGCATTTGGTTTTTTTTTCATATTCCCATGTAAAATTTAAGAGAAATGTCATCTCAACACATTTTTGCAGGCTGACATTCCACCTTACCTGAGAACCCGATGTTCCAGATGATTATTTTAGTGAACAGTTTCAAACTGACACCACTTTAGGGTATTGTTTCTCTCTAATTAAAACATTTTTTGATCTTTTATTTTAAAAAGTCAGTTGGTGAATAGAAAAAATTAATTCAGTCATAGGAATGGTTTTGATTTTTTGATTGAAGTTGCAAATGTGAGTTCTGACATCATTTGAGATAGTGCCTCAATAACTGCACTTGTATGAACATTTCTACTATTTTGGTTGGATGATTTTACTAGAATAACACATAAGCAAACAAATGTAAATAGAACCTTAAGTTCATAAATTACAAGATGCCTTATTTCACAGACAGAATACAATGTGTAAAAAGAAAATGCAATTATCTAGCATTGCAGTATATTGTGGATGATTTTTCTTATATTTATATATGAGACTTATCATCCAAGATCCATCCTTTTATGTGACAATTCAAGTCCGATTACTTGTTATTTTACTATGGATCCAAATATGTAAATTCAGGTTTTGCTCATGAGAATGACATATCAGGCCAATTGCAGTGACAAAGATCTTGTTTTGAGGTTGGGTAGACTCTTCCCTCTCTGGGATGTTTGTTGGCTTCAGGCAATTCCGTTGCATACCAAAGTTTTGACTGAACCATGCATTGGATTAGAGCTGGTGCTCAGTCTAGGGTGTACATAAAATATAAAAAACATTTCTAAAAATCCTCAATATTAGTAGAAAGAGAATATTTCAACTTTTTTCCTCCTGTAAATGCTGTTCATAAATACTCTTATTTGAAGATAAAACTGTGGCTTTTCCTGTTCTCCTGTGTGAGGAACTAGTGACTTTTTTTGCTCATGGCAAGGAGGACAAAGAAGTGTGTTGACTACATTTGCTCATAGACTTTTTATTAAAAACATTTGTGATGTAAAATGTTTTAGAAATCTGTAGAATATACAGACAATGGGACTCATTGTATCTGGGCTACAGTTAGACACAAATGAGGAATTTGACTTTGTTTTCACCCTGTTAACTCTAAAAGCCAGAGTGGATAAACAAGTCCACAGAGTCCTGCACTCAACTCTAGCATCTGAGGGTGTAGCCAGCATCCATGACTGCTTCAGTTTCTGTCTGAACATGGCAGTGTAGGCAGCAGCACTCAGACACATTCTCCAGGAATTTCACCAGTTCTCTGGGGGTTTTTGAAGAGATCCTCCCTTTGAAGAGAAACACCCTTTGTGTCATTATGGTGAGTGGACCATAAACAGCAGGTTTTGTGATGACCTGAGGCAGTGGACCACCATGCACTGCTTTCCACCTCCTATCCCAAGCCTCTCACCAGCTTTACCTGAAACAGGCCACCTGGGTTTAACAAGGGCTTGAAAACTTTCTGACAGAGTTTGTTGTCTCTGTCTTCGTGTTTATGTCTTATTTTCTTGCAAACATCCCTGATGCTGAGTGGCTGTGACAGTCAGGTGGCCTCCCCTAATAGGAGCATATGCATTTTGCAGGTGTTCCTCTTGCATTAAACACCACACAATATACCTGACACAGTACCTAACCTCATTATGCTTGTAATCTAAAGTATTACTTTCCTTGAACTGAGGTTTATGTGTAGTAAAAATCTCCATTTTCCCGGTTTGTGTAAGTAGACCTTTGTTTCCTACTGGCTTTAACCAGGGTGCTTTCTGACAGTGAGCAGCACAGAAGGGGCAGCATGAGGGTGGAGCCAGAGCTTTCCTTGTCCCCACAGGTGACATACTAAAGTCAGGCTTGACAGAAATTGGATACCAGAGCAGGGGACTCACATGGCCTCTGTATTTGGTTGCTGTCGTCAGCCTGGTATTTCTTCCAGAGACCATTTTACCCAGACAAGACATTGGCTTCCTTTCAGATGATACTGCAGAATATTTAGTAACTATGTTTGCATGAAGCTGATCTCACTCATGTCTTTTCAAATCTGGCTCAGGCTGCTTGTGACTACAGTTTCCTGGATCAGAGGAAGGATGGCAGCACTGAATTTGTGAAGTACCAACAAAAACTAGCAAAAATAGCCCTGCTTGAAGTCAGTTTTGAAATTTCAGGAAGTTAGCAGTGAGGTAGTCACTAAATTGCCAAATTTGGATTATTTTTTAATAAAATAAAACAGCCGGATAAGCTCTACTTTAAATTCAAATTTCTTACTTTATCAATCCTATACCAATGCAAACTTTTAACCATTTATCAAAATGAATCATTTGCCTAACTCCAAATGGGAAAAGAGAGGAAATACATGTACTGGGAGAATATTTTATTACTTTTAAAAAGTTTCCTGAAGTGCCTATTACTTATACTCAGTTCCTGAAATTTAATTTTGGTTTGCACATTAACAACAAATGGGCAGGTCTAAAGTACTTTATTAGGAAAGTGTTTTAGCAGTACTTAGTAAATAATTTAAATATATTTTTAAAACAAAGCAGAACTCTCTACAATGTGTAAATGCCATGCTAAACTCATGCTTTATTGATACATTGGGAAGCATCATTTTCCATTGCTAGACAATGTGAAATGCTTAGGTGTTAGCAATTGAAACAGTATGATATAATAATCTCCATGATAAGTTTTTCTTTTAAGTAGTAGGTTATTTGAGTAAGATATTATTTTGATATTTCACCTCTCTTTGGATTATTTTGAATTTTAATATGCAATTTAGGTAGCAGGAGGTCGTAATAAAGACAGAGAAACCTTTAAGCATTGTGCTCATCTGACCTAGCATTGCCTTCTGCTCCCTGCAGTAATAATGGCAAACAGATATTCTTTTTATTCTAAATAAAGCAAACCACGTCACTTAATAAATTTTTCATGCACAGACATTTAGGTCGAATGGGAACTCCCTCTTGAGAGAGAATTAGAGGAGAAGAACTGAACTTTCATGGAGTGTATTTTTTAATAAAGAAGAGTGGGATGAAAATCACTTGCTTTTTTATTACTTTTTGGAGGATGATTAGGTGGTATTTTTCTTTTTGCTTTTGTACTTCTGGATCATCACTTAATTTGCCATAATTATTGCATATAACATTACTTTCTGTACTCTTTGGGAGCCAGAACACAAATTAAGGTAGATGGGAAGTGATTTTTTGGTAATGATTTCTTCTGTTGATGGCTTTTATATAATGGACACAGTGCTTGTATGTGATTACTATCCTTGCTTGCTGTGTAAGATTTCTGTTTACAAAACCCTGTGCAGGATGAAGATGCCTGTGCAGGATTCAGTGTGGCATCTCCAGCAGTGTTGGTCACGATTCCGTATGCGGGTGCTGTGGTTGATGAGGCTGATGCACAATAACTGCATATGCAAGTGTTCTGGGAATGTCTGCACAATTTACACTCCCCTGCTCTGTTTGGGGACTTGACTCTCGAATTACAGCTAATGAGCAACAATGGGTGCATTTGTGGGAATGAATAAAGGGATCAGAGAGGAATTTACATCCTCCAGCTTCAAGCACTATTTGAATACCGAGATTGCGCTGCTGGGCTCCATGTGCAGTTAATGGAGGGACTTTTCATCCCAGACTGGTATCTAAAAGCTGCAACAGGTTTGTGAAGTGGTTGGCACAGTAGGGTATTATTATCTTTGGAGTGAGTCCCAGCTGTGCAGGCCAGGGATCCAGCTGCCTGGTGTGCATGGTGTCCCTACAAGGTCAGGTATCATGGCTCTTTCCTCCTGGAAGGGTGGATGTGTTGCAGGAAGAGAAAGGTAAAACACTCTTGGGTCTAACTTGCAGATAGAGCTGAGATCTACTCGAGGTGCTCGAAAGGAATTCAAGCTTGGGAAATATTTCTTAATCCCTATGGCTGAGATATAGTTTCAATTATAGCCATTATACTCTATTTAGTATGAAGCTGAGTTCAGCTTCTAATCTGTGTGTCCAGGCTGGACAACAGGATTATTCTCAAAAAAATCATATGTGGCAATCATAAACTGAAACTGAATAAAAATATAATATAGCATGGCACACCATACATGATATATTGTGATATATTCTTGAATATTATTTTTGATACTTAGTTTTTTAAGTAATGCATATAAAAAACTCTTGTCAGTCAATTTCTGTGTATCTTCAGGGAAGGAGATCCTTGTATCAGTGTTTGACTCCCTTCATACTGAAAAGATAAGCTGAAATCCTATGGGTTCCAGTGTGTACCAACTGGCTCTTAATTTCAGATTTTTTTGTATGAACTCCTTTCTCCTTCCTTCTTCTTTTGGCCAAGTAAAATGTGTTGATCTATGTCATACAGAGTAATTTTCAAACAGAACAGTTGCTAGGACTGAAGGGGAAGTGGGCAGCCAGAAAGTCAAATTTTTATGTATATAAAGAATATTTATATTTATATTATATTCATAAATTTGATGCATTTTTGGCAACAGATCTCCTAACAGCCCATAATCTTCACACCGTTGTCTTTCAGGAAATTTTAACTGTAGATTTTGTATAGTGGCATTTTTTTAAATCACAGACACGCAAGTTTAACTTCCACAACCCAATGACATTGTGTCTGTAGGCTTATGAGGAGCTAAGACAGCCTGAGCCTGGTCATCCGTCCCTGTTTTGCCATTCCTTAAGAAAAGGTTTGTCTGGGTAGAACAGACCTCAGCCAGCTTGGGGCCAGAGGGTTTCTGCTCAACAGAGTCCCCCAGCTGAGGCCAAATCACTCATACAACCACAGAGCAAAGTGGAAAAGTGGTTTTGGCACATGCAGAAATGCCTGCACAGTCTCTCCTTGATGAGGATGGTGATAGGAAAGAAGATGTGCCAGCATGAGCAGGTAGCCCAAGAGCAGGCTCGCTGGGCACACAGCAGAGACAAAAGATCATGTGTTTTAGTTGTGTTGTGGTCCTCTCCATTGGCTTGGTGCAAGAAACAGACTTTGGTTACTACACAGTGCTGTCTGATCAGGCTTAATTGATAAATGGGGCAATGAAAATAACTACTTTTTAATACATCTGAGCATTCATCACCAGTTATAAAGATGTCTTTAGCTGTAAATCTGAAAAGACTGGACTGGTTCAGAGCAGATTTTATAGACATCTGTTCTTTCAAGGTTAATTAGGTAAAAAAGGTCAAAAGGCCAGTTGACATAATATTGTTAGTTAAATATTACTAATTCTCTTAGGTTGCAAAAGACTCTAATAATGAACTAAATAAAATAATAGCAGAGTTTGGGATTTTTAGTTTGTGGCTGTTTAGTAGCTATGGAGATATGTGAGCGTGCATAAAGAATATATATCTGTAATATATCTAATCACATCGACCATATAAATCCATGAGTGAACAATTTGCTTGAATTAGTGCTTTCTCCCTGCTCATTCTTATGTGCCTTTTTAGAAAAGAGTTGGATTGTTTGTGTCTTCAAGTCTCCAGAAGCATCAAGTTTTGAGTGGAATCTAAAACATGTCCATTTGTTTCAACTGATTAGGCTGTAAAATACCTCATGCAGTGCTTGAAATTATACAGAAAAGTTTTAGACAAGAAACAAGCATTTTTGTGTACAAAAAAACCCTCCTCCCAACCCCCCAAAAAGTTATATTGGAAATTCACACTAATGATTACAATTCTCTCCTATCTTCAGACCTAATTTACAGACAGAGTCTGCTTTCATACTGAAGTGTTAGTTTTGTTCATTTTAAGGGTTTGGCATATGCTGTACTAATGCTAGAATATTTCCAAGCATAAAAATGTCTTCAGAGATGAAATATGAAAATGAGTCCTGTTACCTGTGAAGTTTAGCTTCTTCTCTAGCTTATGTCCTCAGGAGCTGGAAAACCAGGAGTTTTTTTAGAGAGGCAAGTGGGATGGAAGGGGAAACCATTCAGGGTGGAAACCCTGAGAGAGGCTGAACACTGGGCAAGTTTAAGATTTCACGTTTGATGCTGTTGTCTGACGTTATCTCAGGACTTCAGAGCTGGGGTACAACCTGCAAGGCACAGATCTATTTTGGGCTTTACACCTGGCTGTCAGGTGTATCACCCAGAACATGTTATGGCATGTTAGTATTTCTCATTAAAAGTGATCTTGGAACCTCTGTAAGGTTCAATTACATTATTTTCAATAGGAACGAAATTTATACTTGAACCCTGATGAAGAGGAACAGCAGCCAAGCAATGTAGCAAAGACGATTATTTTCCTGATAAAAGAGGTACTACCACACTTTTGAACAATATGTCACTGAAGGTACATATCAGGGGAGGGAAAGGGGGAGCAAATGTAGCAAGATAGACAAAATTGAAGAAGCAAGGGTGGCTATGATTTAGGTTGTTTTTTTATTTCTAACCAGGCAAACACTTTAAGGTCCATTCTAATACATGCTGGAGGCAGGGAGCACTTTCTGTTCTGTGAATGTTTGAGGCATTTTATTAGCTAGTCCCCTTTTCTGGTCTTTTCTTCCTTTTGATCTTAAAACAGAAACACATCTTTTGGAAGACAGTTCAGAGTGTGTCTTGGAGGGGTGGAGATGAGCCTGTGCTTCTCTCCAGCAGATTTACACTGTGCTCATGTCACTGCACTTGACAGGAGCACACCTGGATACCTCGTTTTTCTGAGATCATCTGTCTCCTGTGTGCTTCACAAGCCATGAATTATTCATGTCCTCTTAGAATATTCCTCTGGATTTCCTGTGCTAGACCCTCAATATTGTGGCTTTTAAAGTTTGAAATTTTAGGGATTTTGTCATGTCATGACTATGAATACTTTTCTGTGGTATAGTTTAACCCTTTACATGTGTGAACTGATTTTTTGTTTTCCCAGGAATCTCTTCTTGGTTACTATAATTTCTATTGAATTTATTTGAAGGATTTTGATTGATAACAGTGGGATCATTTAGAATTTAGTCTACATAAAAACATCTGCTTATCCTTTGTGTAACATCTGTGCTGTATGAGTGTGATGGGGTTTTATGACAACTTTTGAAGAATTCTTACTTTCTGTTTGTGCTTTGCCATTTTTTCCACTACTGATATGTTTCCCAGTAAGACCATTTTTAGATTCTCTGTGATAATATCTGTAATATTACAAAATCTCTCTGAAAGATAGCCCTTAATCCTCATGTTCCTTTATTCCAAAGCTATATGTATTACTGTAACTCAGCAATAAGTACAATTCAGCTGGCCTAGTGTCCAGCTACTGCTCTCAGTCTCAAATCCCCCTGCCTCACATGACACTAAGCTGTCATTTTAATCCCTGTTGTAATGAAGCCCCCACATACAGGGTGAATTACATGATATTGTAAAAGTGGTTTGAAATATTCCAGCAGAACAGTTTTCTGCTGGGAATGGCTTGGGTTTCTTGAAAGTTTCAGGAACTTTTTAGTCTTTAATGAAGGACTTGCTTGCAATAATTTCTGTTATGAAGGAGTTTCTCAGGAGTACTTTGCTGGATATTGTATTAGACAGGAGACCTTCTGTCCGTCCAAACAATGCAAAAAGCCTGAATTTCATCTGGCCACACAAACTCAGAGGAAGGGGGGAAGCCAAAACTTCTGTATCCTGAGAAAAATTCTTATGAAACAAGAATATAGTCACTGGCTGTCTGTGCTGAAGGAATGCATGTGTCATACACATCATGTTCTCACCCCCTTGACTGAGTTGTGGGGACATGATCAGAATGTTCATTTAATGAAGTGTGAGTAATGGAGGTAATTTTTATAATTTAGTGGTGGAAATTCTCTCTGGTTTGGGCTGTCTTTCATCCTATTTATTTCTATCTTTCACTTTTCATCCAATTTTATACGCTTTCAGGTGCTGCTGCCTTCAGGACATAGTGACTCAATACTACAAATTAGGTGTTTAACAAGAGAACCTAATTTACGGTGTAGAGCAGAATTTAAGGAGAATTCCCAAATTAAATTTCATTATCATTCTGCACAGAGACCTGATGAAGTATTCCTACCTCTGGGAATGGAAAGCAGCAGAGTGTGCACACAGAGAATGCTGGGAGAAGCCCTCCCTGCCTTTAAAGCACAAGGATTTGCAGAGTCTGCTTTTCTCATCACTAGAATGGCAAGACTCTTAAAAGCAATAATTGAGCAACAGGTTGAGAACAGTGGGAGCTGAGTTTTTGCTTTTTCATCTCCCTGTCTCCCCCACACAACTGAGGTGTGGAATTTATTGCTGTGGAAGGCTTCAGAAGACAGATTATAGATGGAATTAAAAAGTAACTGAGAGGAGTCACACAGACAACACAAAGGTTTTTGGTACACAGTGCCAAGGGCACAGGGAGTCCTTTCACTGCAGGCACTGGAAGCGTTTGGATGGGAGGGGGAGGTAGTTTGAGCATACTCTGCTCTTAAATCCTTTTGATAATCTGCTATCCAATAGATGAGGTGGAATGGACTTTGTCTAACTGTAGATATCTATAATACACATCCATATCTCCAAGGTAGATGCATCAGGTTCCCATTTATTGGAGAGAAATAAGCCTTTCAAAGACACTTCCAGAAAATGACTCATTTTATGTCTGGCCATTCACATAAGGGGTGGACTCAATGATCCCTGTGGGTCCTTTCCAACTCAGAATGTGCTGCTATCCCATGATATTCTGTGATGCTAGGCTGGAATTATGAAGGCTTGTTTGTGAAGCCAACTCAGATGACTGAGTCAAACATAGAGTTAAAAGTGTGATTATTCCTGACCTAGCTATGCTTGCTCCTCTCCACTGGCTGAAAATGGAGCCTTGAGTGAAAGTCAGAAATGGATGCTGGCCTGCATTTAGTCACATCAGTCCCAGTGTTTGCATTGCTCTGTATTTGAGAGAGTTTGGATTGGGATTTATTCCCAACTAGACCTTGTTTTCCATTATTAAAAAAAAAAAAAAAAAAAAAAAAAAAAGAGAGAGAGAGAGAAAAGAAAAACACAGCAAAGTCTATGGTCAAAAGAGAGTGAAGAACAAGATTTATTTTAGGGGAAAAAAAAGAACTTGCTTATCATTTGCTCTCGTGAATGAGAGATAACATTTGAAGTTTAAAAGGAAGTGAAATTAAGTATACTGATCCCGGTATCCAAAGTCTGCATCATGCAAATTCATTTCTTATAGGTGTGGTTACCTAAATCCCAAGTTGTTACTGGGGAAAGCAGATTGTGGGAGACTCCCTAGGACCACAACAGATAAAGCCATTTATGACTGTGTATGATTTTATGCTTATTTCAGCTGTCGAAATTCAGCATGCAAAAGGAAAAGGCTCAAGGACATACAGAATATGTGTGATACTCCCTGGAGGATTTTGTGTTCCTAAAGCAATGAATGGTTTGCATTCAAACTCAAAAATGTATACAATACAGGCTTTTTTGTCTCTTACATATGATGAATCTAAGCATTGAAGAGAAGCTACTGAACATAAACAGTTCTTACAGTAGAAACTCTTAAATACAGCCCAATTCACTCCATCCAAAATAGGCAGAGGATCTTTAAAACACTGTTTGTGAAGGAAAGGACTGTAGCAAATAGGAATGATTCAGAGCATTCAGTTCCAGCAACATTAGGAAGCCTAACATTCAACTTAGAACATCAGATTAATTAAGCAAGAAAGCTAGGATGGTAAAAGCAAACATTGTTAGTAGTTTATGGAGCAGTGAATACAAACCTCATGAACTTCACTGTTAATGTCACCAGATTGCAGTAAGGTAGGGAAGAAAGTATTTAAGAACTTCATAAAATGTGTTGACAAAATTTATGCAATAAAGTAGTGATTCTGTCTTAGATTTAACATAGTAATACTTGACAAAAAGAGAGGGAAAAAAATCAAACTATTTATAGAACCAAAGAGCATATATGGAAACAGTAAAAATACTTTCAATTTATACTAAAATTAAAACTACCACACAGAATAGCCAGGCATAGGAATTGAGGTAGATGGCAGAGCAACTTTAGAACTCACACAAACCTTTATGCATAAGGTGACTATCAACCTCAGGCAAGTTTCTTTATTCAGATCTCATGTCAGTCCTCCCTAGTGTGATCTTAGACCAGTAAAAATATACCTTACTAATCTCACAAAAATGCTAACTCCTAGAATTTCCGGCATAAGTTTTGACCAAGCATAAGCAATTTTAAGGCAGAATCATTAATTTTTATTTTCCTTAAACCAAATTCCAAAGTTAGCTGAAACTAGCAGTTTATGTTTATGTATTTCTGCCAATTGAAAAAAACAGCCCAGTGTATAATGGGAAAATAGATAGACATTGAATAGAAATCTAGCCATTTTCGTAATACAATTAGTCTTGGAAGAAGTATATAATAAATCAGAGGAGAAAGTCAATGCAAGAAAGACAAATGGGCAAAAAACATAGAGTATGATTTGAAATAAATCCAGTTTTATGATATTTGTTATCTGGGGAAATGCTGCATTCTGAGGTACCAAAAAATTAATTAGAAATAATCCTTTCAGTCATCTGTAAACTACAACATGACCTTTAGCAATGGCTATAACTAATCCACACCTGAGTTTGTTTAAGCCAAAGAATAGAGTTTTTCTGAGTTGAATCAGCTCTGGGCCAGGCCTCAGCTGCTTCTGCTGCAGAACAGCTATGTGCCACAGGTGGAGGCAAACATGGAAAGTTTAGCTCTTGATGGAACTTTCTGCAGCTGAAGCCCAGACTGAATCCCATGTTAAACTTAATTTACAAATTTTATTTTCTGAACCAGAGCTCAAGCTGCATAAATCAGTTTTTCATTCTGCAAATGGGAAACCTTGTTGCTAAAAATTAAATTGACTACAGAGTACTAGGTTTTACAGCTGGATTGGACAACTGACCAAGCATGGAACTGGAGGAACTTCACAATTTATTAATTATTTAGTTCTTTCCAGTTCCAGCTTATTACAAAATTGTATTCCTCCTGATTCAGAGCTCCAGGATGGCAGTATAATGTGGATTTCTTCATAGTTTATTTTTAAAGCAAAACTTTATTTTAAAAAGCAAATGCTGACTGTCGCGAGGAAGAATTCAGCTGTGTGGAGACTGATTGCTTCACCAGCTTTTGTCAATTTTTACTGAATTTCATTCTTGCTACCATATGCAGTTCTTTACTGAGGCTAGTTTTTGTTACTGTAACAAGAAAAATAATGGGTTTTGCTTAAAGTGATAAATAAATATTAGGATATCAAAGGAAATGTAAGTCTTGTGGTTTTAAATTACAACTTAAGAAATTATTTTATATTTAATTTATTTTTCATAATTGTAATAAATTGCTATATATTTTTTAGCAGTAAGGATCAAACTAAAAGGAAATACTTATGTAGAATTTCAAGGAAAAGAATGAAAGACTGAGAAAAAAGAAGGAAAACCTCTTATGATTAATTATTGGCTGTATTGTGGTAGAGAAAGCAGAAGGTGTAGCTTTGTATGTTTCAGTGGTATAGAACATGTTTTAACAGATTTTTTTGCAGTGGTAAAGGATTGACAGAACTCTGCAGACAGCCTTTCTTATTTTTGTTCTGCAAGAAACTGCAGACTTTGTAAAGCATTTCCCATAACATCAAGGGGAGTTGTGCCTGGAAAAAGATGGAAAGATCAGTTATTGTGCTGGGAGATAAGTGGTATATTTTAAACTGAGTTCATCCTCAACATTTTTAAATGCAAAGTTTTAAATCTTTTGTGCTCAAGAGGTAAAATAACTGATGTAAGAAATTGCTCTGTTGCCTTTCAAAGAGAGTCAGTGTTACTTGTGAATGTTTTATGGAACTTTACTTTTTATTTCATTACTAATAACAATGCATTGTGTAGACTAATTTCCAGGTGGATCTGAAAGGACTGGGTGAACTTAGCAGTTACCACCAAAAAAAAGTCTGATTATTGAAAGAGGGTCTCATAGGTTTGGCTGTTTGTGGTATAATACAGCTATCCCAGGGATGTTCTAACAAGGAGAAACAAAATGAAAAATTGAAAAAAAATCTAAGTTAAACTTTTGGTGATCTCCTTACTCTGTTCGTATGTCTGTTTGACTGCAATGAATATCTTTGTGTCACTCCTGTGTGTATCTCACCCTTGGAGGTAAAGGTTTTTACTTAATGAAATTGGCAACAGGGTGAAAAGTTCACTTTTGCCTTCCCAAAATTTTTTAAAAACAGTTGTTTTGTAAAAAAGGCTGGTTAAATTAAATTGACTCCAACTTTTTACCAACTTTTTAATCTTTCATAAAATAAATTGAAATAACTGGACTAAGTAATAATGATACATTTAATTTGAAATATTTTTAGATTACACATAATTGATTTCAAGACATTGACTGATTGCTGTAAAAGCTAGGTTTTTAGCAGCTGACAAGCTGATGACAAGCATTAATGGATTTTGCAATAAAGAATTTGAATTTGAGAAGGAATTTTGTCAGAAGAAAATGCATGTTTCTGTTATAAAAATGCATGACAGTGAAGATGGATGCTACATGACTGAAAACACCCTGAAAACTAAGTTTGAAACTTTTTGGTAGAAATTATAAGGGCTTATAACCATTTTTTATTGACATATTTTTCTCAGGCTTGACTTCCATTAAACTTGCCCTTTTTGTAGCTACCTTCAACTGGTGAATTCCAGTCAGCCCCAGAATTCCAGGGGCTTAGGTACCTGAGGAACTGTCAAATGCTGATGTTCAGAGAGACTAAATCCATTTCACTTCTTTGTCTAGAAGTTCGGTTATCCTCTCAGAGGAGGATATCAAGTTAATCTAGTGCAATCTTCTTTTCACAAACTCATGATTCGTTTTGTTCCATTTTCCATTTACCTCTATATTTGAAAGCCTCTAACTGAGGCTATATAACAAAACAAAGTCAATGAGAAAAATGAAGTGGAGAAATAACTTCAGATAGTACTGTATCTGCAATAGAAATAACTTCAGATAGTACTGGATCTGCAACTGATATATAATCAGCTGTTGTAAATTCAGGCTTTTTTTAGATGTATGTCACATCTGATATACACTTTAATGTAATAGTTTAAGGTATAACTTAAATCTCACATTTGCTACAATTGCTGTGATATACAGAGCAGATAGACAAGCTGAGTTCACAGAATCACAGAATTGTTAGAGTTGTAAGGGGCCTCTGGATATCACCCAGTCCAACCCCCCCAGCAAAGGCAGAGTGCACTAGAGCAGGTGACACAGGAATGCATCCAGGTGGGTTTGGAATGTCTGTAGAGAGAGACTCTATTACTTCTCTGGGCAGCCTATTTCAGTGCCCTGCCACCATCAATACAAAGAGGTATGTTGAGGTAGGACTCCTTGTGTTTTAGTTTATGGCCATTGCTCCTCCTTCTTAGCATCTGCATTTATATGCATTGATGAGATCCCCTCTCAGGCTTCTCCTCCCCACACTGAACCTGCCCACCTCCTGCAGTCTCTCCTCACAAGAGAGATGCTCCAGACCCCTCCTCATCTTTGTGGAGCCCAGACCTGGACACAGCACTCCAGGTGTGCCCTCCCCAGGGCTGAGCAGAGGGAAAGGATCCCCTCCCTGAGCTCCTGCCCACTCTTCCCAGTGCACCCCATGATCCCATTGGCTCTCCTGGCTGCAAGGACACACTGGCAGTTCATGGTCAATTTGTCACCCACCAAGACTTGCTGGTCCTTCTCTGCAGAGCTGCTCTCCAACAGATCAGCCCCCAGCCTGTGCTGGTACTTGGGGCTGTTCCTCCCCAGGTGCAGGACCCTACTCTTGTTGAATCCCATTAGGTTTCTCTCCACCCATCTCTGTGGCCTATGAAGATCCCACTGAACAGCAGCACTGTTAATGCTGTTCTCTTTTTCCTCTCAGGAGGTAGGATGTGAGGGGTTTTAAAGATTTTGCATTAGTTTCTGCCTCAAGCAGGTTAATCTGCTATATAGTAATTTGTCCATCTTTATTTTTATTGCTCACACAGTGGTGAGAAGAATCTTCTTATCAATAAGTGTAGTCTTGGAATATTTTTCATACCAGTGTTCAGTGAGTCACTCCTACTACGACTCCTATCAAGTGGATATCAAGCAAAGATAATTAAATATGAAATATTAAGAATGTTTAGAAAGATACAAATTAGGCAATCAAAAAATGCTTCACAGATTTTTAACAGTGATGCAAATCACAAAATCATTTAGGCTGGAAAAACATCCTGTTCTGGCTTTGGCCGGAACAGGAGTCAATTTTCTTCATGGTGGCTCTTATGGGGCTGTGGTTTGGATTTGTACTGAAAACAGAACTGATGATACAGAGATGTTTTTATTATGGGCCTCTCACTTCAAGAAAGACATTGAATTGCTGGATCATGTCCTGAGAATAGCAGTGAAGCTGGTGAAAGGTCTAGAGATTAAGTCATACGAGGAGCAGCTGAGGAAATTGGGAGGATTGAGTTAGAGAAGAGGAAGCTCAAGGGAGACCACTGGTGTCCTTCTGGCAGCTGGAAGTGACTCCATTCCTTAGTCCTTCTGGGGTTTCCTTACCCTTCAGGACTGCCTCCCAAGGCACTCTGTCAACCAGGCTCCTAATCAGCCAAAGTCTGCTCTCTCTAAGGTATCAGTTCTGCTGACCCTATAATTTCCTGTTTGCTGTTTCCAAAACAACCACCACACCACCCAGCAGTCCCTCTCTGTTCCCAAACAACATGTCTAGCCGGGCACCTTCCCCAGCTGACTCCCTCCCTGGCTGTATCAGGAAGTTCTTTTCCACACAGCCTGGGAAGCTCCTAGACAGCTTCCTCTTTGCTGTATTTCTGTATTCTCATCAGATGCATAGAAAATTTAAGTCCTTCATGAGAACAAAGGTTAGCAATTCTGAGACTTCTCTCAGCTGCTTATAGTATAGTTCATCTGCCTATTCATCCCATGTGGGTGGTCTGTAACAGACTCACACCAGGATATCTGCCTTGGTGGCCTTCCCCTGATTCTTACCCATAAACACTCAACCCTGTTGTCACCATCCTCAAGCACTAGACAGTGACAACACTGTCAGTTTTGTTTAAAAAATATTGATGCAGAGATTTGCTGATTAAAAAAAAAGACACTCTGGCAACATTAGCCCAAGGAAAGTGCTTTGTGGGAAAAAAAACAAAAACAAAAACCAACACCAAAATTTGTAGAGGTGCAACTGTTTCAACGAGGCTTGAGAGATAGGACACCTTCCAGGTTCCAAGGGGGATCCCATCTCTGCCTGCAAGGAGAAAGCAAACTATGTTTGGTCTAACAGAACCTTTTCATTTTGATATTTCTACATATTGCTGTTTTGCAAAAATCAATTAGGAAGAGAATGGTTTAATTCCAAGGAAAATGTAAATGCTACCCCTCCGTTCTCTTCAGCACTAAGCAGTCAGGTTATACAGAGAGGAAGAAGAGGTTCTCCCCCTGTCTTGTTCTTTAGGGCAAGTTGTTGAAAGTCAGTTAATGCTCAGAGTCTGCCAAACGTACTTACAAAACCTGTGCAATATATGCCTTAGTTTGATGAAGAAACTGAGCTGTAAGAGCCTATTTTTTTTTCTTTTCTTTTCTTTCTTTTTTTTTTTTTTTTTTTTTGGTCATTTTCTTCCCTGATCAATACTTGATAGTTCTTGGGAAAAAACAAGCCCTTAGATGCTAATATTCCTTAATGCCTGGTGTATTTATTTCAGTAAGAGCTGTCTTGAAATGGTGGGATTTTTGACAGCTACAGTACACTAAGCATTGATCTACTTAAAAGGGCATAATTTGCTGTTCTCAGAGATCTTTGAGGAAGTTTGTTTCTAGTTAAAATGACATTTTCCCTTCCATTTGCCATGCAATATAAGTGTAGTACAAAGCACCGTGTACAGAGTACAAGTACATAGGTGAGCCCTTGTTTTATGGAGAGTGATGACCTGCAGTTCATGTACAAGTTGGAAGGAAAGGGATATACTGAAATGGGTAAGAGGGACCAAAAAAAATCCTATTTCTTTAATGAGGGGAAGCTGTGCAATTCATTAGTTTGCCTGGGTGCTCTTATGCTGTTACAATTTAAGTAAGAAGACAAGTGTGTGAGTGCATGTGAGTGTAGTAATGATCAATTCCTGTCCCCACTGAATTAGAACATTCCCCTGTTCCCCTGAAATCACCAATACCTACGCTGCCTGTGCCAGCACAGCACAGGTATGAAATAGGGAAACATGGTATGGTTCACAGCTGGCAGGGCCATGGACTCACCCCCTGCTCCCAGGTCATTCCCCCTCTCCCCAGCACCTGAGCAGGGAGCCATGGGCAGCCAAATGCCATCCCTCCCCAGCAAGGGAAAGCAGAGCTGTTCAAGAGTGGAATGGAGAAGCAGAGAACAAAAAGAAGAGAAGAGAAAAAGCTCTATTTTATTAATTCTCAGTGCAGTTTTCAAGCAGAAAGTTCAACCCAAGGAGCTGGCTGGAGCAGTCTGTCAGCATTGCAGCAGTTGTGATGGGAAACTTTCTTCACACCTTTTGACCTACTTACTAGTGAAGATTTATGTGTCCATTCACAGCTACAATCTCATCTTGCTTTTAAAGAATAAAATGCAAGATTGCCCTCTTTACTTTTAGACATTCTTGTTATTGTCGATCAATGAAAAAGCTAAAAAAAAAGTTCTGAAATATTTGTGTATGATTAACCATTTATCAAGTTGTATAGCTGCCTCTGTTTTCTACTTGGTAAGGGTTTGCAGAACTGCCCGTAGGGCTGCAGAGAGAGGTATTAACAGTTCCTACCTTAAAAAAATCTCTACCAAACCAAAAAAAACAGCTGTAGGCATGTCTTAAACCCCAAGAGTACAATTATGTGCACATATATTCTAGTTTAAGCTCAAAATGGCTATGAAAGTGAAGCTCCTTCTGTTAGTTGTTTATTTTGCTGTATCTTAATTGTACTGTATGTGCAGAAGTTAACTCAGCAGTCACATTTGGTGAGACATTACCACATTTCATAGAGGATTAATAAAGATACATCCAAGAGTAGATACATTTGACAATTACAATATTATAAGAAAAACTCCATAAAAAAAGAATGTCTTGTAACAAAGTTTTAGGCCTATGATGTTTGGCTATCTGTCTGATTTCAAATATGCTTACTCCAGTTGATGAACTCCAAAGTGCTACTTCTCAATCTAGACTTTTGTCAAAAAATAAAGTGAGACTTCGTTAATTAGAGTAAAACTCAACTTGAAGATTAAATAGACCTCTATCAGTCTTAGGCTATTTAGAAATTATATAACAACTATCCTGTTAATTCATTGAATATTGCAGAGGAGTAAAGACAAGAACCAAGGTCAAGTGGAAACTGCAATGGAGCTGATTCCTCAGGGTTCAAAGGGAGCGTTAAGATTAGACTGACTTTTCTCCATCACTTCCTATAGCTCTGCTACCGCACACATAATTTTGACTTACAACTTCTCTTTCAGGAATCAGATCATGACTTAAAGATCTGGAGAGAACACCAGAAACAAAAATACTTATTTGGAATTATTCACACGTAAAAATGTACAGTGATTCTGAACAAGTTCACCTTCCTCTTCCTATCATTATATACTTTCTTTTGCTGTATTGTTGGCTGGCCATTATTACTGATTTCTTTCAACATGGATCTTTTCAGACAGGAATTTCCTGTTAACCTGGATAAAATAGTAAGCAATCAGAAATGGTCAAAATAAGACGCATTTCCAACTTTGTCTTTTTCTATTGAGGAGGTCCAGCTGAACCAGAGGGGTCACAGCATAAGGTCAAAGTCTCAACGATTGTGAAAATGGTAGAATTCATTACTATGAGCATAATTCCATAGTTTTCATTTATTTTTAAAGATAAGTAGTATTCACCAAATTGAAAGTAAACATTCCTAGAATCATAGAATGGTTAAAGTTGGAAAAGATTTTCAAGATTACCAAGTCCAATCCTCAAATTAGGACCACCAGCACGTTTACCATTAAACCATGTCTGTCAGTGCCATATCCACACATTTTTTGAACAGTTCCATGGATGGTGACTCTAGCACTCCCCTGGACAGTCAAATCCAATGCTTTACAAACCTTTCTGTGAAGAATTTTTTCCTAACATCCAATCTAAATCCTCCCTGGTACAGATTGAGGCTGTTTCCTCTTAGCCTGTCACTTGTTGCCTGAGAGAAAAGACCAACCCCCTGAGCCTCCTTTCCTGCAGGCTAAACAACCTCAGCTGCTCCTCGTCAGAGGTGTGCTTCAGACCCTTGCCCAGCTCCACTGACATTCTCTGGACAGGCTCCAGTGCTTCAATGTCTTTCTTGTAGTGAGAGTCCCAAAATTGAGCCCAGTATTGAAGTTCCAGCCTCTGTAGTATAAAAAAATAACTGCTCCCATCCTTTAGATAGGAAAAAAAAATAAACCAACCCACAAACTAAAACAAAAGCAAGATGAAAAAAAACCCTTCATAATGCAGATGACCTTCTGGTTGTGTTCTTTCATGAACTCCTCTGAGCTTGGATTCAGGTCCAGTGTAATTGCAACTGAAGTGATGAAGGTTTTGTGTATCTTTCAGTCCATGTCTTAGATGTTATGCCAGTTTGTGTTATCATTCTGATCATTTGCTACTTTCTTTCTGCATGCAGACTCAGGAATGTTTAATTAACTGGGATCAAAACAAGAGATCTCTGACAAGCATTATAGAGCAAATTATTGTGTAATTCCTGTGACATTTTGAAGGCTGAGAATAAGGGAGGGGAGCAGTAAGTACGGACAGTATTGAACACCATAACTCATTCTGTTTGGAAACCTCATATTTATTGCTCTGTCAAGCAATTACCAGCAAGTCCAAGAGAGCAATTCAATTTACACTGATCTTAGTGGTCAGTTTAATTGAGTTAGGCCTTATCCGCAACACGTATGTTAAGAAGGTTTTGGTTTACTGCAGACTAGAACTATTGCTGCAAATTTGACCATAAGGTTTCAAAAGATAAGCAATCTGGGGCTTCATACCTGAGAGAGATAACATGGAATAAATGGTCAAGACAAACTGTGATTTAGGTTTAAATTCAGAATAGGTCAGTAATGTGTTGCTGGGGTGTCCTACTCACCACTTTTTGTGTGTCTTTAATTTTGGTTTTGGAGTTTATTGCTGTTGGTGTTTTTTGTTTTTTTTTTGTTTTGTTTTGTTTTTTTTTTTTGTTTTTTTTGTTTTTTATTTTTTGTTTTTGGTTTTTGGTTTGGTTTGTTTTTTTTTTTTTTTTTGGTTTTGTTTTTCACGTTTTGGTTATGTGTTCATTTTTCTTTTTTGCACTCATGGCACAGTGGTGGGACCAGTCCTGGCACTAGTCAAAGAAAACCAGAATATATACTGAAGCAAACACACATTTCCTGGATGCAAATACTATTTTCTGTTACAATAGTATCTTTTTCCTTCTTTAATAAGTGAGTTTGACCAAATAAACCTTACTAAAAACGGAATATAAATGTTAGTTCTAATTGTCTTGTAGACAGCATCATTTTTTATTACAGTAAAACCACACCATACAATAGGAGTATAAAATAAACAGGACTTTCAGGCAGATGAATACAATCAGAAGACTAGGAGAAGAAACAAAGACCAAAAATCAGGAAGGAAATTAAGGGTTCTGTATTTCCAAAGACATACCAAAAAAAAAAAAAAGTTATATGTTGAATTTTAGGGGGAAAATAATGTGCTTTTCTTGATTCAGTTATACTGGATTTACAGCTTGCTTCTCTTTCCTGAGAGATATGGGGCGTTCTGGAAAAGGAGGCCCAGCCATCAAGGCTTCCCAAGGATGTGTGCAGCACAAGATCATCTTCATGAGGAGTCTGGCTTAACATTTACCTTGCCAAAGCCATTTAGTTGAAATCAAATCCCGGCATAGTCTGAGAGCTCTCAAAACCCCTTTTCCTGATTGCTGCTACAAGACCCTGGACAGAGGAAGGCAGTGGAGGGCCAGCGCGTGAAGGATGGGGGGTTGCAGATTCTGCGAGGTGTTGGAGTGCGTGTCTCTTTGGTCAGCCCGGTGTTCGGCTGACCTCACAGCAGCTCCGACACGCCACAACAGGACCGATTTGTGAGTCTTGGCTCAGCAGCCCCTGGACTTTCGCTGTCATGGCCATGGTGTAAATGAAAGAGGGGACTCTAGGAGGGTCAGGGGGGACAGAGGTTTACTGGAGTCACAGGGGAACCCCTTACCTCCTGCCCGATGCCTCAGGAGAGACCTCGGGCAAAGGCTACAGGGGGCTTTTGTCCAGGACAGGCTCAAGGGGTGGGTACAAACTACAGACCAATAAAACAAAGCAAAGTACCAAATGCCAACTGAATTACCTAACTACTAACAAATCAAGGTAATTTGGGGAGGGGTCTCGGGGGAATCTGCCAACTGCTGTCCAAATCTCCTCGAAAGTTCTGGACCTTGGAGATAGTGACTTAATGATGGACAGGGGAAGAAGGAGAGGATGGGCAGGGAGCATCATGGGGAAAGGACCAATAGGAAACAGTCTCTGGGCAAAGACCAGAGAGGCATAGAAACTCTTATCAACTTATGATAAGAGAAAACTCCAAGACAAGGGGCCCTTATGGGGTAACTAGAGCTATACTAACTTATAACAAAACCTTTTTTAAAACATGGAAATCTTGCAAACCCACAGCGAGGCCTGCAGAGGCCGAGGTGTGTGAACCTGATATTTTCTGAGCTTGAGCTCTTTCCAAAGGAAGTTTTTCAACAGTTTTCTTTTTCCCAAAACAACCTTGTGTAAACAATATTCCTTTCCCATAACAACAGATGTTGTTTGCTATTTTTGTTACTTAACCAGTCGGAGAGATGTCAGTCCTATGGACCAATAACATGTCTTCTTAGTGCAGCATGTTATAAAAGGGCTGAATGAATTGTAAATAAAGCCTTCTGATTTCTACTGCCTTCTGACTAGAGTCAAGCATCTTTATTTTGTGTCCTATTGCAACAGAGGTGTTGGCTTCACTGGAAGCTGCCCCCAGATGCTTCCCCACAGTGCTGAAAGGGAAAAAAAAATGTCACTGGAGCAAAAGTTAAGGAAGGAAATAAGGTGCAGGAGAAGAGAGTGACAACAGGGACTGCCCTGCAGAAGTCTGGGGATCTCTGCTGGATGTGGCAACAGAAAAGCCTCACGAGAGATAGCAGAGGCTGGAATACTTTGCTTAATTCTTACCATATAGCTTGCCTAATTATGACGTTATCCAAACTCCACAGAAACATCATTTTCCAGGAAATGGTGATTACAAATTTTCTCAGTGAAACTGCGGTTTATAAAATTATCAGAAATCATTACATCCAGCAAACAGCATTTGGATCTCAAGATTTTCTGACAGTTTTCTGTAGATAAGGTTGACTTCTTTGGTAGTTCAGTACCCTGGGAAGTCTGATTGGTCTTTGAGAGAGGGTTTGCATGAAGATAAGGATTTAATAATGTTTCTTTTACTTCATCATAATGCCAGCTGAAAATTGGACAAGCTTCAGTATGTTATGCTATATCTGATAATATCTTCAGTGCCTATGTGTGCAGTTTAAATTCTGTATGTATAGTCTTCTAGGGCAGAAACTGCTTTTTATCTCCATTCAAACAAGTAGTCATCATACTGCTACAGTAAAAGCAGTCCTTGAATAATCCTGAGAAACTGAGTCAGAATGCATATAATTATAATGGTGAAGTAATTTTGGAAGGAATTAGCATCTAACACATTGTTATTGCACCTTAAATTTTAGTTATATTACTCGGGGAAACATCCCTGATTCCACAGATTTATTTCTTGTGTATCTGTACATTACTTTTCAGACAGATTACAGTGGGCAGCGCAGTAATGGCTCACTGACACATAACACCTGTCATCATCCAACTCAGGATGGATAAAAACCTTTCCAACAGATAAGTTATTTTTTTATGCTTTATTAAAACTGTGTGGCAAAACTTACACCTTTGATTTCCTTACCTAATGAGGCAGTCCTTTACTATCTCAAACAAGACATTAGACTGAATAGACACATTTGGGTTAATCTTACATAGAATATCATCCAGTATTCCAAGCTATGAATGTATAAAGGAATTGAAAATAGAAAAATTGCAGCCACTTGATGTAAGGAGATATATTTTTGCCTCATTTGAGATGTTTTCAGGCCTGCAAGTGTGATACAGCCATAATGATCTTCTTTTTCTCCTCTCATACCTTCCTTTTTGGAAAAAAAGTCAAAATATCATTATAAGTACTGACTTTTAAGAAAACACTGTTTTAAAAGCTGTGTGATTGCTTGGTAGGCTGTTGTCACTTGAAAACACTGTCAAGAAAAAGGGTGAGACAGAAGTACAAAAATGGGGGAGCAGGTGGATGAAAAATTTATGGGTCAGAAATATAAACACACCCACTCCAAACCTTGAAATAAAATAATATATTAAAATTCTGTATACCTACACACATATTCTCTCTATATATAGATATATTTGAAGTATTCAAAAGTGTGAGAAAATACATGATAAGAAAGAAAATGTGTCTACATTTATAGGAGAATAAAGGGACATGCTCAGCATGCTCAGTAAAGCCTTTCAAGCCCAGCAAGAATCAACAGCTATGTCTCTCCATGATGTGACACTGACTAGAGTAGATGTTTACTTTAAATCTTGAAGGAAAATCAATTTCTAGGGAAGTTTTGCCTTTGACCTCAGCAAAATCAGGATTTTTCTTCCTGTTGTTTTATGAAACTATTCTTTCTGAAAGCCTTTTAGCTCTTTTTTTTTATTTTGTTTTTTGTTTTTTTTTTTTGTTTTTTGTTTTTTGTTTTTGTTATTTTTTCCCTCTAGCTTTTCTTTTTATAATCCCAGATTATCAAATGTCATTCCAGTGAGGAAAACATGTATCTCTCTGCATAAACTCATTCAGTAGTAACAGCTCTCAGCTGCAGAAGAGAATAGTAGGTTTCCTCATAGAAGGCTCCTTCTCAACAAGCAGTTTGTAAGGACTGCTTATACTCTGTGTATAAACTCTGGGGTTTTTTTGTCGTTCAAAAACATGAAAGTATCTCTCTTGAGTTCCAAATTATTTAGGCAGACAAAGATAAACAAGGTCTGTGCTCTGATACCAAACCACCCACATGGCATTTACTTTTCATTGGCTGAATTCCCAGATTCTGGTTCCTCAGTGGATATATAGCACAGGTGCTCCACATAACACTCCTTTCCCCATGTCAGCCCCTTATGGTAGTGGCGGATATAGAAGCTTCAGCAATGTGGGGAGAAGGAAGAGATTGTGGTGGGCAACATGAGAAGCTGGTGAAGGCATTTAGGTAAGGCAGGATGCCTGGTCCTTGAGAGCTCTGGGCAGTTTTTCCAGCCCCTGGGTGTTGGAGAATGAGAGTTGGTGTCCCTAAGATATGACCCTCCATAGTGGCCTGTCACTTAGTGGGGTTCTGCAGGAATCCATCCTTGGCCCGGTGCTCTTCAATGTCTTCATAAAGGCCTTGAACACAGGACTGGAAGGGATACTGAGCAAGTTTGCAGGTGATACAAAACTGGGAGGAGCTGTTGACTCCTTGAAGGCAGGGAGGCCCTGCAGAGAGACCTCGACAAATGACAAGGCAGGGCAGTCACTAACTACGTGAAGTTCAACAAGGGAAAGTGCTGGGTTCTGCACCTGGGCTGGGGCAACCCTGGATGTACAGACAGACTGGGGAATGAGAGGCTGGAAAGCAGCACCAGGAAAAGGGACCTGGGAGTCTTGGTGGATGAAAAGTTGAATCTGAGCCAGCAGTGCCCTGGCAGCCAGAAGGGCCAGGTGTGTCCTGGGGACATCAGGCCCAGCATGGCCAAGCTGGGCAAGGGAGGGGATTGTCCCCTCTGCTCTGCTCTGGGGCGGCCTCACGTCGAGTGCTGGGACAGTTTTTGAGTGCCATAATATAAAAAAGACATTAAGCTGCTAGACAGTGTCCAAAGGAGAGCAAAAGAGATGGTGAAGGGTCTCGAGGTGAAGCCGTGTGAGGAGTGGCTGAGGGCACTTGGTCTGTTCAGCCTGGAGAAGAGGAGACTGAGGGGAAACCTCACTGCAGTTACAACTTCCTCCTGGGGGAAGAAGGAGGGGCAGACACTGATCTCTGCTCTGTGGTGACAGTGACAGGACCCAAGGGAATGGCCTGAAGTTATGTCAGGGGAGGCTTAGGATGGGTATCAGGAAAAGCTTCTTCCCCCAGAGGGTGGCTGGGCACTGGAACAGGCTCCCCAGAACAGTGGTCACAGCACCAGCCTGACAGAGCTCGAAGAGCATTTGGACAATACTCTCAGGCACATGATGTGATTCTTGGGGAGTTCCCATGCAGGGCCAGGAGTTGGATTCAATGAATCTTGTGGGTCCCTTGCAACTTAGAACATTCTGTGATTCTAGGAGTCCCGTATGGGGGAAGAATCAGAAGCCCGGCTGCGGGGTATGATTTTAGACTTGTCTCACCAGATGAGGAACATTTCATGCGTGACATGAAGGGTTGTGTGTGACAGTAGTTTTATACTTCCTTTGTATTTGATTAAAAAGAAAGGTGTGGACTTTCCTGCCATTAGTCCAGGTAGAGTTACAATCTGTAAGCAATCTTTAAAAATAAATTATCTCCTTTCACAGAAAGCACTTAAGTTTTGAATAGCAATAATTTTGTTGATGTTTAAGAGTATCTAAGCAGTGGTGCTTGGACATTTAGAGGTATTTTTGCTCACATCACCTAATAATACCCCTTCTGTGGAGCTTAGGGGAAAAAAGGAACAGAAATGGTTTTGATAAATGCCAAACAAACATAAAAGATGAAAAATGGCTGTTTCTGTTGAATTAGTATTTTGACAAGGTCTTTGCAACATGAGGCCTGTCCTTACATGGCTGTGGAGCAAACGTACAGAGGAGAGATGGAGGCAACTGCCCTTTGCAGTGCACGCCTGCCCTACTGCAGAGTGATGGAATACAATTAGGAAATCAAGCAATGTTCACTTGGTCATCCTCTATGTTCTCTAACCATTATTTTGTTGTTACTTATTAATTTATGTAACTGAGTGTGTTTTCTTTTTTTTTACTATTTTTTATTTCTTAATTGCTTTTCATGCTTATGTCACATTTGTCAAAGTTTTTAAGGCCTTGGGAATAGGCGTTATGGTCCTGTATTTCTAGACTACCTTTTTCTCCAAGACGTGATTGCAACAGAGGTTTCCCTGTTATCAGAGTTACAATGAGTAAATATCTGTGTTGTGGAGATGATTATAGCAACCCTATTTCTAATTCCTTATTAACTTTACTGTGTTATGCTAGTGCTTGCTATCATATACATGTTCAGTCATGCACAGTTTCTGCTGAATTTTGTTTGAATAAGGAGAAAGAGAACATATGACTTGTTTTGCTCATAAAGGAGGCTTGAAATAACATTTCTGAGCCTTCCAGAAGCATGGCAACTCTGTATTCTGGAGTGAGGTGTGCTCAGCTCTGCTGTAGGCATCAAGGCATTCCCCATGCTGTAAATGACAAGGAGAAGACATCTAAGATGCTCTATTATCTTGTGCATTCAATTAAAAAATTTTTAGCTGTTGTCCTCCCATAACTGACTCAGTAGTCCTAGAGGTTTAATCTAACAAGTTTAACTGAAAATTACTTTGAAGTAGCCTTCTAGTCTGTTGTCATAGAGATGGTAAGTCTTGATTCAGTGTACAGCCCTGAAGAGGACATGAAATGACCTTAAGTTTCAGTTGACTGGATTGTTACAGTGAATGAAGAGAAGCTGTTTCTTTAGATGACAAATACAAAGCTTTAGCTTTTGTTAGGAGACTGTGGTATAGCTTGTGATAATTCGTTTTGAATTGGGTGTGATGTCAAAGGAATACTAATTCATATTATTTTTTTGAATACAGATTCCAAGGTATATCATAACTCTATTTATACTGCCTACAAAAGACACTTGCTTAGCTATTAAATCATCAGGCTTTAGAGACATTCACAGTGTTTAAATATGTACCACACTGTCCTGGAATGGAGTGGTCCTACACATTTCCTATCTCCACATCTCCTGCCTCTTTGCTGTCATGGTTTTATGTAGCTGTGTCTGACAGACTACAACCTAACTGTGCTCTACAGCCCTCTTAAAATTCTGGTATAAATTTTCCCTTGATCCATGCTTTGCCCATTGCTTTCTTTCCACAAATGTTTTTAAACTATCCAGTTAACTACTAAAGGAAATTTTTAATTAATTCCGATACGGTCTGTAAACTGGGATTAGAAGAGATTTACAGGAGAATAACAGTTAGTAATCAGGTAATAAAGTAATAATCAGGTTAACTGGAATGATCGGGACAAAAAGAGGAAGATTCTTATGTCCGTGCCATCCTTCCTACTTATTAAAATTAATAATAAAAAAAATCAGCTAATAAACACAACCCAAAGAACCCTTTCAGGTTTATAGCAAGCATGCTTGTTGAAAGACAGATTATGTTGAAGTTGGTTGTGGTACTATGTGTTGTACTTTTCCTTCTTGTCTTCATTTACAAAAGAAGAAACAGGAGGGGAAGGAAATAGTACCTTTTCTATTTTATTTGCTGACTAGAGCTAGGGAAGAGTATACTGCAGATGCATATATACTGTTACATTTGAAAGAGATACAAGCTGGTTTTAGGGAAAGAATACACAAAAAAAGAGACTGCATTGAAAAGCAGCTCCTGCTTGATGAAGTAGGTAGCTTTTTTTTTTTCTTAGGGACTTTAAGCTTATTTGAATAGGATTGTAAAAGCAGGAAGCATAATCTCTCTCTCAGACAGGCAAAGGCTGTACTCCAGTGTTCAAACGAAAAGCAGACAGAAACACAAGTGCTTCCAAAATGTTGCTGCCTTGCCCTGTGTCCCCGGAGTGCTGCTGCCCTGCTTCTGCAGCTTGCCCTCCAGAAATCCTGGGTGAACGAGGAGGGCCGCTACTGCTGGGGGAAACTAAGATTACTGATTAGGAGAGAACATAATCAGGTAGATTGAGCCTGTGGAGGGAGAAACCATTTCAGCGGGGAGGGAGGGAGCGCAGCACACGCTGGCTGTGTACCTTGGGAGAGTACCTCGCTGCTGTTTAAGAAAGCAAAATTGGCTGCGATTCTCCCGTCGGCTTCTGAGAAGGAGGTGCTCTTTTTATGCCCGTGAAACTGGAGGGTGATTGCAGGCGTGCCTTACCTGCACCTAGCAATGAGTCTCCCTCCAGGTTTCTCCTACTTTGGAGAATGTGTTAGAGAGAAGTACCCACGGGGAAATCCACTGACCGCTTCCCCACGAAGGTAGCAGGACACCGCAGTGCCGGCAATGCCTGGGGATGCCTCGGGTGAGTACCGGCCGTAAATGAATACCAGGAGTATTCAAAAGAGTGAAGAGCAGCAGGAACGCGACCCTAAAGACGGCATTTAGGTCAGTCGGCTGCCTGCCGGGGTTCTGGGGCTCTGTGCGCTGCCTGCTGCGCTGGGGGCTCGGGGAAGTTCCCCTGCCAGGGCTCCGAATTTAGGGGCGAATGG
This sequence comes from Trochalopteron elliotii, assembly GCA_024734555.1. Classification (NCBI taxonomy): domain Eukaryota; kingdom Metazoa; phylum Chordata; class Aves; order Passeriformes; family Leiothrichidae; genus Trochalopteron; species Trochalopteron elliotii. The sequence continues at coordinate 3,096,793 of JANPWX010000081.1, read as the reverse complement.
GGTTCGTGGGAGGCCACTGACCCCGACCCTGCCGGAGCATCCGCTCCCTTCTGCCTCATAGCCGTGCCTTGCATAACTTTTGTTTTTAAATCTGCTCCAAACCTGGGTGGAGGGTATCAACAGGGTGTTAATAAAGACAGGGAAACAAACAAACTTTTGTATGTAGTAAGTCTCTGATTAGGTTAAACAGATTTATTATTATTTCCCCCCCACCCCGCCGATGGGAGGGAAAAGTGCATTGTATTCAATGACAATACAAGAGGGTTGGCACAGGTATGGGTAATAAATGTTAGCCGATCAAAGAGGGTTTAATTGCTTTGCTAAATGAGCTTCTCATTATGAAGACAGTAGAAAGATGCAAAGTTTACTGCAAACAAATTTGGACATGGTCAAATGAATTACTCAAGTGATGATATAGAAATAGCTTGGAAACTGGGCCATCGGGCAAAAACAACCTTGCATTCAGTCTAGGATAATTGCATGGACATGTCTACAGAGGATTGCTACTGAAAAGTAGCTTAAGTAACTTCATATCTTTCAAGACTTTTGGAAATAGATCTTGAGAGAGTATTTGACTGTCTATATGTAATACAATGCTCCACTTGGGTAAAAAAATAATCTTATTTTCTGTTATAAATAGGTACCTTGATGCATTGTAACAAGTTTTATTCTATTCTTCCTCCTAAAAATGAAGGGGAAATATGTATTTTCTCTGAAGCAAACATTATTTTTTATGTCTCATGCAGGAAAAAACAGATTTTTGCAATGGTTCAAAGTTGAAATATCTTCAGGGTATTTCAGAATTAATTTTGTTTCCTATTTCTATGTTTTGCATCCTTTCCTAACTTGAAGGCACAAAATGATGGTTGCTCCATTAGAAGACTGTGTAGCATTTTCATTTTGTCTTTTTTATAAATCTGTCTTTATTGGGGTGATTAAAATACCATTTCCTGCTATTAAATAGTTTTAATTAATCTTGTCTGTTAAAAAAAAAAAAAGAAAAGTTTTGTTTTTATTTCTATTTCAACATTTGTATTTTATTCATAACACACATTTCTGTGGAAACTACAGACACCAGTTAATGGTTTATGAGTTCAAGCTGAGCTGAATATAGCTAAGCTCTGTCTTGCTTGACATTTCATCAAAAGCTTTGTTGATTTGCAATGTTTATGGACGTATTTATTGAACCTTCGCAGCTTGAACTATGCCACGGAGCTTGTTGACATTGCTGAGTTTATCTCTTGGTACTTTCACAATCTCAGAAGAAAAGTTTAGAGCAAATGAGTTATAACAAACTTGTCACAGTTCATAAAATATGCAGTTAGGACAATGAAGTTGATCTTCTTGTTCATTGATCATGATACATTAGAGAAATCTGAGTAGGCAAACTCAATCTCATCTGGGTAGGTGCGTGTGTGTCCTTTCCCTTTATACTAAGATTTGACTGTAACCTCTTAAGAGCTTTAAAAAATAGCTCATAAAAGAACAAATATTTTCTGTCCATCAGTCTACTTGTATTTCAAAACCAAATCTGGCTGTTTTGCAGCATGAAATAACGTGTTTATTGTTCTTCCACATAGATCTTATTTTGTGAGGAGTGATATATCAAATGAGCAAACAGCAAATTGAATCAGGGGCTCATAAATACCATAAAAATCATTCAGCTTTTAACAGCGACAGCATCCCATGCTCTCTGCTACTCTTCAGAACATCCTGTCTGCACAACTTCTATTTTTAGCCTATAAGATATATCTTGCTATATAATCTACTACTGTTCCTGGATCAACAGTGCACATTATCATGGTTTCAGACACTTCTCTATGTAACTTGAACAGAAATAGATCAAAGGTAATGCGGCTGCCTGGTGTCTCAGCAAAAGCAGCAGAAATCTATGCACTATTTATTCAACAACAGTGAAATGGATGGCTTAAGAAGTTATGGATTTGTTTTTACTTTTTTCCCATGTGAATATTTCCATAGCTGCTGTTAACTGGGTTGACATAGTTGTTGCTTCTCCTTTTAGAACTCTGGGTATGCAACCAGTTATAAACATCCAAAAGGGAAACTGGATATTAAAGAAGAGAATTTTTTTCCATGTAGTTGGATGGACTTTGATTGGGCTCTTGGTTCCTTTTTAACAATGAATGCATAAAGACTTAATGTTTTTCAAATAAAAAGTAATTGCTTATTGATTTTTGAATGCAAATTGTATTCTAAGGTTTCAATAAGTAAAAAAAGGAAATGTAGAAATATGCTTGGGGGAATATTTGCTTTGCCTATCTACTGCTGTGCTATGTAGCCTGTTGATATTACCTGGGTAGACTTACTAGGCTCAAATATCTAGGCAATAACCTCTTTCAGCCAGCTAGTCCAAGCAAGAAATCAACATTGATATCTTGTTTCCTGAACTGCAGATGCATTAGTAGATTAGCCTCCTAACTTGAATAATTGAATTGGAAAGGTGAGAAGAGCCTCCATATATTTATTAGACTTTTTGTATGAATAAGTTCAAGGTGTTTCTGTCTGATTGAAACAAGCTTGTGTAAGTAGTTACAGAAAATACCAATCAGCCATTGTGGTCACATACACTCCTGAAGTGTTTGATTGATGAAGTGTTGCCTGTAGAGAGGAGTATCAATAATTAGTGGAGGGAGGATACAGCCCTTTGGCCCTGATCACTGGTGACTTGCATCCATGGTTAGAATTCCTGTCTTTCTGAATTATTCAGATAATTCAGATAATTTTTCTGTGGAAAATGAGACATACTTTATAGAGAGCCTCTAAATTAGTAAGAATTTGTAATCAGAAATTCTAAAGTTGGTTGTGTGCTGTGTGCATGGAAGAGTCAGTTGGGAGAATCTACAGAAACCCAGAACTGCATGAAATGTCTAGAAGTACTTGAATATATGTTGTAGGATTGTATCTATTTCTTATTTACTTTCTATTTATCAGGCTGCTCTATTCTTATGCCATTTGTCAGCCTGACTTGTGGGTTTTATTTACTTTTTTTAGATTAGCAGCATCTTTTGGGCTGTTTGCCTTTCCATGTAAGAATTCACCAAGCAGAAAGTCAAGCATGTACTCTAAGTGTTGTCTGAGCTTACTCTTGTACAGTACATTGGCCACTGTGATCTATGTAAAAGGTTCTTAGTTTGGACTTGTTAGACTATGGGAACAGTCTTTCCTGCCTTAAGTTACCTTGTGATCACACAAAGTATTGGGATTAAGGGCAATATTAGATTCCCAATAAAATATCCAACAATCTTCTGTAAAAAAATACTGTTAAGCATCCATGTATGTCATATGTGGAACATTGAACACAGTAAGTCTTAAACCTAAATAGCCTTGAGAGGTAATTTAAAAGGCCAAAAAAAAAAAAAAAAAAAAAAAAAAAGAATTTCTACATTACTTTTATTAAGCCAGTCTTAAGCAATTAGTCTTTAAATTATCATAAATGTATAATTCTCAAATACACTGTTCAGTTGTTCAGTTTTGCTCACAACTCAGCCCTGAATTTTTAAGGTACTTGATGTGTTCAACAACCACTGATTTTGTGGCAGATGGAGAGTATCCCTTTGAATACTCATCACAGGAATAACTGTTCCTACCAAATGAAAGGGAATTTGCTGTAAGCATTCCAAGATGTGTTTTACTCCAGTTTAATAGCTAAATATAGTGATGAGAGATGCAAGCAGAATTTCAGGAGAAAATACTGTGTGTTTTGAATTCTAAACTTCAAGTAGAGAGAAGTACATCCATTCCAAGAAGAAAATTTTAAAGAAAAGATTATATGGCACGTTAGAAAGCATCAGTTCACATAGGCATGTCATAAAGACAAGCACAGTCAGTGAAGAGCTTGAGTGAAAGGCTGTTGTATCACTACTGAACTAGCTGCTTCAAGATTGTGATGGAAAGGTCAAAATATCATTTTATAATTGAAAATAAGAGAAAGTCAAGGGTATACTTCAGTACTTGTTTTCTTTTTTTCCTCTTGAAATTTTTTATACACACAGAAACACACATTTAAGAAATTAACTTCCATTTTAAGAAAGACATGTACTTTCATGGACATATTTAGGGGAATATAGAGGGATGCTAATAATGGATAATGACTTCAGTCTTAGTCAAGGGAAATAAAAGCACTTTCTGCAATCTTTTATTTCTTGCAGATAAAACTTAACCAGCCTAACAGGATCAGTGGACTATTGTCTGCCTTTTTTAGAGGAAGTTATGGGATAAGGGAAGGGAAACAAAATTCTTGAGGCAAATGTGCAATAAAGTTATCAATATAAATAATTGGAGTTTGATTTTTTCCAAATTTCTCCATGTTCTAGAAAGCACAGAAAGGACAAGAAATCTCAAAACTGAACCAATAGCTTCTCTAACTTTGACAAAGATAACTATATTCAGTCAATTTACCATCATGCCAGTTTTACACCGTTGTAGTGAATAAAGGCACAAGTCCTGTTTTGTGCAGTATTTAAAATATAAACACTTCAGGCAGAGGCTATTCTTCCTGCTTTTGTATTGTGTAGATCAGGAGACATCAAGCTCCCTAAGTGCTAGTAGAGAGTGAAAACATTATGAATAATACAATATACAATTTGAAAAAGAGTAGCTTCTCGAAATCCTGCTTCAGGTAAACTGATAAGGATAGAATGGACTATGAAAGCTTGACTGTAATAGGTAAAATGAGCATATCATTTGCTAGGGTGGAAACAAGACAACTTGGTTGTGAATCTGCTGCTGACTAGCCCAGGCATTTAATATTAAGATTCATTTATTTGCTTAATGAGATAATTTTTATAAAGCTTTTTTTTTCCAATTTGATCATTACCTTTGTCATGTGTGCCCTTAAGTAAAGACTTTCTTTCCCTTTAAAATGTTCTGCTTGTAGACTTTACATAACTGTGGTGTATTAATATCATGGGTTTGAGATTTTTTTTTTTTTCAGTTCTAAGAGCCATGGCTGGTGGAAGATCTCTTGTACTTCAAGAAGAGACTATATTCCAAGATACAACCTAAAAGTATGCTATTCATTAAAAAAAAAAAAGTCTCTTTTTTTTTTTTTTTTTTTTTTTTTGCCAGGTCTGGAAAAACCTGTTGATTTTGAGTACACAAACATCAAGCCTCTCTGTTCATTCAGGATTTTGTTCTGACAAGGTAGCACTAGGTCACAGGATACTATGTTTAGAGGCAGGTTTCAGGGTTAATCTCTACATTTATAATATCAGCTAGTTTTGTTTATCTTTTTTTATACATGCTTCTGGAGTGGAAAAAACTAACAGGAAAGGATCTGTACATCAGTGAAGAGATAAAAACCCATCCCTCTTAGGATTTTCTCCCCCTGCAATCTGGGGATATCCAAAGATATTCAGATATGAAGTAAAATGCTCCTTGGTAGAATTGTATTCTGGACAAGATTGAAGACTCACACATTTCAGGAAGAGGGTCTGTGTTTGCTTGATTAAGTGTTTGATTGATGAAGTGTTGCCTGTAGAGAGGAGTATCAGTAATTAGTGGAGGGAGGATACAGCCCTTTGGCCCTGATCACTGGTGACTTGCATCCATGGTTAGAATTCCTGTCTTTCTGAATTATTCAGATAATTCAGATACTTTGCTATTACTGTTTGCCTATGCACAACATACTGTGTATTCACTGGCTCTTCTAGATTCAAAGCTTTAAGCAAAAATATTAATCTGATTAATTCCTGGTTCAAGTAGTCTGTCTGATGCCCCTAATCAGACTGTGATCTCCCCTGGCATTTTCTTCAGCCCAGGACTCAGGCAGGCTCTGGCAGCTGCTCTGAACAGCTGTAAACTGGATCATCATGTCAATGGCTGGTCCAGCATTTTCCTCTCTTCCCTGTCCTCCCCCTGTCCCTTTCCTCAACAAGGGTCTGCACTGAGTGGGCAGTGATGTCTGAGGATGCTCCTCCATTGCTGGCATGTTACAGCTGCCTGCATCCCTCCAGTCTGTGGTTAGGTCTTTGCTGCCTGGCACAATTGAACTGGAGGGGTGAAAGTAGCTGAAGCAGACTAAGAACTTCCCAGAAGTTCCTTGGAGTCATTTGAGTACTCCCAACTTTTCTACTGTTGGCCACAAAGCTTGATGATCCTCTCATATTCTCCAGGAACAAAATTAAATTTTGTATTAGTATGGGGAGAAAATAATTTACTTTATCCTTCACCTTCTGAAAGGAGAAACTAAATCTTGGTTGTAGTTCTGAGAATCTTTTGAGTCAGCTTGCTCAGAGCATAGAAGACTTTGAAGCCATATCTAGTTACTTTATTTCTTGTGGCTTTTCCTTTGCCTACAGGGTTGATTTTTCTGAGCAGTGAGTTCCCTAACTTAGTGGAGTCATATTTTATCATCTTGATGAAATTTCCACAATCTTAGAGAGCTTTGCTGCATACTTAATTCAAGCCTTGTTGGTGTGCTGCACTGCACTTAAATCTATGAGTGTCAGGAGAGGTCTGTGATGAAAGGAGATCCAAGGAACGGTGTTCTCAAAGATGTCATTGAGATTGCTGTGGGGTATGTTTGCAGTAGAGTGACAATGCAGTCCTTTTACATTTTAATTCTTAACTGTTTATGAAGTTCAGATGGCAAAATTTTCTAACATTTTGTACTGGAGCAATGTAACTTGAAATATAATCCTGGGAAATTCTGAGCAAGCTCTTCAGGGTCAAACAACTGAAGTTGTCTAGATTTCCAGCTTGTTTTCTCTTTCAAATGGAATTACACAATTGAATCTCATTTTTTGTCTCATAGCAAAAGGAAAAAGGGAGAGAAATGTCATTTGTGGTAAACGTCCTCTTGAGATCATTTGAATTATTAAAATGCTTGTCAATAGTAATCCTTCATAAGTAGAAAGCTTCATCTCCCTTTAACAATACAGTGTATGCTCTGGTGATCGGAAGTGAGAGCTGTCAAGTCATCGGATGTATTTATAGAACCAGTTAGGAGTACTTTAAAAAATGGTAAAATATTTTTTTGTCTGTAAGTGGTATCTTTCCATCATTATTTGGAAATTATTAAAAATAATTTATTGACAGAGTTAAGAAAAAAAATGGATAAAATTTAGTTTTAGTGGCGTGGCTACTAAATTAGAATTGTAAAGGCTACTAATTTAGAATTGTGTTATGAACGTGAATACACAGCACACCATCAGAAACTGATGCCTCCTCTCAAATCAGCTCTCCTGAAGACCCCCAGGGATGCAGTCCGTTGTTTTGGGTTTCCACTTAGACACATGTACTGGAGTAAATCCACAGCAGGGCTGCCTGAGGCTTCGCTGCTGGAGGACATGGCATGGGGGAGCTGGGTTTACTCACCCTTCAGAATAAGGATGAGAGGGATTGCCATCTACAACTGCCTGGCCAGAGGTTTGGAGAGAAAAGAGAGACTTCTCAGAAGTCCACAGCAATAGGACAAGAGGCAAAGGATGTGGGTTGGAAAGAGGAGAATTCAGGTCTGTTATAATGAAAACTTGTCCTCAGTTGTTGGTCACCGGAATGGATTGTACAGAGACACTGTGAGATATCCATAATTGGAGACAGTCAAAACCCAACTGAGCACAGCATTGGAAAATCTGCCTTTGCTGACCCCCCTGTGGTGGTGGAACTTGAACTTTGGGATGTCCCTGCCAGACTCAGCTGTTCTGTAGTTCTACCAACATTGCACAGGACTCTTTAAATGACACTTGGTTTTGGTTTTGCTTTTTTTCTTTCATGAATAGAGATTCTTAGAAAAAGAACTGTCTCTTTAGGAATCAGCTCTATTCCTGGACTGAATGAAGAAATTTATGATGAAAAATCAAAGAAGATTAAATTTGAATATTCCTGACTAAATCTTCTTATGATAGTGTAATGATTATTAATTGGGTTTTTTTGTTCATTTTTTAAAGAAGTCAAGGTAGTTATATTAATGACAAATTTTGAAGCAGAGTTTTAAGAGCTGTTGAAAAGTGGAGAAATAGTTATGCATTATTTTTCAAATTCCATGGTTGCCTACTATGGCCACTTTGCACAGGTGGCAAATCTAAATTTCATCAGAGTTTATATAACAGAGGACTGAGCATGTGGAGGTGTGTAGTAAATCTTTATGTGCAGGATCAGATATCATTAATCTGTTTTATGTTGAACCTTGAGTGCTTAATCCAGATCAGTATCCTGAGCAGAGCAAAACGCAAACATTTTTGTAAGAGACATGCTTTGAAAGAAATCTGTTACTAAAGTCTTCATCTTTTACTTTTAGTTTCTTAGCAGCTGCTCCTTATTTTACCTAATTGAGGTATAATGGCTTTATGCTGTACCAGATGCTAAAGGGATAACATTTTTCTTTCTTGGATAGCAATGCAGTCTCTATGTTTGGAATTCTGTTTTGTGGTTATGCTGGTGTTAGGCTGTTGGAGTCCAGAGCATTCCTTTGGTTGCCCTGGATGGTCACAGACCTCAGAAGACCCAAGAAAGAGAGTTTGAATCCTGGACAGGGGGGTCTGTCCAGGGGGGTTGCCTGGCAAAGAGTCCAGGAAGACACAGGCTTTGATTTTAGTCCATGGAAAAAGCTTCTAACATTGCGAGAAGAATTACGAGTCACAAATATGTGAAAACAGTAGTTTAGCACAGCCCAGGGTGGAAAATTTGGTGGTTTTGGGATTCTTAGAATGGAGCTGACTAGGGGACAAGATGGAGATTTTAGGGCAGTGCCCTGGGTTCCTCTTGTTCTCCCTTGGCCTCCATCTTCTGATGTGACGGTGGCACAAAGTAGCGTAAGGAGATTGGGTCAAAGTAGAAATGACCTTTTTAGTATAGATAATAGGCATTGTCACAGAATTGTAAATAATAGACACGTAACTATCTGATAAAAAGGTAGCGACCTCCCATCACGGGGGGAGTCTCCTGTGTCCGAGCTGCTGTGAACATCTCGGCCGGGCACAGAGAAATTTGTAAGATAAGAAATAATAAACACGTGAGAAACCAAGAAACAACAAGACCTTGAGACTCCTCTTCATTCGCGTGCCGAGCTAAAAGGCTTCAGAGGGACAGAGAGCAGAAAAAGAACCAGCCTGAACCATCACCACCCGAACCACCAACCTGAAATCTCGGGTAAGAAAGAAAACCCAAAAAACCCGAGATTAGGCTATGGCACAAGCAAACCTCAGGTGCTAGTTTCTGATTTTGTATTAAATAAAACCAAATCAACTTAAACTTCCTCAAGAAATAAAAATAAAAGATGTCTCTAATTGACAGAATTTTATAGGTCAATTTATTTCAGTCTTTGTTCTAAGTGCAGGAATAATGATTTATGTCCCATTATTGCCAGTGTTTGCTAAAATGCATGAGCTTGTTTCCTTTCCTGTTTATTAGTCTTTATTACACCGTTCTTTCTATGTGCTTGGCTAGACCTGTGTACTGGTCTAATTTGTTATGTTGTGTGAAACAAGAGCTTTATGAGAAGGAAGCAATCTGTCTTTATGCCTAATTGCAGGGGCAGTCATCACTTATGGAGGCTACAATCAAATTGTGAGTTTCTTCAGTAATTTCTGCCATAATATTATTTAAAAGAAAAACAAAAAGAAAAAGTTTTAAAAAGTTTAAAGAGCTGTTGCACTTTCAGGAAATAGATTTACTGTTGTTTAAGAAGGCTTCTTCCTTTCATATGTGATTGTTCTAAATGCCCTGTTTGGGAACAAAGTAGCATCAAAGCAGCTCACTTGAAAAGCTTGAAAGCAATCCTTAAATTTGAAAATTGAAACTAATTTCTACTGAATGGAATTCATAAATTAATAATCACCTGCTAGTAAAATAGTATCAGTAAATAGCATCTCGGCCATCTAATTATTTTAGAAATTATTACATAGATCATGCAAAGTGTAATTTATTATTAGTTGTATTGCTTTCTGTGGTGTGGGAAGAATGTATTAGAATAATTTGTAATTAGAATATGACTGTATTACAAAGAAAAAAAAAAGAGATAAACATTACTACTGAAGGATTTTTCTACGTTCCCTGATAGGCTAACTTGGGCCCATCAGCCTCAGTATTACATAGAATTTTAACTCATTCCTGTAACCCTAACCTTAAAACCTTTCAAAGGGCATTGTGTGTTTCTGTAAAATGTGGGATTTTTAAAAATGTTTTCTTTTAAAATACTTGCTTACTAAAGTGAATATGGGTTTTTGGGCGTTGTTTTTGAGACTAGTGGGTCCTAAAAGCATATTGAATGTTTACAGAATATATTTTCTGGCAGTGGAGAAGAAGAGGGTACAAAAGACAAGGAATGAGCAAGTGAACAAGAAATATAGATAGATAGACTTGGTAATGTGCTTTCTGGGGGAAAAAATATCTCTCTGGAAAGATAGAAACTTTTCATAACCTGTAGAACAAAAATTTCAGCATGCCTCATGTCTTACCTTTCTTGTGGTCAGTAAAATGGTTTAATAATAATTTCTCCCCATGAAGTGACTAGCCTACAGTAAAATGCTATGAATAGTCTTCATCCTTCATGACTGAGAATTCCCACCTCCTATTAGTAACTGTCAGCATGCATGATTGTTTCTGCTCTGAAAGTCTTGGTAGAGTTCCTCATTAATTAGTTTGTGTACAAACATGACTACCTCTGCCAGTGGGAATAATGAGATGCCATTAAAGGTAAAGCCAGAGAAAATCTGACTAAAGTAGATGAATCTTCATTACAGTCTCACCATATGACCTTTATCAACATCTCAAGCTTCATTACACACACAAGGTTCTTGCGTCAGATTGGTGGTGAGAGTTTCAAATGCTCATTTTTTAGTTATATGGATATGCAGATCATTTTGTTCCTCTTGGATTTTGCTTTTCACCAGAATTTATTCTATGTGTGTAAAAAGTTCTTTGCATAAGTGAGAAGTAACACTTGATACATAAATGTGGGTGATAATGTGCATGTAATCTTTCGAAATTCCAAGTGGACAAATAATGGAATAACCATTTTTTTATAATCAGTTATTAAATTCTAAAGGTAACATGACTTTCTTTATGTGGACTCTGAGAGACATTCCTCAGTGCAATACAAAAGAGAAAGAAAACTATTTCCTTCAGGAAGTGTAAACAGCGTGACCGAGGCAAGTGTCAGTGTAATGTCATGGTTGTTATGTTGGCATTTCCTTCAAGTAATGGGTGTCCATCATTGCTATTTAAAAGGTTACCTTGATAACCCCAAGGAGAAGTTGTCTGGTAGGTTTTGGCTGACCTGTATTAAGCTGTAAGGGTCACCAAGAAATTGGATTCTGCTCCAACCTGAGAGTGCTGCTCCTATGTGATTTTTCCAGAAGTCATTTTCCACCCAGATTGCAAGACAGGTGAGTTCTGTACCATGTCACCTGAAAAGTCTTGGTTTCTGGATGTTTTTAGCTTAGCTGCATAGCACGTGTTGTTTCACTGATGATAGTCCTCAAGTAATTATTTTAACTGAGTTTTTCCTGTGTCTGAGGTAAAGACCTGAGTGTTGACACTCCTAATTTGATCTTTCTTTGGGACTGGACCTATAGTTCCTGGTCCTATGAGATCCACTTTTGTTGACCACAGAGTTAGCTCCCACTTCTCTGCCCTTGTGTGGTAGCTGTTTGCAGCATGATAACTGCAGCTTCCAATAACCTGCCCACGCACAATGAGCTAATTCTTTTGTTTATTCCATTGCAATAATACTTGTAGTACTCTGGGGTTCACGTAAGTGCTTGTCCTAATTAACGGCAGTGTTGGAATAAGGAAGTAGCTCAGAATAAATCCCAGACAGATTGAGGCAGAGGAACTATGTCTGGGAATTTCCAGCTTGGTTCAAATTCTTAAAGTCAGGTGTCCTTAGATCCTGCTCAGTTAGGGAGTGGGGTGGCAATTCACACCAAAGCAAAGGATGTACTAAAAGGAACAGATTATACTGGGATGGGAAAGAGGTTCTTGTTTTGCTTTGTGGGGAGGGTTTTTTTTGGTGATTTTTTTTTGCTTGTTTGTTTTGGGTTTTTTTAAGGGGGGCGGGGGGGGGTGTTCTTGTGTGGTGGGTTTTTCGTGTATAAAACTGGAAGAGGAATGCTGGAATCTACCAGTTCTGTTGCAGGGGGACCCTGCTCATCTCTTCTGTGGGAGGGTTGGCAGATTGCTGCTTCTGAGTGGCAATGAAATTCTGAGCATTGCTGGGCTGACATCCCTAGTTCCTTGAGGATGAGATTCAGATACCCCTGGACTGGTAAATTTCTGAAAAAAGCAACCAAAATGTGTGGGTAAAGAGGCTCCTGAGAGTTCTGGAGAAGTGGCTGCAACATTGTGGTGACAGAATGGGTCATATTATCCTCTGTTAGGACTGCAGCAGATCGTGCATGCTGCACAGTGAGATCCAGCAGTGCTGTGACCCACAGCTGCAGGGGTGCCACACTCTGCTCTGCTGAACTTGACAGTGCCAGAGTCAGAACATGCAAAGAAGATTAGAGCCCCACAGGTTCTTGCCAGGATATTTGTGCTTGTGGTCAGGAAGAACCCAGTGATCTGGGATCACAAACGCTCTTTTTCTTTTGTTTTAGAGCAAGAGTTTGTAATCTACTACTCGTTCCTAGAAAAAGCTTATGGGCAATATTTAGTGGCAAACTCTTCTGTTAAACTGCATAGCTGTACATAATTCCTTTTGTTATTCCCTTCAAGGGCTTCTCTTCGTTCTAATATTAGACAAGCTGGTATGATTGGTCCTCTGTCAAATCTCCTTGTAGGAATAGTGTGTTTCAGAATATGCAGACTTGTTCAAAAGTGCCATGAGCAGCTCAGTAAAAGCATCCTGCTCTTCACATTGGAGTTATACCATCATGCTCTCATCATGCTTTGAGTGTCAGCTCAAAGCATGGGAACAAGTAATAACACATACTTTAATTTTATCTTGTTGTTAGGCTCTTTTTGTTGTTGTTTTTTTTATTTTTTTCTTTACGTGGACACTCTGTAGAAGAGCTAAAGGAGAGTTGGTCTTTTACTGGACTGGGTATTTCTTTAACTGAAGGCTTAGTTGCAATGTTTAAAAATTTATAATTCCATTAATAACCAGCCATTTTATTTTAACATCTCAAATTATCATGACTTATCTATTGAATTGGATTGATTTACATTCAAATTCATTTCCATTCTCCAGTTGTATTCATCTGCATTATATTAGAAGCTTTACTCTGTCAAGGGATCCTTTTAGTGTTTGAAGAAATAGCTATTAAAATGGGTTAGCAACTTTTCAATGACATCTTCAGGAAATGTTAACTCATTGATTTTTTTCTCAAATTGTTATTTCATTAGGAAAAAATGTTAAGGTCTCTTATTTTTGTTGTTTTCAAAATACCAATATTGTCTGAGCTTTTTTCCCTTTGGATTTTGGAATCATCTTAGTAAATAGTGTCTTAAATTCACAGATTTAAAGAAAATCAAATCAATTTAAAAAACAAAAAAAAAGTTGCAGCCCACATTTTGCCCTGATTTGGGAAGAAGAAAGAGCACTTATAAATTCCATAATACGGGAAACTAGATTTTCTTTCCTACCTAACTGATAGCAATTTATGTGTGTTCCTCTGTCTTTTTCCACTTGTGCACACGAGTTTCCTTTATCTTCCTTTTCTGTCAACAGTTACCCTTATTGTTTTTATTTGCTTAGAAATGCCCCTACTCTTAATAGTTTGATTCCTCAAAGATGTTGTGGAATAATAATAAAAAGATATGAAGGCCTTGTAAAAAGTTGTAATTAGTGTTTGTTGATTAGGTTCCTCAAGTATCTGGTTAATATGCAGAAGTTGATCCATGAGCAGTAGAGCTTCTGAGTTTGACCATAAGGAGTTAAGAATGTGAAGCACTTCTGTGCAGATTGCAAATTGGCTGTTGCTAATTCTCCTGTCTTCACCAGTTGATGTAGTATCAATTAGCAAATATAGGTTTTAATGCTGCCTTTAATATTCATGATTCTTAATTGTCTTTGTTAATTGAGAAGAAACACTCTGGTGCACAATGCTTGACAGGTAAGAATTATGATATGCTGCTTGTGTTGGCAGTTGTCCAGACAAAAGTAGGTTACTGATACACAGGTATGTGCAAGCATCTCACCCACAGATTTGTTCTTTTGACAGTGAATTTCCCTGCTTTTGATGGACCATCTGAGTAAGGGAACAGCTGATGGTTACAGGTAGAACATCTGATCAACCTGTTTTGAGGAATCAGTTTGGAGGTTCATTTACAACAGAGAGCAGAACAGAGTTCGTTTACAAAAGAGAGATGGTTTTAGGAGCTGTTATCTAAAATAATTATAAGTATTGCAGAAATCATTGAGACTGAAACATTGGAGTTTTATACATGGTGAAATTATCTGGTCATTTTTTTTATTTTTTGTTCCCAAATATGTCAGGTTTGATTTGAATATGTTTGCTTTTTTACTTAATATACTTTCTTTATGATGTTATATAATTGGCTTTGTTTGGAATATTCTTACGAGTAAACTACATTAATTTACACATTTCCAAAGGCCATTTTTTTACTTTCAAACAGTTAAAACTCTTACTCTAAATAAGTATTAAAGAGATAATCTAACATAAAAATGCAATAAAAAAAATGAAAAAGCAGAAACACTTGAGGTTCAGCTGGAAAAGTGACTTGGAGGTGCTCACTAAAGCTAATTTGATTTGTGTTTGCTTTTGAAAGAGACTTAAGAGCTTGGCTTATTTAAATGCTTTCCAAAATTTTTGCTTAGCTCAATAATGCTAAAAATTCAAGGAAACTAATCATATAGCAGGTCTGGTAAAGTATGATTGATGCTTTCTATAAGAAATTCTTCTAAATGAGGCTTTCATCATTTATATTCAAAGGATAGATTCTTAACTGGAAAAGGTGGTCATTTTATGTTCTGTTATGAACAGAAATGGCTTGATTTTTAATTGTTAATTAAAATTAAAACTTTAATTTTTCATGAGAGCCGTAAAATAAATTGAACTGGAAGTGGCTTACACAGAAAATGAGACTTATCAGTTAATTTTATAGTCTAAGATTTGGCATCTTGGCCAATTCCTAAAAGTGAGTCTCACTTGCAATTTCACTTTTACTTTTGTCAGAGCTAGCCTGTAGAAATTATAGCAGCATTGTGTGGCATGAGCTGCTCTGTACCAGATGGACTTCAGAGAGATAATGGATGCAATATTGCTCCCAGCTTGGCAAGTGTTGCCTGGACTAAGCTGCCCAGCTGTACGCTGTGGCCTTCTGTGGAGGATATTGGAGTAGGAATCTCATGCTTTGTAGGGTTCATGGATTGTTGCTGTGGGAGAGGGGGTAAAAACTTCCTTCTCCACCCCTGCAAAGCAGCTTTTTATGAGGTACAGATAGCCATGTTGCTGGCTGGGACTACCTCTTTGGCTGATGTTTTATTGTTGTAGCACTTTACACTTCCGTGGTTGTGCAACAATTCTTTTGTATTCTCAAATCAGAACAGTTAAAAGCATCCAGAATTAAGGATTGGTTGGCAAATAAACTTAGAATCAGAGATGCTGGTTAATAAAGATGAATAGGAGCAGGAAGTAATGCTTCCCCACAGACTCTCCAAATGTTACTGTGCTCAGATTGCTGGTAGCAGTGGCCCAGCTATTAAGGGGCTACCTGTCCACCAGTGTTAGAAGGACATTTGGAAAGATTTGGGTTCATGGCTGCTCCTTCTGACACATGCATGACTGCATCTGCACAATAACACAGCCAATCTGGAGATCCTAAATGGGGAAAATGACTGGGGAGGGGAATGATGGGGGGAAGTTGGTTTAAGGCATGACATTATGAATTTACTAGGGACGAAATACATAACGGTTTGAGGGTTGAACAACAGTTCCCAACAGTTGCAAGCCTGGAGCTATATAAAAGTGATACGTTTTTTATGGTTAGAGTATTTTTATTTTCTGTTGCAGGACTGTTTACATTTCTTTGTCAAAGCTCACCTGTTACGTTAGTGATCATGCAGTGTGAAGTGATATATCAGCCTCGGGAGATGATGGTTGTACTTCCAGTGGAAGATTGCCCTGTGTATGTAGAAATATCAGACTGCCAGCTCTACACCATATGCATTCTCAGCTGGTTACAGTGTTTTGGATCATCAGTAATTGAAAATATGTGACTGCTACAGAAATAGGGTATCAAGGGATAGATATCACAGTATCTGGCTTACCTGGAAACACATCAGGCTTTGAAAACAGGCCTGGTCTTTACCATCTTGAGAATTTCTGTGTATCCTGAGTTTTTTAAAAATCAGTTTTGTTTTGTCCATTTTCAGTGCCAGAATATGATGAAAACATACATAACAAAAAACCCCCAGAATCCCTCATGGAGTTGTTGTCTGAAATCTGCTGAACTTTTCCTCTTTATTTAGGGAGGAGAGAAATTACACCTGGGTTAATGTACTGAGAATTCAGATGTTCTGGTTCGTAGATATAATCTGATTGTGTCTGATGGAGGGATGTATGTATGTATGTTTGTTTGTTTGTTTTTTGTTTTGTTTTGTTTTTGTGGGTTTGGTTTTTTTTGGTTTTTTTTTTTTTTTTTTTGTATTGGCAAAGGTTTTTATCTTTATTAATACTGTTTTCTGGGAGATTACAAGTCAGACCATTTTTTTCCATTACATTGTTTACGAGTTGGAAGCTGTTGAAAGCCGTTGCACTTCAAAATTTCTATCAATGAGTTGGATAGGCCATGACTGTTTCATCTAAACCTTTTCTTTAGGGTACAGGTTTTTAATAGTGCTTGGTGATGGCTGTGTATTGATACACTGTGTAACAATGCATGGTACATTTGGAAGTAGCTTATTAGAGATACTTCTTCATTTTATACTTACTGTAATTGAAAGGCAGTGATACCTTAAGGGGCATATTTTTTAATATGGTAGTGAGCGTATAGTTTAAATTGTGTAAGAGAAGTTTTACAATACCATTTAAAAATTATCCTTAGTTTCTCAAGGCTTCTTTGAATCCCCTTAATACCTTCAATATGTTCAAATTTTTATAATAATCATATGATTAGGCTGAAATTATCATGGCTCTTTTAACACTTGCTGCTTCTGTGAGCTTTGAATTGATGTAAAAGAAATGTGGAGTCAGAAGTTACCTGAGCAGGAACCAAGAGGTGACATTTCTCCTAAACTGTGAAAGGAAAGTCTTGTTAGTAATCTGCTATCGCTTTCATCATTGCAACTCCATGTCTTGGAGAGATGTGATGACTCAGGCTTATTATACTTGTCAGTTCAGTACTAGAGCAGAACAGCTTCAAAAATGTCCTATTAACCTATCTCATAACCCAGTGCCAAAACACGTTCATCATCTAGTCTATTGCAACACGTTAATACAGCTGAAGATTTATTGTTTTATTACTCAGTACACAAAAGTCAAATCAGTTCCTTGGTGTCAAAATAAATTTCCCAGAAATCATAACCCAGATCACCTCTTCCTGCTTCTGTGTCTCATACTAACTAGAGTTTCTAACCAGCCTGATTTTGGAAGGGTCCTGTGCCTTTTTATTGATATACATACAATTTCCAGTAGCCTTTCTCTGGTCAATAATATTTATTTTATCCTAATGACATATTAAAAGTTTAATGATTTCCCATGGGTTTTTCTAGGTATTCTTATGTGTTTCTATAATTTCTGTAATACTATATAATTGTAAAAAAGAAGTAGAGCTAGTCTTCATTCTTTTCCTATAGGTAAATGAATATAAAAGTTTGAAAATTTAGTTTAATGCTCAGTTGTCACCAAAAAAATTTAGAAAGGCCATGTGGTGAGGCATAAAGATATTCCTGTTTGTAACTTGTGGTTGCTATTTCACTTGGAAGTAAAGACAGACCAGCTTATACTAGAACTACTAATTATACAACAGTCATGAATGTAGAACAGAGATAAGTAATAAGATGTCACAGGAGGTGGTTGGCTTTAAAGGTGGCCTTAAATGGTCAGGTAGCATAGACAGCTTTGTTTTATTTGGACACCAATTGCTTTTGTCTTCTCATTCTGCCCCCAAACACTGGGTGATTAGGAGCATGAGTATAGAAGAAATTTCAGTAATGATTTAATAATTTTAGCATTACTTATTCACTACTGTCCCTCTAGTTTGAGATGGAAGTGCATTACTAAAATATTGTAGCATGAACTGATACCACAAAATCTGTTACTGCTGTTCACAACATACTTAGAGTCAAGGTAGAAAATACTCTTTGTTATCTAAAAGCAGAAATAGTTAACTATGTACACTTTATAATGAATCATTGTCTTAAAAACATTCCATATGGAATGTTGGGTTTTTTTCTTATTTATGTGGTAATGCTTCTGAATACATGGGGTTTTGTTTTGTTTTGTTTTTTTTTTAAGGCATTTGAATCACATTAGGATGCATTAATTAGTATGAATAGGAATTTTTTTCTTTATAGCAGAGACTGTAGGATACATATTTTATGAAATTGCATGAATTAAGAAATTCAGACTGGGGAAATCCCCTAAAAGAGAATGTATAAGAATTTGGATATAGCAATGGTCAGAATGTAATTCCTTTATCTCGCATAAAGTTATTACGATTTGTATCTTGTTTGTTTCTCATAATGACAGAGCTAAGGATTTCTAGAACTTTATTTATTTAACTGAGAAGGAGCTCTACTTTGTGCAGAAGTAGAAACTTCCTGGAAGCTCATCCAGCTTCACTTCCCAGCTTTGTCTCAGCTGAATTATGATCTCATGCATCAACCTTGTCTGGCCAGTTGGGAATATTATCTCCTAGCAAAAAACCCAAATATTTTCTCAGTCACAGTGAGAGACAGACAGGCTCTCTTGCCCAAAGCTGCAGAATCTCCTGAGAGGCAAGGCTGGCTGAGGTTCAGGTGCCTGCCCAGAAGAATTCAGAGGACAGTCTTGATGGCCCTGTCCTCAAGCACAGAATTTACCTTCTTGTAATAGAAATGCTGTCAAAACCATCTAGCCCTAGAGCATTTCTGTAAGTGAGTAAATCATTGTGTTCTGACATGCAAACATCAAAACTGTGGGCTTAGGCTTCTAATTGGCTCCAGACAGGGATCACAGTGAATCAGCAATTAAACACAAGCTGTCAGTGCAGTCCTGTAGGTTGAAAGCATAATCCCCGTGTGTACAGACAGGAAATTGTCAGAAGAGGCTGGGAGATGGCTGCTGCTGTGAATAACAGGGATGAGGGGAAATCACCCATCATCTGCTCTGCCAGCACATCTCGTCCTGGCCGTGGTGAGGCTGGCATGGAGCACACGCTGCCTGTCAGGGTTCTCAGGGATGTTAGAGGAGGCAAGTGGCAAATTAATGAACTGAAGAAACTTCAGACAAGGTCCCTAGTTACTTTCATTGCAGCATAGGTGAGGCTCTGAATAGTTCATACAAGACAGAGGGTGATTCTAAACAATAATTGAATTTTTTCCTTTAAAAAGTTAAACGTAAAAGGAAGGAAAGGAATTAATTTTAAACACTGGATATGTAAAACATTTTTTACTTTATTATGCGACAAAAAAGATAATTAACCACTGAAAAAATGATGGAGAGTTGTTTTAAATTTTTTACCTTTATTAACTGTTAATTTATTAACAACTCTTTTCTGACTGTTATATTTTAGCCAAGCATGAATTATTTGGCTCATTTGGTGGATAAGTTGTTGAAACCTAATGACCTGTGTGCGGGTTGCATTGAATGATCAAATGGTCACATCTGGCTTAAAGCTCTCAGCCCACTTAATGACTGAATTATATAATTGTAACCAACAGTTGAATATTGGTTCTTTTGAGAAGAGCTGTTAATGTTTTGGATGGAAGCTGGCAACCCACCTTCTCATCTGTGTTTCACCCCTCTTTAATGTGACTTCAATGTTGTATATTAACTTTACACTGCTCCTTGTGCTGTTGGTTAGACAGTATTACCACGTTTGTGTTAGATTCTAATTCCTTTTCTTGTATTGATAAGTACACTTTCACCTTGGTTGATTGTATGGATTTCCAATTTTTATTTTGATTGCAAAACAGCATGAGTCAAGGCAACAGTTTGTAGACTGTTTGAATACTTCAGGGTGATTACTTTTGCTTACTTATTTTCAAGTGTCTAAAGTTCTGTGTCTAAAACATCCGAGCCGTTTTACTGAATATTGTGATGAAGAAAGATTTGTTTATATTTTTATGCCTTCCCTTTCCCTTGGTGACAAAATGTCTTCCCAGTCAAGTTCCAGCACTCAGTGAGAAAAAGTAGTGCTCTGGAGAATAGGTTTGGTGTTGAAAGTCTGCATCTACTCAGTAAGGATTTGTTAGTATTCAGCACTGATTTGGGCTGCAGGAGTCAGGCTTGCTTTCCTTGTCACTTTTTTGTAGCAGTTGGCACAGCTGTGGTGCTGTCTCTAGGTAGAAAATGAGGGTTTCTCCTGCAAATCCCTCAGCTGCAGTCCGTGTGATGGGAGGAGT
The DNA here is from genome assembly GCA_024734555.1 of Trochalopteron elliotii. Lineage (NCBI taxonomy): Eukaryota > Metazoa > Chordata > Aves > Passeriformes > Leiothrichidae > Trochalopteron > Trochalopteron elliotii. The sequence continues at coordinate 3,076,320 of JANPWX010000081.1, read as the reverse complement.
GACAGCTGTTTTGGTGAAAAAGACATGAGGTGGGATGCAAGTGGGAGCTGGTGACTGCTGAGAAAGGAAAAGTGTATTGGGCAGAGGAGATCACCAAAGCACAGCCTTTCCTTTCCAGAAAAGCAGGATCCTGCAGTGAAAACACAGACATAGGAATTGCTGTTCACTTTTGGCACAGCTTAACTACTTCATGTCTTAATACTAAATCCTGCTTCAATGTGACCTTTATAACGCATATCTATCAATGGTTTGAATTTCAATTACAAGAAGAGAACTGCTACTTTAAAATAGCAAATCAGAACAAGACTGTGTTACAATAAACATCAGTCACTGTCAGGGGTACCTGGAGTAGGTGCCTATATTTTATTAGCCCTACAGGTAGTGGCTGAGGGGATTTGGTCTGTTCAGCCTGGAGGAGACTGAGGGCAGACCTCACTGCAGTTACAGCTTCCTCGTGAGGGGAAGAGCAGGGGCAGGCACTGACCTCTGCACTGTGATGTCAGTGACAAGACCTGAGGGAATGGCCTGAAGTTGTGTCAGGGAAGGTTGGGTATTAGCAGAAAAGAGTCTTTACCTAAAAGGTGGTTGGGTACTGGAACGGGGTCCCCAGGACAGTGGTTGCAGCATGAAACCTGACAAGAGTTCAAGAAGCGTTTGGACAGTGCTCTCAGGCACATGGGCTGACTCTTGGGCTTGTGTTGTTCAGGGCCAGGAGTTGAACTCAATGATCTTTGTGGGTCCTTTCCAATGCAGAATATCCCATGATTCTGTGTTTGCTGTGTGATGTCTGCTCTGCATGTTCAGGTGGTGGCATGGTTTGGTAGTGCCACTGTGGGGAAGAGTGGTGGATTCTGTAGTTCCCTGCAACAAGAAGGTGTTTGTTAGCTCTGACCCTGAGGTAGCAAGGGAAGAAAGGAAATGTGGGAAGAAGTGGTGTGAGACATGAGTAGACTTTATACATATTGAAGTGGAGAAGGCTGGAGCTTTTTTCGTATTACCTACTTTATTTCTTTATCAGGAAAGCCAATGGGCAGTCAGAGGGGGGAGGTGTGTGTATTGACTGGCTGTGCATTACCTCTGGTTGGGAAAATCACTTATACACCAGAAAATAAACTTTAAACATAGATCAATTAGCTGTGTTTATGGGCTCTTTTAGAAGAATGGTTGATATTATTCAGCAGCATGTACTGACAGAATAAGTTACTTATGAATAAATACTTCCTTTTATATTGGTTTAGGTCTTGTAATTACCTGTAAAGGAGTCAAGCAGTGTGACCAGGCCTGAGTCTTTTGTATTTATTTGGTTTACACCTAGTGCTAGATTTGACAGCTTTTGCTTCCAAGATACTCATTGTGAGATGTTTTGTGGGAAGAAAACTTATCTCCTAGTTTTCCAGCACTGCATAGCCACTTCAGCTTTCCCAAGTTATCTTAAGTAGTAGCTTTGATGCTCTTTAAAATATAACTTATGGGCTAAGTTGGTTTGCTTCTATAGCTGCTAAAATTCCATGTGCATTATCATATTTGTGCCATTTATCTCCAAGAATATGGTGTGGATGTGCCAGCTTTGCTGAGTTCAGATCAGTGGTTTATTGTCGTGGGGTCTGCGTGTATCAGTTTTGGGTTTTTTTTTTTGTTTGATCAAAATTATGAAGGTGCTGCAAACTACATAGATATGGACTGATGCAGTTCCTGATCCCTTCACTACTGCCATATCTTTCTCTGAAAGTAAGAGTGTATGTAAAATGGAATTTCTTAGAAGTCTGAGGGTGAAAAATATGGGGGACCAAATAGGGTAGTATAGAAACACCATGCTTAAATCCTCCTTGATTATAAAAAGCATAAGGATGTGTGTTATATTTTAATAGTCTCTTCCCCTTTCCATTCTGATTTTCTGTCTTAAACTATAAGGGGAAAAGGGTGTAAACGTCACTTTACTCCATAATTTTTACCTGCATTTCCTATGAATTGATGCAGGTTACCAATTTGACTGTAAACATAATCCATCTACAAAGTTCCTCAGCTTTATGTCTTTGTATTTCTGATAAAGCTGTAGTTGGTGATAAAAGTCATTGTTTTAGTGGCTTCTCAGTTATTTACATAAGGCGTTGCAATTCTAGTATTTTATATTATTCAAATTATCTTGTGCTCTTTTATGCTTGATGACTCTGAATAGATTAAATGAACTTTGGGGATTTACTTTTAAAATGGAAACAGACGTAAAGTCACTGAACACGTGTGTACGTGCAAACATTAATACTCTGTAAAGTCAGCAGTTTATACTTGTAAATGTTAGATGCATACTGACTATCCTATGTTAAATTTTATTACATCATTTAGAATAAGAAATTGCTAGAATATAAATAACCAAGATTACTTCCTGCCTTCAAATGTTCTATGGCTTTTTGGCAGGAATTAGGGCTGTTAACCTCAATTGCCTGGCAAAAATCCTGTTGTGGCAACTGTACTGTCTGTCTAAATTTTCTCCATAGGATTTTACTCAAATTTCTTGTATTTTGTAAAATTATAACATTATTGGCCCAGAATAAAGGTCAGTCTTAGTGGGATCTACGTTGTAGTGGTGGGAGAGAGATCTCCTTATCGGATTACTTTGAAGAATTTGTGATTGAGAAGGCTGTATAAATATAAGCTGTTGGTACCAAAAATAAATCAGTAATTAGAACTGACTAGAGTGAGACAAAGCCATGTGAAATTCAAAATTTAATTTGGTACATGAATATTTTAAAGCAAATTTGAACATGTGCTTACTTTGGATGGCATTAGTTCTGGGCAGCAATTTGTTGTTGTGGTAGAGGAAAAAAAAGGGTTTATAAGGCGCTGTCAAGACCATTTTTGCTTAAAATATCCCTATACTTTCCACTGTACACCACCGAAGAGTACGATTTAAGTTACTTTATACAAAGCTGTATATGGAACTTGACCCAATCATTTTCGTGGGACAAGGTTAAGGAGAGTTTTATTTTATTTTTGTTTAAAAAGTGTATAACAACTTAATAGGAAATTTCTGTCCTTTGTGTTGGATATTTCAAGCTGACAAGGAAGCAGGGGAAGAACTGAGATAGCCCCACTGTAGCTCCAAAGGAGGCTTTGTGGGCTGCTGCTGGCGCGGCAGCTTCCTAGTCCTTGCCCTAAATGCATCGACTGCTTCTGTGCCAGCCACACAGAATGCTGCTTATTCATCTGATTTACTGTGGTGTATTTTGCCTACATTATCTAAAAATGCATTTAGCATGTGCCAAAACTCCATCGATTGCATGATAGCATGTTTTGGGGTGGGGAAGTAATTTTAGACCCAAACTGAACCTGCTTTTCTTTTTGCTTTAAATTCCATTATCTGTCCAAATTGGGTATTTTGTTTTTATTGTTAGCAGGCAGTTGTGAATGGCAGCTATTTACTGTGAGAACATCAGGGTATTTCAGGAATCTTTAAAGAAAGAAAATGAGCTGTTTAATCATACTTTTGTTTGCCAACAGTAACTATTAGGTTGAGGCACAATTTTTTGTGGGGACAGGTAAGGAAACTAAGCTGTTTTTTAAGTTGAATAGTGTTGGTTTTTTTTTTCTTTTTTTTTTTTTCTGGAATGAGTTTATAGAAATGAAAGTAGATGCATTTTGTATTTAAGCTGTTCACAATGAGATTTTAAAATGATATGATTTCCATTATCTGATCTTGATTTCATTAATGGCATGGTTTTGAGTAGGCAAAATCATGCCTTTCTAAAATGGAATTTTTATTTTATTGTGGGTTACTTGATAAAAAACTACTTTGTGGTGGATGCCCCATCTGTAGAAGCACTCAAGGTCAGGTTGGATGGGGCTCTAAGTAACCTGATCTAGTTGGAGATGTCCTTTTTTGTTGCCTGGGGATTGGATTAGATGACCTTTAAGGGTCCCTTCAACCTAAACTGCGCTGTGATTCCAGCCATGATTCCTTAGCCATGTTAGGAGCTACACTGGAGATCTCTGTTGCAGATTGGATAACCTGTGTTCTGTTTCATCATTTTTAATGCATTCATAGTACTTACAGAGACCTGGATTTGGGATCAGATGGAGGTTCAAGATGGAAACATTCCTCTCCTGTCTTTAATACAGGTGATGCTTCTGCCTTTAGGTGGGCAGTTACTGCTTTTGTGTCTCCATTTTTTTAACCAAACAAAGATCTTTACATTCTGTTTCTCATTTCTGCTTTACTACAAGAATTCAGGGTCAACACACACAATATAAACTGTATTCAACCCTGTGTGTGTGTGCAACCTGCCAAGGTGTTAATTGCAGCTGATCATTTTGATGCACTGTAACACAAAGCACATTGTATCTAGAGGTAAGAGCTGGGGACACATTGCAGATGTGCTCAATACAGCACGTCTGTTATAACATTGAGATCTAGAAGTACATTCTGTGAGCTGCAGGTAGGAAAAGCTCACTGGAAGAGTGAGACAGCCATGCTTAGAATGAGAAGAGCAAGGACAAGTAGATAGCTTAGGCTCATTTATTATTGAAGTTCTTCAGTAATTTTGAAAAGAAGCAGTGGATTGTACCAATTCTGTCGTCTGTAGGGATGGTTATACAAGATGTGTTAAAATACAAGGTACAGTATAGGAGCTCCCAAAACTCTACTTTACTTTCAGGAATTGTATAGATTTATGTGTTGCAGTCATCTAGAAAAAGTAACTATTTTGTATCAGAAGAAAGAATTAGAAGTCAAAATGTCCTGAAATCTAGAGGCAGTAGCTAATAGTGGCTTCAGAGCTGAAAACTCTTGGCTTAGCCTTAGCAGAGTGCTCTGGTGTCTGAAAAGCTGAAGTATTGTAGGGTTTGAAGAAATTTATCAAGAGAATGCAAATATGTTTAAAAAGCAGATAAACTCCTCTATTTGGGATTTCAGGCAGGCAAGACTCCCATATTACCCAAGTCTTGAGACAGATGGTTGTTTGTTGCAGGTAAAACTTCAGCATGGGTCTTACTCTTATTGTATCACTTATATGGGATTTTGTTTTGCATACCAGTGAGAGACGTCCTTCTGCATATCCTGCATATGCCATGGAGGTAGTGTAGAAGGCCACAGTACAAAAAGCTGATTACAAAGATTTGACAAGAAGTTCTTACTCTCAAGCTGGTGCAAACCTGTTGAGTGATGTTGGGGCTCCTCTTGAGGTGTGTGAGAGCAGCCACACGCAGACTGATGTGGAGAGCAGGTACCTGCCATGTGCTGCCTAAAGGGTGTTGACACCTGCACCAGATTTTCTGGGAGACTGGCCTGACTTGCAGAGCGTGTAGTGAGGAAATCAAGATGTTGTAGGAATAATCCATCTTGGAAGAAGCTGTCTCTGTCTCCCATGAAATTGCTGTGTGTGCAGCTGCCCGTGATGTATTTCGCAGTGCAAGGGCTATCGGAGCCATCATTCACTTTTGTGCTGACACATCTGTATTTGGAAATCTGCAATGTCTCAACTGCCTTGGACTTAAAACATCATAGAATTGTCCAGCTTGAAATGATTTGGGGTTTTTTCACTTGCTTGTCTTTGCCCTTTATCTTCCCTTTTTTTAGTGGAAATTCTTGTAAGGACATTATGGTTGACTATAAGTCAAATGACCATTTTGAGCACTGCATTGGTGCTATGCCCTACTATTTTAACCAGCTTTTGATTGCAGACAAGGTAGTGTAAAGAAAATGTGCAGATGTGGTGCTTAGGTACATGGTTTAGTGGTGCACCTGTCAGTGTTAGGTTGGTGGTTGGGCTCAGTGATCTTAAAGGTCTTTTCCAACTTGAATAGTTTTGTGATTCTGTAACATTATTAAAACACTTCTATCACTTTATGTGAGAAGCAGCTGGCTTAGACCTCTGTCAGGTTAACCTTTGGAAAAACAAGCTATAGAGTAAATTAAACCCAAAAGAATACAAATGTGCAAACATATAATGGAAAAAAAATCCCAAATGTTTGAAAACAAATAGCAACATCCACAGTGACCTTATCCTTTGAAAATAATTTCCTTGTTAAGAGGAGCAATTTTTAGTCTCCAAGAAGGTCGTAAAATCCAAATTCTGATTCCAAACAAAGCAAATGCAAGGATTCAGACGCTGCTGCTTATGCTTGACAATAGGCTTGACTTTATATAGCTGGCTTTAATGAATTTCTCTCAGCAGACAGCCTACCATAGTGGCTTAAGAGCTAAGCAAAAATGTCACCTTTGCTGCTGCAGTCTTTCATTTGTCAGGGAAGCCAATAGTTAGTATAGTGCAAGATAAGTAACCACTTCTTAAATAGTTAACATGCTGTGTAAATACTGTTTACAAAACTTTTTTTCTGAAGGGTAACTAACTGTGTCGTGAGTGTTTGCATAATGGCCTTAGTACCCTGATACAAGCGAGGAGGTGTTTTGACATGTCTTTCCATGAGCAGATGAATAATGGTGCCTTGCTTCTGGTGAAAATCAGCATTTTCATTGCTGAAACCCTGATGGTGAAAGAAAAATAAAAAATTGTTCACTGTTTACATTCATATTAAAAATATGGGATGTGAAACAATCGTGGGAATCAAGGCAGAACTATCTCCTAAAGCTGTCATAAATTCAGTTCCTTTTGTACCAGAGGCCAAAGTCAAAGTATTTGTGAACACCATGGTCAATAATTCCTTTTTTTGGTTACAAAATGAATTAAGCATCTTTTTTGCATTTCTTCTTGTCAGTATTTTCTCAGTTTAAAGTTGTAAATTAGCATTACATCCACCCCCATATCAATAGAATATGATTGGCATTCTTAAAGTTAAACGTTTAATGGCCTTTTTAAATCCAAAAAATATTGTTACATGTAGAAAGAAGTTTCTCCTAGAGAGAATAATGGCTTGTGTGAATGTCAGTTCTAGAAAAGAAGGGTACTACACAACACAAGTGACTTCTCTTAGCAAAAATGCATTTACACAGAGTAAGTAAAAGCTTTGACTTTCCTGAATAACGTGGTAGTTATTTACTGTCAAACAGATTTATTTGTAGGGAAAATCCATGCAAAATCATGGCCAGTGATTTTTATTTTTTAAATTAATAAAACCAGAACATAAATAGGGGCTTCTAAGTCTTTGACATTGTTTTTCCATGAAAGTCCCCAGATAAATCAACACTAAGTAATTGACACACCTTCAAGTAAGACATCAAATCTTCTGCTTATAAATCAAATACTTTGTCTCCCAAAATTAATACGAATATTGAAAATCAAAGGAAATTATATTTCCAAGATATAATGGATATTGTTGAAAATTCCAGATGGAGTTAATATCATAATCTTATTTCCCATATGTATTTGCAGCAGCATGAGTAGATTTTTGTGGAAGTATACTGCTGGGAAGTCTAGTAGACTGTCTTGTTCCATACCTGACCCTATGAAATAAAATTGAGTGTTTAAAAATGCTTATTCATCATGTAAAACCTTTTAAAATTTGGCCTTACCAACTAACAAGTCCATAATTCTATGGGACCTTCAATATGCCTAATTGCAAGACAGGTCAGTATAGGTACTAAAGACAATCAATTATTCAGGACACCTTAGCACTGCTTATGCTTTTAATGAGTTTCTTCAGGTGGACTCCAGTAGCCTTAAAGGACTGTAAGCAAGGTTTGACTCTAAGCAAGGTTTCTGCAATTTATTTTAAGTGTACCTTTAGAGAAATACATTGTCATGGGGTTTTGGGCTGGATTTTAGCCTTTGTTCTTCCCCATCAGTTTAAAACAAATTAACCAAATTTTGAAAAAATGAGAACTATTTTTCTTTGAAGATACCCAGTTAAAAGTGAAAGCTGTAGTTACTTGGACACTGTCCTTTCTCTTTCCAGCTTGCTGGTGGCTTTTCACATTTGAGTCTTTCAGTGCATAGTACTTGTTTAAGTTGCATTGTTGGTTTTATAGATGATCTTCAAATTTTTTAGAGGTCTTATTTAAAGCCACTGATAGAGCAATAAAAGTAGAAATTTATGCCACATATTATGGAATAAGGTCATAATTTTTGCTCACTGTTGAAATCTTTTTGATGTGTTATTACAGCCATAGTGAGAATTAGACAAGCAAGTTGAGTTGATGAAATGGAGGTGTTCAAATGGCAGTTGTTCACTGCCCAAATCTGCTGTTTTAAGCTGTATAAGATAGAGACTACACAGTCCCTTTTGAAGTATTTTCACATTCAACAGAACAAATTAAACTCATTTGGAGAAGAGACCAAGCACCAGGATTTATGTGGGAATGTCACAAGTGACAAGCCCTCCCTACTGAATTGCTTCAAAAGAAAAGTACCACCTGTCTGACATTATGCCAGGCTTAATTACCCTGTATCACTTCTGACAACTGCAGAAAAAACAGACTGATGTTTCTGACCTCTAATTTGAAGAGATATTTCCATCATGATGTTGTTTTAATCAAATAGCACAAGGTCTCAGTTTTGCCAAGCCACAGCTGCCAGTCAAGAGAATTGCATTCTGCATGACAGCTCCAGATTCTCTTCATCACTGTTTTGTTGCTTTCACTCCCATTAAGAAGTGTTGCAACATAAGCCTTTACTTTTATATTATCTCTTAAAGAAAAATTAATATAACCTTTCAATAAGCATACATATGAACCACCACAGGTTTTTGTTCCTTGTAGACATATAAACTAAATGACATACAACTCCTTTTCTTCCAAAACCTTCTGCATCTGTAAGAGTGATAAGGAAATAATGAATCACCTGGAAAGGAGCCTTAGCTGCTTGATATTTTACCTTGTTTTTGAACACAATTATTTCTGTTCATGATTTTAACTTTTTTTTTCCATAGACCATTTGCTACTATTTGAAATTCTTTTTTTACAGACTTGAAAAATATCTCTCACCCTGGAATATTTAATATAAAAGTATAAATGTTCTGTGGTGAACTGAATAATTAGGTGTGTCTAACTATATTTGAGATGATTAGAAAGGAGTGTATGCATCTCTATGGCAACTTTATCTTCTGTAAAGTCTCTCCGTAATGTGAAAATTCAAGAAAATGTATATTTGAATAGTTGAGGTTAAATTAGGAAGATACTCCAAATGTAAAGTCTGTTATGTATTGTGAGACATCTGGTATTTCTTGTAGAAATGAGCATGAAATTACCTCGAACTTGTGGTGTCAACAACTAGGAAATGCTACATTTGATGATACTCATGCAACTGTTCATTTTTCCCCAGTGCTGTTGTGCCTTTCTGTGTGGCTTTTAAGTGCACAGTGATATCCTGGTTCTCATTCCATGTAATCTCAGTGTTTCACAAGCTTTGGGCAACCTGTTTTTCATGCTGCCTACAAGGCATTAACATCTCCATTTGACAAACAAGAAGCCGCAGCACAGAAGTACCCAAGTTAGAATTACATGTTAAATTTGAGATCCATCTGAAAGGCAGCTGTAATCAGTTTTTCAGACCAATTACTGCTGTGACTTGAAATGTTTTTAGGGCATAATTTTGTGGTAGATGTGGTGCGGGTATGTGTCTTTGTGTGTTATCATTAGTGCATGTAATCTTTCCCAGTGGGGTTAAATTCATAGAAATTTGGCATTCTCTCAATAGACTAATGGGCTCAAGATAGCCTCAAGGGTGATTTTTTTTTTGCAGATATTTGACAATGCAGGAACAGTGAAGTTTGAGGCATAAGGAGATCTGTGGTCTGTGCCTGACCTTGCTTCTCTCTCTGGTTTTGCTTTGCCTTCCCTATTCCCTCAAGCCCCTCCTGGTGGTCTGCCTTCATGTCCAACAGCTCACCAGCCTGGGTTCTGCTCTTCAGGTTCTTGTTCTAGGACATCTAGTTTCTCCTCCATGGATTTTCATCAAATATAAATCCAATTAATTTTCATGAAAACTTGTGTGATTTTATGGGAAGCTGGTGTTTTGTTGGTTTTTTTGTTTGTTTGTTTGTTTGTTTGTTTGTTTTTTGTTTTGTTTTTTGGGGTTTTTTTTCTTGTTTTTTTTCTTTTTTGTGGAGGAAGGTTGCCTGGGCTCTGTGATGAGCTGTTTGTTCTTCACTGGTTTTCATGGTATTTTTATTTTTAGTTCACCTTCTAGTACCATTCTTACTTCTTATTCCACACCTACTGAAGGAAGTGCTGGGTGATGGACATAGTATGAAGACAGGGGCTTCACTTTTTGTGCTCACTCCAATAAAAGTCTGTAAAAGTTAAGAAACAAGGAAAACTTCCTTTCTGTACTCTCCCTGGTGCACTGCCACATGTATAGTACTGAAATACAGTTCCCAGGTTCTTCTAATGAATTAGAAGACTGCAACTTCTCCCATTACAGATATTTTCTTTCTCTCACTCCTCTCACAGGGAATAGAATGGATATGTTCCAAATCAGAAATACTGAATTTGCCTGCAACTCCAAGGACACATTGAGATACCTCCCAGAAAAATAGTTATACCATTAATATTACTGATAGGAGAAAATCTTTTCTCTAGCCTAACTCTCAAAGCTATTCTTAACTATAATTTTTAATAGTAGAACTAAAAACACAATTATAGAAATTTTAGCCTGACTGGACTGTGTTTGATAAAAGGGTAGAATGGAAACCGCATGACAGTGTCACTGACTTCTAAATAGGTCTTATATAATCAACCTTGTTCAAATCAGTCATAATTTGGATGCCTTTATGACTTTGCAAAGGAGAATCTTAATCTTCTTCATAATGACTAATAAATCAAGACTAAAACCATTGGCTTTGGGTTGGATACAGCAGCTGAAACGCAGAAATTAAATGGCTTAACTTGTACTCTTTGTGGCAGGAAAAAATCAGATGTTATGACCTCTTTTTTTCAGTTTTTATCATATAATAATATTCTATTACAGTTATTCTTAGTTTCACACCAGTTGGCAGGATTTTTGTGAGCCATCCTTTAGGCTGCCTTTGGGTGCAAATTATGATATTCATACTTCTGGTCTTTTTAGTCTTTTGCATCACTCTTGATCACCCCGTTATCATTTCCAGCATGAAAAGTGAATTATCATGCAGGATCTTGAAGAGGGTGAGTGCAAAAAGATGTCTGAACTGGAGACATCTGTTATATCTCATGCAGTGGGACAGGTAGATAGTATTTGTATCTTCTGTAGTCAAGCTTGTTGATTGATGTTGAAACATGAGTTGTAAACAGCCGCTCTATCTGAAATATTCTAAGCACTTTCAGCCTTATCTTTCTTTATATTTCATGCACTCTTTGACAAAAAATACTTGTATGTGTTGAGTCTACTTTATTATTTTTACAACTAATACACCTAGGTGTTAGTAAGGCATCATGCTGGTGACATTATCCTATGCTTTCCAGTGTTGTATGACTTTGCTGTGCATCCCTTCCTGTTCTTCAGTCAGTTATTTTCAAGAAACCAACTTTGTTCAGTGTGGTTTTATAGTTAGTGCTACTTTATCCTGTGCAAAATTTACTGGAAATAAAAGTTCATTAAATCAATAGCCTACAGAAATACTCTGTTTATGTTGGGTTTTGTCTTAATTTCTTTCTAAATATGTCTATTAGCATGAAGAGAATAAGAGTTTAGAGAGAGTCTTTAGGCTGGGAATGTTCTGGATAACCAGAGGGAAGAGATGCTGGAACTGCTACTCCTGGTTTTGTGTATAAACTAGAAAAAGTTGGATTTCAGGTATCTTTCCATAAATGGCAAAACAATCATTCCTATTTCCCTGACTTCTGTGGCCAGTCCTGGGAATGGCTTCCTGTGGCTTATCCAGCTTGGTGAAGTGGCTGCTCAGCTATTCCTTATTTTTCAGAAAGCATTAAAGTGGCTGTTGTTCAAATGAAGTATTACCGAGGTCCTCCTCCCAACAGCAGGTGTGGAACTGTAATTGGCCATTAGGATGTCATGTTTTGGTTGGAGACTTTGAGTGGATAACAAAGCTAATTTCTATCGCTACAAGTTCTCTTTTATTACAGGGGAGAACTCCAAACCGGGTCAGGCTGGTCACAGAGGTAGTGGCTTATTTTCATCAGTGAAACCAATTAACTTTCTCAACTTCAGAGCTCATATTTCACTGTAAAATTCTCAGCTGTTTAAAGGCACTGGAAACTTGATTAACACATAAATAAATTAATTTTGCCCTAACAATTAGAAAAAAAGCAAGCCAAGAACTCTGGACCTTTTTCTTTTTTCAGTAATTTGGAAAAAAGAAAGACAAACCAATCAACTTTTTTTTTCCCTTGCCAGTAATTTGGTGTTGTCCTTGAAATCTGACATGTGCAGCTTTTTCATTTATTTACTTATATAGGAATATGTGACTTTACACAAATGAATGCTTTTATTATGACCCCTTATCTGATGTTTTACTGTCTCAGAAAAGTTGGATTTTACAGCCCTTTAACCTAGCTTTTTGGAGGGTTCTTCCCCTTTCCATTAGAAATAAAGTAGATTGAATTGTATTCCACCGATTGTATAAAATTGTATTAATTTTATGTTATTTCAATTTTTAGAAGTAGCTTTGGAAAAATTCACATATATTGTTGGTATTTTACTATCAGTGGAATTCTTTTCCGTGATATAAGCTGATGAGACACTGAACAACCTTTTTTCATAGAAAATTTCTAAATTCAACTAATTACGTTGAATATCAGAACTAATTAGGCCTGGAAAAGGAAGCACTTTGGGAATGGTATGAAAAAGAGACCATAATTATTTAGTGTACTCTGATAGAGCCCTGCAAAAGAAAGCTAAGAACCAGAGAGAGGATGCTATGGTAATACACATGCTAAACATGCATAATTTTAGCATGTGTAGTCATGAATAGCTGGAAAAATGGATCACAGACAGCAAAAGCAATCTGGTTTTCAATGCCGTTTTTCCTCTCCTTTTGAATAATTTTCCATTTCTTCACCTATGAGATGAGCATTCTAAGTTTTAGTATAATCTTCCTGCCTAGTTGCTTTTCCTTTTCAGGGCTTCCCTTTGTGTTCCTCTGTTGAATAATAATACAAGATGGGCAATTGTGATATTGCAAATTACAGATTTATGAAATGGTGTTAAATTGTGTGAGGAAACGTAGCTCCCCCTAATCTTGGTTAGTCCCAAGCCATGGCTTTTTCAAAATCACGGTTTTGCCCTGGATAAGACTTGAAGAATTTATGAGAATGTACAAAAACGTCCTTGCAGAAATATGGACGGTGTACGTGGGCTTATGTTCATCCTGCACCAAACACATGTTATATGAGGGAGCAGTTCTTTTAAAACTTGCTTTATTTTGGGGAGTCAGCTGACTTGTGGTCTTCTGGGTCTGGAGTGAGGAGCGTGTGCCATTGGTCCAGGTGGGCTGATCTGGAGGCATTTGTGTCCTTGCTGAGCTCCAGGTTTCCCTTTGGCCCCTCCAGTTTCCTCCTGTACAGGAGCACTGTTGATTTGAAGGGAACAGAGATCATCAGATCTGAGTGTCTTACATGTATTTGTATGGTACAGGTAACACCAAGATGAGGCCACAGTAAATCTGGGCCTTTTTTTGCTGTCGAGCCTTTTTTTTTCCTGTGTCTGGATTCCTGCAGGCCCCTGGAGCTTGAGACCAGCTGAGACCTCTCAGAATAGCTCTCCCTATGTATTTTCTAGGAAACCCTGAAGTCCCTACAATAAACTATTTTTATTGTAATTTTAAAACACTGACAAGAAATACATGTCATCTGGAGACTTAGTCTAACAAGTTTTCTAAATCACAATCATTAAGTGGGGAAAAAAAGAACCCCAACTTTTTAGGAATTTAAATCTTCCTGGAAATATGTCCGAAAAAGTATGATTTTCAAAGAGATGCCAGTGATATTAAAACCTTTTTTATTTTATATTTATTTCTTGTTTTAATATGCTAAAGTGTTAATTCAGTTTTAACTGCAGATTTCTATTTGAAAAATTATCTAAACCCTGGCATTCTATCAAATAAATTGACTCATAAGTATTTATTGAAATTATATGAAGAAAATTTAATCCTAATTCTTACCTTTTTATGCTAATAACAATCTCAGTTATGAAAAGGGACTGAATAGACACAGAAATTTAACTAACTTCAAATTCTTGAAGCTGAAAGACATCACTCTGAGATGCGTAATAAATGCTGATGGGAAATACAAACCTGCTCAATAAATTAGAAGTTTCCAGAGATGCTCCAACCAAGATTTTATTCTGTGTTTTCCTTTCAGTGTTTATCTTATATGTAAACTTAGATTACTTTAGTAAAATGGTTTAATTTTGTATATGCAATTCAGTAGAATACTTGCTTCTCATGCAAAAACTTCTTTAATAAAATAACATACTTTAGTCCAAGAAACCCCTCAAGCACCACTTTTCATTATATATAGGAATGTGTATTAGCTAGCCTGTTTTAAATATTGCTGAAAGCCTGCAGTCCTAACAGCGCAGATGGCTGAGTAACTTCATAAATCTCAGTCTTTTTTTTTTAATGTCATTTTGTTTATTGATGATGCATTATGTAAGTGGTACTGGCAGATTATATCTGCATATTTGCTGTTGTAAATCAGTGTAGCAAATTAATCACTATAATAGTTCTTAATTTTTGAAGGTATCTTGTGACAGGTTTTGACATGGGAAGCCAAATTCTATTGTCTTTCTGTACAGGTATCAACTAAATTTCTTCACTTAGGTTCGCTGAGATGGTTTCAGATATGTTGAAAACAAAGACAAAGTAAGGCCACAGTAAAGTCTGTATCCACTTCAAAAATGAGGTTTATATAGGCTGAAGTAATGGGATTGCTTTATGTTTAGGAAAAGTAGCTATTTTAAGTAAGTGATTAGTTAAAAGGTTACTATTTCTGGCACTGTTAAATTGTATACATCTGCTTAAAATGCTTTACTTAGCTTTGGGAGGCCTTTGTTTATGAACAGACTACAAAATTTTTCAACACAGTCATCATCCACAATTACTGAAATTTCAGTGAATAATTATTAACACATTGAGGATTTACAAATATTGGTAGTTCTGAATTTGTATTTTGAAATGAGGAGCACTAGTTCCTCATCTCAAAGTAAATTTTGAATTATCCAGCATTAATATGTATTTCCAATTATGTTTTTTGGGCTACATTTTAAGCTGTAGAATTCAGTTGGAGCTTTACACAGAATAAACAAAACTGAGGGGGTTGCCTTACTCTCTATCAGGAGCATTTGCAATGGTAAAGCTTGAGTGCCTAAATACTGACAGTACAAATATATCATCCAGTTGGAGTTTTGAAATGGAATGAATAGTGACAGGACTTGTTTTCATATGACAGATACCTTAGCAATTAGCATTCACTTCTTGATTGATATGTAATCAGGTGTCATTTCAGAGTAGTATTAGGCCACTTACAGATCTTGGGCAGTTTTCTATTTGTTGATTGTTTATGAAAGGTCCTGGTTTACTTTTCTTTTCCACTGATGTTGCAAGCAAAACCAACTGTTGTGAACCAAAGACAAATTTACTCCTGGCTGCTCAGGAAATGGTGTCTTCCTTCCAGCCACCTCAAGGGAAAAAAGAAATACTGGGAGAGCAAAGCAAGAGCTAAGTCACAGCTTTTGTCTGCCTGCTCCCCTGGCTTTTGTCTTGGCTGTGCTGCAGGAAAATCCTCCTCTGAACAGAGTTTTGTCTCACCAGCTTAATGCATGCAGGGATAAACTTGACTAAGCTGGACTGAAGTGAAGTCTGGCACACACAGCTTAGAGAGGGTCTAGTTGGTGATACAGATGTGGCAAACTGGATTAGACCATGAGCTCTGCTTTCTAGCCGTCCTGAAACATACATACGCATATATACACGAAAATCAAAAATAAGTAATAAAAAAAATAGCTTTTCTGCACATCTCATCAGTGACTAAACCAGCACATTTTAAGTAGCTGAAGTTTTGATACCATTTCTTCATGTAGGATTTGAGAAAAAGGGCCTTTGAAAATAGTAATGTGTAATTTTTCATTTAGTAATACGTAGTTTTTCGTTTAGTAATAGGTAATACATGTGCTTAACATACAGAAGTTATTTTTCTTCTGTTGGGCAGTGACTCTTGAATCTTATTAGTTTGCACTTCTTGCAGAGAAAGCAAGAGTACTATCACCTCATTAGAAAATCTTGTCCTGTATAATGTGTTTATTAGTAAGGAGACTAGTACAGTGATGTTGGAAGCTTAGCTGTGTCTGTTTTAATGGAATCAAGAAATAATAATTGTTGCTTTTGATAACTATTAGTATATGAAGTACATCATAATTAAGTATGTTGCTTCTCTGCTAGTTAGGAAGGGAAATATTACAGAAAAATGAAGTATTTAAAATAAATGAAAAAATGCTTTGTGATGTCAAGAAATGTCACTACTGCTCAGTTTTTATTTTACATTTTGTAAGGACTTAAAGCACTTATTTAACTTCATTCTAACCATATTAAACAACTAATAGAATAGACTGGGAAATTTCATTGTGTTAATTAAATGTAACAATGGTGCTCTGTCCAGACGAGAGATAACATTTGAATCAATATATGGTTTTCTTACTTGTTATAAAAGAACAAATTGTATTTTCAGCAATGCTTCTCCTTGATAGCAGCTCTATAGATGGATTTGCCCTTTGACTCAGGGTATTTCCATTCATTTAATTATTGAACAACCATGACCTTACACAGTCATTTTAACAACTGTGTTAATAACTCTTCATGTAAATTAAGAATAAAATGTCCTTTCCTTACCTGTTATTGTAAGTTATAAAAGCCAAAACCAAAATGACAGCAAAAAGGGGCCACAAATAAAATCCAACTTAATTTATGTACATGTCTCTCATGAATGCAAAACCATTTTACACTCCTTCACATGGGAATAAGTGGCTGGAATGAAGCTCTAGGGCTGGTAGCCAGGCTGCTCCCTGCTTCATGTGCAATAGTAAGGAAGAAGACCCTAATTACTAATTTTGGAGGAGGGGCATCATACCTAATCTAGAGTCTAGGCCTTCCTCAAGCATTTCAGTTAGCTCAACTTGCATGTAAATGCATTCTGAAGAGTGCTTAGCATATTTGTGTCCATATTGTCTTCATTTAATGGCTTGCTTGTAGATCTCTGTGCCATCACTGGTGCAATTTTGGAGCACTCTGTATTCTATTGGCATCTTTTCTGGGTAGATTTGTGGGAGTAGTGCAGCAGAGGTCAGCATGTCAGCCCACCTTGTAGAGAAAAAATTGGGTGGACTTGTTTTGGATACTTGAGTATTAGCTGTGGTGCAGAATATATGTGGAACAACTTTTGGCTGGTGAGACTTTTTGTACCAGTGTGTTTGCAGACGCAGAAGTGGCAGAGGTGGCAGTGCTTACCTGGCTTCTCACAGGAACAGTGAGTTTTTAGTAAGGTGCAAAATACAGAGCAAGAGGCATTGCCTTGAAGTGTTAAAGGTGGTGGAGGGTGAATACATAAAATATGTTAACACAATATATGCTTAACACATTCAGGCATTTTCAGTCTTCAGATAAATGGTCAGATTTTTCAAAGAATTTCTACTCCTAATACATTTGTGAAGTAACCAAAAAGTTCTGAATGGTTGGACTCGTTACTTTAAATATTTGTTGGGAGATGACTATTTCATTACAGGTCTCCTGTACCTTGTGTATACATCTTGCAGAGAAATGTAGAGGCAATACTTAATGGTCGAGGAGAATAGTTTGCCAAAAAATAGTCAGGGGTAGGAAGAACACACACAATCTCCATGGTCTTTGTTACATGTAGCAGCTCTCAGAAATGTAGTTAATGTATTTTAATCACCAGGCCTAATTGCAGTTTGTAAAGTGAAGATGACAGCTAGTAATAGCATTGAAAAGAAAAACCCAGCTGCAGTGTAATACACACTATAGAAGTTAAAAAGAGCTGCTTACACATATAGGTTAAAGTTTATGTTCCTGGAATAAATAATGAATTAAGGAACAAGAACCAGATTTAATGCTCACTTTAGTGTCGTTAGAACTGAAAATGATCTCCAGGAATACTTAGAAGGGAGGTGAACACTTGCTTGAACAGTTTAATAAATGTCATCAAACGTCACTGGATGTATGTGCCATCTTTCAGAATTATATGGAAAGCTGTGCTAATGTACCAGTTCTGTAGAGATGTGGCTGCCTGAACACTTGCACAAATGAACATCATATGGGTAAATATTTCACTTCTATCACAGCCAAGCAGTTGCAGACCTCTGATTTATCTGAAGGTCAGAACCCCCTGCAGAAACTTCAGTACTTTAACCATGTGTACCCTTGGGTATATGTGTGTATGCCTGTGTGTTTGAACTGGTGGTTTGGGTAGTCTTAAGATACATTTCACTTCAATACAAATACTGCAAAACTCGAATATGGATGCCTTTGAAAAGTACCTCATGATGATTTACTATTTGCAACTGCTTCTGAATCACCCCATTGATGTCTTGGTAATTTTAGTCCTCTGAATGTGCATAGAAAGTCTCCCTATCAGATTTCTAGCTAAATTTCAATATTCTAGAATAAGTATTAATTGATCTACATTCATAACTGTATGGTGTAAGTAAGTGCACAGCATTTCAATACCTTAAATGCTTTTTACAGCATTAATTAATTTTCTAAAGCAGCATTTAATATTAAAATAATTAATTCTGTAAAGTAATATCTAATCTCAACTTTTAAACTTGTAGAATGCTTATGTTTCTGTCAAGGCCTGAAGGAAAAATCAAAGGCAACTTTTGAGGGTTTTGATCTGCTACTTTCACTGCAATCATAGTAACTGTGTGTTCCTTAGAATAGAAACATTTTCAAAGATGTAAAGTTCTATGGAAAATATAAATTAAATTAAATAAAAGCTTGGGAATGCTATTAAGCTTTACAGACTGATAAAGGACTATAATTCCATAATTTACTTATTTCTTGGTGCTGGCATTATACTTTTTGCAGTCATTTCAATCTACATTGCTTAGACTGCCAAGACTGTAATCCTCACTAATGAGAATAATCCAGTAACATGCATCATTTCAAGCAATGACACTGATTTTTCACCTCCTTCCAGCCAGAATGGAGACTTGGCTGCCCAATGTCTGTGAAATAGCAAAGTACTTTCTTTTTCTTCTCATATTCCTTTCTGTATGTACAGTATTATTTTATTTATATTTTTCAACGTTGAAAGATAAAGTAGGCTCCTCTGTGTTCTAGCAGAGTCTTGAACTACAAGGAGTGCTGTGGGGAATGTCTTGACAGTGCAGTACATTGAAAAGTAGGTGTACATCTGTTCCATTTTAAAATAAAAACCAGCGGACCCTTAAATGCTCACCTTAAATCGAGTGCATTTAAATAAATCAACAACCAAAAGGAAGATGACTTAACTGTTTGCTTCTGAGACTATAACCTTTTCTAATATTTTAAATATATAAGTCCTGATGATGACCTGTTTTATTGGCTGATTGAATGTTACATATTTTGTGTGAGATTTGTGTTGTACAAGGCAAAGATGACAGCAAAAAATATTCAAAAAATAAAGCAGAGAGCGTGCGTTTCTCTGACTAGTATCCATATAATATAATTACAGCTCTCTTGTAGTGTGAATGCACTTTTATAGAAACATTGTCCTATTTCCATTTAGTAACATATTTTTTTTTTTTTTACTGTGTAAATACTTGCTTCTACTTGAAGATAACTTAAGCCACATTGTAGTCAGTTTTAAAATTTTGTCTTCATATTGCTTCTCTATCGTACTTCTTTCTTTATCTCACTGAGTACTTCTTTCAATATATTTACTGTTAGCACTGAAAATTGTTTTCTCATGAACACACCTAACTTCATGGTGAAATAGGAAATGTTAGGGTTAGGGTTCTCTGTTTAAGTTTGTAGTTTGGCTAACTTTGCTTAGTCCAAAATTTCAGCATCCGGTCAATCTGTGTTCTGGGTAGCTTCTTACCATGTGTAAAACCTAGCAGGGAACAAATATCTGCATTACATTCTATTAAATACTATCTGCTTGCCTGATTATATGAACAAACAGAGTTTAGAAGCTATCTTAAACTTTCTTCATGTCCTTGAGTATCACATTTGGCTACAGTTAGAACAGAAATAATTTAAAAAGAATGATTTTTTTTTTATGCATAATGATTTCCTTAGCTGTTAAACAAGTTAATATGGAGAATTGTGTATTACCAAAGTTATTTTCTATTTAAGACCTAATTTTCAATAGAGGAAACATGTCAAAGACCTGAAATTCATTCAATTTCCTTATTACTGGAAAGTAAAATAGAAGCATGCAAAATTTTAAGACGTCCATTTCCATTGCTTAAAATGTCACAGTCATGCCAATTTGACCTTTGTAAATTGTTTTGAATTAATTGTAAATTGTTTCCATGTTACTTTTATTAATGTAGCTGCCTTCTGCATGATTTTCAAGTTCTTTCATTATAAGAATGGCAATATTTTTAATTTCCAAAACTGGTATTTGGTTGCAAACCCTCTGGGTCCTGCTGAAATGTTAGGTGGAGCCTGAATGTAATAGAATCATTGTTTCTGACAGCTAATCAGATATCCAAATGATTTAACCTCTGTGTGTCATTGTCATCAAGCTGATGATGCTGATGAAGAATGCCTGACAATTAGCGATGTAGAAATACCAAAATAACAAAGACACTATTTATGTGGTTGCTAAGTTAGTTGTTAGGTGTTGCAAATATTAGGGGAGTAGCCAACTCATTCCTCACTTCTCAAAATTCTCAGAAATAACTTTCTTTTTGGTTCTTGTGTTGGCCAAAGAATATTTGTTTTGTGAGCTGAGTAAAAGGAGCAGAACACTGTAGTCATTCTGGTTTTCTTGATCTTCATGCTCACCAAATTAGCCTAAAGATCCATTGCACAGTGGATGGTAGATGCCAGCATGAGATTCACCCAGTATTCTGATTTGTAAGGGGCTCACAAGGATCATTGAGTCCACCTCTTAAGGAAATACTCCGCACAGAGACTGAACCCACAATGTCAGGTGTTTTTAGCACCATGCTCTGACCAACTGAGCTCATCTCAGCATCTGCATGTCAGTAATTAGTCATTACTGAAGCTAAACACTGCCTCAGGATACTCGTGCTCAGATCCATCTGAATACCTTCCCACCATTAATCTTTATAAATCCCCTTTTATCCTTTTACACATTAGGATTTTATATGCGCAGGAATTCTACAGTGTAACTGTGAACTGTAGAGTGAGCAGGTAACCAGATTCAAATTTTGGGGTGTGAAAACATTAAAGAAGCTAAAGAGTGCACAAAGAAGTTGTATTCATAATAAATTAAAGGAGGAGTATGAAGAAAATAGGAATTATACCTGATTTAAGCAGGGAAAGAAGGTGTATGTTCTCTACTGTGTTCACATAGAACTGTTTTGTATTGTGGTATCTGAACTTCCTGAGAATTAATGGATATAACATTTTTTGATTCATTCTTAACCATTATGCTCTAATTTCAGTGAATTTCCTTTGGTTCATGTACAGGTTTTTAGTAGCTGTCAAAGCCACAGTGTAATAGTTTCAGCCTTGTTGGCTGACATTTTATCAGTAGTCTTTTTAGCTGAATCCTCATTTCTTCTCTCTTTCCTCTCCCAATAAATTATCCATACATTTTAACATTCATTTTAACATATTTTTCCTTCCTTCCCTTTCTCTGCTGGCTTATGAGTTTTCTATGCTGAATATTTTCACCTGGTCTTTTGTACATCCTCCAAGATAGAAGGCCAAACTGAAATTCCAATATCTGTTCACTCTGTTTCTCTATTAGGACGAATGTGATCAAAATATCTATGCAGATTGGTTAAGGTGCCTCTAAAAAGCATTAGGCTACAAAGAAAATTAGTCTTCTTTACTGTTGCAAAAACATCGGGATAGAATGACAATATGTTTCTTCAGTGTAGTTTATGATCTTGTGAAATGTCACACTTGCCTTGAGTTGTCTAGACTGGAAAAGAACAGCTGTAAAAAGAATGACAAATAGATGTTTTTCTTATTTTTCTGTAGTGAATCTATATTAAGGAAACACAGCTCCTCTCAGTAGAGCTGATGAGTTGGCACTGAGTTGAAATAAAAATCGATGTTTATAATAGGTAACTGTCCTAGCATGAATACTAATATTTCTTAATCTTCACTTAATGTTATAGATATGAAATCCTTCATTGAAAGTAGTTCTGAATGATGTATGCAATGAAAAAAAAAAAAAAAAACCACTGATCAATGTACAGAGTACATATAGGTAGCAAATATGTTAGTTGTCTAAAATGTTCATGTCTGGTACAGCCAGAAAATCCTACTTTCAGATTGGAGGGCACGAAATCTGACAGGATAGAAATGCAATTTGTTATTGCAAATAGTCTTGTAACTTGCTCAGACAATGCCCACTTAGTGAGAAGATGAACAATACTCATATTAAATCTAATTTTAATAAATATTTCACAAGTGCTTCAAATATTCTAAAGTGGAGTAAGAATTTCAGAGACATGTTACAAAATGTAATGATGTTATCATTTTAAAAATTGCTCCTCCCTTTACTTTTCCCCCTACCCCAGAATGGAAAAAGTTCCCCAAAATATGGATAAGGGAATTATGCTTATCCTCTTTCTTCCTTGCTATCTTACTGTCCCTGTCCACTTTATTTTTACCAGTTCTTTCTACTCCACTCTCCCAAGGTAAATCTAAGATGTTGAGCTTTGTCCCAATGTGTGGATGAAAAATGGGTTTAGCCCCAAACTGAGTATTCAGTTCTAACAAATGCACTAGTGTCAGGCAGATGAATTTTGAATAGGATTTCTATCTATTTGCAGTTAGTTCTGTAGACAACTTAAAAATAATCTGAGAACCTTATGCAAAGTTGTAAACATGTGTTTAACAACACATAGCCAATTATGTTAAGTGTATTGTTTTATTTTAGTGTATTAGATAATAAAATATTCTTAAGCAGGACCTGTGCCTGACTGCTTAAGAAGAAACACATCCTGTACTTCTGAGTGTCACAGGCTGCCCCCTCTCAGTGGGGTACTGGAGAGGCAGAGATTGGACCACAAGCCAATGCTGTTGTGTAATTTGATGGACAAGGGTGGTATCTCACCTTAAATGCTTCTCTTGTCTTCAGATTTCTACAGCTTATAAAAGCCTGTTCTCTATAATGATAGCTTTTCCCCCACTGGATGCTGGGTAAAAACACAATTTGAACTATTGGTGGCTCTGAGCACATTGCTGAGTTCTAACTTTAATAAGTTTTGTCTTAAAAAATCTAAAAAATGCATATTCTTTGTAACAGTTGTCAACATCATTGTGATGAAGTCTAAAAATCATTTCTGTTGTGCTCTCATTTTTCACCATCTTAGAGGCAAAAGAGACAAACACCTCCCCCATTCTTCCAATATGAATGTTTTTTCTTTGTGTGAGAACTGAACAGTCACTTCCCAAATAAAGCTGTTAAATGAAAAACAGAAGCCTCAGAAAGGAGCTGAAGGAAGAACAGTCTGCAGTAAACATTGTGGCTGTTCGCAAGGTGTTGCTTATGAGCTGTCTAGAAATTCAATTATTTCCTTTTTCTTTTCAGGAGTGTTTGATATTATAGGGCATAAGGAATACACATTTAACATTCTTTGTAATTCAGATTTTCTGTGACGTGCTGGTATTTAGACTTTTATGTCATTTGTATTAGCCTTCAGTTGGAGTTTTTCCAAATATGGGGTAGTACTGGACAGTTGTGTGCAGTATGCCACATATTCAGATCCTAACCTCTATTCCTCAAAATTTAAGATCTTTCAGTCACTTGTACAATTGAACCACTACAAACAGAACAAAGTAGCTGTGAGATCAGAAAGGGTATAGGGGAATTAAATTCTATTCCATTGGCTTCCCCCCCACAATTATCACTATCAACAAGGGCTTTACTCTTTGACTGTCCTTTCTTTTCTACCCTTGGAAAGTGGAGGATGCTTGGGAGTGGTGAAAGGATGCCAAGAGACCTGACAGCATGAAATCTGCAATAGTTCTTTCTGAATTAAATAAATCATAACTATAGTTTAAATGCATTCATCATTACTTTGTCTACTTCAGGTGAGGTGAAACAGGAGTGGAAAACACAGTTCACTTCCCTTTAATTTACACAGCTGTTCTTAGAGGCATGTGTTCTTTTCTTTGAAAATTTCTCAAATGTTGTATAGTAAGATGAATTCTAGTTGTGGACCAGTTGATGCTGTCAGCTTTGTAATGACAGTATCTTCACCCTAAGAATAGAGTGTGTGTATTGTAAACCATTGCATACTAACACCTTGGTCTCATTAATTGCAAACTTCTCTGATACATTCTCTGATGTCCCAGTGGCAGCTCCTTCTAATTAACTGAGACACTAATTGGGTCAGATGAAATAAAGTAGACAGCAGTCAGTCAAGCAGACTAGAACAGCCTGTTCTCTAATTTCTTTTGACAGAGGAACAAAAAAAGAGCTTGAAATATTACAGAATAGTGCTAGCTACCACAGTGTACTTAGCATGGTTGTTTGCAATGAATATTTTAATGCAAACTGTAACAAATGTTGGTCCTTCACATATGGTTAACCCATCCTCCTCTGTGTTCTGCATGTGTGTGACGTGAATTTTGAAAGTCTGCGACCATGTAAAGCATTTGCCTGATTTTTAATTTTTTTCTATAGGAGCAAATCAGAAAATCTGGGACAATATACATAAAAATCAAAGCAGTTCAAAGCTTTGCAACTATGCATCACTAGATGGCATTTGCTGAAAACAGAACAACAATTTCATTTTCACATCAGAAGGCTAAGTGAAACACTCGATACTAATGTCATGTTTTAGACTCTGATTACCTATTTTAAATCCTGATGCTTCTTTCAGCTTCATTTGTTATTAGTTGAAAATCTGTAATTCAGAAAGTTTGTGGGCTCCTATGTCCTATTTTTCATATGTTCCTCTCTGGCTGGCTCATGAATTAACGTTACTGTCCTTGGTCTCCTGTCCTCTGTTGCTCATATCTGAGCAAAAATAGTAACCTAGATGGTAAAAATCTCCAGCTAAGGAAGAGGTACAGTCTACCAGTAAGCATTTATCTGCTGTTTTCTGACAAAAATAACTCTAGTTTTCATAAAGGTTAAAAAAATGAAAATTGTGGGTAATTTTATCTAGTTACATAACCTTGATTTTTTTATTTCTAGTAATTAATCTCTGTTCTAGTAATACTTCCATGCAGTCCCTCTGTCCCAGCTTACTCTGAGATGGGCTGCTGATCAGCTAAATGCTGACCTCTCTTCCAAGGTTTAAAAAGCACAAACAAAAAACCCAAGAACTCCTAACCCCTCTGTCATGACGAGCCAACTTCAGTGTTGGCCACAACTCCTTTACCACAGTTTTCCTCTTCCCAGTTCTCATGGAACTCTCCTGGTGAAAACCATAAAACCTAGAGCCAGTTAAAGTTTTTTCAGAACAAGTTTCTTATATTGGGGGATTTTTTTGTTGTTGTTGTGTTTTTGTTTTTTTTTTTTTTTTTGGGAGGGGGGGATGTTTGTTTTTTTGTTTGTTTGGTTTTTTTTGTGACATTGCTGAAATACAGGTGCTGCCAGTGCTGCTCATTTCTGGCCTGTGACTTTTCCCCCAGTGGTGACAAGGACATTTGTAGTGCTGGGGTCTCTTTGAGCTGGCTGGTTAAACAGCAGCCGAGGTGAGAGCACTCGCTCTCACTTTGAGTTAGTTTCAGCAATTCTCAGATCCTTGGTGCAGAGGACTAACAATGCTTATTGCAGGTTGTCACTGAGGGTGCAGTGCACACAAACCAATTTTATTAGTGTCTAACTGAGGAGGATTTTCTGCTGCTGGCTGTTCAATAGGGCTCACTGCTGCCAGTCCACAGCTGGGCCTGTCCATCTGTCCTAATGCCACTGTCCTTCCTGTGCAGAGTGTGGGAATATCCTTTAGCTCAGAGGGGAGAAAAAGGGTTGATACTGATTCTCGCTGTCTTCAGTTAATAATTCCCATTTTCTCTGGGAAAGAACGAAAATGTGTTAAGAGTAAGAAACTCTGAAACCAGAGTTACTACAGTCAAGATGTATTTAATCTGTTTACCAGGTCTAGTCACTCTTCAAAGAAGTTATATGTTTTTTTTTTTCCTAAAATGTCAGTCAGGTTCTTTTGTTCCAGTCAGCCCAACAACCAGCAGGAGGGCTGGGCAGCAAACATTGCCTCCTTCCTCCGAGCACATTGAGATTTCTGCTAATTGACCTTACAAATTATTAGTTGTTCTTGAAAGATGAAAAGATCAAAGTATCTCTCAGCAGCTGTGGTAAAAATTGCAGGTGTGGGCTGTGGAGTTGCAATAGATTTTATATATAGCAATAATAGTAGTGGTGGTAAATCTATGTGGCAAAAAGTCTTTCTGTTGATTTGATATAGTATACATGATGTATTAGCAGCATTTAACTTGTGCTTCCCTAATCTGTAAACAAGAAAAAAAAAGTCCTGTTCAAATGAACCAACAAGAAATATTACGTATTTTCCCCATATATACTCATTTGACAAGGTGAAGTTAATATTGACTAACTCCTACTTTTCTTTCACATTTTGGTAATACCAGGATCCTCCCCCATTAATTTAGTCCATTTTGTAGCACTAAGATTTATCCTGCAAGTGAATTTTGTCGCTTTCAACAACAACAACAAAACCCAAACAACCCAAAACAAACAAAAACCCAAAAACACTACAAAGCCAAAAAAAAAAACCCTTGACAAACAAACCAACCACAGAACCAAATATCTTTTAAATCATGATTGGTATTTTTTCGAGGTACTTGGATATACTGGCAACATGATTTCATTGGTGGCTGACTGCAAAAAAGTGGATAATACAATTAAATCAAACAATACTCTACAAGTTCCAGAAAGCAGCAGTGGTTTCAGCTGGTACAGCCCTTCTAACTAGCATGGAGTTTTAAGTGAAGACAAATATATTACCCCATTTAAAGGTATAATATATGAACTACAGTATTGAGAAAATACTGTCATAACTATGGTATGATGCTAAATTAGCATGGGCTTCCATTGAAATGTTAACAATGATTCTTTTAATTTGTCAATATATGTGTGTGACATTGAAAAACAGTTAAAAAAGGGGACACTACTTATACACAGGTGAATATCCAAATGAGTAATTGTATATTCCCATATAAAGAGAAGGCATAAACTGAACTCCTTTTGAAGAACCACCTTCTCAGGTAGAGATAGGTTAGTTCTTTAAGTTTGAGCAGTTACTTATCTTGTGCAGTGGAATCTGATGAATTGAAGCACTGGGCCTTTTTAGGTTGCATTTTACTAGTAATTTCCCTTTGGGAAAAATGTACTGGATCCAAAGCAGTTGCTGGTTAGAACATAATAAAAAACCTCAAGAGACAAAACCAGTCAAGCTTGTGTTTGCAAAGCTGTTAATAACTAGAACAGGGTATTTTTGGTAGAGTGTGGTTCAAAACTCTTGCAAGTCCTTATCCTTGAAAAAGGGTAAGGCAGGGTTAGGGTCATCAGCACTTGAGGCAGATGTCCTGACACTCAAGTGTTGTGTTACAGGTCCTCAGGTCAAATCCATGGACATGGACAAGTAGGATCAGTCCCCAAAGTGTATTTGTCTGTGATGGACCAGAGGTGGATTAGGTCAACAGCTGGGGAATACAATTACCAGTGTATGAACTGGAGCTGAACACCCCATATTGTGTATACTTAAAATGTTCTGGAAATGTGAGCTGACACTCTGTTTCTTTTGTTTCTAAATTTCATTGAAATTGTGATCCTACTTTTGTCTTGGGAGTTCTACATGCTACAATTTATTTAGGGAAAATGGATGAGAAATGGTGGAGGGGAAGAAGGGCAGGGGGGCGGTTAACAAACATGAACAAATTACTTGAATTTGTTCAAACATAGATCTGTGTGTACGTTTCACAGCTGCCCGTTGTTGTTTTAGGAATCATATGTAGCTTGTTTGCATTATTCTGGTACTTCTGGATGCTAGTCAAATCTTTTTGACTATGCTGCACATGCTTCAGTGGTTCTTTTGTTCAAATTGACTGCTTCCCTGCATATGATCATTTAGCTACCAGATATCCTTTATTTCTTTCCAGAAAGGAAGTGTTTATCTCTGCTTTTTCCCATCCCATTCCTTCTTTTCCATATGTCTCTTTCCTTGTTTTGTTTCCCTCAAGCCAGGGTAAAGGTGTTTATTGCTCCTTCTGTCTTCCCCTTACCCTTTGCTCATTTTTCTCTTTTTTTTCTTTTTGTTCTTTTTGTTGTCATTGTTTGGGGTTTTTTTGTTTTTCTTTCCCTTTTTTATCTTTCCTTCTGTTCCAGGCTGCAGGCTGTCATGTTCTCTATCCTTTGTGCTGCTCCTTTTTAACACGTGACATCCATACCGGTTCTCAAAAACACTCAGTAGTTTTTCTCTGAATAGCTAATTAATTAAAGTTAGATTCAAAGAGTGAGACCTTATTTAAACACTTGCAATGTCTTAAAGAATTTAAAAAATAGGAAAAGTCAGGAAGCAGTTTCCCTAAAACATCTGTAGTGAGAGAACAATTCCAGTTAACATAATGAAATGAGAAAAAGAAAAGGTTTTCTCAGCCTGACATTCAGTCTAGGCTAGGTAGTTCAGTAGTTCAATCTGCTAGTCCAATCTGTCAGTAGAAATCTAGTAGGTTGGGGCTTACAGATATCCTCTCTTTTGTCCTCTGATCAGTAAATGGCATCCCTCTCTCTGAGTTCTTCTATTTGAAGGAAATGGGGAGCAAAGTCTTTCATTTTAAGAATACACCTGTTCATTTCCTAAATTTACCTTAAATGTCACCACACCTTTCTCAGAAAATTTTAGTATTCTATTTTTCATAGTGTTTAGTTGTACTTTTTTTTTTTCTATAAATCTATATTAACAAGGGCTTTCAGTGTTCCATTACTGCTGAGCATTTGAATAGGTTCATCAGTGTTTTGAAAGGCCTGAGATGGTCTGATTATGGTGATTTGACTCTGGTTCCACAGTAAAGTCTCAAGAGGGTAGCACAGGGAATAGGAAGGTTTAACAATATTCAGATTAAGTCAACACACTGCTCATCAGTACATTTATAGCAGATGGACAAAGAATTGCATGTTCTGTATTGCCTTACTTGAGAAATAGACTTAAATTTCTTGTCTGTCTGTCAAAGCAGCCTATTGTATTTCCTGTCAACTCGTGAATGTCTTGGATGACCTCAATGACTAAAAATCAAAGCTGG
Organism: Trochalopteron elliotii; assembly: GCA_024734555.1. Lineage (NCBI taxonomy): Eukaryota > Metazoa > Chordata > Aves > Passeriformes > Leiothrichidae > Trochalopteron > Trochalopteron elliotii. Next base: position 3,047,061 of record JANPWX010000081.1, on the reverse strand, counting down.
TCCACTTGAATATCTTTCAGTCATTGTATTGCATTGATTTTTTCTTCCCCTCTCAGATAAGCAAGAATGGGAAGAGAACATTTCTCAGCAGCTGGAGTTACTGGCAAAGTATTGTAGCAATGCACTGAAAATCTCAAAGAATAGTGAGTCGATGGAGCCAGAGTATCAATAATGTGACTATCTGTGGCTGCTTTTGTTCCTAGTGCTCCCACCATTGCTGGTTCTCACTCCCACTCACTGAAGAAAATTCTGACCTTTTCTCAATCTGCATTGTTTGGCTGCTAGAAAATCAAATAGCAATCTTGATGGTTTTATTCTCTAAAGTGCAGTGTTCCAATGAACCTGCAGTTGCCTTGAATGAGGGGATTGCCACCTGCCTTGACACCGTTGTTTCGAAGTTTTCACCAGTATATGGGAATTCTTTTCTTTCTTTTCTTCCTTTTACTTTTTTCTTTTTTTTTTTTTAATTTTTCTTTTTTTCTGCTTTCTTACTTATAAGTTTTTGTAGACAAAATATAACTATTCAGTTATTGTTTACCTAACTCAGGGCAGCACTGGGTAACAGAATAAGATGCCTCCTTCTTCTCTGTTTGTGTGCCCACACCTGTGAAGGAATTGTTTGCTGAAGGCTGCATCAAATCTGTCACACAACTGAGCCTCTATCACTGCCTGTCTCTGAGTGATTCAAACACTCTACAAATGTCACATCTTCACTGACATGATAAGGACAATGATTTTTTGTTTGTTTGTTTAAAATTGAAGTTTATAATCTGAGCACATGGATCATTTCTCATACTCCTTGTGCACCAGTACAATTTTATTGAATGTCTTCTAATTTTAGAAATTGGGGTGTACTTACTCTAGAGAAGAATTTTCTAAGCAACTTGCATTAGAAAACACGACCCAGATCTGTGGAAGGCCAAAGATGCAGTCTTCATGTGTTAGTAGGAAGAAACACTGTGGAGTCTCCATCCTTGGAGATAATAAAAAACCCACACTCAACAGGTTCCTGTAAAATCTGCTCTAGGTGGCCCTGCTTGACTGGGGTAGTTGGACCAGATGATGTCCAGGGGTGCCTTGTAGCCTCAGCCATTCTGTGAAAGCAATATTTATTCAGGTGTGTCAAGAGCTGAGAGGTTGAAGATCCTCTAGAAAAAAAGGGAAGGATGCAGCAAGGTGTGCAAATTTCCTTCTCCCTACCACATCCTTTTTGTGGGAAAGTGGCTTTTTGTGATATAAATGGAATGGTGTGGTGACATACATAGTGTATGTTTATGAACCTTGGTTCATTCTGCAATCTGCTTTGTATTTGTCAGCTCAAATTGTTTATAAGTATTATTGTTTAGTGATTTGTTAGCACTGCTGTATGCTTTCAGAATAGTATCTAGAGTATACCAGTATTTAAAATACATTTTTTCCTCTTACAATTTTTTATTTAATATGTTTGATGGTGTGGAGGGCGTATGGTGGTGTGGAAAAATAAGGATAGTAAAAAGTGTAGTTTACTAAGAGATGACAACATAATGTTGGATCTTTTCTTGTAGAAAACAGATGGGAATTGCATTGGAGTGGTAGGTGGCAAACATAAGCTATTAAGTATCTAGGAAAGTTGTATGGTGACCACTTGCTATTATTAGTAGCATCTTTGCTCTTTTGAATCATGATTTTTCCTAAGCATCCTTCAGTGTGCCACTTGTCTCTATTAGCCTTGCTGCCTGATTAAATGTCAGAACTGCCCTTTGTCAGATGATTAGCTTCATTAATACTGCACTTTCTCTCTGGGTCATAATTTATTATGAGGCCTAACCTGGAATAATTCTTCAAAAGTCAAATGTGCAGTTAACTAATCTGAGAGGTTTGCATACCCAGCTGCAAAGCTGGGTGCTCATCAGAACACATTTGTGAACGTGTTGTAGTTAAAACAATCTGTTCAGTGGTACTAGAGTCTGTAGGGCACCAAAATCAGGTAAATCTTATTGCTCAATATCTCTTTTTTTCTGGAAGGCTTTTTGTAGACCTCAGAGCATTCATTTTCTGAGTTGATAACCTGCCGAAAATGAGGTTAAGCCTGTTCCACTCAATGTCCATCAATTTGAGAAAAAACATTTCTTCTGGGGGAAAAGATCCTATTGTTACTGTGATAAAGGAATTCAGGATCCGTGCAGTGTTTATATCTAACCTGAAGAGAGACAGTACACTATTCTGCATTTCTTTCAGCTTGAAAGAAAATAAATAAACATACCATATTGCTCTTGAACAGGTGGAGGAATTACCTGCTTGGCCATTTGATTATTCTTGTCTCACAGTAAAAACCCCTGCAAGGACATTCACTGGCTCAGTCCTGAAGGATCCCTTATAAACACAGCATTATGAACAGAGGAGTGTTCTTGGCACATTTCTGCAGCATCTAGATAAATGTCAGTCAGCTTCCACATCTAGCATTCAATCCATAAATCTGGGCTAAGAGAACATCTCTTTGTAAAAAATCATGTTTACAATGGGGAAATCATGCCATGCATAACCAAAAGATGGATTCATTTTCAGGTTAGGAGGCTGTCACTAACAAATTGTTGTGGTATAAACTTGTCAGAGCAAGCACCTAGAGATAAAAGCGCTTGCAATGATCTTTGTATAAAAATAACAGCAGTGGAATAGATTTGTGTTTACAAAGTAGCAGAGCATTGCCGGGACTTTGAATAAGTTTCAGACATTCAATTTGTGGGGTTGACTCATTTTTCTCAGGAGACCCTGGTTTTTATTACCACAGTGGACATGAATTCATTGGTGACTAGCAGTTAAACTTGCATATATCTTTGTGGGAAAAAGAAAACAAACAAACAAAAAACCTAAAACAAGCAATCCACTTTGTTACTAAATATGCTGCTGCACCTGCCTGGGGTGGAAAAGCAGAAGTTTGAGCAGTTTAAAGAGGTGCTTTGGCTCTTTCCTTTTCCCTGCTAAATATCACAAAATATCGTTTGAACAGTTTGAAAAAGGTGATATTGTCTATTTTTCCTTTCCCTTGCTAAATGCCACATTATTCTTCAAATCCATTTGCATTTGGCAGTTTTAGCAGACATGACTAAACAGAAGCAGCTATTTATGTGTAACATTTTATATGAAGCTGCTGAAGAAGTTTGTAACATAACATCAGATTGAATATTTATCTTCTACCAACAAAATGTATCTTTCTTGTCTCATCTTCTGTGTACTGCTTGTGGCTAGAATGAAACAAAACTCATAATAAACAACTTACAGTCAACACAGAGGGAAGCGTTGCTTGTGGGGAAAAATAAAATTTTTAAGAGTTTTAGCATCATGCATAACAAAGACCATGCCTCTCCTTCACATGCTGTTGCTTTTAGATGAGTCTCTTAACTATTCAAGTATTACTTCCAGCCAAAGGATGAAGCTGACAGCATTATTTGGGATAGACAGCAATAGAATTCTAGGAAGTTTATTGTAGCAAATACTCATATATATATTAGTGGCAGTGTATATAATGCATGTCTTCTGTGGCAAGTTTCCAGCTGTATTACTGTGTTGTCATTTTTTTTTTCCAAGATTGTATGAACTCAGAATATCCTCCTTCAAGTTTGCAGTTCTTCTTTATAATGCAATAGTAACTTAGAATATACTCATAAAAAATACTAGTTTGCAATCTTTGAAACTGGAAAACATTCTGGTGGGAAACGTATGTTTAAAGTGATATTGAGTGGAGGTTTTAAGAGCAAAAGATATATTTGTATCAAAAAGATTTGTCTTGTCTTGGATCCTTGGACAGGTGGAGGGAGGGAAAGCAAAGTACATTATTAATGCCATGAACGTCTCTTCTAGCTTGTCTATTCCTGCCTTTCAAATTTAACTGAATCCATTAATGTTATTAATTGCTGAACATTTCAGAAGGGAATTTAATATCCCTTTTTATTTAAGAGAATTTTACTGCAAACCAAAAGGGTGCATTGACTGAACTTTATTTTAGTATAAGCATTCTGCACCCTTTTCCACATATGCCCTTCAATTCTAGTTGGGGTTGATTTTATTTTGCCAAGCAAAGAAATCTGTCCTTTATATTTCAGGGGGGATGCCTAATAGATCTTTTTGAGCTAATGCTTACAAAGTTATAGTTTGAAATAATTTTTATCTTTCAACCTGTGTAAAATACAGCAGCATTGTACTTTTGTTTGTCCAGTTCCATTCTATATCAAGGCTGTACTTATAACTTAGATACAGAAATCAAAGCCTAAGATAAGTCATCTCCCTCTACAAAGATTTCATATTAAAGAATTGAAAAAGAATTTGATGTATGGCTGACCAAATACATGTGTGGGTTTTTTTGTTTTTTGTGTTTTGTTTTTTTTTTTTTCTTTTTTCTACTGGAGGAAAATTATATAACAATTTGTGACAGGGAAATAGTTGCAGGTTAAGAAAAATGCAAGGTTCATCAGGGACTGCTAATGGAGAACTCTTGTTGGGGTCCAGAAGATTTCACTTCCTCAAGCAATTTGAGGAGGTGCATATAATGTTAATTCAAATACTTTTCTACTGTAGAACAGTTTCCTGATCCCAAAACCATCAGATGACATGTTTGGGGTTTTTTATACCTATATGAAATGAAAAATTAGAATGGGATGTTTCAGATCCTACTGCAACATGTTCTCTTCCAGAAGAAAAAAAAAACCACAGGATGGGTCAGTTGAAATAGGGATATAGATCATGACTATCAAGGGGACCTGTAGACCTTCAAAATGGGTTGATGCAATTGTCAAATAATAGATCCAAACAAACTACCTGCCTTTGTTTGAAGTATTATTAGTAGTTTACAATAAATCAGAACTAAAACGTTAATCAATAATATTGCATTATTTTGATAAGTAATTCTAATGAAGTGCTTTTCTTTTCTCCGGCAGATGAACGGGAGGATGTTCAAAAGAAAACTTTCACAAAATGGATAAATGCACAGTTTGCTAAGGTAATTAATGTATTTATTTATTTATTTATTTATTTATTTATTTATTTATTTATTTACCAAAATATCTTTTTATACATTTAAAAACAACTACAAGAAAGAAACCTGATATTCTTGCACTGAGGCTTAGTTTTCAAGATAACAGTTACAAGTCTCAGATATTGCTGAAGGCTGCTGACTGATTTATTAGAAAAAATGCTCAAGCTTTATTTCTTTGATTTCAGCGGTGATTGAAATGTGAGAAGCCATCCTTCTCTTAAAATGTTCTCTGCCTTAATTTACTTTGCCTTTTCTCAAACTAGTGATGCATCTGTATTACTCTTTTTTGGGTTTCTTTGTTATGTTCCTAATATACGAAGGAGTTTCCTCTATTAGACTTGTCTTTTCTTGTTTCTAATTGCAATTGTATCTTTAATAGAACTGGATGAATTGGAGAAGAGCAAGGTCAGAGATAAGAGGTGTGATCCAGTTAATAAATCATGAAAGTAAATTATGATACGTTTTGAAATAGTTATTTTGGAGAATGTTAGATCATAAATGCAGTGGGGAAAAATAAGACCAAATAACTGATTTATTTATAGTGTGGCCTTCTGGCAATGTACAATGATCTTACCTTTAATACTCTGGAAAAATTCTGCTTGAGCTATAATTTTCTGAAACACGTTTTTTTTAACTCCTGGAGGACAATGACTCAAATTTATTTGCCAGTAATAATGAAACAAATCAATTCCATCATCTGTCATTTTACCTGTACCATTGCAATAGACAGCAATGAAATAGTAGCTGTGATGTATCTTGGGTTTAGTCTGGTTTTTGATTGTGTCCCATCTGATTCTGCTCATTAAAACAGGGGAGTAAGATAATCTGAATGCAGCCTCCAAAATGTTGGAAAACATGCTCAGCAGTAGTTTAGCCCAACAGGGAGTCCCACAAGGCTTTTCCATGGTCTAGAATATTTTCTAATACTGATTCAAGTGATTTAGACAGCACACATTTGTGCTCAGCATCTTCACAGCAGAGATGTCCAGCAATTTGGAGGACTGGATCAGGATGAAATACTTGAGGAATGCTGAATTACAAGGCAACTGTGAAGTATTATGTTTAGGACAGCAGTAAAACATCTGCATACAGAAGAGGGGAATAGCTGGGCTTCCAATAATAAAGCAAAGGAAAGTTCTGGGAACTGTGTTGAATCACAAACAAAATTAATCTGCAACACGGTACTATTGCAGAAAAAAAGGCAACTTTAATATGTTTCTGATAATGGAAGTGCTTCACAGAGGGTGAAAGATGTAATTATTTTCTTTTTCTTGGCAATAGTGAGATTTTAGCTTGAGTAATTTGTAATCTTGCTTTTCCGTGTATGAATAAGTAGCCACAGCAACAATCATCTGATACAGCCTAATTTGAAATGTATTACCAGTTAGGCCTTTTTATGGTCACAGAAATAGTTGTGGAAAATGAAGAGTAACTGTTTGGCTTCTATATCTAAAGAAAATGTAATTCTCCTAGAGCAGTTCCCTCAGAAATGATTGTTTTATGGAATAGCAAACCTGCAATTACTGAGGAAACTTGGACCAAGTCTGGAGAAGAATAAAAAGAATTATGAAGGGTTTAGAAAATACCTATCAACACATGCTTTTAATATTAGATTTGACTCATTCATCTGAATGATCTAGAGTCCTTTCCTCAAATTCTAGTTCTATTAAATGTAGTTTAATGGTGTTTTAGCTACTTTTTACTTGAGTTTTATAACAGTATTTTTAGTTGCAGGTTAAAATGCATTTGCAAGCATATGCTTGTAAGGGTACTACTCTCCCTCTTCTTCATTTGGGCTCTCAGAAAAACCTCCTAAACATAATGATTCAAGTTTTTATTTGCCTGAAGCATGGCCTGCTTTTGGAGACAGTGTTTTTTTGGACAGGGTCTTCTTATTTCAGCTATCAAAAAACTATTGATCTTTAAGGCTTGAAGAAATTACTTCTTTCTGGGGTTTGTAGGACAGAAATACAGGAGGTTTTGCTGTATAGTCCTGGGACAGTGTTTCTCCCTCTTCTAACAACTCAGAGAGGTGGTCTTCAAAACATGAGGGTGGATTTCCATGTGAAATCTACAGTTTGTCCCACTTCTCCTGACTTGTTTGCAGTGGTTCAAATCCATCTACTTCTAGCTGTGGAATCAATTTCAGTTAGCTGGCTACTCCTTGTTAGTGATTTGTCATCATTGTCAGCTTTGTAGAAGTGCTAAATAAATTGTTTTCATCGCAAAATCGTTTTTTATTCAATCCTATATAGTTCTAGGGGTGCTGTCTTGAGTAGATTAGCCTACAGCATTGGAATTAAGATAGAGAAATGTAGCACATAATTTATTTCTCTTACTTGTGAAAAGTGAAATCCAGGTCACTAATTAACTGTAAAGGATTTAGGGTTAAATGAAATTATGTTAGATAATTCTCACCAATATTATTTCTAAATATTCTAAATCTTCATTTGTGTTGGGTGTATAGTGCATTTGTCTCCAAAGAGCTGCATTATTTTCCTAAAAATTCAGTGTCTAGACCACCTGTGTCTCAGGGCATTTATTCTTGGACTAAGCTTTCAAAACACTTGGATTTGCAAGTTGTTTCACATGACTGTGATGTAAATACAGATAATGCTTGTAAATGTGAGAAGCTGTAAAGAATTGAAAAAATAATATTCTAATGTATGTGCCACCGGCATAACTTAAGAACCCACATAAAATTTTTACCTTTGGGGGGAGAGAGTTGTCCTTCCTCTGGCCATGCCCACAGTGACATTTCAATTGGATCATGTGTAGCTACTTCACTCAGATGCTTTGAGTTTAGCAGTGAACTTTGATACCTCTTAGCTGTGGAGTCCAGTCCTTAACATGAAATCCATAGCAAACTTTCAGCCACACAATCTTGACAGTTTTCTGTCTGAGATGTGCAGAACCTAAAACCTCTGGAGTGTTACCAAGAAGTTTGTGGAAGGGTATCTAGGAAAAGACAGCAGAAATGTCAGCAATATTTCAATTGCTATGGGTGAGGCTGTGTTTTTCTTCAGACTTTTTTTAGCGAGCTGAGTAGGGTGCTCTAAATCAAAAAAGTGGGGAAAATATATTTTGCAGGTCCCTCTTACAGTTGCTGAAAAGAGCAGGTTTCTCTCTAACTGTTATCCTTTGCTAGCCAGAAAATGGGTTATGCAGAAAACCTGGGCATTGAAAATTACAGTATGTGACTCATCTATAAGAAAATCAAAGTTTCAGTAGAAAAGGCCAGAAGTTGGCTTTCATTGTTTGTGAGATAAAATTGTCAATTTAAAGTATAAGAGAAATGGGAGAAGGTAATCCAAGAGACCTCTCTTCTCCCCATTCCAGTCATAGACATGGGGTGTGACTTTCTTGAGTGATACCTTCTTGGTTTGCCATCTAAATGGCATGCAATAAGTTGAGACTTAAAGCAATTTTTTAACTGTGGAACATCATAATTTAATATCATTTTATTCAGAAAGAAGTTTTCTTTGACCTCAGATGAACTTTATTTATGAAATAATGAAGTTCTGCAGGGCGTACATAATGATATTAAAGGAAAGTATTATAACCTAGTTTTTAATAATAGAACTGTAATTAGAGCTCTCACTAGAGATATGTCTGGTCCTGGGTATGACAGTTTTTGCTCAGATACCAACTTTTAAAATTTGACATAACTGAAATCCTGAGCTATGTGTTTTGGGAGAATGCAAATCTGTCACAGGCCTGCAAGTGTAGCAGCTCTCAGCTGGGATTTGGGAACAGACACAACAATTACCTTAACAGTGCCTGTATCCCATTATAAATTATTTTTGTTGCTTCACTGGTTAAACATTTTGCCTCATTCATTGCGTAATAGACGTCAAAACAGAAAGTGCTTATGAAGATGGAATACTCTTTCCTTGCATATGGGAAAGAGCTTGTATATGCCAATTAATTCTATAAGGGAAACATGAAAATTCCAGTAAAAAAAAAAAAAGAAAAGGTAAAACATAGAAAAGCAATACCCAACCCTAAAAATAAAAGAGTAAATTTCTTTGACTAATGAAATATGGATAATTTTTTTGTTCCCTCATTATAGAGAGAGTGTCTCAAATTACTGACAATTTTAATGTTTGCAGTAGAAGTATCTGTTAGTACAGAGGAGGACATGAGCTAATAATTGTAAACTTTGGCAGCTTGAACTTTAGGGTATACCCTTCTGGCTATCTTGAACTCAAAGCTTAACCTATAAGTGGGTTTCATAAAAGAATGATAGTTTGTGAAGGAGTTTTCAATGTTTTAATCCATGATATCAAATAACAAATGTTCATATAATCAGTTGTGAATTCAGAAGTTTAAGTAGATTTTCCACGTTTCTGCTGCAAAAGAATAGGAAGTTCCCCTATGCAGTAAAGGAAGACATTATATATGGCAGTAGACCTTTTCATGTAAACTCTGTAATTATTAATCTCTAACAGGGTGGGAACAAGTGTCAGAAAATAAAGCATGCTAGGTGTGGGGAGGAAAAAGAGTGAGTAATTTTTTTATGATTTCTTTACCTCATGCTTGTATTTTCTTCCTTTTGTTATTGAAGAATCATTATATGAAAATAGTTGAAAGGATACCAAATGTTACATTACTTAGCTTTATGGAAAACCAAGATCATTTGATAGTTCTCCTTTTTGTGGAGAATCTAAGTTGTGAAAAATGAGACCTTTTATGGGCAGATGGAAACATTAAGATGTAGTTATTTGCATGGTGACTGTGGAATTAGATTCCATTCTTGTGTGATCATGTGAAGAAACACAGTAATGATGCAACCTATGCCGAAGAAAGTAAGGTTGGCAGCTTCATTTAAAATATATGTGGCTAGTAAATAACAGTCAGCAAAATTAAATATACCTTTTATGAATGAAGTTGTTTTAAATAGCAACTAAGTTGTTCAGTCAAGTGTTATATGCAGAGATAAAGGGAACACACAAGAGGGCATTGCTTACAGCTTTAGTCAAACTGCACAGCAACTAAAATAATTCATTTTCTCAGGGTTTGTATGTGGCTTATATCATGGGAGGTGTGGTGATGGTCTCAGTTTTTTTCACCTTCTTGAGCTCATGGACAACCTGAAATTATTCCAGACTCTTTAGTGGTCTCTTGTGATTGTAGATGAAGTGCCTTCTGCATGTCAGACAACAGGAATGACTGACACACATGAAGAGTTTACTGGTCTTTTGAGGAAGTAAGTCAAATTGTTAAGGTCCAGAGAGACAGCACTGCCATAAGTCTGGCATCCAGTAGAGAAATTTGCAGTGCTGCATTTGCTGACCCACTGGCTCAGTTTTCTATGCTATCACTCACAATGACTTCAAATTAAAATAAATTTTAAAAGCGACTCACAGAAAAGTGATTTCAGTGTGCGGACTCTGGGACAGGAGTAATTGGGTGAAGTTCTGTGGAGAAGACAAGAATAGTCTCATTTGTAAACTTTCTTTAAGATTCTGCTTCCATGGAAAGCACCATGTTTTACATGGTTTTTACATGTTTTTACACCTGTGAATAATCTATGTCTTTAGCCATACTTCTGGACAACAGTTAATAACCAAGAAGAGGAGCTGAAGGGAGGGATGGAGTTTGGCAACAAATCATGAAAACACGGATTAAAAAGTTCATTATTAGCTCTCTCCAAACTGCTTTCTTGACAGCTAACGTATATGTCAGATGAAGACAGCTGCTTAGATGAGTGGGTGACTGGTAGGAAAATCAGAATTAAATCCTATACTTTGAGATTCTGATCATTGTGCTCAATCTGCACTGATGTCTGCTGGTACATTGTATTTTTGGAAATCAGAACAGTAACTGCATATGCATGTCTATGAGACCAGAGAAGATCCCTAGCTGTTTCAGGTAATAAGAACTATTAGTAGGGTGCACTAGTGTTGTAGGATTTGAGGTTTAGAATTTAGCTCCAGAGAGTATGTAAGTGCTGGCTTTGCAGAACAAAACTTCAGTGTCATTGTGGACAAGTTCAGAGAAGTTCACTCAGATAGCTGTGGTGCTTTAGCCATTTGCAGAGAATTTAGTGCCTGCACAAAAGCCTGTTGGAGAAACAAGATAAAAGTTTGCTGAGCTCCAGGTTGCCATTAGATTATTCGAGTTCTGCTGAATTTCACCAGTAAGAAACTTGTGCTCTGTTCATCTAAGGAGCACTGATTTGGAGATACATATAAAGGAGGATCAGGTATCACATGTAAGAACATTGATTCCAGGGCAAAAAGAAAGATTGTTAGTAAAATTCTGAAATTGTGTCTGTGCTAAAACTTCTATCAGTTCCTTAAAGTTCACACGTTAAAAGTGAGTGTGGTAGATGTTAGCTCAGGTCATTGATTAAACATGGATAATACCTTGTGAGCAGCCTCAAAATTTATTTTTCCTTTTGACAGAAAACTCTCAGAAAACCTGCTAGACTTAAAATTGTATCATCAAAACTGTATTTGAAAAAAAGAAATTTTGTTGGTTAGAGACCACGATTGATATTTATTCATCCTAAATACATAATTACTCTGTTTGATGTCTGTTGCCAGCCTTTCTAAGTGCTACAGTAAAAGTGATGAGAAAGAACAGCTTCCTAATGTGGGAGCTCAATTATTTGCTACAGTGTGGCAAATAACCAGAACTCTCATTGAAGATTAATAGTTCCTAACTTTGAGTTGCAGCTCTGTGTAATCAACACTACCCCTGGGACACATCCTGTTTTTAAATCCCAAGCTTTCTTGTGCCAGTAACCTTTTTATAATGCATCTTGCAAGATACGCCAAAGGCCCATCATGTCCATTCTGTATCATTAAAGAAAAAGCTTTTGAAACCAAATGATGTTTAAACCTGGTGTAGAAAGCACATTTGCATTGCTAAGTGTTATGACATTTTTATTCTTTTGGATATCTCCAGAATACATAAGGAAATATCAGGCAATACACATGCTCAGAATTATTTCCATTGATATAGATAAATATATATAATAACCTCTTAGTGCCCTATATTCTGCATCTTTTTTTATGATACAGTAAAATGGGATTCTTGTAGTGCAAATACTTATTATGCTTCAGTTAAATTTGCTTTGGAATGAAAAATAACTTAAAAAATATTTTCACTGTATTTTTAAGGTAATATCAGTGGCAATATTGCTATTTATTTTACTTAGAATTTCATTCTGGAACTTGTACTATCTATTAATGTATTCTTAAAAATTTTCTGTATGACCAAGTAAGTTATCATGAGCAACATTGCAAAGAATAGAAACAGTCACCTTTTAAAGGCAACAAAGTTCCTCATGCATTGAGCACATAGCATCAATGCTGTATACAAGCTTTCAGTTTTAATTACTTGTTGAGTTTTTTATCTTTTGTTTAAAAAATTTTTTAGTTTAGTCTTGATAAAATAATTAGGAACTATCTCCCTATAAATAATCCATGTATTATTTATAAATATTTAATTTTGCCCAGTGCAGAGGCCTGAGCACTGGAGATAGAGATTTTCTGACATCACTTACTGTGAGGGTGAGGAGCACCAGAAGCTGTGTGGTGTCACAATGCAGCATGACAAAACCAAAGTAGTGTTTAACAGGGAGCATTTCTCTTTTTTTCCCCGTTCTTGGTAACATCAGAAGGCTGAGCCTTATGAACCACTGTGGCTGTCACACAGCTGGAGATGCTTTGCAAATTGTCAGTACAGAAAAGAACCCTTTCCCTAAAAACCTAGAGAGGAGAAAAATTGTTTTTAGTTCAGCTTAAAAGTCACAAAGATGGACGTCCGACATTGACAAAAAAGAAAATCAAAATGTCTCTATATTGGTTGTGGTTGCATTGTAGGGCTTTTTTAAAATTAATGTTCAGACAGTGAAGATTTTTTTCTGTGTGCCTGAAGGGAAGGGATTTTCTAATATTTCTCCTCCAGAACATTCTCCCATTACCAGGAGACTTTACAACTTTGCCTGTTGCAGGCTTTTTTCCCCCCAAAAAATGTCTAAATGATTGCAGTTTAACAGGACAGCTTCTGGAGAGCAGAATAATTTTCACTTTGATGATAACTGAAACTTCTTCCACCTCATTATCTGCAAATCTTTTGGTGGAGCTGAGGCTGCTGGCTTTGTATCTCAAGACCTTTTCCTTGCAAGTGAGGCTGGCTTCTGTCTGCTCCCATGACTATACAAGCACTGGTATCTTTCCTCTGCTTTGCCTTTATGCTTTGGGCATAAATTCAAAACTAGCTACAGTTCAGGAGCAGCTTTTCCATGGGGAAAATGGGCTCTTTCTCCAGTAGAACTATACCCATCTCCAAGCCTGATCCCTTTCCCTAGCTCTGGTGCCACAGACATCCTGCCTGTGAGTGCAACAGCCCTTGGAGTAATTCCTCATTAGTCAGAGAGAATTAAAGCTGTCACTGCTGCAGTAGGGCACTGAAGATTGTGAAGGTATTCTCAGTATCTTTTGGGTTTTTTGCACATGGAGAGGTTGTGTTACTTCTCCAAATCAAATGTTAAGGTTTAAAATGTTTTCCATGAAAATGACTCCCCTTCTAACACCTGTGCCAGTGTATTATCTGAAACAATGAGCATCTGCACGACAAAACACTTTCACTGTTAGCAATGTCTGAGTGAATACAGACCATATTTTAGAGACTTCTAGGATGATGCAGTTTCACAGGCTTTTAATCTGAAATTTCTGAGTGAATTAGTAAAATTAGAAGGACTAAAATACATGCCTTTTTATTATGATAAAATTATTTGTCTTTGCATTCTTGTTTTCATAGACACTTGTAGAATAACAGGAGCTTCTCTGAAATGTATCAGACATGCCAAGTAAGCAAAGTAATCACTACTGCTGGCAATAGAGGGCACTGGACTTTCATTTGTTACATGTTTTACTAAGGGAAAAAATAATCAAGTTATGTTTGTTGAGATCTTTCAGCTTTTCCTCCTCACACTTAGCCTTGCATCTCCTAGATTTCTGTTCAAACTCTCATCCTTTTTTTGTTGCAGTTTAAGTAAAATAGATTAATCTAAATAAAATTGATCACTTGAAGTTATTATGGTATATGTGTCTTGAGAGGGGAATAGGAACAATCTAAATATAGCACTTACAATATTGGTCTCAGTGGTGCATATGTCTAGCTTGTGAATTTGTAAACATTTACAAATTTGCATGATTGTTGCTGGCGGTAGACATCATCATTTCCATGATCAGAATTCATTACTATTACATCTAATCATCTTTAGAATCTCCAAAACTCTTCAGGCAAATAAGACTTTGGTGAATTTACATTATACTTTGGAACTTCAAAAATAATACCAGGAGAAAGAAACAGTTTTTGAGCTATTGTCCACATTTTTATGAATGTTATGGAACTTAGTGATGCTCAAGCAAATAATGTTGACCATTCTCCTTATCTGAAAAAGATTATTCAGATCTCTCAGGGTCAGTGAAGAGAGTAGAAGAGCAGGTGCAAGCTTGTACATTTAGGACTGGTGGATCTCTCTCTCTTGATCTTCCTGCATCACTTAAACAGATCCAGCATCTGTCCTCGTGTCAGTGTCACATCCTGTTAGTCAGTGGAGATGAAAGCAGGGGAGAAACTTGTCACCAGCCCAGCTCCTCACCTGCACCCCTCGGGTAGGACCTCCAGTGGGCTCCTGCCCTCCCTGCTGCCCTGCAGCATCCCTAAAGCTCCTCTGCCTGGGACAGTGGGTGTAATTTGTGCCTCTCACACATATCTCCTCTTTTTTATAGTCTGTCTTTGACATCAGGAAGTTTGGCAGTTCCTCCCATGTGTTTAAATGCATAAAACATTTTTTTAAAGTATGTCTTTTTACAAAAAGCAAAACTGCCAGGCAACCCAAAACAAAGAAAACCCTTAAAACCACAAAGTTTTGGGCAGACCACATCAGTATTACAGACTTCATTTTGAGTATTGATATATCAAGTGTTGGTGATGATGATATGACCCACCACTGTCCAGTAAGCACTTGTATGTTTGTCTATTACTTTTTTTTTATTATGCTTTGAGGTATCTGTATTGTGTACAAAATCTTCCAGCTCCTTCAAAGGGTCTGTTGGTATTACAACTGGATCAAATACAACTTCTATTGATGGTAATTTCTTTAAACTATTGCCTATATTTTAGGTCCTACTTGCCATGAAGAAGAAGTAACATTATGAAATATGGTCTTACTAAGAAACAATAATTTTATTTTTAAATGATTGCAAATAACTGCATTTGCACAGGACCTTTCATATCTTCCATTTACATAGGAAGTGGCTCTATCAGATTTTGGGGGTGTTTCTGGACCAACACTTCAAGAATATCTATGATTTTTATTGCTGCTTTCCTCCTTTCTTTCTCTGATCTTACGTTTGGGAGTCCTGGAGGGGAAAAAACTGATAGCTGCAGTTATTTCTCAACAGCAGTGGCAAAATTGACATAGACACCTTATTAGGTTTTTGCTTAGAGAATTATTAAAGCAGCTTTATTATTATTATTAAAGTTATTAAAAAAAAAATCCTTTTTCTCCCCACTCTGGTACATGTTTTTTTTTCCATGTTTTTGTATCCCAGTCTTATTAAATATTGATGCTTATATCACTGACTTTGCTAATACTTCCACTTTTTTCAGTGATCTACATGACAGGTGTTATTGCACAGCATAGCCATTTTTCTCTTCTACCTGCTTTTCATAGCGTGTTTGATTGATTTGCCAGTTTAGGCCCATCACATTTAATTCCTGCCAATATCAGTGTGAGAGCATATATTGCTGGCTTTAAAACAGGATGCTTTTTGTGTGCCCAAGTACTTTGTGTTGGTTCTATTAAAACGAAGATTTTATGGGAAAAAGATGAAACAAGCAATTTCTTCTGTTCACTCTGGTACAGTTTTAAATATCTATAAAAATAAGCTCATATAAAATATACATGTATATATGTTTACTCTTTATCCTAAACTATTGGTAACAATAAGATCCTTTGCATTAAAAAAAAAAACCCTCAACAAAACCTGACATAACTCCCTGAGAATAGTAGTAATAAATTGTAATAAGTTGTAATTCCATGTGGAATTCTGTTGAAAGCTATAAAATGTACTAATATGAAACCGAAATGAAAATGAAAATGAAACTATGCTATATGAAACTGTATTATTATTATTATTATTATTATTATTATTATTATTATTATTATTATTATTATTATTATTATTATTATTATTATTATTATTATTATTATTATTATTATTATTATTATTATTATTTCTTGGTATAGTCTTTGACTGCAGGATGAAACGATCTACGAGGCTCTGTGTATGAAACAAGCTACGTATGTTCTATATATTCCATCTTATAACTGAGTCCTGGATTGAAAAATAACTACATGGCAATTTTCAAAGATGTTGATTTTTTTTTTCCTTTTCTCTGTAGTCAACAATCACATGTAAATTGGCATTTTAAGTCAAGAACTGGTTTTCTTTGGGAAAAAAAAAACATCTAAAGGGCCATTTGGCACTTGGTACAAGGAAGTCAGGCATGAGACCCATAATGCAGTCAGGTATAAGTGACACAGTTTATCACACAGGTAGAAACAGTGTTCCATTACAGACTTGTATTCAATTAGTGCATGAAACATCAAAAATCCCTACTTTAAAAGATGGAGGGTTATCTTGCCACCCTGACAGCAATGACTCTAAAGTACTAAGGAAGTTCAGGCAAAATGCACTGAAAAATCTCAGTCACCTTCTCACAGAATTTTTAAATGCCATGTTTGCATATGATATAGAGCCTAAAGGGAGCTATTCTTAAGGCAACTGGTCAGAGTGCACACAGGGAGGAAAAGCAAGTCTTGATTCAGTTATGGGCAATATATAGGGTTTGTAAACAGGAAGGTTTTCTATAATTCTGACAAATACGCATTAAAAAAGTGATGTCCTCATGGAACAAATCAAGACAAATTGACTCCAAACGATAATATTTAAGGTCAGAAACAGGAGCCATGCTGAAAGGAAGGAAGGAAGTCAAAAGAAGTGAATGCACCTATCAAGGTGTATCACCATGTCCTTACATAAGGTTATCAGATATGCAGTTTACCATCTCACCTCAAGCAGTTTGCCTTGATTTTTGAATAGTGAAGCACCATCCAAACAGTTCCTTCTTGTGTTTTTGCCTATGGGAAAGACCCAGTAAAGTTTGTTTTGACGTTTTTTGATCTTTTAATTTCTACCTAAATCAACAAGGAATTGAGTTGGTCTATGCAGTCTGTAATGATTATTCAGGATAAGTTAGTGTTTGTATTCTCACCTGGCTGCTTCTGTAAGAAATCATAGAATCATTAAGGCTGGAAAAGCCCAACCTTTGACTGAACTCCACTGATGTTTAGTGTCAACTAAACCACAGTACTTAGTGCCATGTCCAGTCATTTCCTGAACACTTTCAGGGATGGTGACTCCACCACCTCCTTGAGCAGCTTGTTGCAATCCTTGACAACTCATACAGTGAAAAAAGTTGCAGAGAGCAATAAGGTCTTCCCTGAGCCTCCTTTTCTCCAGGATGAGCACCCCCAGCTCCCTCAGATCCTCTCTCAGCTCCATTTCCTTTCTCTGGGCTCCAGCACCTCCATGTCTTTCTTGTAGTGAGGGGCCCAGAACTGGATGTGGGATTTGAGATGTGGCCTCACCAGTGTCAAGTATAGAGGAACCATCACTGCCCTGGTCCTGCTGGCCTCACTATTTTTGAAATAGAAAATGTCAGATATTATTTTATTATACTATATTAAGAGAGTATACTATGTTATGTCCTATAGCATACCATATGTATATTTACTACAGTATACCGTATTAAAAGAGTAAAGTTTGTGATACATCTCCTAGCAGCAGTTAGAAATGAAAAATATGTTCATGAAGTGAGTGTTTTGCATAAAAATATGCAAAATAGGAAAAGCTGTCTCTAGAAAGTTGCAATTAAAGCAATTAGTGAAGCATTTTTCCATAGGTCACAAGAAGGAAATATGTCAGGGGTCTAGATGACAGCTGGCTGCTAGATGATCACGTTGTAAAGGATGTGTGTTGCAATAAAACACTGCACCTTTAACTACTTTGCAAAGAAGCTGATGGATTAATTGGATAACTAATAAAAGCCATCTGGAGTTATACTGTCCTTTATCACATTGAACAATATTCCAGTTTTTGTCATATATCTTACTACTAATGTGTTAATCATACAAAACATCCATCTTGGCTTATATGATGACTGCCTTCATAGTCGTGAAAACACAAGTCACACTGGCACATTCTTGTGCTGACCTGTTACCACAGACCCACAGCATGTTCAGCCATCAAGGACAGTGAGCAGTCAGGGGCTCAGGGTCTCCCATGGGGCCCAGGAGAATGGGATGAGGGTGCTGGTGTGGGTGGTGTTTGGAGAATTGCTGATCCCAAGGTGCACTCTTACCAACCCAGACTGGGCTCTTCATATGTAGCATTTCACTTTTTAGGCTGTCACTAGCCATGATCTCCTCTCTAAATGATCTGCTACATCTAGTCCTTATTGTGATGATCTCTGGTCTCAGGATGCCATGGACCTCTCAATCAAATATTTCCTCTTTCATCCTCTTTTATCAAGTTGTCATTGGTTTTCACCAGACAGTGTGTTTCTGAAATAAGCAAATCACCTCAAAGGCAACAGCAGTTTTTGTTTTGTCCCTTGCCATCAAGCTCTGGTTTGCCCAATTATCTAGGGCAAAGTGGAAGTGGAAAGGGAAGGCTGTGCATGCTCTCCACAGGAGAATTCATAGAAATTTAGGCAATGGCTCACTAGCTAAACTTCTTTTTTTCCTGTTTTGCTTAGTGCTGGGGAAGCTAGGAAGCCTTCTGCATTAGTACGTTTCTTCACACAGTGTGATTCTGAGCATCTCTCTTGATTTCAATGGCACTAGAAGTCACCTCTTGTAATAGAAATAATATTGCAGTAAGCAGTGGTTCAGAAGAGACTTAACTATAAAACTCTAAGCCATCAATTGTTTTATAATCTGTGTTTTCAACCTTGTATCCAGAGGACGGTATTAATATTGGTAATATTTTCAACTACTTTGTCTATTTCTCTTTCTGCCAAAAATGGTTTAGATTACTAGACATGTGGATCCATCTGATATAATCGAGTCAATATCGATTTCAAAGAAGCCATGCCTCATATTTGCATTATTCCTTCAAAAGAATCTGTATGAATACATAAGTATGACTGAATCACAAAAAAGTGTGTATCTGTAAATAGTTTTTTTTTCTTTCAAAAAGATGAAATGAGAAAGATGTTATGTTTCACAGGGCTGCTATAAGACAAGAAACAAAAGGACAGAAATGAGGTCATTTTACACAACAGAGGGGAGCTGGCAGTGGGGTTGCATGCAAATTTCTGTTGAGCTGATGATTATCGGGTACAGGGATGTGGCAAAACTACTGATCGCTCAGAATCATTCAGGTCAGATAGAAACAACCAAAAGCTTGAAGTTTTTCATCATACTGAATGGCAAGGTGATTGAATGACAGTTGATATTTTATATTTGTTTGCATAAGGAAGAAACACTTTAATAGATAAAGCTTATATTACTTCTCTTGTGTGTACTGTATGCCCTGGATACACCACACAGAGCTGTTTACAGTGATTCTCATATATTTCTCCATGAAGTTTAAAAAATGTTTGCTTTTTTTTTTTTTTTGATTCAGATAACATCAGCAAGAAATCTAAGTCCATCCTGAATTTTCTGAACATTAAGGAACAGAACCTTTCTTGGGAAATTTCTAACCATAATTTCATAGAAATTAGGGCATTTTTCAAAACCACCATGTGATTTTACACTTGTGCTATCCTAATACTCTTTTGTTAAGGAGAGCAGGCCACTATCAGAGTTGGATGAACCTAGAAGAGCCCTTGGTTTGCCCAGAATAGCAATTCTTATTTTACTCTCTTATAATAATTTCATGCTAATTATGCATTAGAATATTCAAGATTGTTTTTTTCCAGGAAATGACAATCACTTCCCATAGTGAGATATTAATGGCACCACATTTAGCATAACATAAAAATGGCCCTCAAAGGCACAGAAATAGTAATCCAAAAGCTGGAGGCTATGTTGAGACTCCATCTGTGACAGAGGAAGGAACACAGCCACCCAACACACTTTTGGGCTGTAAGGGAATTCAGTGCTTTGGGAGGGAGGAGTAAATGGGGAGCCCAGAGGACAAATATACATTTATCTCTACAAAATGTTCAGCTACTAAGTGGCTGAGCCAGGAATTGGTGTGTGGTGATTTATCTCCTTCAACTGGCCCAGCCCCAAAGCCATTTGCACACCACCTCATTTCTGGCAGTCTCTCCACTCTTTGATATCCAACCCAAATATATGTGAAACCCATTGTCTCCTTCAGAGAGAGACAATCTCTGTATAAACATTGTACTAAACATGCCCAAATTGTTTCTTAAAATCGATCAGTGGAGGGAAAAGAAATTAAAAAACAAAACAAAAAAAAAAAAAAAAAAGAAAAGGAGAGGCTGTAGGGAGTAAAGTTAAACCAGCAAAGTGGAAATTACTTTCTACATGAAAATGCACCAAACTGTTCTCCTTGAGAATCTGGGATGGTGAAGTTGTCAGTTTGAAATTAATTTTCTCATTTGCACATAAAAATCCTATGTTGAATGTGATTGAAAAGAAAAAAAAAAAATAAAAGGTTGACTATGAGACACTGTGACTGTTACATTCTGTTTGTTTTTACAGTAGATGCTTTTTATTAACACCTCACAAAATAATGAAAATACACTTGAAAACCTCCACATTTCAGAGCCCTAAGCTATGTTGTGACCTTCTATACCACACAAAGCTATTCACTTAGTTTTCCCCATTAGCCAAAGGGAGGAAACTAGTGTTAAACAAGCTTTATTTTTAACATTATGTTTTTATAGTTGATTGAAAATATATTCAGTTTGTGGATTGACAAGAAATTTATGTGTAGAAGGTTAAGCAGATTACAAATATCTTTTAATTCTTATGTTTCTCAGTTCTGTAAGACTATGAGCAAATGTCTTAATAGAAAAAATGCATTCTCTTTTATGAGCAAATGACTTAATAGAAAAAATGCATTCTCTTTTTGTAATTCCTTTACCTCTAAGGAAGAAAAACATTTAATAGCTCTCTACCCCCATTCACTTAGCTGCAATATCCTCTTCAAATTATCTAGGTCACTTAGGTCCACTTACCATTTAGCTATTTTTAGCTTGCTGGTTGTCTCCTACTTCTGGAGAATTATCCCGTTGGCAATTAAATTTCCTGACACTTTTTTTTTCCTCCTCTCTGTAGACTGTGCATATTTGAGGTGTACCAGCATAAAGTAATGTAGGTAACTCAAAGGTCCATATTTATAGCAATCTGTTATTTGTCTTGAGAATTTTTCTTTGGTGAGGTTTTTTTTTTTTTTTATTTTCTGGAAGAAGAATTTGAGAGCACAGCATCTGATAAGGAGAAGTAAGCCTGTCTTGGTGTGAAATACAGGTACACAGGTCTCCCCTGGTGTACATTTAGATAAATTATTATGGACCTGTGTGTATGTATTTTCCTTTCTAACAGCATCTCTGCTCCCTATGTGAGTTGCAAAGGCAACTCTGCAGTCTCCAAGTGTGGACTTTGATGAATTGATCAATGGGGCACAATTAAGAAATTTCTGAGCTTGCGTTGGTCGTAGTAAAGATGGAAATCAAAGCTGTGAAGAAGCTTCTTCATGTGCAATTAAGTTGTGAGGCACCATATGGCTCAACACAACTGTGCCCACAGTTGCACTCCTGGAACGCGGCCTGGACTGGTTGTAATACCCTTTTCCAGTTGCACAGACAGAGCCAAACACAACCAGCACTGAGCTTTGGTTGTGATTTTTGGATATGGCTTTCATGTCTGTATGGAGCACATGCATAGCACCCAGCCCTGGGTGTGTGACATTGCCTGGGTAGGCAGAAGTGAGCAAGCTGGTCTTCCTCAGATTTCCATACAGAGGAACAAAGGAGTTAGATGAATGCAATATTTTAGAAGGAATTGGTTATTCTGAAAGCTTATGATAACTATGGCAATATAAGGAAATTAAAGTAGGAATCTTCTCTTCTGCTACTAACTGCCAGTGAAGAATGCATTATTGTGTAATTATCTAAATGTTTGTATTGCTAATGAATACACTGGTGGCAGATAAGATCTTGTGCATCCATGAATTTCCCTTTAATTATAAGCAGAAGGAATGTATGAGCAGTGTAATTTAACGTTATTTTCTCTATAAAAATGTTCCATAAATGTTAATACTTTCATTGGCATCACATGCCTTATCTCAATGAAAAACTGTCATTTTTTCTAATATCTCTTATCTACAAGTAATAGTGGGACAATTCGTGAAAGTAAATGCAATTTTAACAATATGAAATTTTATGCAATTTTAAAAGCTATATCATAATCTGAAGTCACACTAGGAAAATATTGGAAGAGAAAGGATGTATTGTATATATTGTTTGCTCTGCAATTGATGCATGGGAGACCTACCTATCTATAGACACAGATGCATATAAATATATGTATGTGTGTATATATATATATATGAACTGTACATAAGCCTCTCAAAATAAGTCAAAATCTGTGAAAAGTAGTCTGTGTATTTACTAGTTTCCCCCATAATAATATTAAATAACTTTTCTCCCCTCTGTAGAATCAATAAATTCCGATGATCGTAACACAGTTCACATTTTGGAAAAGAAAAGAGGAAGATTTAGTATTTTGTGATGCTACAATTTGCTTTTGGGTTGACATATTCTGTTCCAAACAATTTTAAGATGCTTGATATGCTTCAAGGTATAAAGCAGCTCATGAGTCTTAAAATATAGTGGGTCAGTGTTTCAAACAGTTGTTGAAATATAACCTTATTATGTGAGCTATAATATGGTAGAGATAAATTTGGAATCTGATACCTGATGAAAAGTAAACCCAACATAGAAAGAGTCAGGTTTTGTTATCTTATTTTTAGGTCAAATATTCATAAATATATTAAATAACTTCAGCTACTGCAAGGAGGAAAAGGAAAACTGTAGGAGAAAAAGGGGAAAGCCAAGAAGACTATAGCCAGATATAACTTGATTATAATATTGATCTTGCAAGTGTACTTGCTTTGTAAGAGGTCTTTGCAGATAATAAAAAAGGCAGAATACATGTGGATTGGGATTTTAAAGTGTATTACAATACTTATTTGTATTTTTCCCTTTAATTCCATTAATTAGATCTCTCAGGTTATATTCTCTCTCACATGTGCAAATTCTTCTCAGTTATATTGTTAATGACCTTTGCCTATGATGAGCAAGAATCAGAATAAAAGAATGAAGTAGTGAGAAATTATGTGAAGCACTTCAAAAAGACTAAAATATTGAAGAACAGTCTAGTCTTGTGCAAAATTAGATGTTTCCTAATTATTTGAAGGCTTTCTGTACATTTTTAGTGACTTCTCTTCCTAGCTGCATCAGATACAATATAAATGCAGGTCTTTGCTTGCAAGGTCCTTTGCACCTTCTCTCTGCCCTTTCTGGCCTCTAAATAATAAGAGTGGAATAGAGTGAACCTCTTATAAAGAGGTTTATCTAGCAATTTAATAAATTTCTGTTCTCTGCCTGTTTTGCCTCTTGCACTGGAAAAACTCCACACACATTTTTACAATCTACTTGTCTGTCATACATGAAATTCTTTCTTAAGAATATCTTCCAGTGTTTGGGAATTTGATATTTGATTTTTTTTTTCTTTTAGCATTATTCTTTTCAGGAATGCATTCCAAAGCTTTGGAATATGTTGTTGCTCATCCCGTTTTCACCTTTTGCTCTATTGCATCTTTGTGTGCACTGTTCTGTCTTTATTAGTACTCAGGGAGTGAGCTCTATAGGTCAGCAGCTCCCTGGTGGTTTTTTATGTTTATCCATTGCTTATCCCAGTGAGCTTCTGGTTCAAGATTGATTCTTAAGTACTATGATAATGCAAATTATAATTTTGAATTGGGCATGAGTTGCTAATATCCATATAACTCATATGAGTTATATGACTTGCAGAAGATGTTATAAATATTGACCTCAGTATCCTGCTCGAATTTGTCTCAACTAATATTCTCCTCACTGAACTATGAAAGTGTGGGCTAGGTGAAGCAAGAATAAGCTCAACTGGGTGGCAGAGTTGGGCCAGAAAAGATGTACTGAATGAGTATTTCATGATTTTTTCCAATATTTTCATTAGCATTTTGAATAGCAGAAATAGAGAATACCAATATTAAATGACACCAAATTTATGGAGATTGTGGCAACTAGCAATTTGGAATGGAGGATAAGATTTTAAAGGAAATACATTTTTCCTGGTTGAAGCAATGACCAGAAATAAAATAGATTGAATGGAAACTTATGTAAAATACCACAGTCAACTAGGAATAACCAAACACAAGGTGTGGAATGGATCACAATTTTTTTTGCAGCTTGTACCACAAAACAAACACAGGGCAACATTGCCCCACACATGCAAGTAAGGCTGTCACTGGATCCTGTATTGAGAGCTCTCTCTAAGAGTAGTCAGTGTAAACATGTTCTGATCTCTAAGACACCTTGAGAACCCTGTTCTGTGTGGGGGAGGGATGAAGTAGGGTTGGCACAGTGGTTGCA
Organism: Trochalopteron elliotii; assembly: GCA_024734555.1. Classification (NCBI taxonomy): domain Eukaryota; kingdom Metazoa; phylum Chordata; class Aves; order Passeriformes; family Leiothrichidae; genus Trochalopteron; species Trochalopteron elliotii. The sequence continues at coordinate 3,022,349 of JANPWX010000081.1, read as the reverse complement.
GCTGCTCCCAGAACCTCTTGAGGAATGGCTGTGGGCCTGTGTCCCTGTCATAAGGTGGGAGATGATGGTGGAAAATTTGCATCCTGGATTGTCTTGGAAGGCTGTACCAGCCCCACCCAATAGGCTGTGGCATTTCTGGTGGGAGGGAAGCTGTGCCAGGACACAGGGCAAGAGGATATGCAAGGCCAGGATGGGAATGGGGAGCTGTGTTTTGTGTAAATATCAATGGTGTCAGTGTTGATCCTCAACAGGGAGGATTATAGATATCAATTTGTATATGTTTATAGATACCATTCAGTTACTGTGAATAAAAATAGGCTGCAAATACGTGGCCAGGCACTTCTCACCTTTTTTTTAATTTGTGGCAATCATTTTCTCCTTATAATGCCCTTCTAGTTTTGAATGTGGTGTGAAAAATATTCTGTGAAGCTGTGTCTGTTCCAATATGCTGTATGCCTTCCTCTGTATACCTGGTGGTAAGATTTCTGTGCTTTTCTGTATGTATTTAGTTAAAAGGAGAAGGAAGAATATAATGGAAAAAAATATCTTGCCAAACTTTCCTTGGACATGCATGCAGGTGTAATATGGAAATCATGCTTTCTGACATGGACTGAGAGTGATAGATGAGATGCCATGTTTCAGATAAAACACAAATTTGTTAGGGTGTTTTTGTGAGGCATAAGTAAGATTATTTTCTCTGGAGAGTCAGTTACAGTGCTAGCATTGTTAAAGCAGGCCATGTTCTGTAAGCAAAGCCCTGAAGTGGCCCTGGCAGCCAGGAGGGCCAGGCGTGTCCTGGGGACATCAGACCCAGCATGGCCAAGCTGGGCAAGGGAGGGGATTGTCCCCGCTGCTCTGGGGCAGTGTCACCTCCAGTGTTGGGGCAGTTTGGGGTGCCACAATATAGAAAAGACATTCAGTTATTAGAGGACATTGGAAGGAGAGCAACAAAGGTGGAGAAGGGTCTGGAGGTGAAGCCGCGTGAGGAACAGCTGAGGTCCCTTGGTCTGTTCAGCCTGGAGGAGACTAAGGGCAGACTTCACTGCAGTTACAGCTTCCTGCTGAGGGGAAGGGCAGGGGCAGGCACTGATCTCTGCTCTGTGGTGACAGTGACAGGACCTGAGGGAATGGCCTGAAGTTGTGTCAGGGGAGGTTTAGGATGGGTATCAGGAAAAGGTTCTTCCCTCAGAGGATGGTTGGGCAGTGGTCACAGCACCAGCCTGACAGAGCTGAGAGTGCATTTGGAAAATGCTCTCAGGCACATGGTGTGACTCCTGGGGATGGTGCTCTGCAGGGGCAGGGATTGGACTTGCTCATCCCTGAAGATCCCTTCCAGCTCAGTTTATTCGGTGTGATTCTGTGGTTCTGTGTGTGCTTGAACACGGGGCGGGGGGTGGAGTGGAGGTGTAACACTGGTTTCTAATACACAATCCAAGAGACTAGAAAGATGGCCATGAAGAAACTGTAGAAGTTGTGTAATTACTTGAAGTAAAATATCACATTCCTCCCAGACATAAAAGCTTAACTATGTCACAGTTTTTGACTAAAAATCAATGTTGTCACTCATGAACCTGATGACATCTACTTTGTTATGAATGGATGAAATGTGTGGATGGAAGTAATTTTACATTTTGCTGCTATTGGCTTCCAGTGACAAGTACAACTATTTTGCCTTTATGGCAGCCATCTGTCTTGCAGGCTAATCTCTCTCATTTGTAAAAGTACATCCCCATGGTAGGTGCATCCTTCAGTCACCCAGGTGTTTTCCTGCTATGTCATCCAACAGGACTCTGTGAAAGCTCTGACAGACACGTCTCCCTTGGTTTTAGTCCTCTGGGGAAGGGCAGCTGCCCAGTTTGTCAGTGACCAATATTTTTGCTAACAGATCTCCAGTTTCAGCAATTTTGCTTCAAGATTACTGTCTTGCCTAAGTTCAGTTCCACTGCCATGATCTCAGGATGATTTCTGTGAGTGAGAGTGTCTGTGGGGTGTTTAGGAAGGGTCTCCAGGGGGAGATTTTGCTTGGGATGAAGTGTTTCTCTACAGAAGACAGTGTGCAGAGGCCACCCTTTCTGTTTTGTTCAAGCATCTTCTGTTGGGGCTCTGAATGCGGAATATACACAGGTGTTAACACATTAAAAAGTTATGTATTGCTTAGCACACAAGATTCGTTCGGCTAAGAAGAAGCACCACTGAAAAGGCCCCAAAGAGTCTGATCTGGCCTGGCCTGGCAGACACATTCATGTGAGAAAAAGTCCTCCCCTGTGTCTTCCAGAGGTGGCTCCTTGAAGTGGCTGAGTTTCTGTCTTCCCCTGAGCATGGGTGACGGTGACAACTGGACTTTTGTCCAGTTCTGACCATCTCTGGCCAGTGCCAGCCTGCCTCCAGCAGGTTTTCTCCTGTGGGATTTTGTACCTTTCTCAGATAGAGGTTTCCCTTTTAAGTCCTTCAGCCACTAAATCTTCACTGAGCAGACACTGTCTGTCTGTGGTGGGGCTGCAGAGAGGGGGCTCAGAATAGGGGCATGAAAGGGGTTAGTTCTCCACTGTTCTTTGGTTTGGTTTTGAGTGATTTCCAGATTGTTCTGTATCATGACAGGATCCTTCTGATGCACAAGTATGCCAGTATGTCTAGAGATACTGCTGAATGTCAGTAAAAAAGGTCTGTGATACTGTTCCTGGCCAGTGTGCTTCCCATTATTATCCATATGTTTCAGAGTCTTAAGGTAGACTTAAAGAACATGCTGTACATAAAAGAGCTTTGTTCTTGGCTCTTACAATAAAAGTTTCTTCTAAATATGCTGTGTGAAATGCTCAGGTCAGAATTTGTTCCTGATTCTGATGAAAAAATACTTGCGCAGCACAACTTGGTCTTGTCCTAGAGAGACCCTGAATCCCATTCTTTTATTTTCTTGCTTTCCTATTTTAATTCAGAACTCCAGGCAGAGTTTGAAGGGTGTGAATTTCAGCAATGTAAATATCTATCTATTATTTTTGGTTTTTTATTGTCCATAGCTTGCTGCTACTCAGAAAGTTGGTACTCTGGTGTTTTAATTTTTAATGATTGTTTGGGCTATTTTTCTGTCTGAGAAATGAAAATGTACTGACATGAAAGAAATTATTTTTAATTTTTAATTCCGTGAGAATCAAATTCACCATGAAATCTATCCTGCAATTTTTGTTGTTGTAGGAGATACTGGAAAGAGAACCTAGTGTTGTTCTTTGTGATGGAAATGACTCATATAGCGTGAGAAAAAAATTGTTTTGTAAAACCAGTATGGTTATGGGTTATTTTCATATAGCATTGCAAGATATAATTGTAAAGAAGGTACCAGCAAAATGTCCGAATTTATTGGGTTTTGTCTTATAGTAATGTTATTTCATTTTGCAGAAATTCCAAGGTAAATGAGTAGGCAAGTGATGCTTTATGAGATTGATTCTCACTCTGCCTTTGTAGGAGCTGGTTTTAGTAAGTGTTGTTTCCATACTGGCTTAGAACACTTTCTCATTGAAATATTTGCATTAAAAGTGTTACCTGCATTAAAAGTGTTACCTATTCATTTTTTCTTTAATCATATGTAGCTTTGATGTAACATTTAAACTGTGACTAACATATTTTATTTACACTTAATGTTACTTGGAATTGTTTAAATCAGTATTTTAAATTGGACAAGGCCTTCAAGCCACTCTGGAGGGCTGTGTCATTAACCTATAATTGTATATTGCATGAAGTACTTTGTTTTCATTACTTTGGAAAAAGAAGTAATGACCTTGCAATTGACTCCTCTATTTAACATTTTCATCTGAGCTTTAACACCATTAGAAGTAACTGCTTGCATTGACCACAGAAGGAGCCAAAGAAGCAGTGTACTGCAGTCAACCTAATTCAGTTTCAGGCTAACCAAGTTAATATTAATTGGTGATCTACCAAGTCAAGGGCCTTAGTTAAATAAAAGTCAAGAATTTCAAACTGCTTTTTTCATTTTGTCAATTGCCAGCCCTGGGTTTTAAAATACACCATGCAGAACTTAGGTTTTCCCATCAGGATGCCTAACAATTGAGTAGCCAGTAGGTCTGTGCTGCCTGACACATGAACCTAAACTGTTAAATGTGAGTAATGAGTACCACAAGTTCTTGCTATGAGAAAGTCCCACTTCACACAAAGTTACTAGGGAAATATCCTAAAAATATCTCTTTTTTTCCCTTTTTTGTCTGGAGTGCATTTCTCTCCAAACCAAAACTGTCAGTACTAAATAATCATTAGGCCCTGTGGTGTTTACTCATGTTGATAGGCAGCTCTAACAGCTGGGAGTGCCTCCCATTCATCTGTTCCCCATATCATCAGACACAAGGAAGGCAGAGCAGACTGTCCAAACTGGCTATCGTTTCAAGAAGGCTGGGGCACATAAAAGCAATAAGTAATAATGACTTAGCTGGGGGACTGAGCGTTCTGAAACACGTGAAAAATGTGCTTTGGTTAAAACCGTGAAACTTGGCAGGTAGGCTTAGGATTTGCTAAGGCACAGAACAAAAGCAAATATGCTGCTTTCTGATTGCCCACTGTAGAAAACTGAGCTCTTGAGCAGAAATTCTTTTGAGTCCAATTTTCCACATGTTCTTAAACATGGTAGGAAGAAAGTTTTAGCAATGTTATACAGATGGCAAATGTCAGCATTTGTTTGGATTTTTTTTCCCTTCTTCTAAAAAGTAAAGCAGGATCTATTTGTCCTAGTCTCAGTTTCTAGAAAATGAAATGGCTAAAATGGCTCTTTTTACATCTTATGGTCTTAGAAAAAAGAAAAAAATATTAAAAAAAATTGTGGAGATGAAGGGGCAAAGGGGCAGAGGTATTTTTGGTAGACCTTCAAGATTCAGCTTGAATAACTGTTCTACAGATATATATTCCAGGAAGAACAGCACCTGAAAAATCTATAGACTTCTTTATATTTCTATAGTATATACATGCTTTTAATCAAAATGGTCAGGAGATGGTAGGAGTAACTCCCAATGGTGATTGTTCATGAAAAATAAGATAAATAACCACTGTGTCTTACAGTGAAAACCTTTGTAAACACTTGGTTGCATTAGTGAAGGATAACTTTCAGATCTTGACTGGGGAAATCTAAGCCAAGTTGCTTTCCTTTGAGGAGGCTCATGGCACAGCTTGCTTCCCCAGCTCTGGTCTAGCTTTCTCAGTCATCCTGAGAAACTTCAGGAAGGGCTGTCAGCTGGGCTTGGGTAGGCTCAGGAGGGTAAGAACAAGTACTGACTTCTGCCTTCTGAATTGGTTTAGAAGAGAAAGTACATGAATATTTCTTTGTATCCTTCCAGTAATTTGAAATAGGCTTGTGCCTGTGCAGTGAGCTAGAGAGAATTTGGGTCATCAATATTCCAGGTTCAAGGAGAGGATACTTTCATTTTGCACATCTTTAGAAACAGCATGTTGCCTTGCTCCCTGTTGTTCATATTTTTAACTGTTAATTAAATTCACTGACATTGCAGCTGTTTAGATTATTAATAGTATCCCTTATATTTGAAAATAATTAGATTGCTAATATTTTTATGATCTCACTAAATACTTTTCAGAATGGGCTAAGATATGTTCTGCCTAAAAGGCAAGATGGCATAATCAAGTCATGAATGTTTACTGTAATTAAAACATGTCCACTATAGTTAAAATTTGGTTTGAATTTTCAAATAATGTGAGGTGTAAAGGATTTCAGACTCATGGATTTTTGTTGTTGATGTTCCATGTAGTTCCATGGTGACCAATTCATAGAGATCCCCAAATGTCATTAACAGCCCAGGAGCTTTGACATTAACATTAACAGGGCAGGAGCTTTGAAAGTTTGTTTGGCTCAGTGGTCGTACACAAACATATCACCATGGAATTGAATGGAGGATGTATTGAGGAAATGCTGGCCTGCTTGAACTTAAGAAGGCAATCATACACTTAGGGAGTGTTTAGGAATTTCTGTCTTGATCTGACAATGATGAAACTGCTATTTTGAAAAGTCTTTTAAAAATACTTGTAGTGGTGCTTGCAATTGGATAGTTTCTTTGAAGGGAAGAAACTATTTAAAAACTGTGTAACTATTACACTTTGTTTAATTTATTGCTTCTGACAGATCTTTTTCCTCTTTTTTGTAAGTAGCCTTCTTCTCCCAGCACTGTCATTTCCCAAAGAGCTGCTTCTGTGATGCCTCAGCCTAATATTTAGGTTGTTCCATTTGAATAGCAAAGAAAGCTGGTATTGTCATAAGCATTATGCATTATTAAGCAAATGGATGAGATTGACACAGCTGCTATGTGTACACAATTTAATTTCCTGTCTCTTCATGTCTTTGCTAATAACAAATGTCAAAACGCTGTTGCTAGTCTGCTAATCTGACACAGAATGCTTATAAAAAGATTTTAAAAGTAACTTAGTAATTTAATACACTTTTTCAAGCTTGAAAAATGGAATTTTGCAGTTCTGAGTATTTTCTAATATCTGGCAAAGGCCAAGTTTAGGAGTCAGTTAAAATCAACATTATGTGTCTATTTTTGGGAGAAGTAGTAGATAATTGTCATGTAATAACAGAGATGAGAGCACTCATAACCTGTTTCACTTTACAAAGGCTGACTCTTGTGATTCTCACAGTACTTGAAACAAGGTTGTATCATTCTGGTCAGCAAGATACCTTTAAAGCAAGACTACTTTAAGGAGAGTTCTGAGTCTTCCTCCAGTAAGCAATTACATTGAGGCAAACAAGTGCAGTACTCTCTGTTATTAGGGTGTTGTGTTTCTTGTCTCTGAGAGTTTTGCACAGTACTTTAATAGGAACTGACCTGAGTGCAAGTTCCTGTGCAGCTCTAAAAACACAAGAGGAATTGTTTGTACCAACAGCTGAACATCTCTAGATTGTGTGCTGGGAAACAATGGTGCTTTATCATGATGCTATTTCTATTTTTTTATTGTTGTTTTGCACACCACCTCAACTCTGCAATTCAGTGCTTCTAAGATTAAACTAAGAAAAGTTAGGCTGAAGGTAATAGTGGAATAAAACATTCAGCTTGAGAGGAAGAGCCTGGCATGTTATTCTAAGATGCTCATTTCTTTGACTAACTTTATGTGAATAGCAATTAGCTCTGTGTTAGTATTCAAATACAGATGCTTTACTTGCAGTTACTACTGGAAAAGATCCAAAGGAGAAATCATATTGCAAGGGGAAAAAAAAGTTTCATGAGCTGACCATAATGACTATAGATAACTATGTAATGAATTTTCAATATATAGAACTACCAGCATTATATAAATGAGCATCATCTCATGTAAAGACCATAAACTCTGCAGAACAAGCTATGGAATAACTTCTTAAATAATTTAATGAACCTTATGTAAACAAGCTGCAGTGAGCAAGGCCCTAATGGCTCTACAAACATGAGGTCTTGAAGAAAATTCTACAGAACCTGAAACTGGTTTGATGTGTAGATTTAGACAACTGCCTAATCTTTAATCTGAAACTTTAGGTAACACTGTATTTCAGTTACTTAGTATGAATGTTACTGTGTTTCTGTAATATGCTTTTACATAACAGTAAATATAAAGAATAAAGTTAATTAGTCTTTTGATGTAAAGGAAAAAAACCTGTAGTTTACCATACCTGTACAATTATATGAATTACCTTTGTGATGAGAACCAACTAATATTAATATAACAGGTGTGTCTTTCGCCTGTTTATTTGAAAATATTTTTTGTGTATATACACTGATTCTGAAAGTCCTGAGAAAGACAAAAATTTTTATTCTGGAGAGTTATAGGAAATCTTCTCTAAATAAATGTACTTTCATATTTTAAACAGAAAGTTTTAATAGAGAAAGATGTTCCTGTAATTTAATATCCTTGCTCCTGTGTTTTTTTTGTTCTGTCAGATTCTAGTTCACTATGGAGAGTAACAGAAGTCACAGTGCTGAAAATCCAATTTACTGCTCTTTGCTTAGGAAGGTCAAACACCCACACCACCATAACACAAATAAGAAACTCATCTTTCTACATCTTCTACCTTTCAGTGCTATAATACCAGTTTATCACTTGTATTGTTTAGAGTAAAAAGAATTTTGTTTTCTTAGATGTAACATTTGCACAAACTGTGTCACAGGATTAAAATGTTTTTAATTTCTAATTTTATTATTATCTGGTTTATTTTGGGGGGCTGTGTTCATGTGTATGTTTTCAAATTACATCTGAAAAGCTTAAGAGCTCTGTTAAAGTAGAGAAATGAAATGCTTAAAAGTTGTGCAGTTTAAGAATCAGAGCTGCTTGTATAATCTTAATTTTGTCTTCCCTATGCTTATGCACAATGACACAGTTTTTAATTAGAGAATCACATACTGGTTTTTCCTCCCTCCTTGGAGTTAAACTTAATTCTGTGCACAGGAGGGATAATGCTTTCTTGATGATTGCTGCCTTCATAGTTTTCATACTCAGTGTTCTGTGTGTAGCCATAGGCTTTATTTACTGCATCCTATTCAAAGCATGCACTGATGAAAAAAAATTAATTTCCCTTGGCATTTTCTATGGGGTTTACTACTTTCTATTTGAGTAGTTCCCAAATATTATTAGTCATCATCTTTACAGTCCCCAGTTTTCATTCTGGAGGCAGTATTTCAGGTGAGAAACTGAAGTACTAAAAAGCAAACACAAAATGTGTTTGCTGATTCTGGATTCTATGGTTGTCATGCATTGTGCCTGATAGTTCAGAGGATTTTTTATTACACAGCACTTTATCTGTTCCAGACAGAAATCCTCTTTGATTCTAACAGAAGCAATGAGTTTTCAACACTTCTTCAAATTCAGTACCCAGAAGATCAAGAGCACATAATAGTAATCCTCAGGGGGCTGGTTTAAATGATATAATGTGCAGGAAGTGAGGAGATAGAAGCCAAACCCTCATGGCAGCACTATCTGTGTAGAATTATTGTTTCATTTCACATTTGCCACATGGTTTCCACTCTCAGCAACAGTTCAGACAGGGGCACTGTGGAAAACAGCATTACTGTGTGACCTGAGTTTTGTGTCCAGCTGGATGCCAAGAGATCTATTCTGTTCACTGATTGGGGAAATGGCATGGGATAAAAAATAAATTCAGTTTAGGGTTGTATCATGATGCATGACTGTTCTGACAGCTTGCAGCAGTAAACATTCTTCTCTGAGTGCAGAGTGGGAAAAGAATCACACAAGGAAGAGTGCTAAAGCCTGACAAGTCTCACTAAAGTCTCCTTATTTGAAAGTGGGAAGAAGAAAGTGGGGCTCTGTGTGTGAGGGAAAGCAGACTAGCAGAAGAGTTACATGAGATTGAAGGTACTGGAGTGATCTCTGGTTGTCTGTACCCACCAGCAGTTCAGTCCCATCTTCCAAAGTCTCCATGACCTACTGACTCTTTTCTGTTCTCTCTAAAGTAACAGTCAGTTCTTTCCTCTTGTTCCAAATTTTGTGTTTCACCATGTTCTTCCACCACATCTCCTTTCCCTGCTGTCTTTGTCTACTTGGCCAGTTGAAATGGAGCATCCTTCTCAGTTTGGCCTGGGTGTTGGAAGATGGGTGGGAAGCACACTTTCTGCTCATGGCTTTCCACCTAGTTACAGTCTGGCTCAGAGCTGCCAGGAAGGACACAAAAATGCCAAGAAAAGCCTTGTTAAGCTTATGGAGTCTTGGGACAGTAAGCAATTAGTTTCTTTATGTTGCTGGATGGTAGGGTGTTTAATGAGGTTTTGAGAAGTTTAGCTGCTTGTCTTGTCTTAAAAATGTGGTAAGCCTTTAAAATTTATAGTTTTGAACCTCTATTTTGGAAATTTGAACAATTTTCATAGGTATGTGAAAAGCCACATCTGCTGTAAAAAGGAGTGGAACTCCCTCCTGCCTAATCTCCCTGCTCCAGATCAGTGAAATAGCAGAGCAGTTTGCCAGACATTTTTTAACAAATGCCAGATATTTCTCAAGACCTGCAAAGCTGTTTGGCAGAAAAATTACCCTTTCATTTTGCCCTGTTCAAAGGAAGTCCTTTACTGTAAAAAAACCCAAACAAATAAAACCATAAAACCCCCACACATTCTCCACCTTGGATGTCAAAGATAGGAAAAAAAACGACTAGCTGTAGTTAAAGGCAGTTAAAAATGGGTTAAGATGTAAAATGTCAAAAAATCTTTAAAAATTACCATTTCTCTCTATTTATAGTACTAATGAGGTTGTCATCTAAGATTATGTTAACCATATGTACTGTAATAACACATGGAATACTGAGGCATTACAAGATATGGAAGATTTTCTATCAGTAAAATACTTTTCCCCCTTGAAAAAAAAAATAACCAAAAAATGTAGCTCCAGTGGGTGCAGTAGTGTTTCCATGCAGCTTTATAGTAGTGCTTCTGGCTGTAACTCATTCTTAAAATAAATTCACCATATCCAGGTGCCTGGAGTTGGTAAACACTGAAGGGGAAAGGGAAAGTGTGTCCTTATATGCCAAATCCAAGGAGTGCAGGAAGTACAAGTAGAAAGTTTGTCATTCTGTTCTGTCTAATTGGTCTCTCTCTATACTTCTAATGTTGCAGTGAACATAGCACAATGCAAATGATTTCAGGTTTGGGTTTTGGTTTGAGGTTTTGGGTTTTTTTTAAGCATTTCAAACAAAATCGTAGAGTACACTTCAGGGCTCCTTCTCTGTCCCACTGTACATTGTACTGAAGGTGATGCACAACCATTTTAACAGGGTGGGAAAGCATATTGCTCTTTTTTTTCTGCTTCTGTTTAAGCTAAAGAATTGACAGCTGTTGTTTTTCCTTAGTTTCCTTGCTTTGCTTTTAGTCCCTGTAAAGCATTTCTTGTATTATTTAAATGTATTTAAGTATACATTGAAATGCTTTAGAATTTAAAAGATAAGTTTTATATCAATGAAAGCACATTTGGATTAAGATTTACCAGGGATTCAGTAAACTCACACTTTTGCTTTTAATTTATCTAACTTTTAGGAGTTGCCTGCCTTGGAATTAGAAGAAAAAGAGAAGATTAGAGCACAAACCCTAAGGGTTCAGCTGGCCTGACATCTAGGTTTCAGTTTTATGAAATCTTTATGTTTTGAAATTTGAACTTCAACTGAGCTAGCTGTGCTTTTAACTGCAGCCCTGAGACTCAGCTTGATTTGAATCCTTATCCTGTAGCTACGGAATCCATTTCCAAATTATTGAAAGTTTATCTGTAAAGTGCTAATATGCTCTCTAGTTAAGAAACTATGAAAAAAGGTGAAAACAGTTGAGAGATCCATAGCAGCAGATTTTCTCTTGCAGCTGGCCAAAACACAATCTAACTAATGATCTGAGGAAAACAGTTTTTCCTCTTTTTTTTCCCCCCATATTGTTCACTGGCAAGCTTCCTGCCGTAGCTGCTTTGACAGATACAAAATTGCCTCTGTCTTTATTGCATGGTCTGGCCACTGCCAGATTTCCTGGCCTTTCCTGTTCCACTGGACACCATGGTGCTTTACTGAGATCTGAGGAAGTAAAATTCAGTGAAGTGGGCATGCCTGAAGTAAGTTATGAATATTGCCAAACATTCACTAGGCAGTGAGCAGTAAAGTTCTCAGATTATTTTCAATTTACTCCTTTTACATAATTTGTATTTCTGTCTTCTCTATAATAATTATGGCTTGCAGGGAGCAATTCTGCATGTCCTTTGTACATCATGCTTTGCCATAGGTGAACATTGGACTTTCAATAGGATGCAGGAAGCCACAAAGCTTTTGTTGATCCCTATTGAAATGCAACTTGTATTGAGAATCTTGTGAAAAAGGAGCAGGTTCCCAAATGAAAACTAAAACTGCTGTACATCTCTGGTATAGGGATAAGAGAAAGGCAGGTTGTGGTCTTTGTCAGGTGCAGTGTGAAAGATGGGGATGCAACTGGTTTCTGCATGGGGTTCAAAATGAACCTAGGGCAGGGTTAAGAGCTCATCTAATTAGGTGTCAAGGCGACACTGCTTGCTACTTGTAACCATCATTAAAATGCTTGCACATTCAGTCATCTGGCCGGACTGCCTCCCTTAGCTAACCAACAGCTTGTTTATGAGGACAGAAAATGATAAGAGGAATGGAAAATTGGCTGAAAGTAAAAAAAAATAAAAGGCAGAAAAGTTGTGTCTGTAGTGAAGTGTTGAAAAATTGACAAAAGGACTCCATGCCCAGAAAAACAATACCGCTTATTCTTATGGAATTGATAGTTATGGAAATCTAAGAACAGGACACTCTTCCAGATAGCGTTTTTACTGTTTTAGTACCTGAAATAATGGAGAATGGCTTTGCAAAAACTCTGGTGGCATTTTTTTCCAGGTACAAAGGACATTTTCTTTTCTGTTGTCATTGTTGTTCTTTTTTACTTGTTGTTGATTTGTTTTTTTTCTTCTTCAGTAGCTGTTTCCTTGTGATAACAGCTCTCTACTGCTGCAAACTGTGTCAGTGTGTGCATATATCTTTTCTGTGCTATGTTAAATCCAACCATCATCTTGAAAAATAACTGTTTGTTTCTGTTTGTAAAAAGAAAATTGGAGATGGACCAAAAGGTGCAGTAACAAAGGGAGTAGAAGGATTGGGATGCCAGCTGAAATAACGTTGAATAGACTGGGACTGGGATTTAGGGAGGAATTGTAAATTGATTGCCTCAGATGCAGGAAATCTGAGCTGATAGCTGGAAAGATTGTGGCATAAAGATGTGAAGTTGTCTCTTACTAGCATAATGAAGAGACTGGGAAGGTGGGGGAGAGGAGTTAAGGGTAGGTGTGTTGCATGAGAAACTGATCCACAGAGAGGAAATTGACACTGTAACTCAGTGTCACAGCGCCCAAGGTAGCACCTACCAAAGTCTGATGGGAAGTCTGTGAAAGTTAGCTTTGCTTTAAGAGTTAATGAAGATGGGGAAATGCTTTGGGGTGATCTGCTGGGACCTAGAGAATATTCTGGAAGGTTGTTTCATGATCAACAAAGTACCTAAAATTCATGTCCTCTGCTGGTTCATCTTCTATAGCAGCCTCTTTTTATGACTCTCTCCACTTCTCTTCCAAGCTGAAGTCAGCTTTTTAGGGATATGTTCTTTTGTTATCAGTGGCTTAATTCAGAGCCCATTCTAATACCAGCTGGAGCATGAATTGTTTTCCAGAAAACTTACATTTCTCTTAAGACTGGTTTTCATTACAGACACTGAAAATTGCTATATATTCATACAAATATTACTGTTTCTATTAGCTACATTATTTATTTATGTTTTTGTTAAACATTTTAGTATCCATGAAACTGTTTTATCTTTGTAAGAGCTTTTTCTCTCCCATCACCCTGCTGATGTGCCTTCCAGACATGATTTCCATGTCTCTTTCAGCTACAAGCTGTCATCATCCCTTGGTGTTGCTTGTTTGAGGCCATTCAAACACATTCAGGTGAAATGGAAGTTACCAGCAATGGCAGTCATATTTCGTTGCATTCTCAGGCTGAATTCTCCTCATGGTAAAGAATGATTAAGTGAGCCAATGCAGCAGTGTCAGACTAACAGGTCTAATGTTAATTAGACTAATTCACTAACAGCTCTATGTAAAAGGACTAAACTTCTCATTTAAGCACTCGCAATGTCCACTGTAGTCCGCTGAAACAAAAAGACTACTCTAAAGAAATGCAAAAATAGATAGATATGGAACACAATTTTTTAAAAATTTGAGGTTTTCAGGACATGATCACTCTTAAATAATATATTTTATTATATCTTATGTCAAATTAGAAAGAATAGTACAATACAATTTAAATTATTCAATTGTAGTTAAAAGCTGAGATTCATTCTCAGCATCCTAATGGTTTGAGATACTGCAGGTGGAACTCAGTTTTTATTTTCCTCTTTGAAGTGGGCTTAATGAAAAAGTGTCAATTTTTTAAGAACTTGATGTCAAGAGAAATACCTGCTTTTCAGCTTGTTGACGAATTAATTAATTAATATTCAATATCTTATGCGCTGCTCATTTCCCACTCTATTCAAAACCTTACAAAGATATTATAGCAGATAATATTTAATAGTTTGTGTTAAACAGTGATCAGCAAGGGTTCCTGTTTTCACTTCTGTGACCTTTATAAAATCTGTATATTTTCTCTGAGTGTTTAGCACTTGTGGAAGGTTTAACAGGTTTGTGGGTACAGTAAGATTTGTGGTCTTTCTGGCATTATCTCAGACATGACTTAGTGATTGTGACCAGATTTTTTTTAAAACTAAAAAAAAAATAGAAATACTAACTCATAATTTTAAGAAAAATACAATACTCAGGGTACTCACCATAATTCTGAATTGTGAGAACTCGTAAAAATATCAGAGTGTAAGGCTGTAATACATTTTAGAGAGTGTACTATAATCCTGAGATTTCAGAGTTGCTTTCTTCTGCAACCTTGGTATCCCCTGGGTATTTTCTGAAAACAACCCATTTAATTCAGCTGTTTACAAGGCACATTATATATTATTAACCTTGAATGTTATCATATTGATTTATTATGTTAGTTTTCCCTGAAACAAAAATCAAAAAGAAATAAAAAGTGTGCGTGTCCCCCCCCCCCCCCAGTCTTTTAATAGCCTTTTTTTAATATATATGTTATATATGTTAGACTCTTTTTAAACTGTGGGATTTGTAAATTTAGGTTTTTGGAGATTACAAATTTTAAACAGTGCAATAAAAATTTGAGATGCACGAGAGGGGTTTTGTGTGTGGAAATTTAATACTGTGGAGTAGTTATGTGAAGTAATTATAGTTTCATATTAACAAGTGTTCATGAATTACATATATCATGAAAGTCATCTGCAAACTGAAGACTTAAGAGAGGTTCTAATGAAGAAGGGATGGTCAGCTTGGAGATAAATAAGTGTGTTTTCTCTACTACAATGATGTCATGTATCAAAGTGTGCAGCTGGTTCATAATCTGAATATCAAGTTTAGGAAGGTGTCAGACTGGTGTCACTGAGTGATCTGGAAACCAGATCATAACTGACCTAACACAGTCATAGGGTTCTGAAAAACACCAGCCATACTCTGTTTGTGAGCTCTTGTTCTTATGGGAAGAAGTAGCTCTGGGTCTTAGGAGTATTTTGATGTGCTGATTAAAGAGCTATGAGAGTTGATAACAACAACATTAAAGTGATGTATCTGCAAATGTAGTAACTGAGATCTGAAAAGCCCTCTGGCATCTCATATCTGAAGAGTTTAAAACTGAACCCCTATTGTTCATAATGCTTGCAAGAACAACAGAGTTGATACGACTTTAGGGATCATACTCCCCCAATATACTTCTGGTAGAATAACATATGAGATGTAAATTCTCACCGTTATGACTCCAGAAGAGAAATAAAATCCCTATACAGAA
This sequence comes from Trochalopteron elliotii, assembly GCA_024734555.1. Classification (NCBI taxonomy): domain Eukaryota; kingdom Metazoa; phylum Chordata; class Aves; order Passeriformes; family Leiothrichidae; genus Trochalopteron; species Trochalopteron elliotii. Next base: position 3,006,940 of record JANPWX010000081.1, on the reverse strand, counting down.
CACAAACCCTCATATATGTTGTCAGAGTGACTGTGGATTACATATATTGCTGTTTTGACCTATAATGAGTCTTGAGACTATGACAAGCTCACTTATAACATGCCTCAAAATGTAATCACAATAAAGGTGACAGATTATTATTTATTATGGAGCTTTTTCCAACCAACTCTCACGTAACCATAGAAGAGTATATGCATATGTCATTTTTAAGCACTGAAATGTAAGCACCCCAAGGAAAACAAGCAGAAAATATTTGTGCATCAAAGCAATAGCCACTGCTTTTAAAGGTACACGAGGCCACAAGACAGTATTTTATGCTTCATAGGTGTTACAGGAATTTCTTACTCTTCTCCTACAAACAGGACCTGTATCTGAGCTATGTTTCCACCAAAATATCCCTTGACAGCAGCAAAAGATGAGAGTGAGATATTCACTTCATGAGCATCATTAAAGGAATGGTTTGTTACTAGTTTGAAATAACTATATTAAGACTTCTGGATAGCTCTCTATGTCTTTAAGTGAGACAGAATTCAGTGCCTTTGATCAAATGTTTTTTGTTTTTTATTCCAAGTGGCTGTGCCAGTCCTACTAAATTGGCTTCCCATTAAAAATATGCGGTTTGCAAATGAAACTCAGCAAGTGGTAAACTAAAAGGAATCTTACTGAAAAAAAATCACTCACCAAGGTGAGTTGCTCTGGTGCTGACACAGTCCACAGCAATCCTGGTGACTGCCCCACCTCCTGAGGTGCCCTGGCATAATCATTATGAGGCTCCACAAATGGAAGTGAGCGATTACCAGCACAATGCTTCATCTACCTTGGTGGTGTCATCGAGGTTAAGTCAGTCTATGTCCTGTGTCCTAACTGCTTCCATAAAGGAAAAAAGAGGAGTAATTGTCACTGGAAACTCACTTCTGACAGGGAAAAGAAGGTACAAAATGCACACACTACCTACTTTGTAGGGAAGCCTGTTGCCTCTCTAGGGCCTGGGGTTGCAAACGTGAAGAAGAATGTTTCCTACCCTGGAATAACTCTCAGATTACTTTCCATTACTGATGTTTCAGGTAGGCAGTGATAAAACTGCAGCAAAATGTCCAAGGGCAATCAAGAGACACTTCAGGTCTTTGAGGTAACTAAATAGGGGATCAGAGGCACAAGAAATGTTTTCCTCTATCCTTTCAGGCACAGAGAATGATGAGGGGAGAAACTGCAGATCAATACTTGAATCCAAGCTGGGTGTCACCAGCAGGATTTTGGATTTTTGATTTCCCATTTGTCTCAAATGGGAGGAAGGATCTTTGTGCAGAAGTTAGCAGGACTCAATGAAAGAGCTTTAAATGGGTTTTGGATGGGGAAAAGGGTAAACCAGGCTCACTAGAGAAAAGCTTGGGAGCAGCATAACAATGTTTGTGGTGTGCAAGTGAAGTGCTTTGATCTGCCATCTCTGTGGAGGTGCAGGATAGAGTCATCCAACAGCAGAGATGGAAGCATTACTGATGTGTTAGAAACTGTGGAAAATCCCAAAATGATCACGTAGGAATTAAGGCTTCTCCCCCACTAAAGGGGGATATTTGCCAGAGTCTGCTGTTCTAAGAGGATGAACTAAGTTGGTTTAAATAATTGAAATTTAACCCAGCTGTAATATCTGAGATGTTGCTAAGGTTTTTCAGGATACAAGCAAAACAAAACAGTGTGGTTATCACTCTGTAATGAGAGCTAAATCAACAAAGAGGGTTCTCTCACCAGGTGTATGGGCTGATGAACTGGTGTAGGAAGCATTATCTTTGTAGTACTGTCTTTGTATTACACCTAGGAGTCTCCCTTATATAAGGGACATCAATCATAATCACTACAATGCTGACGAGCATTTTCATGAGCAGGAGGTCACAAATTTGAAAAGAAGCGATTCTTATTCTTACTAAGATGTTTCTGTTTATTATGGAATAAAAGCAAAGTACTTGCTATTTTTTCAGTAGTATTTGGGAAAAGCAGTAAGTTATGTGATTCTGGTGCCAAATAAACTCATGTGTGCTGAACAAGCTACACACTAAGACAAACACTGTTTACAGAAAAGCTGTGACAAAACCACTCCACTATTTCAGGTTTTGGTGAATTTTTACAACCCAAGTGCAGTTGATGTCATGTTTAAAGGCTTTATTGCAAACCATACTCGAAGAGAACAAAAATTAAATACATCAATATTATGGCTCTTTACAACATACAAGAATATTCTGAATATCCAGTCTTTATCTTGTGATAATTAATAACTTTCCCTACATTGAAATAAGTATCTTCTGTTGTAACCAGTAGAGGCCTTTTTCATGTTGACTGAAGCAGTTGAAGTCCAAAATTAAATTACTTAATTGTAGAACTTCTCCAATTTACTAATATTAAGGATTTATCCACTATATTAGACATTCTTTAAGGCTTTAAAATATTTTAACAGCATTTGGACAATTTTTTAATATGTAAATTTGCTGCAAGTTGTATAATTTTAAAATATTATTTTTTAATATACATTTCAAGTTTTTATTGAAATTTTTCTTGCATTTTAGTTGAATCTACAGTACTCTCAGTAAACAGCAGTGGCTGGATGTTTGAGTTCTCAGTTTGAATTTTCTTGGTTTTCATGATGTCAAAGAGATTTCTGTGTCACAGGACTCTTCTTCCTCTCTCCATGTGTGAAAATTTTAAGTCGACCATTTTGACAGAAATACGCTGTATGTAAGTAAAAATAAAAACATGACCCAGGCAAGAACTCATGACCCAGTGATCTTATTTAGCCTGGACAAAAGATTTTTATCTGTCATACATTGCAAAAAAAGAGCTTGGTAATAGAATGTGATAAGCCAATTGCTAATAAATCCATATTCAATGGGAAATATTGTTGAGAAAATTGATTTCTAGCATCAATCTCTTTAAGCCCATGGTATATAAAATTCTGTCCTTCTTCCTAAAATTGATACAAATTCATGTTACATTCTGGTAGAAAGCTTAATAAGGATGCACTTGCACTTCTAATTTAGTTCTGCTTTTTTTTTTTTTTTTTTTTTTTTGGTTACATGGAAACTTCCTCTGGAGGTCAGCCTATCCAACCTCCTGCTCACAGCAGGGCCTACCTCAAAGATAGATCTAGCTTCAAAGTTGGATCATGCTGCTTGGGGTCATATCCACCAAATTTTAGATATACAAATAATTTTTAATGGAATTTTCTTCTTTACTTTCCAAGGATGAGTTTTGCTTTAGTGCATACTTTTTATTGTTCATTGTATTTTTTTTTTTTTGTGGAAATTTTTGTGAGGTTTTGGATCACCTAGGCGAAGTTCGATTAGATTTAATTTGGTGACTGCAAGTGAAACAAAAAATGAGAAGTAATGAGCTCCAGTTACTGCAATCGTGGTCAGTTTTTATATAAAAGCTAAAAGCTATCTCTGCTGCAACATGTTGGACAGTATAATTTTTGCAGTCTGCTGAAATAGCAGCAAAAGGCCTTAACTTGTAGTTGAAAGTTTCACAGAAAATACATTTACTGATTTATAATTTGTTTAATTCCATGAACAATTAATAAAGTGCTGAAACTGAATAAAATAATGAATCTGCTGAATATAAGCTGTGTTGTTAATACCAAAACCAATAATGAAAAAAGTTTAGTTGTGCCTTCCTATTTTTCTAAAGCACAGCAATTGAGCAGCAGGTAGTTTAATGACAAATACAGGTCTTAATTTAGCTCAGTTATCACCATACACTATTAATTTATTGAAGAAGGTACATAAAAGATTTACATTTTGTCTTAATTTCCCAATAAATATCACTTGCCTCTTAAAAGATGATCTATTCTTTTTTCTAATTATCTTTTGAAATTTTTGTTTCTAATTGTAATGACACATGTTGTCTCCTACACTTATTTTTATCAGTTAAAAAAACCTACTAGAGAAGCACTTGATACTTGGCAAGAAGGACAAAGGATTTTTATGTCTTCACTATGTCATGGCTGGCTTTAATACTGGGATTTCTGAGGCTCCAGCATGTTTTGCTGCCAAGATGTCTTTTATTCAAAATACAGATAGCTCATGACCTTGCACATTCACTGCAGTGTCTGAGCATGTATTTCCATTAAACGACAAAACTATATGCTAATCTCATGGATTTAGAATAAATTCTAAAGATTATTTCTTGTCATCTTCACAGCCTTGAATAGATTTATTCTATGTATGTGATACACTTCCTCTATTTTATTTTTGTTGCTATTCATCCTGAAAGTCTGGGTAAAATTACATTGTCCAAAACACTGAATGCTCTCAAAATTGTTTTTAAGAATTCTTCTTCCTAGCAAGTTTTTTTCCATTTTTTTTATCTGCCTTTTTTAATCTCTGTGTGGAAGTCTAAGAGTATTAAATTGCTTCATGGATCCTTATGAAAGTAACAAAAATTGGAGTGGTAAATATGAATTATTTTAACTTTTAGCAAGGTTTTTGGCATAGATGCCTCTGTAAAAATAGACTGGTGATATAGGGGCTGGAAAAATTTACTAGAAGATGAGTGGAGAAATGATATGTCTAGGCCTAAGTATTGAAATTAATAAAGACTAACAAAGAGTACCTTTGAACCAAAGGTAAATGTTGAAAGAGAGTTCTATTTCTTTTCTCAGGTTTTGATCCTTAACATTTCATAATTTCTGATTAAAAATATGAAAATAGTGAATTAACCACTCTTATGCTGAATGCTTCAGTAAGTATGTGCAAGTTTTAACAAAATTGTTTTGGAAGGAATATTAAGGCAGTCAGACAAACTACAGTGTGAGTTTTGGGTTGGGTTTGTGTTTTTTTTATTTCCCTCACAAAAAACATTGTAAATTTGGCTTGGCATACTGAATGCATGTGGAGTCATGTAAAAGTTCTAATGGTGTTCAGTATAGTTTTATAGTTGCACTCTCTCTATAGAAGTAAAATTTTCATACTTCCTTTTAGCCCCCTTCCTCCTCCTGAATAACTGAGAAGTTTCTTGATGGGTCAGTAACTTAAAAACCAAATCCCACTGCTCATTGAGGAAAAATCTCTGTTGCAGTAGAGACAAAGACACTTGTTTCTTCATGCTGAATAGCCAAATTTTTATTCACATATCTCATATTTATAGGAATATCAGAGGGCCCTCTGTATGAATCTAGTTGTCTATTGAAACTCAGTTCATTGGTTGGTAATGGTTAGTGCACATGTCTACCAAACTTTTTTCTTTCTAGATATGTTTGCATTTTTTCCTCATGGATTCTCATGGAATAGACTTATTTTATAGGTGCAAACGGTTTTCTCACAAGAATAGATTGTTATGCAAACTGAATCTCATTCTTATGGTTCTTTTCTCATGGGAACTTAACAGGCTAGCTGTTTAGCCAAAAGAGCAAGGCCTGATTTTAGAAGGCCTTTCTTTTACAAAGTTTTAACTATATGTAGCAAACTTCAGCATTTATTTTCGTGCAGTCATGTTTGAAATTTTTCTTGAGAGGCATAACAACTATACTTGAAAATTCTAAATACTTACTTCTTTCTACTTCCTCCTTCATTGATTATTTATCCACAGTCTTCTGAAGAGATGTTTGAAAATCTGTGAGTGGCAGTAAATTAGAGCAAAATACCTGTAATTTCTGTTCTCTGCAAAAATTAAAATAATTGAATATTTGAGGTGATTTTCCATGCAATAATCTTCTTTACCAAGGACAAAAGATTCAATTTTCAAAGTAGCCCTATCATATTCTTGAACAGTTTTTCATTTGAAAAGTCCGGCATTATTTGGAGTAGGATCTTAGGACACTGTAATGTATTTCATAAAAAAAGTAAGGGTTTTTGTAATGCTGCAGTTACACACTGTTTGATTAATGCTTTTATTCTCTGAAATTTGGTAAACAACAGATTGGGGTTTTTCTGAAAAGTTTCTTCAGCTTAACTGGAAATAAATAATCACATAAACCATAAGTATTTTTTTCTACATTTATGTCATATGTTTGCTTTATCTTTGCACTGCAAAATGTGTCCTGTAATTTAATACTTTCTTATAAGATTCAGAAGACATTGTAAGTCAATGTTAAAATGTGTTTAGTTCCAGTTGGAGGAGACTGTCAGATACAGGATTAGAGTGGTAAATTTTGGCAAAATTGAAAGGAGTCATTTAAAGGTTTACAATGAGTCATTGACAGTAATTATACTGGGAGCCCTTGCTAATTACTAAGAAATGCTAAGCAGTTGGGTAAAGACATATCTATATTTGAAACAAGTGGTGAGAGTAAAGCATAATCAATTGACCTATGCTTGGAGATATAAAACATTACAAACAGAAAAATACACGTTTAACGTGTGAATGTACAAGGTTACTTGATAATTTTTGTGCAACCAAAAGTCTGGTCAGAAGTAACATCTAATTAGGGCTTTACAAAAGAAATTCATCTCCAGTTACATTAGTAATAAGAAATGCCTTGAAGTGTAGTCAGAACAGATTTTATTGTGCTGAATGCTCATACATGAAAGAGTTTAGATGTGGGTCTCCTTGACATTTATATTCTTTTTTTAAAAATTTCTAAATGAAAGCTTGTATGTTATGCCAGATGACTGTAACTGCATAGATACATGTACTTTAGGATGAGGTGGGGAGGACGTGATAACCAGGCACTATACAGCATCTGGGTCAAAAGAGAATATGGGGATCCAGAATAAAATGACTGGGTTTTAGCAAGTATTGACTCAGGAGCAGCTGTATGTACATCTTAACTTTGTTAAGATTAACATTCATTACCTCTTGGGTGAAATTATTTCCATTGCATTCCCCTAAAACACGTTGTCAGTGTCTGTGCAATGCTGCAACTAATAAATGTTTTTTATTAAAAACGTGGTATATGAAATAAGACTTTTCACTAAACAGGGAGACTAGGTTGATCTCCCTTGATTTTGTTTTCAAATTACTTTGAGATACAAACAAATTAGAGGAATTTGAAATCCACTGTTCCCTAGTCAGCAGTAAAGAAAACAACACAAATTAAATTAACCTCATGATGAGGCTGAGTCTCGAGTTAAGATGGAATCTGTGTTTCAGTCAGTTTGGTCCCAGATAGCTTTCTTAGCACCCACAGTCACTTTTGAGGACTTTCAAGGGGTGTTTTTCAACAGGAATATCTGACGTTACAAGTAATATGGAGTTCAAAGGAACGCACTGTCAATTAGTGCTGAGTCTCAGCAAGTGAGACTTTATTGTCAACATCATTGTGTATCACCATTAAGGGCAGGTGTTGCATCCAATTAATTGGCAACTTTCCAATTACTTTGGTTTTGTGTGTGGCATGGAAATGTCACATTCCACTCAAAAGAAATTCAGCGTCTCTAAAGCTGCTCTGAGAAGAAAATGATTCATATGCGAGGATGATGAAAGAATACTTTTTGACTCAGACGTGTGTCAAAGTATGTGTGATGACTTCTATGGTTCAGATTACTATTTAAATATTAATGATTTATAGAAAATTTATATTAAAAAAAAAAAAAAAAAATATAAACCTCATGGGTTTTGGTTTTCCATGCCTCTGCACTCCAATGTGGAATGGCACAGTTCAGTGTCAGGATGTGGGCTCCTAGTGGCCATTGGCATAAATAAAGGACGACTCAATCCCTTACCCGCCATCTCATCTTACTTTTCTATTTGTAGCATAACAATTTCTTTTCATATTTCTTTGCTTTCCAGGCATAGTTTCTAGAATCTTCTTAAAGCAGAATTCATGCAGCTAAATGCCAGGGATGTATGAGATAAACATTTCACAGCAAATTAACATAAGGTAAACCATGATTATGCTGACAAAAATGGGGATAAATAGCATTGGAATTACTTTTAGGGGTGTTTTTTTGTTTGGTTGAGTTTTGTGTCTTTTTTTTTTTTTTTTTTTTTTTTTTTTTAATACTGTTTACCTAAGCAGTGTCAGCTTAAAATAAGTGATAATTTACTGCTGTATGTAAAGACCTAGGCAACCAATCTACAGATGTTGATTTCAAAAAGAGTCAGAGGTACATGTTTGAGTGTTATCTATATAATATTTTGCGTTTAAGTGAATAAGTGTACAGATTACTTTCTTTCCATTTCATACATGTACTTTATCTGATTCTTTCAAGGTATGGTCATTGGTAACCTCACCTGATTTAAAAAGATTGTTAAATTGCATTTTCTTTGTGAAAATACATTAAAAGAATTAAAAAAGAAACAAAACAAAACAAAAACAACCCTGTCTTAGAGTACTGAGTTTTACTTAGAATCTCTAGTTTATTGTATTTTATTAGAATAAAATATTACTTTCTGTGAATTTTTGTGGACAGTCTCAGAAAAAATAAGATCTGTAATTTTTCTCTATTGAGGAAAAATTGGAGTAAGATTTACTTCTTACACAAGCTCTAGAGAGATCCTTCTGGAAGCAATAATATTAAGTAATTATGGAACCTGACCTTGTGATCTGAAGCAAAGACAGCTTTGTACTATGTCTGCTCCCATAAATTTGTACAATTTATCTTATGAAGTAGGAAATAATTGAAAATAATGTGAATGGGAAATTGCACAGGGACTGTCAGAACAAACTCCATAAATCCTGCCTGGCCACTTTTATCACCTCTCACTATGCTAAACATGGAAATTATAGCTTGCAACCTTTTACAGTCTCAAAATAGCAGTTTTCAGAAGTGATGGTGTCTTCCGTAATCTGCAGGCAGATTTTACAGGGTCAATGGGTTTTCTGTTTCTCTGGACAAGGAGTACTCAGCTGATGTACTCTGCTTCACTGCAGAGGGATGTCATTCCTAGAAAAAAAACATCAAAGGAGAACTTTTAGGGGATTTCAACATTTATCAGTTATAGTTTGACATGGTTATTCTGACTAATATATCTTTCAAAGTGTTTTTATGCTACTGTTTTGAAAAGCCAAAAGTAACAGTCTTTAAAACAGGTTTTCAGGCAGACAAGGGTTGTTTTTTTCCTTTTTGGAAACTAGTCATAAAGATAGAAGTCTCCCTCCTAGAGGACTGAGATAGACAGCAACAGAGGTGAAAAAAGTGTAACTTAGTAGTAGTATCTGTAATACTATAAAGATATCACAAGTACAGTAAACTTTCAATGGCTTGATAGCTCTTGTTAGAGTTTAGTATAGTGGCTTACCAATTCCATTATTGGGTCCATTACTGACCAGGAGCTGGCTTCTTGCTGGGATTGCAGGAGTCGCTTATCTGTTTTTCTTTATTTTCTAGCAGATATTTATATAGTTTGGGTGTCTTTGTCTATGGAGACTTCTTATGTTCCAAGGGTGTATATGAAAGATTTTCTTTTGGATTTTTCCTCTTGGGTTTTTTAGTTTTCGTCTCATTGGGTGTAACCTTGGTGCTTTTGAAGAGGCAAGAAAAGGCTATACATAAACCAGAGGTGCAGACATAAATTTGGATACACATAATATAGTATAAAATTTGCTGCAACACTGAAGTACTTCCCCGAAGCAGTGGAATTCTCTGCTTCCTCCTGAGCATTCTCTCATTACATTATACTAATGTAAATTACATTATACCAATGTACATCAATGCATGTGTGCATGTATATACATATGCTCACGTATATTTATAGCAATTGCTGGTGTATTTGTTTTGTTACTCCTGTGCTTAATATGTATATAATCAGCATGGATCTGTTGAGTACTGGTTTAGTTCAGAGTAGTGACAACAGGACTTGACATCAGAGGTCATAAAACAAGTGCTATCACCTTACATTTTTGGCAACCACTGTATTCTTAGTGCTGTGATATTCATCACTATCCCATGTAGAGAAAAGATTGGGGCAGAAAACTCCCCAGGTGGACACAGACCTGTGTTTTGAAAGTTTATTTCACTCACTGCAGTGTATAAATTTTAAAACTATATCGTGTGACTGCTGAGAAATCTTTTAGATTGCATTTTTGATGGAAGTGTTCGTTTAGCCTTGGCAATGTGGCCATTTGCTCTGAGGTCATTATGTCACTGAGGTTGAGGTCAGAAGCTTCTCACGTGCAACATGTTGCCAGGCTACAACCTCAGTTATTGCTCAAGTATTTGCAGCATTTAATTTGTAGTACTGTTGCTAAGGCAACGAGCTTATAACAAACTTCTGTTTGCATTTCTAGATGGGAGGAGCTGATGAGTTGCATTTCTTAGAACCATTCCAGAACTGTCTTTAGGTTTGCTAGATCTCTTTTAAATGCTAACTTTAACTGACATCTGTAAGATTTTTTCACTATGCCTGAGCTCTCTTCTGACCTCTTTTGTGAGACCACATCAAGCTTTCCTTTGCATTCTTTTTTGATCATGCAGGAGGAATCTGCACATTGTATTTGTATGAAATTGCTGGAAAAACTTCAAGGTGTTTTGTGTGAATGTATTTTATCCAGTTATAAGTTTTATGTCTCTGTCTTACAGTTCAAAACTTGAGTCATTTTTATTAGGAACCTTGTGCAGCCTGGCCTGTTACAAATTCACTAATGTTATATTTTGTGTGAACAATCTCCAGGCATATACAGCAATGATTTTGATTGACTGTTTCTTACTGCAGTTTGTGATTACTTGCAGAGAGTCACCCTTGATAGAATTAGATACTTTGCCTACTCATTCTTCCTCAGTTGTTCCCTAAGTTGCAATAACATCACAGCTGACAGCAAAATTAATATCTTTCCTTGTCAACAGAGATGTCTCTTTCCTCATGCTTTGTCTTCCAGAGTTCACACAACCTGCTTTAAATTTTATGTTGGTTTTTATTTATGCAATTTACTTTGTCATCACCCCAGAATTCTCAAGTTCCTCTTTCCTGGCACAAGGAAAACAGTTATTACTATGCCCTTTAAGCATTAATTCTCTCAATTTGTTGTCAAATATTGTACTGTTAGGTTCTGGAAACCTGAGTAGTAATTAGGTCCACAGTTCCCTTCCACTTATATCAACATTAGACCAAATGGATAATAATATAATAAATATATAATGACCTAGGAAAGGAACTTATTTTTCTTCATTAATTACTTTATATTGGAATTGCAAGCAGATGTCTAGTAATAATAGAGTGTTTTCATGCTTTACTGGCAGTCCTAAGATATCACAAATGTTTCCCACCTGTTCTTCAGTACTTGTTAAATTAGTTTTGCCTTTAAAGAGCATTGGTGTTTATAGAGGAATAAGTGCAAGGCCTTTGCAGACTTGCTTCCTTCCTACTTAATATAACTTTTGTGTATAGTCTTCATGAAGCAGATAATTTGATGGAGTGAACCAGCCTTAATGCTTCCTTTTTTATGAAACTTTAAGACATTTAATGAAATTTCATTTTCATTAATACATGAAAATTACTAAATTTTATAAAAAGGATGAGGAAGTTAATTTGCAATTCTTCAGGCATATAACTGAATGAATTTACCACAAGTTCTGAAAACTAATGGAAGATACAACAAGGCAGCTGTCAGATAAAGGTTGCAATAATGAATAATAAGATTTTTCAAATTATCTAGGAATCTTATTAATAAAACAGACTATCATAAAGTATTTAAGAGGTTCCCCTTAGGGGGAGAATGAAATGGCAGTTTTCTCTGGAGAATGTTAAAGGGGAAATCTGCTTACTCTCAGTTTTAGACCTCTGCCAGTGTTTTAGGCAGGTTTAAAGACCTTTCTAGTGAAGCACAGAGTTAATGCACAGGATGCAACAGCTCCTACACTGTATTTGTCCATTATTCCTTAATATAACCTGGAGGAGGCAGTAGAAGGAATGCACAACTCCATTTTTATTTTCTGTTTGACAGTATTTACTCATACATGTTACCAGTCTTTCCATTGTCTTTGTGCACACAAGAGTGGAGACAGAATTGTTTGGTTTAATCTCAGCCAGCAACTGAATACCACACAGCCACTGGCTCACACCTGCTCTCCCTGGGTGAAATGAGGAGGGAATCAGAAAAGAAGAGGTAAAAGTAGAAGGCTGAGATAAGAACAGCTTAATATTTGAAAACAAATAAAATGTAATAGTAGTAGTAGTAATAATAGTATTTATTATTAGAAATTATTGTTATTACTATTATTATTAATTATATTAACAGTGATAATAAGTAATAAAGCAAAAGGGGACAGAGAGAGAGTGAGAATGAGAGAGTTAAAACTCAAGCAAGATAAATGATGCACAATACCCATCTGTCTCCAAGCAGTGATCTGCCCCTCCCTGTCAACTTCCCCCAGTTTATATATGGGGCATTATGTTCTGTGGTATGGAATATCCCTTTGGGCAGTCTGGGTCAGCTGTCCTGGCTAAGCTCCCTCCTACTTTATCTTCTTGTACACCTGCTCACTGGTAGAACATGGGAAATTGAAAAATGCTTTACTTAACAGAAATGCTACTTAGCAAAAACTAAAACATCAGTATATTATCAAGATTATTCTCATTTTAAATCCAAAGTATTCTTGGTCAGAGAGGAAGAATGGTGTTGTACCACCTGTGCTTGTGTTTACAGGAGTGTTAGCTCTGTGTGTGTGCTGGAAAAGGTTCTGCTCTTTGTCTTGTCAGATCTGGGTGCCAGCCACATTAAAATTCATGAGCACGTGTACATGTTCATCCCCATGCCCATCAAGAATATTTATTCACACATTCTAAAGCTGGGAATGGAAAACAACCACTCCTGGGACTTGGCTACCTCTTAGAGTCTTAGGTCTTTCTAGCCTCCCCAGGAGAAAGGGAAAAGTGACTTTGGATGGTGTTTATAATAGGAGAGAAAAGAACTGGTATTGTTTTGTGTCTCTTTTCTTGTAATGGATTGTTTCTTAAGGAAAGTTTATCTGGCTTTGAAGCCCATTATCTGGATGCAAAATGCCTGTGTAGTTGCTATGTCTTAATCTCTTAACAGTGGATACTGTTTATCCCTTAAAACATCCTATTAAAAAAAAGTCTATATTTAATGATCTGCTATTCTGAAAAACATCAGAGAAGTAAATAAAACTCCAGTGATTTTCTAGAAATACAAGACAGCTGATGGGTGTAGGGCGGTAAGAACAGAAATTTTGTCCAAGTTAATGATATAAAATGTCAAAACATTTTCTTAAACCATCCAATTAGTTGTTCAGTACCTCCTGTCCACCCACTCATTTGTTCTTTCAGTAGCAAGGGGTTTTTTCACTATTTCTGAAACTCTGCAATAAAATCAGAATAAAGACTTGACGAACTATAAGGAACATATGTTTTAGTTTTAATTGAATTTTAGCCATAAAACACAAGTGGTATGATTTCTTAGAATAAATAATGATTTAAAATACATTTTTCTCTGGATCTGGGCACTTCAAAATTGGGATTCTGTCCTTCAAATTATATATTATTATCATAATATAAGTATCATAATTATCATAAGATACTATTTGATTTTTAGAATGTTTAGAATAGCTTTTCCTGATATTCTGTGTGGAAAGATATAGTATTTGGTAAAAGAGAATTGGCTTTAGAAGATAAAGCAAATTAATAAGCAGTAGGACAGCTAACTCATATCTAAAAATGCTTATTAGATAGTTGTTCATGTGTTTGAACTTTCTCAAAAATAACATCTGTCTTTCTGGAAATATGTTTCAGCAATTTGAAGTCAAAATAGTGGCTCGATATTGGCTAGTTTAGTTTGCTTTTATTATTTCCAGTAATTATTCAAATCCAGTAGTGCCTTGGTTGACACAGTAAGGGCAAAATGAATTCATCATTTGCACACGTTGATGTTATTTTGGTTTTTTTGGTTTTTTTATTTAAATTTTGCAGTTGAGGCAAAAATGTGCCCTGGCAGCCAGGAGGGCCAAGCGTGTCCTGGGGACATCAGGCCCAGCATGGCCAGCCAGACAAGGGAGGGGATTGTCCCCTCTGCTCTGCTCTGGGGCGGCCTCCCCTCCAGTGCTGGGGGCAGTGTTGGGCGTAATGTCTTTACAAAAAAGACATTAAGCTGTTAGAGAGTGTCCAAAGGAGGGCAACAAAGATGGAGAAGGTCCTTGAGGGGAAGCTGTGTGAGGAGGGGCTGAGGGCCCTTGCTCTGTTACACCTGGAGGAGACTGAGGGGAGACCTCACTACAATTGCAACTGCCTCGTGAGGGGAAGAGGAGGGACATGTGGTCAGTGACAGGGCTCGAGGAAATGGCATGAAAGGGACACGTGGGTTGAATATCAGTAAAAAGTTCTTCACCCAGAGCATGGTTGGGCCCTGGAAAAGACTCCCCAGGGCAGTGGTCATCAAGCCTGATAGAGCCCAAGAAGTGTTTGGACAACACTCTCAGGGACATGGTGTGACTCCTGGGGTTCCTATGCATGACCAGGAGTTGGAGTTGTTGATCCTGATGGGTCCCTTCCAACTCAGCATATTCTATGATTCTCTAACAACTAAGCCTACAGGTTATAATTTTTAACAAGTTCAGTAGAGGTTGTTCTCTAAACTGTCTCGGCTGTGAATAAATGACCAGAAACTACCTCCTTGCTATGGGAGATTCATTTAAGTAGTATTGATGCCTTGGAAGGCTGACCTGAGACAGAGACTGGACAGAGCTAGAGAGTAAAGTAGGTGTTTATGGGAAGGCCTTCAGGATCCACCTTGGGCAGGACAGGAGCTGGACCAGGGCTACACCCAGGGTCCACTACAAATAGTCACACACAAATGGCTGACCAGTCACAAGATCTCACATTTTTTTCATTTTTGGTCCATTTGCACGTTGGGGTTTAATTGTCCAATACAGCTTCAGGTTGTGAGGTCTCATCCTTCTTGTTCCTCCCTTCAGTCCACCATTGTTTGTGCTTTTGGGCCTGAAAGTTGCTCTTGCTTCTCAGCAGAAAAAGGATTTGTTTTGTCTCCCTACCTTATGAAGAGAGCTCACTAGCACTTAATATGAGGCTGACAACTGTGTCCCTAGGCAGCACAGAATCTGAAAATATGAAAGCCAATCCTTAAGGCATCAGTATCACAGTTGCTAGTGAAAATATACTTATGTAGAAAACATAAAGGAAAACAGGTAATAAGTAAATGCAGTTATGTAATACTAACTTACTTTCACACTGTAAACTGATCACCTACATGAATCACTTTTTCAAATATTTAACCACTGGCTTAAAAACAACTTTACACAAATGTATAACATACCCAGTTCAGCCTAGAGCAATCAAAATATTGAGTACAAAATAAGGATGAAACCAGACCGGAGTATGCTGCAGTAAAAGAGACATAAGGCACTCTGGTGTGCTGCTGACTAGTGAATACCCAAAGGAGATAAGAACAAAGAAGCAAAACCCCCAACCTACTCCCATCACTCCTCCGCTTAAAAAAAAAAAAAAAACTAAACCAACTTTTAAAGTACATAATTTTAAGCCTTGGGCAAATAGGACCTAAGAAACTTTTTTTTTTTTCTTATTCTGCTCTTTGGCTTTAGTCTTACAATGGAAACTACTTGCAGATAAAATTACTTTTGGTTCCTTTTTTTCATTTTTTCATTTTTTCCCAGGAATTCTAGAACTGGATTACTCACTTCCAGGGTGCAACAGAGGGTTAACTCATTCACGTCAAAGGGCATTTTATGACAAATTTATTTCCATAAGAATATATAGGTTCCTATACTAAGCAAATCTATAAGTTAAACATAAAATTATTATTCTCAGTGCTGATGTGGGGGGAAAGATTCATGTAGTGGGATATATAACTGGAAACTGCTGGCAAAATTTACAGGAAATTACTTCAGTGAAGCAGACAATTTTATTTTTCCCAGGGTAAGTGTTTTATTAATTCATCTGTTGTACCATGTTGTTTGATGGAAATGGTCATCATAATATATATTTTGACATTTTAATTTAGCAATTGATGACAATCAGTATTTACCCTAGAAAAGAAGGGGGTTTTCAACATATTTTACACATAAATGTATTTTTTTTACTGTCATCTTTTTGTATCTTTCTAAGCAAATTGGTTAAAAAAATATTTTCTCCTGTATTTCTCCTTTTACATCTTGCAGCTAGTGAATGATTTGAAAATTTCCTTTTGTGTAATTTTCTTAAAAAAATGTGAAAATGTTATGAATCTGGACCCATATCAATCATATTTTCCCTTGCTGAAACTCTAGCTAACATGAGAATTCTGCTTACTCCATCTTCTGCCTTGGGTTACTCTTCATTATATAGCGGCAACAGATTGCTCATATAAAATACATAAATCCACACTATAATTTTTCAATCCAATGTAATCATCGTTACCAAGAAATTTCTGTGATTAACTGCTCTTGTAATGCATTTCCATTGTGTCAACTTTGCCACTCCTGATCACTAAGCTTTGACTCCACTGTGCACATACATTTCAGACTCGTGATTTGTTTCCTAGACTCTGCAAGGATTCAACAAATGTTTGTAAATGTCTTGTTGCTTATCTATACGTGCCCCTAATTGCACTAAGCAACCTTTCAAGTTTGTTCCATTTTAGTTTCCCCAGTAAACAGAGGAGAGCTGGTGGGAATTACCAGCTATGAGTCACCTGCACCCTTCAGTGTACTGCCCTCATTAAGACTGATGTCTAATACCTGTAAGGTGTGATCTAGGGGAGTAAATAACATCATAAGTGAGATAATACAATGAAAGCCAGCCCCATCTACTTCCCAAGTCTGGAAATACTTAAGTGCATATGGTGTGCTGGAATGGAAGGGTATAAAAATCTTACCATATTCAGATTTTTTCTGAAGCCATATGACAGGAGATCTGAATACAGTTTTGCAGAGTTGTTCACTTCATGACCATGTTGATGACAGAAATGAGAATTCTACACTTCCATTGTTCTTGAAAACAATTTTTGAAAGGGATGACAAGAATGCAAGGATTAAAGGACAAACATCTCATTTGTGTCCTACTGTACTTCTAGTTTGAGATTTGTATCAAAAGCT
The DNA here is from genome assembly GCA_024734555.1 of Trochalopteron elliotii. Taxonomy (NCBI): domain Eukaryota; kingdom Metazoa; phylum Chordata; class Aves; order Passeriformes; family Leiothrichidae; genus Trochalopteron; species Trochalopteron elliotii. The sequence continues at coordinate 2,990,012 of JANPWX010000081.1, read as the reverse complement.
TGTTTAAATTATTTCCTATTGTTCTTTTTTTAAAGAATCATTATAATTTTGGAGATATTTGAGTGATGGTGATTACATAGCCACTTCTGATGAGCTGTTTAAATGTTTGCTTAAATATTTCACTTACTAAATACTTTGCCAAAATTTTACTAAGTGAAGCTACAAAACCAGGTGTTTTCTCTTTATTTAGAAGGAGGAATTTTTATTCCTTCTTCTAAGGCATTTAAATCTTTATGAATACATCTCTGTTTTCTTGGAAGTGGAGCAAGAAGAAAAGTGAACTCTGTGAGAGGTAAAAGTGTGCTTCAGACTGGGTAGGCCAGAGTGGCTGAGGCTGGAAGGGACTCTAGAGGTCATCTTGATGCACGTGCAATAATATCAGTTCAGGGCAGTGTGTGCTTGTGGAGAATGATGACTGACTGGTTGACCTCACTAGGTTTGGTACCTGATTTTTACCTGATTACAAGATTTTTACTGTTAAAAACTGTTTTGATTTTGACACATACTTCACTGATTGCAAGAAGTAAAGAGTAATTATGAAAAGTTGAAGTGCTTGAAATATTCCATTTTTGTGTTGTCACCTTTGCTTCACACATCAATTTGGAACATCTTTCTGCAGTGTAATTTGATGAGAAAGACAAAAAAAGTAGACGGGCACTCTTGGACTCCATGGGTGTTTCATTTTTACGCTCAGTAGTTTATGCATTTGCTGTTGTCATTGTCATTAAAAATCATTATTGCTTTCAAACTGCTATATCTCAAAGGCCGAATTAACTGCAATTAACTGTAGATGTAAAGTGATTTTTTACTTGCTAAAAATAGTTATACTGTAACATTGAGTTTGAACTTGGAGGCTAATTGCATCATTTTAGAAATAACAAACCCCAGAACTTTAACACATTAACTGTAATTTACTCCACTAACATGTACAAATTGAAATCTTTTAAGTGTATTTAAATTGACTTTTAATTTTTCTTATTTCATCTTGTATGCTTTATTAAAAAGCATTAAGGGATCTCGAGGCCAATATTGCTCTGAAGTATATCAACAGAAACACAAGGCTAATTTAAAAACGTTTCATTATATTTCCTATAAGAGGTTGAACTATTTATAAAACTCAGTTATTCACTTGTAATGAGGATCATAAAACTCTTTATTATTTCTGTGAAACACCTCTTGCATTTTGTTACTACACTACCCTGTTTTTTAATTTCTTTTTTTTTTTTCTTGTGGTTGATATCTGCTCATGTAGGAAAGGCTGCTTTTCACTGCATGTTTATAAAAGTGAGAGAACTTTTCATCCTGACTGGAGGCTTTGAATATAATTGTAAAATTACTCAAAAAAAAGTACTGAGTAGCAACACGAGAGGAAGGAATGTGGGCAGATGTCAGCAAGCAGTAGTGTAGTGGCAGAGTTCTGGGTTAAAGTAGTAAAGAAAATAAAAATGAGGAAAAATAGAGAATGATCAAATGTGGATTTTTTTATGAATGAGAGAAGACATACATTTCTTGTAATGCTGGAATTGATAGACTGTCTTTATTAGTTTATTAGTAAAAGTGACTTGCAGTAAAACAAGTAATTGTCTAAAATGTGAACATATTCTGAACCAGGAGAAAGGTAGGAGAATATATTTTGCTGGAGCTTAGCCAGTTCCATTAACTCTCTTGAGCAGGGTCCTCTGGATCAGACCTGGATGAAAAGATGGTTTTTAGTTGAGAAAGGCAGAATTCCTATGTCTCCTGCATTGTGCATGGGAAGTGCCCATCTGGCCCTCAGTGAAAACTCCTGTGCTTTGGAGCCACTGTCCATCAGAAAATGGCACTGCTGCATGTCACCTCAGGGTTCCTGAGCCTGTCTTGCATGAAGTCCCAGTGAAATGGAAGAGTGATGTGAGCGTTAAGTTTTGACAAGACCCATCTCCCTGGGAGAGAGTACAAGCAAACACAAGAGAGGGAACACACTTTCCAAGCCTGGTGCTGTGACTCCTCTCCATCATATGATTGACACAACCATCAACCTCAAAAAGCATGACTCTTGCATAATCACTTTGTATAAATAAGTCTATGAGTATTCTTATTAGTCAGCTGCCAGATTTTTCATGACCTTCTCTTCAGCTGGTGACTCACCAGCACTCATTGGTGCTGTCACTGACTAGAGTTGGCTTCTTTCTGGCACACTGTGAGTAACAATTGATGTTTTGTCAACAGACATTACAAATACCTATTGTTTTTTCTTTGCTGATATTGCTAATCATAATACTACTCTTTATTTTGTGGCTCTAATTTCTAATAACCTTAATTATCTCAGATCTTCTTTGTAGAGATAATCCACCTGCAAAAAGAATAATGATCTTTCATATTTTGATAAATTAAGAACTCAGATATTTTTAAACCACTGTGTAGTAAAGGAAACATGGCTTTATATACCAGCAATATTTGGACCAGTTGTCTGCCTCTCTTTCATAATAGAAGTAGAGTGTCCATGCTTGCCTTTGTGCTATTTAAAAGTTAGTGTGATGAAAATCTGGTTTTCATAAACTTTGATAAATGCTTTAGAAAGCAGTGAAGGAAAGCCTGAGAGGAGAAGCTAAGTGTACAGTGCTGGGCTGAGAAAGTGGTTTTGTCTGTTGAGTTTGAATCTTAAAAGTTGATTATGTTTAATGAACCACTATGAATTTTTCCATGAAAAGCTTGGTAGCACCTTTGTCTGTAGGGTACATATGTGAGGATTTCTCCAATAAGAAACACCAGGACACTTTGTAGAAAAATTGATGAAATTATTAGTAATAAATCAGCAATAGTTCATCAAGTCTTCACAGTCCAGATCATTGGTATTCACTCCAAAATTCTCAAGGAACTCAATCACAAAATTACTGACTGCCGGGTTTACTATATAATGTACAACTTAAATTGACCATGGGGTGGTAAATGACATGTTAAGTTGTTTTTTTTTTTAAATAGTTCCAAGTGTGAATCAAAAAGCAATATAATACTTTTCAGACTGCTAAAAAATTATGAGAAACTGTGTCAAAATTTCAGCTGGTAAGTTAAAGGAAATATATGATTATAGAAGGGAATACAGTTTTAGCAGAAGGAAGCCATACCTCATTACTCTGTTCAAATTCTTTGAAGGAATCATTGAGCATTTGGATAGCAGGATTCCAACCTGGTGTGTCTATGTCTTCATTAGTGTTTTGGAGCAGCAATATTATTTTAAATAATTCCTTTGAGCTTCTTATTTACTGTTTATTGGTTGAGCTCAAATAGTGGGTTTGGGGTGTTTAAAGTAGATTTCCTTGTGGAACACGCTGGAAGCTGCACTCTAGGTGCCATCAAAGACACTTGCTTTACACGTGGTGAGGAGGCCCCTAAGTCTAATGCCCCATGTCAGGTCTCTCAGTTTTAAACCACATTGGTGAGCCTTTTCTGTCAGGGGGAACTAGTTTAATTAAATCTGGGACATGCTTGAGTTTCCTGCTCCATCCTTTGGCTTTTATGATCTCCCCAGATGCCAGGGCAAAGTTGTAACTTTACAGTGCAAAATACTGCACTGAACCTTTAGAGTCCTTTATCCCTCTGCTGATACAAGCAAATTGGTTCACACTACCTCTTTCAAAAATTGCAAGGCCTGTAATCAGCAAGAGGCATTGGAATGAAAAGTGGGAAGCTCCTTTTCTCTGCCTCAGTACACGTAACTGGAGATTTTGCAGGCATGTCTGCTTATGTCTACCATTACATGAATTCAGTGAAACTACCCATTATGAAAATTTTAGCTTTATGTTGCAAACTGTGAGCTGGCAAATAATGTCTGGTGAGCCTGCAATATGAGGACTTAGGCACATGGGAACCACTGTCTTATAAAAGAAGATACTGAAATATAAGCATTGGGTATTAACCCATATGAAAACTTCTTAAATTTTATTAAATTTAAAAACTATTGTTTTAAAATACATCAAATTTAAGCTATTAAAACTATTTTTATTTTATTACTCTGCATCACAGAATTTCAGTACATTTTATATTTGCGGATGTTCACAAACAAGTAAATTGTCACATTCTAACAAGTACTCTTTAATTGGTTATTTGTTTTGTGTTTTAGTTTCAGGAACTTTATTTATGTATTCTGAAAGATACTCTGTTGTGTTTGAACATCTTTTCTTACCGATTTTGATGTCAAAGTATGTTTCTGTAAGGCATTCATTTTTTTGAAATAATAATTCAGTTTATTGACTGCAAGGTTTGTGTTTAGAGAAAACAAACTTAATGAAATGCTCCACTTTAGTTCAGAATATTGAATGCCAAAATCTAAATTTCCGTGAAGGAGAAAGGGTAATTAAAAAATATAAAAAGTAAAAAATATTTGTTGCTTTACACTTAATTTTGTGAGTTTTGTATGAGCTTTATCAGGTTTTCATGCTTGAAATATTTAATCTTATGATGGTAAAATCTGCTTTGTAGAAGATTAATTTCTTAAACTGTCAATGTAATCCTGTCCAGGAAATTGTTACTTCAACACAATTCAGAGCAAGCAGTTTTAATCATATTTACAAAACTTTTGAAGGAGGGAGGGATCCAGACTCTGCACTCACAGTACATGAGCCCTCAATTGCATCATTCATTCATAATAACATATAGGAGTTAAAATTTTAGAAAGCAAAGCCAGAAAGGTAATGTTGGCGTCTTTTTAGAGATTTAACACTTTCATTGCATAAAAGGCTTTGCATAGTATGATGCTGCATATTGCATTTTTCCTGTGCAATTTTTATGTCATTGTCTGTGCTTTACATAGCTCTGATGTAGGAAGGTGATTCTCCTTCTCTACTCTGTTGTTGTGAGACCCTGCCTGGAGTATTGTGTCCAGCTCTGGGGCCCTCAACACAAGAATGTTGTTGACCAGTCGGATTCAAGTCCTGAGGAGATGGAAGAAGGAAGATGATCACACAGCTGGAACACCTCCTTCTTCTGTGTGGACAGGCTGAGAGCTGGGTGGTTCAGCCTGTAGAAGAGAAGGCTCCAGGGAGACCTTAGAGCCTCTCCTAGTGCCTAAAGGGGGTCTGCAGGAGAGCTGGAGAGGGAATTTTCACAAGGGCAAGTACTGGTAGGACAAGGAAGATGAAGTAGGTTAGGTGTAGATTATGTATTAGGAAAAAATCCTCTGCTGTGAGGGTGGTGAGGCACTGGAATTGGTTGACAGAGAGGTTGTGGATGCCCCATCAATGGAAGTATGCAAAACCAGGCTGGATGAGACTTTGAACAACCTGGTGTGGTGGAAACTGTTCCTGCCCATAAAAGGGTTTTAAAACTAGATGATATTTAAGGTCCCTCCCAACCCAAAGCATGATAACACTTCCATTATATCAGAGGCTGGGAATATATTGCTATTTGCAATCCTAAATAATGTGAGGCTGTTCATATAATAAAGGCACTGTATACAGTGGCTCCTCTGCATTTTCCATGCACTTTTTTTGCAGAAAGAAGAAAAGTTTACAGAAATTGGTGTGTCACTGGATCCCATTACAAACCTCTACTGCCAAATGCATGACTTTTAGTTGTTCAGTTGCTTTTATTCCATTTTCTCAACTACTAGATTTGTCCTTTTCCTAGAAAAAAAATAGTTGAGGTAAGGGGAAAAAAGGCATTAACAGGTTCTTCTAGCTGAAGTTCTTATAAATTATTTACTTTCTGCTCCCTTTCCTTCCTCACATGAGTAAATTGTAGGAAATGCAGTGTGACAGTCCCCAAGTTGATACATGACATGATCTAATGGATAAGGTGGCTGTTTATTGGAAGGATGTCTGCACTGGACACATCTGCTACTTTCTCATGAGATCTCATTTTCTTGCTGAGTCTTACTCCTTTCTATGTTCTACAGGGCTCACTGAAGTAGAATTGTTTTTAAGAGTTCCAAAATATGAAAGATATTGACATGGAGAATGTTGGGGTTTTTTTTTACCTCTGGTACATATATTTATCTCCTAACTGAGATTATAAATGCTGATACAAGTTTCCTCCAGAATAGATATCTACATTCTGATCCCAAGAGCAGTGCTGATTCAGTATGTGGAGTGGGTAAAGAAAGCTGGTGAGAGAGAATGAAACTAAGAGTAAGAATTTTTAAATTCACAATATAAAGTATGATGGAGAAAGGAGGAAGGACCTCAAACCACAAATGTCCATGGTCATTAATACCTGTAGAGTTACTAAATCACATGCTGTCTGTAACCAAGCATACATGTATTTTGCCCTTGAGCTGCTATTCTGAATGCAAGCAAAAGAAAATTAAAGGGTATTTATCATAAATACTTCATTTTCAGAGCACTAGAGATACTTCATGTATTGAAATACAGCTGTGCAATTACAGCTGAACATGTTTATTCTCTCTCAGAAAGCTTTAAAAAAACCTCAAGTGCTTTTTACACTTGAGGACAGTTCTCTTTCTTTTTGATATTGTAGGCTTTGAATACAGAAAATAATACGAAAGCAGAATCAAAAAATGTTTGGATTATATTGAATAAATAGATTTATTATCTCAATCTTTCACTGTCAGATGATTTTTTTAAGGTGTATTGCTGTCATAAGACTTCCTCAAGTCTGTTCCAATTTGACAGTGTGATTTTTTCCAGAAACAAAACTGAGTTTGGAGCCGTAAAGATGGATGCAGCTGCAGTCCAGATGTGATGTTTAAAAGGACTCTTTTCATCTATAAATCCAGGAGTGTGTAGCTGAAGTAGAGAAAAGACAATAGTGCCCTTAGCACTTTTGACAGATCTGTCTTTTTTGGTCCCATAATAGTCTTAATAATAACATATGCAGATGTAATAGATTTTATTTATTCCTCAGCATTATCTCATGTACAAAGTCAGAGTTCATATTTGATGTCTTAGCTGTAGCACCATGTAGGAGCTACATATATACTGTGAGTCATAAGAACTTCTTTCTTGGATTTCTCAGCTCTCTCTTCCATTTTATGGGTTTAAGACCTTGCTGACTATGTTAAAATACACTTTTGTTTAATGAGTTTTTGTTTAATGAGTCCATGATACTGGCAAACTAGACCTGGAGCCTAAAATGAAGACTAAAATTTAATGGATACTTTCAGCTTTATTTTATGTTGGATTTTAACATTAGATTTGAATTACCTTATTACTGGTTTTTATTAGGTAAATAATTTGATTGTTAATGAATTTCATTTACAGAGATTTTATACTCTACTCAGATGCAAAATCAATTGATATGCTAAACCATAAATAATACTCCAAAGGATCTTGTCTTTACAGGCATGGTACAATCAAATAATCTTGTTTCCCTTACATTCTGACTTTCTTAAAAGAAAATTCCTAGCAAAAAATCAAGATTTCAATTTTGACTGTGCTTTACTTAAGGGTCTAGCATTTGGAGTAGAAATTGCTATCCATGGTTCAACAAAGATTCTTTTGTTGCTGTTGTGGAATCTGGTCCCCTAAAAATCCCCTTGATAGCTTTTGTGTGAGTAATACAGAGATTTAGCCACTGTGCATAGAGCTGCAATCATGTTTAGAAGTTGGTAATTCACAGAGAGGCTATTTGTCTCTTAGGTTTCCAAGAACAAAAAAAATTCTTCATTGGCAAGAATCGTTGGCATGATCAGACCATGAAAATGATTATTAAGGTCAATATAGTTAGTTTGCTGTATTTGCAGACTTACTCACAAACATATCTTTTAATATATATATACACATATACACATTATACATAAAAATATTTCATTAGGTGAAGGTTGTTTGATACTGTGGTTTGTTTTTTTTTTTGGGGGGTGGGTTTTGATTTTTCTTTTTATTTACCTACTTTTGCGCCTATGCAAAACAAAAGAAGATATTTTGCTGAAGATCTGAGAGTATCACTGATGGTGATATTTTTAGTGTACTTCTAAATAGATGATGGATGAAGCATTTGAGCTTACTTACAGTATCTGTTGTACTGAGAAGTCATCCCAGAAAGCTCTGCAGTTTGTGGTTCAGCACTTGCTTATTGGAAAATAGACAAATAATGTATCATGTCTCTATTTTGTTCATTAGGCTCTGACAGAGGCACAAAGTTCTTTTGTGAAATAGTTTCACAATTAATTGCCTTTTCAGAGAATCTAAAATAGAAGCTTATTATTTTATAATTTGACAAGACTAAATGCTGGCATTTTCTGTAATATGTTGTCACCTCTGCAACATTTTAGATCTCTTGTTTGAAGTATTAAATATGAATAGCTTTGATTGTATTTCAAAGTGTTTTGCATTTTCCCTACAGTGTTGTGCATTTTAAATGAAAGATATTAGGTAAGCGTGTTATCCTGCATACATTATTGCTTGTCATACTCCAGCTAAATTCACTGTGTCTGTTTCCAAACACAGTCTGCTCTCTAGTGCTGCAATCAGAAAAAAAATTGAAAGGCACAGTAGCTCCTAGCCTGAAATAATTAACTTCCCAAAAGTTCGGCCTCTTTTCGCTTCACTGAGTTCTGAGATAGAATGGTTGTCTCAAATGTCAAAGAATAAGGAAAGAAGAAGCTAAATATTACATCCTGTCAAAGTGTTGTGGAGGGTTTTTTTTGACCTCGAAATGCAGCTCAAATACTCAGCTCCATTCTGTCTGTGTGATCATATGTTCCCATAAAGTTTGACCAGATTGAATTCAAAGTCTTGACTAATTCTAATTCCATGTGATGGGTAAAAGAAATTGCTGAGGTCCCATGTAGGATTTTAATATTCTTCAGATATTACTACCTCCAGTGTGGGTGTAGAAACCTGTTCGTCCAGAGTTATCCTAGCAATATCTGGAAAAGTACAGTTTTGTTGGAAGAACTGCTTTTGCTCCTGGTGCTTCTCTGGACATATCTATGAAATAAAGGTTTGTGGTCTGTGCAATGCACAGTTTATGCACATAGAATAATTTTTTCTTATACCAATAAGACATTCATGCTGAAGGCATACTGGGACTCTTGACTAGTCTCTCAGTGATGAATATGCATTCTGTAGTTGGCAGAATTTTCTTTTATCAACAGCATGAGTATTTGGGTGCCTACAGTAAAATTCATATTTGAGATACAGTAATACAAGTAAAGAAGCTTTATAATAAATGTACATAAGAGTAATACAACCATATAAAACAATAAATGTAGTAGTAATATAGAAGCATTTTACAGACACATGATTGTCTGCTTTGTATTATTTATTACCAAGGCAGGACTCATCCCTAAGGAGGTTTTGGTATCTTAGCATTTGAGAAAACTGGCATAACAACAGCCCTGTTACTAGATGGTGTTCTGTCACTTGTTATTTTTTTCCAGAGAGATTTAATTATAATCCAGAAGTTTGAATTTCTGTGTGCGGAAACTTGGCAGGTGGAATATTATTGCAGGACTCATTCAATTTTTGAAAATGTTAGTTTAGATACATTTGTTGGATTGTAGAAACATTATATTAGTGTGGGTTATTTTAATGCAATTTTATTTAAAACTCTTTAAGGGACAGTACTTAGAATGTGACCTATTTCACTGAAACTGATACCAAGTATTGAGGGTGCAAAGTTTGTTGGTTCTGCATGAAGTGGGATTGTCCATTAAGAGCTGACTTTACTGTAGGACTTCAGAAAAAAATAATGCAAAGGTTTGTTTCCATGTGTTGACCAAATCAATGATTAAGCCTAATTTGTAATTCTTACGATCTGGTGCCTTTAGTGCTTTAAGGTAGGAAAGACTTTTTTTACCAGAAAAGTCAAAGGTTTTTTCTTCTTCTTCTTTTTTCTTTTTTTTTTTTTCTTCCCTGGTTGTCTGGGCCAGAGGGTTCATTGCAGTAGTGAAATAACCAGCAATGAAGAAATGAAACATCCTTTTGCTTACAGATCTTTCGTGGGCTTCCCAGAAGTCTTCACCTAAATATTTTTGTCCTGAACTCATACTAAGTATTACACTGCCTTCAGTAAGGATTTTGGATTGAGACTCCAAGGTGTTTCCAGTGCAGCTTTTTGAGACATACCATTGTTGCAATCTCTGGAAATAGTGTCAGTGGTGTGCTTGCTTGGTGATTATCTATGACCTCTACCAATACCAATGACGTGTCTTATTAAAAATAATCCTTTTGATTCCATTCTTTTGGAAGTGTTTCCGTTGAGAGTTTCCCATTAAAATATGAAAGAACTTCAACATTTGAATTAATGAAGGGAAGTCCTTGTATCCAGGCTACATAGTTTTGCAAAAGCAGTTTCCAGAATCTTTGATTCATTAAGGACCTTTAAAATGTTACTTACTGCCACGGTTCAATCTGAGTGTCTCAGAAGCACATGAATTTGTATTAAAACTCAGCTTAATACAGCTTCAAACAGCTTTTCCTACTTGCCTATGAAAAGAAATCTGACATAGATTTGAACCTAGGAAGCAAAGAAATTGACAACAAAAGTTTTCAACTTTACTTCTGCTAAATTCTTTGCACTCCAGATTGAATCATGATTAGGGGATGATTAATCTACTGCTGTTCCATAGTGACTTAGTTTTTGGAAGATGTGACATTTCCCTGGTAGTGCCACAGTGTGTTTCGAGTGAGTGGATTTAATGTTGTGTATGGTATAGAAACCTGACGCTGTTTTACACTACAATGACAGACTCTGAACTTCAGAAGGCTGAAAATTACTCTTTTATTTTTGGGATGTGTCTCCCTTTTATACTGTTTTACACAGACCAATCTGATTGATGAAACAAAGACAAACGTCTTCAATCACATTGGTCAGACCAGAGGGACATCAAGAAGTCCCTCCTAGGAAAAGGAATGAAAACAAAATACAGTTTACAAAAACACTTCTCTTGTTTACAGAAAATTCCCTGGGAAAAGAGTTTGAGAAAACCAAAACATCTGAGGCACGAAACCAGGGCTACAGAAACCAACTCATAAACTACCTCACGTGTACGTGTGTAAACCACACAGTTTTATTTTTGATGAAATATTAAAAGAGCCTTAAGTTAAAAAAAAAAAAAAAAAAGCTGAAGATTGTGTTTTCTAAAACCTTCTCACATCTCTTGAGTTTGTTCACTAGGCCACGACATGCTGAGTAAACAAGAACTGCTTCTCCTTCCATTTTCAAAAGATTTGTGGCTACTGAAACTTGTCTAGGGGGAGAGAGGATGACACCTGTGCAAGTTAAGGGGAAAAAAAAAATCCTTCAGGCTGACACAAATACTTCATTCCTGCTGCAAACTTTGTACTACTGATCAGCACCACCACCACTTTGCACCTAAACAAAACAGATTGTTGTGTTCTGTATTATTTCTGGATCAACTGACTTCTATAATTTTATTGTTTTTTTAAAAAACCTATGGCAAGCCTAAAAATAATCTTTGTAGATGTTTACTGTTCAGTTAACTTTTTAGGTTAAGATGTTACAAACAGTCCAATCTGACGGTAACTGCAGCATATAGGAGAAGGCTAAAGGATATTTAGCCTTATTTTTTTCTAAGAAACTTCATCACCATCACAAATAGCATTTAATTCACCCAGACAATAGGGAAAATACCTTTCTCCTCACCTAGTCAAAAATACTCACAATTTCAGTTTGATGAGTATTTTAAGGTCTGAATTTAAAGACCCAGTTACCTCCAGGTTTTGCACAGAAGGAATTTTAAAACATTTTGAATTTCTCAGAATCAGAGTATTCATATAACGGATATTTGCTTCATAAACTGTCATGGATGGGAACAGAGGAAGAAATACTATTTAGAGCATTAATATATATATGTATATTTTCTCAGAAATTTAAAGAACTGTCAGAAGAAGACAATCCAGAAGCACTTTTAATTTTAAAAGCCCTTGCAGTACTCAGTTTTCAATGATTTTAAATGCCATTCTTCAGGTTATTCATATACAAATCATTCCCTTCCCATTTTTCATGGTAACCCCTAAAATGTTTTTCTGCAGATCCACTGGTATTTTTTTAGTTCTTTCTAAATGATATATGATTTATTTATAAATATATAAATTTCTCAGTTCTCTGTTCTGCTGTCCAAAAAGAGGGTTTCCAGATTAGGAGTCTGAGCTGCCCAACTGCTCAATTCAAGGTCCAGGGACCAGGCTATGTCAGGTATCTGGTGGGAGGAGCCGTAAGTTTGGGGCTTTTGAATCATTTGAATCCCTTGAAGGTGAGGATTCTACAACTCAAATGCTTTCCCATTTTATCCACATGGTTGTCTGCCAGGGAACCAAACACACAGCTCTTAAACTATTCTAAGTGCACAAAAATTATATTAACATACCCAGCCATATTAAAACTTTGTTATATAATTTACAGATTCAGGTTATGTGGCCATCATAATCTTGAAGTAAAAAATGTGAGGGTGAATTTGGTGTTATCTTCAGAAGAGCACTCCACAGAGAATAGGGTAGGTTTCACTTTCCATTTATAAAATGAGACTTGACCTGAAAAGATATTATGCTATTTTCAAGTGATATGGGAATTGGCCTTAGTAACAGAAGTGTAGTTTTGTGTGTGTTTAACCTACTTTTCTCTAAGTAGGTATATTTTAATCCAATGAGGACTGTCTGGGATGTGCTTTAGTAGTCCTTTACTGCACACTGCAGATGTTGATGACCCAAGAAGGCTTTCTGTGCATTTGAGGTATAGACATACATTTTTCCAAATATACCCTGGTGGATCCTAATGCTGTAGTATAAGACATAAACAGGTATTATGTGCATCTTAATGTCTTACCATAAAAATGTGAATTTAAGGTAAAGAAACATCTGTGAAATTAGGCATTTTGAATTTTTATTTAATCCATCATTGCTTCTTAAATCTACTCTCAGTAAATGTAAGAATGGAGCAAGGCTGTCTTCTTTTAGTAGCAATATTAAGAAGTTGCCAAACATTTTAGGAAAAAAAAAAAAGAGGCCAGAAATTCAGGATATATTTCGTATCTCTATTAATAATTTATAGCCTATAAAAATAGTATGGACTTTTTTCAGTCAAAAAAGCAAGCAACAGACTCAAAAAAAAAAGGCTGAATCAAAAAAGGAGGAAGGTGAATAATATTTATGTCTGTGCAGTGAATTCAATTTCTACTACATCATTAAGGCACAATGAAGCAGCTGTGGGATGTGGGATATATCAGAGAGAACTTCAGACAGAAGCAATGTACAGACAAAATAGAAGGTTATGATAAGCCCTTACTATTGAAAATAGCGTAAAACCTTGGCATTATTTTGCCTACCAAGCAGAAAAATAATGTTTGCTGGGGTGTCAAGTTCTAAAAGCTGGTACAGCCTTTCCTCTACAGGAAATTATATAGTTAAACAAGTGTAGCATCCTTTACAGGGTCAAAACTTTTATAGGTTGTGAAGATCTGGTTATTAAAATTATTAGGAAGTTGCTTCTGCTCAAATTCAAATGCGAAGGAGACCACATGCCAAAGCCAGTAGTATGAATTGTATTTAGCAGTAAATGTGAGGTAGAGAGAGAGATATAGATAGCAATAGAGAAAGAGATAGTGAGGGGGAGAGAGAGTGACAGAGACAGATTAAATAGAAAATATCACTGCTCCTTGGATTCTGATGGCATCTTGTTGATCTTCTTCTTCTGGTCTTCTCTGTGGTGAGATTCCCACAAAACACAGAGTTCAATGGACTAATATATGTTCAGGCCAGGTGGAAATGCCCAGGTGCCTCCCCTGGGAGAACAAATTTGACAGTGTTCCTTGCAACAGACTCTGGGTCTGTTGCATCACTTAGCATCACATGCAGTCCTCTGGTTCAAGGCCTCAGGAATGAATCTGAGGGATGCTTTGGGGGTCTTTGGTGGTTTATGACACCTCCTCACTGCCTCTCATGTGAATGTCCCATGTGTGTGGCCTTCCTGGAGTGAAGGAATTTTACAACTGGGCCAGTTTGTGTAAGGGAGGATGGGTGTTCACTGCCTCTGACCAGAGGTCACACCACAGCCCCAAAACTCTCCACCTCCCTCCTTGGCTGTGGGAGCCTGTGCAGGCCTGGCCTCAACAGATGAGCCTGTGGATTATGGCCTCCCCTACCAGGAACCCAGCCACAACTGATTTTTAGGACAGCTTCTGGGTTTGGCTTTCTCGTGGATACATTCTTCTCCCTCACCCTTGTTTACTGCTCCCTAGACCTGAGATAATTGGGCAATAACATCACCATTCTTTTATCTCAAGTTCCCACATGGTGGCTTAACTCACAGTCCACAGTTCCAGTCAGGAGGCTTATTCAGAGAGGGGTGGGCTTTGGTCATTGCAGCTTCTTTATATAGTTTTGCCATAATGGGCCAAAAGTCCTTCATAACAATATTCAAGCTATGAACCATAATATTTCAATCTCTCACTCAGGTTATGTGAGTTCCTGTAGAGAATAAGAGAGAAAGATTAGTGAGTGAGACTCTCTTAGAGTCTTCAGGTATGAATGAAATACTGTAAAGATATTGCTATACATATACAACTTAAAAAGTGACTCTCATATAAGTACTTTGTGCAAGCTTTGGACTTCAAGCTGGAGTGAGTTCCTATCCAAGAGAAAGCATCCTTATTTTTCTTGCAGTTTCTGAGATAGGATCCTTCATGCACGTGGCTTAGAAACATCATCGTCATCACAGCAGGCCTCTTACTTGCAGAGTTCTCAGTACTGACAGGAACTTAAGGCCAAAAGTTGGCCTTCAGGAACATCAAAGAAAAGTAAGCCATCGGAGAGCTGATGCTATTTGAAATTAGATTTTGGACTTTTCAAGACAGTGATCATTGCTTCTTGTGCACATGTTCTCAGCATAGGAAAATACGGTTGTACTCTTTGAAGTCTTCAGAAGCCAGAGGCTTACTAGAAAATGCTAATACTAATAAAGGCTGGTTAAACATTTGTATTATAATGTTGTAGCATCATGCATGCAAGTATTGCAAGTACAATATCCTTACACAGCTGGTGGATTATCCGTCAGAAAGGTATCACACTGCACTCAGGAGGGCCTCGTCTGTTGTAGTAATTTCCAAACAATTCCAACTCTCTTTGGTTCCTTGTTTTCTTCCACCTTTTTTTGTTTTGTTTTATTTTGTTTTGTTTGGCTGTTTTATGTTGGTGGGCTGTTTCTTGTAGAAATTAAAATGCTGGCTGGCTCTGTATTTCTTTTCCACTGATTGATGAGCACTGTGATGTGTAGGTGGTTTCTGGAAGGGGAGAGGGCTTTTGTGTGGAAGGGATGAGTTTGCTTTCTTCTGAAGCACTTTGATATTGCCAATTAGTAGCTGTGAGGAAAGTTTGTCTTCAAGAGGCATTGGCACAAACAGTTGAAATTTATAATTATATTCTTTAAAGCCTCATAGTAGGTAATACTAATTTGTTGGAACTCATACAGTGAACGCAAAAACCTCTTTCATAGTCTCCTTCTCTCTGAGTGATTATTGAATAGAACAGATACTGACATGCCATATTTGAGACAGCTTCAGGATGGGAGGGATGGCATAAAAACTTAGGGGTTTTACCCTTTATTATTTTCAGCTACTTAATACCTCAAGTTTTAAGATCCTGCTTTCAAGAAGGAGGTTAGCACAGTAGTTTGCTGTAACAGATTTTCAAATGATTATGTAAATGTGAATATTTATAATTCCTGAGAATTTAGTATTACAGATTTGAGAATACTCAGATTCCAAGATGTCGGTTTTGTGTTACAGTTTCATATTTAGTAAGCTAAGATAATGTTATTTTTATTTTTTTTTAAAGGGCTTTACTTTTGTTCCATTAGACAAAATAATTAGAATGTTAAAATGAATTACTGGGGTATATATTGGAGATTTAGCAGTGAAACTTTATTTTAATTTGGCTGCCTATTTGAAAACGATTGATTTTTTAAAAACTCAAAATTAATTTTCTCAATTTCTTTCACTTGGAAAAGCTGTTGAGAAATTAGAAAAAAAAAAGCAAACATGTTAGAAGTTCTGACAGCTTAGTTGTTTGTCAAAGTGAATGCAGTATTCAAGATGGATTTTGCTGGGGCACTGGAATATATGTACTGAAAAAGCTACATAGGGTCCCTAAACATGACATCCTCAAAGACCATTTGAATGACACAAGTAAAGGTGTGCTGTGCCAAAATCAGGTGAGGACCCATAGCTAAAAACTATGATCAGCTGCAGATTTCACTTACAAATATAGAAAAGGTCTTTATAAATATAGAAAAAACATGTGGAGAAACAAGGGTTGATGTTCTGGGTATCCTGTCTTCAGCAATGTCCAAAAGTAGAAGATTAAAAAAACATATCAGTAGGGCAAGCACATCATGATTTGTTTTGTTTTTGCCTTAGTCTGACAGTCTCTAACAGTCGCAGCTCACAGACTTTCTGATCCACTACTTGTTTTTGGTGCCTAATAAGCTTCAGTGAATTTCTCTTCTATGAACTTCTTAGTAACTCTTTGAATTCAAGTCAGTTTTAGCATCTGCAGCCTTCTGTTGGCAACAGCTTTGCTAACTCCTGGGTGAAGGAATACATCCTTCTGCATGTGCAGCTGCTACGTGCTGGCTTTATCCCAGGCCTCTCCAGCTTCTTTTAGCGGACCAATGCTGTTTAATATCTTCATTAATGACACAGACAAAGGGATCGAGTGCACCCTCAGCAGATTTGCAGATGACCTCAAGCTGAGCGGTGCAGTTGACACATCTGAAGTTCAGGATGCTGTCCAGGAAGAATTGGACAAGCCTGAGAAGGGGGAGAATGGAAGTCTCATGAAATTTAGCAAATCCAAGTGCAAGATGCTGCAGCTGTGTTGGGGCAAACCCTCATGTTGATCCATGCTGGGGGATGAACAAATCAAGAGCAGCCCTCTAGAGAAGAACTTGGGGTTGCTGATGGATGAGAGGCTGGACATGGGCCAGCTGCATGCATTTGAAGCCCAGAAAACCAAGTGTGTCCTGGGCTGCACCCAAAGTGTTGTGGCCAGCAGGACAAGGGAGGTGATGCTGCCCCTCTGCTCTGCTCTGGGAAGTCCCCACCTGCAGTGCTGCATCCAGCTCTGTGGCTCTCAGCACAGGAAGGACATCAGTCTGTTGGAGGCAGTCCAAAGGATGGGTCCAAGATGATCAGAGAGGGCTGGAGCACCTCTCCCACAGTGAAAGGCTAAGAGAATTGTTCAGCGTGGAAAAGGCTTTGGGATGAGCAAATTGTGGCCTTACAGTACCTGGAGGGAGCCTACAGGAAAGCTGGAGAGGGACTTTGGGACTTTTCACAAACACATGTAGTGATAGGACAAGGGGGGAATTGCCTTAAGCTGAAATAGAGTAGATTGACATTGGATATTATGAAAGAACCATGGTGAGGGTGGTGAGGCACTGGAACAGGTTTCCCAGAGAAGTTGTAGATGGTCCATCCCTGCAAGTGTTCAAGGCCAAGTTGAATGGGGTTCAAAGCAACCTGGTCTAGTGGCAGATATCCTTGTCCACAGCAGGGGGGTTGGAGCTAGATGATTTTTAAGGTCCTTTTTTCTTGTTGGAGGAAAACTGACCAGTCCCTTGTTCTGCTGGTTTCTGGATTCTACTCTTTTACAGTGTTAGGTTATCCACTCTTCTCTTTCCGTGAAGTGAGTCCTACTGTGCTTTCTGCATGGATGTGAAACCACATGGACGTTAAAGGAGATCTTGAGATTATACTTAGCTGTGTAGAGAAAGAGCCTTTAAGAGTCTGAAGCACTGTATAATCTCATAGCTGTCTAAATAGAAGTATACTCAGCATATTTTTTTTAGCCGAGGCAGCACATATGGACCATTTAATTTTGAAAATTGTAAGCTTTGATTATAAACATTATAGTCATTTGAAGGAGGACTTAATTAACATAAGGTAGATTACTGCAAAAGATTTGATTCCCATTCATTTAAATGTATGAGTTTTAAATGATTTACAGTCTACTCAAAATCAAGTTACTTTTCACTGGAACTCTTGTGATGCAGTTTTCCTGAAATGTCAGTGAACCAAGAAATGTAAGAAGTAGAACACATATTTGAATGAATAGAAGGCTACTAGTAAAAGAAATAAATTTCAAAATGTATAGTTGATTACTAGTAGCTTTTCAATTTATTGTAGATTAATTTGAACTAATTAAAAGGAAATAAACCTGATTTTAAAACAGGAAACAGTTGTGGTTCTGCTGTGGTGTTCTTTATATAATCTATTTATGCTCTTTTGATTCTTGCACGCATGGTCATTTTTATGCATTCTACATGTTTCTTTTCCTAATTTGTTGTTGCACAAATTTTTATTCATCTGAGTGGAACTGAAAAGTAATAAGTATGAAGTCTGTTTTAAATATTTATGTTCACGTTTCCACAAACTTTATTTAGAACTACAGCACATGAAAGTCCAGTCAAGACCCCACCTTTCTGAAACCAGATCAACCACCCTTCTGGGTAACTCCCCCCAGTTTACAAACTGGGCACGACAGTCTGTGGTGTGGAATATCCCTTTGGCACCTCCCTTGACACTGCTTGGGATGCAACCTAGGACACAACTGGCTTTCTGGGTCACCTGTCCCAGCTGTGCTCCCTGCCAGTTTCTTTTGCTGCCCTTCTCAACTTGTACAGCATGAGGCAAAAAGAAAAGTCTTCGACTTAGGATAAACATGACTTAGCAAAAACCAAAACATCAGTGTGTTATCAACATCATTCTCATTCCTAATCCAGAACACAGCACTGTAACAGCTCAGTAGCTGAGGAGAAATTAATTAACTCTACGCAGCTGAAACCAGGACAGTGTCATAGCAGAACTCCTTCTAGGATGAGACTTATGTTCAGGTTGTTCCAGTGCTGTAGACTCATATAAGGATTTGGGCTGGAAGGGATATCCAAAGGTCATCTAGTTTTCACCAGGGATATCTCCCAGTAAACCATGTGACCTTGAATGTTTCCAGCGATGGGGCATCCATCACATAACCTTTAGTGTTTTACCACCATTAATGTAAAAGAAAATCTTCCTTAAATCTAGTCTAAATGGTCCCTCTTTTAGTTAAAAAATATTGTCCCTTATCTTATTGCTATAGACCCTATTAAAATATCTATCCTCATATAAAAGAGCTTTGAACTGGAAATGCCACAATAGTCAAGAAAATTAATAAAACTGCAGTAAATACTTAAGAATTTTCACAAAATTTGTTTCCATTTTAGGAAGAATGGAAATCTCAAGGTGACATTTGTTCCCAGATCATTATGTTTGTCTTTCAGTGGAGCTTAAATAATTTAGTAGGAGTAAACCAGCAACATTTCCTAGAGCTTTCATGAAAAATTTCCTCACTTTGACAATAACAGAAAATTTTGAAAGCAGTAATGAACTCCAGAAAACCAGTTGTTTATTTTGTAAGTATCTTTGAATAAGGGCTCATTTAATCCTCATTGATTTAATAGTGTGTGACACTAAACAAAACTGGTATTACTCATAATTTTTTTGCATATTTTTGGTTTAAATTCCAGCATTCAAGGGTTGATTAATGTCAGGCAGTTGCCTGAGCAAGCCTACACTCTACAGTAAATAACACTTTTTAATTAGTCCTGATGTGGATTGGAGACGGAATATCTGATTAACATTCATAGCAGCAGTGGAGTGAACTTCATGAATTGTGTGAACCCATGCATTGTGTAACCCTCAGTAACCTCTCAGTGTTACATACATCATGTCCACACACCGTCCATTTATTGTGCTGATATTTGCATAGCTGCTTCCCCAAGGCCCAGTAATTCTGAGAAGAGCGTGCTGAGTCAGGCACAGTGTCCCCTTATGCATTAGTCCTGGCAGGAATGATGTGTGGGCCTGCAGGCTTTCAGGACCAGCCACTGGAGATTCACCTAGGCAAATCAAAGAGCGTGCCCATGCCACAGGGGTTCCTCTTGGTGTACCCTGGCCACTTGTGGTGTGAGGATTTCCATGACTCAAAATATTGTCATCGATGCTGTTCTATAGGCAGATGGCAGTGACAGGGTGGTGCCATCTGCAGTGGGAGTGTTGCCCAAAATTCTTCTAAAAAAGGTGCAGCTCTAAGTCTTTCCTAAGACTCCTCCACGTCAAAGTTTTCTTCTAAAAGTTGTTGAATGAAATTTTTGAAAGGAAAAATGGAGTTGTCCCATGTCTGTTCTCTTTTGCTGGCTTGGTTTATGCATTCAGGGATTTCTTTGGGGATACTCTTTTCTCAGCTTCAGAAAATGGTTCTAATTTTGGAAGATGGAAAGATCTGCAGTGCATATGTGGAACTCCACTGGTCAAGCCTTCAGAGTATGATACTGCGAGTTCCATGGCACACTCTGAGCCCTGATGGCTGCAGATTTGAGTCTGTGAGACTGACATGTGTGTGCTTCAGTTCAGGAAGTCAAAACCATCTTCCCCAAGCTCTGGGGTTACATATATTTTCCATGATTTTTCCATGGTTTTCCATGTTCAGATGGGTGGTACCTCTTGGGTGCTGGTTCATTCCACTGTCTTTAGGCTGCTGTTATGTATTTCTGGAATGGTTGGTGGTCATCTGTTTCCTTTGTATAGTTTCAGGGTGAGGGCTACTTTTTTCACTGCATTACTTTTATAAGAATGACATGTAAACAATTAAAATTAAACCCTATGTTATCAGTTATATGTGTGTATATATGTGTATATATAGATATATAGTTAACTGATGGGCACAACATGTGGTACAATCCAACAAAAAGATAAACAGATTTCCAGACCCACTCATAAGTTAATAACACAGAAAATGCAACTAAAATGCAAGCTAAAATCTCATTGTTTCTTCCTTATCCACTCTGCTAGAGTCAATTTTTAATGATTGCTTTTAAAGAGAATTGTTATTTTTTTAAAGAGAACTGTAAAAGAGAATTGTTATTGTTTATGTTGATATTTTTATTAATGATGAAAAGAGATCCAGATTCACAAATGCAACTTATTACATAACTTCCCTTGAGATTCTGTGTCATTTATTGCTAAATATTACTAAAGAAGCATATGCCAATCATTTTCAGTAGGCTACCATAATTAGTTGTCGTGATTTAAGGTGCATGTGCGTGCTACCTGCTGGTAGCTTAAACACAGCAACTTACTATGTTAAACATAACAAATATGTTGAACCTGTTTACAGACAATAATGTTTAGGATTCATGGAAATATCAATTCAGAATCTAGTCAAGATGTTTTCTAATGTTATGACCAGTTGTCATTTCATTTGTTTGCTGCATAAACAATTATTTGTGGTTTGATGAGCTGTCGAGAAAGAAAAATGGAAAATTCATATTCTTTTCAATGGAAGAAAATTATGTAATATATATGTTACATTAGAAGCACTCCAAGAGAAAAATGGAAAAAATTATATGGAGAAGAAACAAAGATCCTTTTTCCTTTTTTTTCCCCCCCTTTTCCCAACATCCTGAGCATACCAGATCACACTATTGGTACCAGTGAGGGAGAATAAAACCTGAGGTTTTATAGAGTGCTAGACTAATGGGCATAGATCATCAGATAATGTAAAACCCAACCACAACATGCTTTTGGCCATTCATAAAATCTGAAAATGGACCTCATGACTTCCTGTGAGGTGTGAAGTAGAATGGTTGTGAAATGAGGAGCAGACTGGACTGTCCAGCAGTAGGAAAATGGCTGTCACAGAGATCAGGGTTACTGCAGCCTTGAGCAATGGTAGTGCCACACTCACAGCTCATCCTGGGTGGCCTGTTGTCAGGCTAGCAGGCCTGACATGTACATTTGAATTACAAGTTTTCTACTTCTGTTCTTTTCCTGCTGTTTCACTGTGTATTAAAATGTTGTGCTGTTCCCATGCAGGTACTGTTGTCTTGCTGCTTTTTCTTTCTAGGATTTCATTCTGAATGCTTTGAATTTTGGCATATAAAAGATTGCTCTATAGCAGACTACTGATTTTTTGTAGTAGTTCAAAAAATTGTTGGGCTCGTTTGGGTTTTTTTTTCTTGGTTTTTAATAGAAACCAATTTCTCAGATTTAGATAATGAATGATATATCTTGATATATAAAAATTTAAGCCAAGGAATGGACTACATTGAAAAACTGTATCCTTTTAGCCATGTAGTTTCATAGGCAGATTTTCAGTCTCTAAAGTTATGCTTCTCTAGGTGGGAAAAAAAGTGGAATAATCTATTTTAAACTCCTGCCTGAGCTCAAGCAGAGGGGATATACTCACTCTTTAAGCATGTCATTTAAATTAATATCCCATTTACTGCCAACAAGCTTGTTGGGAATAAGAACAGTGGTTGTAGGGGAAGTGCCAGAACAGCTCTTGGTTGTAGTGCATGCAGTGAGTCCTGCTCAGCTGGGCTTCGACACAGAACAGCAGTTAATAAACTTCACTCTGAATAAATAAATACTGGCCTTTCTTTTTCATCAAGGGAAAATGATCACCAGCCAGCTCAGATGTGGGACATAGATTTTACCATTGCTACAGATTTAAATGGCAGTATTTAAAATAATTATTTATTAATTTAACTATTCCATGTAACAAGGTGACAAGGAGTAACTATGTTTATGTCCCAAAAAATCCAATAAATTTGATTAAATCTTTGTGACTATCTAGGATGGCAGGTGAGTCATCCACTTGTGGTCAGTACTAAAGGTTCAGCTGAGACAATGAAAATACATTTGGAAGAAAAAAAAATAATTGCAAGCAGGGCTATCTCAGATATATTAAGAGTTCGGTTTTTATTTGGCTACCAAATTATGTTTGTTCTTCAGGATGACTGCTCACTGAAAAAGACTACATACATAATTTCATTACTTACTTATTTTCTGTAAAATACCCCACTTGCCTTTCATCATTTCTTTGTGATTTTTGTTTAAATAATAGTCAGGTGTTTCCTCATCAAGACATGTTAATGAAAGACAAACAAACAAACAAACAAACCGACCCAAAAAACCCCAAACAATAATTAGTGGGAATAGAAGCATGGCAGAAAATGTGAGAACTTTTACCTTTTGCACTTTCTCAATGGGTGATGTCAAATGAAACACACTGGATGATGTGCTACAATGACTTAGTTTACCCAGGTGTCCAAGTTAAAGTACTTTCTCTGTTTGGGTGGGCACTGCCACCACTTTCCAAACACAAAAATGGAGCTACCAAGTATTTGAACTATTGTGTAGATTCAAACTTAGTTTCATTCTAAAGCTTTTGTGCAAGACGCATCATGTTTGCCTGTTTCACATCCTAGTCAGAGGGGAACTGATCAAGATTGTCTCTTGTTTATATAGCATTTGTAATTCAAGTAATAGCAGTGATTTTTAAATAGGGAATTTATTACTTTTGTTTTCTTATATGAAAATAGCTTTGTCTTGTTTTATTACACTTGCACCTATTTAGAAGCTTGACTATTTGCCTTTTACAGGTATAAACAGTAGAAGAGGTTTATCTGTTTTATTTATTCTCAAAGATGAGATTATGTGCCTGAAGGGATTTCAAAATAAAATTTGGAAATTCCACGAATCCTTTATACACCTTATATATTCTGTGTAGAAAAGGTTTAAGCTCTAAGCTGATGAAAAAAAGTACTGCTAAAGCCTGTCTTTCAATAAGAGGAGAATCCTAACTCAGAAAGGGCATCTTCATATGTGAGGGAACACAGTCTGTCCTACATATCCTGGACTTCTCTGTGTAAAGATTAAGCTGTTCTCTAAGATTCAGAACACCAGTAAGACAAAAGGCAAAAAATTTAGAATCTTTCTCTGGTGTCTGAGGTTTTGTACTAAAGCTTATTATTTTCATCAAGACTGAAGATACTCCCTTTTATTCTGTTTTCCAATAACAGAAGATAATAATGTGTAGGAAAAATAATTACTTGAATAACAAATATTCATGGAACAGTCTGCTGTGAAACTGTTCCTCTCTTAAATAAGAATTTTAGCCAAAATTGTTGCATTTGACATCTGCTAGATACAGTTTGTATCTCCACTTGTAAGTGGGCTGGCTCTTCCTTTCGAAAACCCTGCATTTTTATCTTTTCAGCTCCTAGTGTTTAAAAATGCTCTTAAAACTCTACCCACTAGAGCCTCAAAAAATGCCTAAACACTGTAAATTAAAACAATGCAAGTGTTCTCAACATGTAAATATAATTAACGTTTCATCTTGTACTGAAAATTACATCTGAGATAAGACTATAAATAAAATTAGTTTTTAGTTTATGGTACTTTTCTTCTTTATAGGTTTCTTTGCAGAGTGCGGAACATAATTATATTTATACTTGAAAAGAAAAACAGCTTCATTGCAGTCAATTATTAGATTGCATGAAGCTGGCTGTCCTGTCAAAAGAAGAGCTCCTGTCCTTGACTCTAAATTGATAACTCACTCTTCAAACCTTGTAGGAACTTGCTGAGTGTATATTCATTCCCACTTCCAGCAGGTTTCTTTTGATGCCATTGCCAGTTGTGCAGTCCTTAATGGCCTTGAACATCATATGCTGCAAAATAAGAAATGCTTCAATGACATTTTCTGGCTAGATTAAACTGGTGAAAAAGACAGCTGCCACATTTGTTTTGTGTATCCCTGTAAGCTTTGTATTGTTTAAAATTAATGCAGTAGATTCTAACCTTGAACACCCACTGCTTACCAAACAGAAAATTCGTTTCTTTTAAAATATTTAAAATTACGCATTTACTACTTTTGATTAAGAAGTGGGTCTCTGTGAGCTAAGGAAATGGGGGTAGATACACTAACATAATTGTGTGTGTCAATGCATCTCTGTTTCTGTTCTGGGTATGTATGACACTTAAAATTAGATTTTTCTGCTTTATTTTAGAATGTAAATAACACAGTATTCCTCAGAAACTTGAATCTGTGCAAATGTCCTTGTCTAATGACACTAGAAAAATAGAATGTCTGTGCTGAGGGGAAAATACACTTTTACAAGAACTGAAGTCCCAGGAGGGTCTGGTATCATTCCCTAACTTCAGGGTCTGGATATGAAACCAGCTTCTACTCTGGGAGTGTGTGTCCTGTGCATGAACAGGAGCTGCCTTCACACAACTGTAGGACCTGCCCCCAGATCCCTCTTTAAAGGTGGTGTTGGGTGTTGTGGGCCTGCTGCAGGCACTGTCATTGTTCCTCTGTTGAAAGGCACAGGAACATTTGGTTCTCTGACTGGAAGAACAATGTGGCTTCTTTAGAGGAGGGTTGTACAGCTTCCTCTCAGTTGGTCAGTAGCAGTAATTTCTAAAATGCTGGTGTCCATCAGTTACTCCTCTATGCAAATCCCTGAAAAATTAGGTTAGAGAGCAAAAATGGAGATGTCTATGATGAAGCCTGGGAAACAGATTGGATCCCTGATGGTAAGGAAGCAAAGTGCTTGTGCACTGTTTGGCCTCCAACTGACCAACACAGAGTTTCAGCTGCAGCTGAAGAGGTGCATCTATGTTCTAACAGGGAAAAGAATGCTGAGGGAGAAAGGATGCTGTGGCTGGCAAGTTATTTTTTGATGCTTCCTATGAGTCCATGAACCTAAGGCCTAATTAAACAATGCCTGTTGCATCTTTCTTCCCTCTGGAGTGGGACAATATCCTTTTCTGCTGTAATAATAATCCAGCATCAATGAAAGAAAATGTCAGTCACTTTGATGAACTTCCCAGCAGAATTGAACAGACCAGAAGCAAGGATGTTGGGGAGAGAAATTGAACTTTTAATATATTTAGCAGAGCAAGAACAAGCATTTATAGTCCTTCTTTTATTAAAACCGACTTAAAAGATCTGTTGAGAGTAGTTCAATATCATTTCTTTATTGTTTCACAGAGTGAGACATCAAATATTTTGACTTCAAGAAAAGGCTGATTCTTTAAAGTCTTACTAAGTAACTTCTGTGAGCCAACTAAGTTTTTATTTCTTTCATACTGACATCTATTCAGGAAAATTTAGAGATTTACAAACTGAACTTGAGACAATTACTTGAAAAAGTTATCTAAAAATTTACGGCTTATGAATTTCTGCCTTTTTGGTTGTACCTTGTCTTTTAAGTTTTTTAATTATCAGTCAGCACTCTGAGGTCCTGGCCAAACTGCAGGGCACCTTTGCCTCTCTGTTCCATAGCCCTGTATGCTGGGGGCACAGATGGAATGCATTCCAGCTCCCTTCCAGGCTCTGCAGTCCAGGTTTCCTGTCCTCTGTGGGGTCAAAGGTCTTGCCCCAAGATCAAATCTCAGTTGTTTACCTGTCCTAAAAGTCTGAAAGACTTCTGTGTCTGTTACTTTTTTTGTAAGCTGATCTTTCCTATGTACACCTAATGTAGCCTTAAACATTTTGTCTGGTGCCATGATGGACCTTGAATTCCTGTCTTTAGAGTGCCTTTTCTCTTTTAATTTATTCTCTGTTTCTCGCCATCTGCCGATAGTTTCAGTTGCTAGATTTCCCATATGAACTGATAATAAGAAGCCAATAATGCTGTAAAATGCATAGGAAATATCATCCAACTTGTCTTACTGTAATAATCTTCTTACAGTCTAGTCTGCCTCAAATGAAAAGTGTAATCTCAGCGCATATTTGTCTGCAAAAGAAAATTAAAAGTCAGAGATGTCTTCAGCCTAGTTTTTACCCTTTGTAATTTTTCTTAAAAAAACATGAAAATGTATCTATTACATGACATTTTTAGGAAGCAGTAAAAATATATGCTTATTAAAAAACTTCAAATAATAGTTGTGTTTCAATCTTCTGTTATCACGTATTTTGCTGGAGCTGTTATTACGGACTCATTGCTTTAAATTTTGAGTGCTTATGAATCTTAGGAAATAGAAGTACGTTTCTACCCTTCATGTTTGTGGGAGAAAATTTATGACTTGTTGTGGTTTAAGCCTAGCTGGTAACTAAGCACCGTGCAGCTGCGTGCTCACCCCACATTCCCTGCTCCTCCCAGTGCTACAGGGAAGAGAATCAAAAGGGAAACTTTGTAGGTTGAGATGAAAAATTAATAATTGAAAATAATAATAATGCCAACAATAACAGCAACATTAATAATAATATAGTGTTGTAGATTTGGAAAAAAACCCAAACCATACAGATAAACCCCAAGAAAAGCAAGTGATGCACAATACAGTTGCCCTAACAGATGCCAAACCCCATTCCCCTGGGCTGTGGGTGGCTGGGGTGGGGGAAGTGAGTGAGCAGCTGTGTGGGACTTAGTTGCAAACTGAGTTTAAAACAGAACAGATCCTTCTGGTGCCCAATGTGGGGCCAGTGTGCCAGACCCTTGAATCCACACAGTCCAGTAATCCTGGTTATTATCCCTCTCCTCCACCGGATTGGGGGCAAGTCCCTCTATTCTTGATCACAAGATTCCTCACTTCTTCCTCATTGAAGTGGACTAAGACTTCTTTCCACAGAGTCAGTAATGTAATCAGCCCTTCCATTCTGCCTGGAAAACTGCCCACTGGAAGCTGGAGCAACAACTTTCCTTAAAGAACCCTATTTGTGACTGCTTTTGCCTGCCATTCCCACAGCCATGCCTCTAGGGTCGAGGTATGCTTTCAATCCCCCTTCCTCATGTCCTCTCCATGGTCCCACTTAAACCTCAACATTTGTTCTTAATCACCATCTCTTCCTTTCTTTTCCCCTCTTTTCCCAACCCTTCCCTTCCTATTTCCCTTTCCTTTGCTCCACTTTCTTTTAATGAAGAGTTTGTCTCTGCTAATTTCTTCTAAAATATAAATGCTAGCATTTTCATGCTAATCAAAATTTTTTTTTGAGCTTTAACTCACTGGAGAGCCAATGTTCATTAACAGATGCCTCTGTGCCTTTTCTGGGCAACTAATTTTTTAATTATTTCATTATGTTCTCTGTATTTCTTAAATAATTACTGACTTGCATGTAGCTCTGAATAGAGAGCTTTTCACAGAATACCAGCTTTTCATGTAATACTTCCCACAATATTAACTTCCTCCATAATGTATCTGATGAATAAGCTGATTAAATAATTTAGTTGTTTGATAAAATTTATTTGTAAAATTTACATAGAGACAATGAAGTCTATTATAGAGTCTTTGGAAACAACACAGGAATGACAATGAAAGTAGACAGCAGTAAGATCAGTAGAAGGTTGATGTTTTGAGATACCTAAATGTATTAAAACCAAAAGATTTGCCACTGCAGTTATCTATCAACACTTGATTTCAGTCTATTTCCTGATTTTCCTTTTTATTTTTTTTCTTTTTCACCAGCTTTTGTGGGTTTTAGGTAATGTTCTTTGGCATAAAATTGTTTCAGATGCTGTCTGAGTTTGGAACACTTCGGAGGTATCATTTTACTCTTCTAAATACTGAAAGTATTCTAGAATATGTACAAGTTACTACTTGGAATACTCTGTGTATGTTTCACTCCGTTACAACACCTGGGGGAAGACTTTACTGCAAATTCCACATTTTCCTCACATGTTATTTGTACAGTACCAACCACATAGTTCTAAGACTATGGCTGATGTAGTTGACCATGGTGTAGTGTAGGGTAGTTTTGGGGTTATTATTCCATACCAGTGTAATTTGTGAATTCATTTCCTCAGTCATTATTTAAGTTGGAGGGTTAATTTAATCCACCATAAAACACCTTATCTTCCTGTATGTATCATGTTTTTGGGTAATTATCTTTTAAAATAGATGCCTTGGATTTCCTTCAGATCCCCTTGTGTTGTGTAAAGATAAGCAGTTGCAGCCAACAGCTCTATCAGTTAACCAAGAAAGTTTGTGTTTTAACCTTTATTTCACTCAAAGACAGTAAATTAAAATCATATATAAAAAACTGCCATATACTTAAATCCCTGGTCTTTCTAGTCATTCAGATTTTAACAAAGTCTTATCTTAGACTTTAATTTTGTTCCACTTATAGAAAGGAATTTCTGCTTCTGGTGAAAAGTCACCTTGTGCTACACATCCAGTATCTTTACGCCTTCCTGTGTCCTGTACCCTCTCTTGTTTTCCCCATGTCTCCCATCACTGTGGTTTTGAAGAAAGACAATTGAGTGAGAACCAACAATTCGGACTGAAGCTATTCTGGGCATTTTTTAAATTTAGGTTTTGGATAAGTTTGTAATATAGGGTGAGTAATAAATCAGCATGCATAACAAATGGTAGAGGAGAGTCTCCTGAACATTTTCATTCCTCTTAGGTAAAGGGCAGTGGTTTTAGGTCACAACCTAAAAAAGTTTTTTAATAATCTTATTTTCATCAAGAATGTATAACAAATTACTAGGCATTTGTTTGGCAAAGCCATTGACTAGCTGTAGTGGTTTGAAAGCAAAACCAGTGAGAGACTCCAAGTCAGAAATACAATTTAATAGGAAGAGAAAAAAAATGAAGTAAAATGAAATAAATGCTATAATACAAAAGACCACTGATAGAGTCAGGATACAACCTGACACCCTGTTGGTCAGGGTGCTGGAAACAGTCCAAAAGTAAGCTCTCCTGGAGTGGCAGATGTGGTCCTGTTGGAAGTAGAGATGGTCCTGTAGAGAAAAAGGTTCCAGAGGTGGGTCCGGTGTTCCTTTGGGAGTCCCGTGGGAGCACTGGATGTCTGGTGACATTTGTGGCTCCTTTTTATCTAGGTGGAAATGGTTTGGCTCCTCCTCCCTGGGTAGAGCATCTCACAGTGGGGTGATGTAATGTGTCATGTCACTGCTGAGCTTTAATGGCCCATTACCAGAAGATATCCCTGTGGAGGTAATGGGAGGGTGAGCAGAGATAAGAAACAGTGCCCCACCCGGTTTTAACAGCTGGTTTGTTTTCAGAAAGGCAGTCACCCCCTCCCTCCTGGACTTACAACAGATAAAGAAAAAACACCTCCCCAACCGGGTTTTGACAGAGGGAATAGAATAAACATTTTTTTGGTTACATAACCCAAGACACTTTGTTACATGCTCAGTTTTTCACTGTTTTCAAAAGTTTGAGTTAACAGAAACTTTCCAATGACAAGATAAATTTACCTGATGCAACTTTGAGCCCTTTGTATCTCAGCACTTACTACAATGCCAGTTCAGTGAAGACATTCAATCTGTTTGAGGAAGAAGACATAATTACCCCATTGCCAGAAAAGCAGCAGCCTTCCTCAGGTTTAGAATGCTATGTGTGGCACTAGTGTAGGATGCCTTAGTTGTGATTAATGGAAGGTATACTTCCAAGACCCTAAAAAATCAATGGAACTTTTGGTTTAAGGTTTACTTGTAATACAGTTGTAATTAATATGTCCTGCTGGGGATGCTACTGTGCTGTGTCTTCATTTTCTTTTTGAAAGCTTTACCAAAAAAAAAAAAACCTAACAAAAAACCATATTATTGGTTAAGCAGAATTTTTGGCTGTCTGCATTGATTTCAACATAAACGTTATGAATAGCTTAAATGCTGCAAAAAGGAGGAAAGACAGAGACAGAGGCAGTTAAGAAGGCTGGTTCTATTTTTCCTGTGTGATACAAACCAATACAATTATATTCTATTGTCAGAATGTCACTGTGCTCATATTCCCAGAGAGATTCAGTAGCATTATGGGCACAACTCTTTCACAGTGTTACAGAAGGGCCTATTGATCACTCTAACTTTCTAAGGAATGTGAAAAAGCTCCCTTAAAGTGCACAGAACTTCTGTTTCCCCTGTGCAAAAATGACTTTTGTTCTGCAAGATTAGGGAACAAAATAAGGTCTTTGATTTAGTTGCATATGTTAATTTTAAATTTGTCCTACAGCTCCAGGAATTCTGTACATGACTTGACTCGCCTATGATTTTTTTTCATCCCATAATGTAAAACATTTTTATAAAACCATTTTTCGTACAAAATGTGAGGCAGGAAATAGAGTTGCTGTGTATTATTACTTAAACAGATAATTCAAGGTGTTGAGTAGTGCAAGTAAATCATATGTGTATCTGTTCAGTACTGGTTTTCAGATATTTATTGAAGTGGCAGCATGTGCGTTTAATAGGGGTTAGCTTAGCTGGAATGGGTTGTGCATGGTGTGAAAACTGTCTAGAAAACAAGGATTCCCAATGCTGTAGAAAACTTGTGTTGTGGATTTGTTTGTTCCACGAAACAGAAACAAGGCCTTACCAAACACTGAAGGGATTGAAAGGAGGTTTTGCTTCAGAAGACCAGTCAGAAAGCAGGATCATGGCAGAATAGCCAATAGCACTGAAGTCAGTGCTGTACCCATAAATATGTATTGATGAGAAAAAAATAATTTAGCACTGGATACTGTCCTCAATTGTAGCTTCTGTTTAAGTAACCTTCCAAAGGAATTGGTACTTCCTAACAAAATATGTTTTTCATAAAACTCCCAGCCAGATCTAATGAGGGTTGTAGTGAGCACCAGAACAACATTGCTGACAGGGAAGCAAATATTTTCTCTATAATACAGATTTTCAATTTGACGTTGCTCTGTGGTAAAAATGGAAGATGTGCAATGTAGGTCAGCATGGCGTCAATTCTAGAAAATTAAAATACAGACACTTCCTCTCAAATCAATCAAATCACCTGTCCAACTTCACAAATTAAAAGAACTGTGGGCATGTGAAACTATTTTGCATGGCACAAAATAACCACTACTTTTTATTGTGGTTCTCAATAGCTCTCATACATACAAAAATATCTAAAAATTCATAAGTGCACATAAAACTTGCTCAACGACCAGGCTATAAAAAAATTATGTCTGTATTTTTCATATTTCATGCTTTATTCAAAGCATCAGTTCAGACACTTGGTTTGAATTTTAGAAAGAGTGTTTTTTTTTTTTTTTTAATTGTCATATGGGGGAAAATCACAAGTATTTCCTTTAATCTTTCATTGATGCTAAGTACAAAATGTGAGTTGTCTGTCAGCCACTTAGAGAAGTGAGGCCACACAACCCAGTACAATTCCATGCCCTATTTACATGGATCTATTTCTAAGATCCTGACTAGAATAAGTCTGGCTCATCTCACTCTGTGTACTTCCAATTTTTTTTCAGACACATGGAGCACCTAGGCATTTAAATTTTATCTCACTTCCTTTGTTTTTCAGGTTTTTTTTCTTGTTTCTTTCTTTGGGTTTTTTCTTCAAATTCTTTTTCTTTTTATTTTTTTTTCCTGATTTGCACCTTAATTGACAAGTCTTCTTTGTTTTCTAGATGTATTAGTATTTAGTTCTGGCTTATTTGTTTGAAATAATGACGTGTACTTGAAATAAAGTAAGCAGCATTGTCTCTTAAACAATAGAACCCTGTTTAAGACAGATATATGTGAAAAATTTCTGTGAGCTTAAATGCATTTTCCTCTTTTACTTTGTGTCCTGCATTCCACATGTATTCTGACACTGGATTTTTACAGCTTTCTGGTCTTTTTTTAATTATTATTTTTGCCATTTGAACTAACCAGAACAATTGTTTCATTTCAGTTTGGAAGACGTTACATTGAAGACCTTTTTAATGATTTTCGAGATGGACGAAGACTTCTGGAGCTCCTGGAATGCCTTACAGGCCAAAAACTTGTACGTGGAAACTATTTTTAGGGGTCTAAATAGGTTTCAGTTTAATTTTAAATTGAGGAAACATTGTGACTGAGAGCTGTGTTAAACAGTAACACTTTGCTTACACTTGAAATGAAAATATTCTACTTTATTGTATGCACTTATTAAAGTATGTGGCAGAGAGAAACAAGACTGAGGCGGGATTCATTTAGATATCTGGATTTGAGCTGGAGCAGAATTTAATGTCTAGAATTAGAATGGTTTTCTAATGTCATACATATGTTCCATCTTGTCTGATTGTACTTGTCTGAAAAGAGAGAACTGCTTGCTCTTACTAACCTGGAAATTCTGAAGTGACACAGTCACACACATTTTTTAATGTCTTCTCTTGTGTTCCTGGTTGGACTTTGTAAGTACAGCCTCTTCTCATAAGAAGGCTGGGAGATTTTGAATCAAAATCCAGAGATAATATACTTGTACATAAATATTAAACAAACTGATGGTTATCTGTTTAGTTGCCATAGCAATGTTCTTAAATTGTGCCATGCAGAAGACAACTAATCATGATAAAAATAATTTGGAATTATCTAATTTTATATGTATTTCAGTGATTCCTTCACTGAAAATTACCTTCTAACTGTGGATCGAGTTTGTTTCAAAATTGACTTTATTTCATGTTGGGAAGCTGCACAAGCCCAGTGCATGTTAATATTCTGTTCTCACAAAGTTATGAAATAGAAAACTACAGGTGTAATATAATATTTGAGTTCCATATTGTGTACTCTACATTCTGATTTTGGACAGTGAAGTTTGGTTTACTTTCTTTGTAGGCAAAAGAAAAGGGCTCCACAAGAGTTCATGCTCTGAACAATGTCAACAAAGCAATCCATGTTTTGCAGAGATATAATGTAAGTATTCAGCCAGCCAGGCTCAGAACACAAAATGTATTTTA
This sequence comes from Trochalopteron elliotii, assembly GCA_024734555.1. NCBI lineage: Eukaryota > Metazoa > Chordata > Aves > Passeriformes > Leiothrichidae > Trochalopteron > Trochalopteron elliotii. The sequence goes on along the minus strand of JANPWX010000081.1, from coordinate 2,956,620 downwards.
GGTGTTGAATCAAACACCTTGGTCTATGGTATGAAAGTGCTGAAGTCAAAGAAGCTTTATCAATGTGAATTGGATACTTTGTCATTCACCATCAGGGTTGAATGTGTTTTAAGGAGTTTAAAACCCTCTTCCAGCAAATTTTGGCCAGTACATCTATAACGGGTGCTGTCTGAAGACACATCAACCTGCATAATTTTATTCTAATGAATGGAGTTTAAAATAAAGTTTTAAAAGTTAAATACAAGAAGTCATCCATAGCTGGTTACAGGATGCTGCCCATCAAAATATTTACTCACTATCTCTGACAGTTATGAAGTCAGAAAACCCAAGGCTTTTCCTACAGTACCTTTTTTTTGTTAAGTTTCAAAGGCATCTGTCTTTCATGATTCAAAACTCTAATCATATCAATATCACTTTCAATTTTACCTAGTAAAGATTGATTTTTCAAGCCAGTATCCGGTGAATCATTCTTGAGTAAATATTCTCATATTATCTTCCTTATGCAGGCATTCTAATGGACCCATAATTTTAGGAGACATTTCTTCTGGCCAACTAATTTTATCATAACTCTTCTCAAGAAATAAATGATAATAATAAAAAAAAGCCCCTATAACGCTTGCTTAGACTTCACAGTAAGAGGTGGCAAAACAAAGATAATGTATTCTGTGCTGTATATTATATTGGATTTCTTGATAGCTACAGGTGGTCACTAATGCTTGAGTTCAAGGGCTGAATGAAGTTATTGATTTTATAAATCTAAGGTAATCCACCTGAAGATTTGTACATAAATGAAAGTGACCTTATAAGATTGACATAAAGACCTCCAGCTTGATTTTTCTTTTTATTTAATGGAATTTGATGTAAATAAATAGCAGAAAAAGCTTCCAATTGTTCAAAATCTGCAACATTTGACATTGCTGGGAAAAAAAAATCATCAATACATTATTTCACACTATACAAGAAGGTTTTGATTGCATAACTGGTTACAAATAATCATAGAAAATGCTTTTTGAAGTAATCAGTGCCTATCAGCTGAATCCACTGGTGTGCTTTTCACTCATTTTCCAGAATACAATAATAGTCCCTTTCAAATCTGGGAAGAAAACAGAGAGAATTCCAATTTTAGAAGATAGAAGAAAAAATATTGTTGATGGTCATCCAGTGGCCATCATATTCATATAATGAAAACCTTGTAAACGATATAAAAATTGGTATAGTCTATATAGAGATACACTGTATCTTGTCAGTATGAAGTCAAAAGACTGCATCTGAAATAGTTTCCTTAAGCTTCAATAATTTGATGAATGATTGCACTGGGATTTCAGGAATGTAAAATCAATGGTTCTAAAGTGAATTAAAGCCTGTGAGCAGTCCAGATTTTTCTGCTGATATGTTCCATCTTTGCTCTGAGGTTCTGTAGTCATCTGGGTGGTGAAAAATGCTGCAGCTTCCAGTCAATCCATTTCACAGGTTGTTTTGTTCCCATAGAAAAGTGACAGTGTTGAGGGGTTGCCCCAGTATAGGGTCAGACCTCCCTGTGGCAAAGTGGGCAAAGTTCCTCTGCTTCAGTAAAACAGATGTGGGCTCTGTGTGTTCAGGCTTCCACTTCCACAAATGGATTGATCTATAGAAAAAGCAGGCACTGCCCTAATAAGCGTTGCAGGGTGTCACTCCCTGCAAGGAACTCCATTTTAAATTTAGCATCTAAAGTCTAAATTCCATCTGGGAAACGTTCCAAGACATTGATGGTTAGAATGAGTAGCCATTTTTATGTGCTTTTTGTACAAAATGTGGAATTCTTAAAAAAAAGAGCTCTTGGAGAGTTTTAGAGTTCCTGATAAAATACCTAATTTGTAAAAATGGCCTATACATAGATGTATTAAAAAAAAAAAAAGACAACTCAAAAATTAAAATAAAGCAGCTTATTCTGAGGGTGCAAAACTTTAGTCAATTTGCAGATGTAACTTCAGAAGTGCACTAGATACTGCAGAATGTAGTTTGTGAAGGAATGGGGTACTTTGCCATAAAAAACATCAGTTCTGACCATGAAAAATTGCATCTATGAAAGAGCAAGGATGCCAATTTTAGAGTCATAATTCTGTCCAAATGTGCAGGCCATCTTACAATCTTTATAACCCTGAATTTGGCTTCCTTATTCACATAGTATAAAGAGTGGAGGAGGGTGAAGGATCATTTCCCATGTGGAGGAAGGAAAATTCCATGGTGGTAAATAATGATGCATTATGAAATTGCAAATGCATGATAAAATTAAGGAAAACAACATTACTGGATGAACTGTTGTGGAAGAGACTTGCTTAGGTCACAATCACTGCTTTATCTGCATGCCAGATCACATCCTGTGTATTTCTTTATACATTATAGAATTTAATTAAGGGAAAATTAAGTTCTATTTTAATCTCAATATATAATGTCTTGGGTTTGTAGGTTCTTACAGTGTCTAGATGTGTGTGTGTTAATATTCAGTAAATTATATTATGTACGGTAGTATAAAGCAGAGTACAGTTTTTCTGTCTGTGTGATTTGTATTTGTAGAAGCTTAATATAAAAGATATTTGAGTTATTATAACTATTACTTTACATTTTATGTTTCACAACATGCTGTAACTGGAATAATAGGAACTGCAGATCACTGCTGTTTTTTTCCAGAACATTAATTGTGCCATTTATAAAATATGAGTTGTATGTTTATGGAACAACAGAAACCAAATGAGAGATTTACCTTAGCCTATCCCTTCATCTCCTTCCAACCTCTTATGCTTGTTATTAATCTTTTACAATTTTTTTTTCTATAATAGGTTGATTTGGTAAATATAGGGAGCTCAGATATTGTGGATGGAAATCACAAGCTGACCCTTGGTTTGATCTGGAATATAATCCTCCACTGGCAGGTGAGTGGCACTGCTCATTACTTCCTTTGAAATACCTTTATTCCACTGATCTTTTCCCCATTATTATCCAGCAACAACCTACAAAGTAAACATAGACATTGCAATGTGACAAATCAGCTAATATTATGGAATTCTGCTTACATATTATCAAGGATACTGACAAGAAGACAAAATAGTTTTTACAGGATTAGCAGAAACTTTTTTGACTGTAACATCAGTCAGATTTTGCAAGATGATATACATGAGTTATCCTAACAAAAATGGATAGACAAAGCCAATGTGGATTTCTTTTTAGCATCTTAGAAAGAGTAACTTCTCTATTTTAATGAAATAATCTCATCAGTTGCTTTTCTCTTGCTGACCCATCCTGGCAGGAACTATTTTTAGAACACTAAAAAACTGCTGGACTGCCTATTTGTTGAAGCAGATGTGGCTCATTTAGCTTCCTTTCTTTTTAGAGAGGAAGGGGGGTTTGTGATATGGATCTCATAAAAAACAGCATGGTAGATGAGGACACTTTGGTAAAAAAATTCCGAGATGACAGTAAAATTAAAATTAAAAAAAATCTAGCATCTAGATGCTCTGAATCTATGTGTTTGTATGAATCTGGGCTCAGAGTCTGTCCATTAGTATGGGCTATGTTCCCCAAGCAATAATCCACAAGTTTTTCATAGAATAGCAAGAAAAGGTGGTATGAAACAAAGCTTAAAAGACTTTGGAATGGAAACACTCTTATCAAAAATCAGATGTGTATCGTTCATCCGAGTAGGGAACATTTTTATTCTAATTTTAAAGGACAACAGTAACAGAGAAAAGCTGCAGATAGTTAACTCACTTCTTCCTTTGTCTCCTGTTTCAAAATTCCTAGTTTAGTTGCATAAAATTGTTCTAAATTACTTATTAAGAGCAGATGGAATATGATACCTAGCTATGCAGCTTTACCAATAATCCTTGAATCACTCTGTTTTAATTTGTAGAAATTATGGACTGAGATGACTAATCATGTTCAAATTAATATTTTCTTCACATTTTATCCTGAAGCAAAGTGTTAAAGGTGTGCTTTGGTATTAGCTGTGTACTTACTAATTTCATTTCAATCATTCCCACCCTTCTTCTTAGCTTGTACCTGCACAGACACACAGAAGACACAGGTTCTGGTGTAGATTGTTGAGCTTTTTGACAGCAGCCGTGTCAAAACCAAAAACCTTTTGTTTGCAGTGCAAAAGTGATTAATTTCAAGCTTCTTAAGCCCAGTGATAACTGTGATGGCACCCATGGCTTCAGCTTGAACTACCCATGGATGGAAGGTCCAAGGATCACATTTACAGATCAATGATTAAAAGTGTGACTCTTTGTCAGCACACTCATAATGATTCAGTCCAAGTTTAGTCTATAGTTGGAGTTCCATGATGCTTCAAAGATCTAGAAATGAAACAACACACTTTTGAGGCAATATTAGTATAGGAGATAATTCAAAAGCTGGTCTTTAACTGGAGGCCTCAGGGGCAAGTATGGGAAAATGCCCACCCCACGTAGGGCGAATACAATTTTATAAATTTAGCAAATTAGCATACTTGACAGGCATTCCCAGTTAGAAGCACAGGTAATGAGGTAATGCCCTCCCTTGATTCCACCCTTTTCCAGAATCTCCCCTCCTTTAGATACTAACTATACTTTGGTTATAAGAAATGCCTCAAGACGCTGTTTTAACCTTGGTTCCCAGAGGATTTAACCTTGGTCCCCAGATTAGGATTATGGCCTTTAAGAATGTGTTCTATCTTTCTAACACAGTAGTTGAAAAGCTAGCTATGAATCTATGTAGTTATACAATAATAGGCTACAGAGCTACAAATATATGACAAAATATAAAAGCAAAAAGGCAAAAGTCAGTTTGGCATCACTGTGTTTTATTTTGTTCTAGTCATGAAGTACTGAAAGTTACCTGCATCTTCTGGACTTCTCTTTTTATTCAAATTTCTGTAAATACTCTTTTTTCTAAAGAGTAGCTAAAACGTGATTGGCAACAAAAAGCCATTATTGAATTACAACCCTGTTGCTGTTGCTTAATGATGAGTAATTTAAAAAGAAAATAATAAAATTTTCAGTGTGGCAGATTTATATTTTTGCTTTTCTTAAAAGAACCAAAACACTCAAGAGCCATTTGTTTGCTGCCTATTTCCCTCAAGGTATTGGAAGAGCTCAAAGTAAATTTGCTTATTTACAGCTCTGTGGAAAAAGTCTGTTCTTTTTCCAGAATCTATTTCAAATTTTAAAGTTAATTGCATGATCTAGAATATGTTTGTGATTGTTCTGCCGTGTTTAGAGGCAGGTATGATTTTACATACTGACAGAACTTATGGTAAGACACAGCTGTAAGTTTCTTAGGAAATTCTTCTTCCTGTTGGCTTGTCTGTCACAGATTGTCCCTGGCAAGAAGCAGCTGGAAACACAATAAGTTGTTCATACAGTCAGGGCCATCAAACTTACCTGCCACTTGTCTCAGCTTGGTAAAATGCTAAGACTTCTCTTTGTTTGTAGCCTGTGGAAGGCCTTGAGACAAATAAATAGAAATATACAGGCTATTTCATGTAATGCATGCTTGTGTAGTTTGTGTTTGTTGGTGCAATCCTGCTTTTGCAGATCCTGAGAAGAGTCACTTAGAGGAAATTCATCTGTATACATCTAAAAATAAAAAAAACCCAAAAAAACAAAAAGAAAAAAAACCCAAAAAAGATATAAGATTATATGTGTGAACATATAATTATGTTTGTTTGAACATTTTTGTTGTAGATAAACAGGCAAGAAGCTTTTCCAGTCTCACGTCCTGCAGCCAGGACCACATAAGGACACAACTCTACTTTCATATGATGACATGATGGTCTCTTAAAAAAGATGTTAATCTCTTTGTGTAAAAACAGTTTTAAAAAAGAGATGGTAGAAGAAAGGTGCATGGAAGGAATAGTGCCAATATCAATCCAAATGGTTATCAGCAGTTCCATTGAGGAGAGGCGATGGTAGAAGTGGTAGAGGCACTGCAGCAGACAGGATTTGTTGCCAGTCTCATCTCTGTGCACTACAAATATCATGGCTTTCTGTATCCCCTGTGCTGATTGTGTTCTTTCTTATCTAGCCTGGGTTTTTTTCACATTATTATTAAAAGTTTTCCTGAAATTGAACCGTTGTTCTGAGTTGAGCACCTGTTGCCAAAGCTCTTTATGGTACTGAATCCATCAGATTCTATTTCCTTGAAGCTGCTGCCCTCTTTCTCACAGCTCTGTGTTCCCAGCCTCACTGCAGCATTAACATTTAAGTAAAAACAGAGGAAAGCTATTAATTTCTGAACTGTTATATTTGATAAACTCTCTTAACGGTGAAAAAACATTTTATATGGCAGTGTGTAAATTGTTTTGTTTTGTTTTTAGGAGTGAACTTATTTTCATGTAAAGCATGAAAGAAAGCCCCTAGCAAAAAATATTTGGCCCAAATCTTTCTCTGAGAAAAATCATAAAAGAATAGATTTGTACATAAGGAAAATATTTCAGAGAGCATTTCAACAGCCTGTCAGCCTCATTTGGAGACTTATTAAAAGCATGAGGGTTATTGTGCACATGAGTATTTTGATATGAGTTACAATTTTACTTAATTTCTATTTTTGATTATGGAAATGAAATGCTTCTGTCAATCCACTTTGAATCAATGAACAAAGAATATCCTTTACTTTGATAGGTGAATATCTATGAAAATGTCCTTAAAAGTGTTCTATCAAATGTACTTGGAAAGAATTTTGTGGTTCTAGCTATAAAAATGTAATCTATGCTATCAGAATACCTGAAATCTAGCAAGTAAAAAATGCTAAGTAATTCTGTCAGGGAGATGTAAGGTTCCTATTTTGTTAAGAAAAAATGAAAAATTCTTGCTTTGAGAATAGTTTTCTTTTTAGTTTATCCCTTCCCTCCCTCTTCTCTAGAGTCTGGCATACTGAAGCTAAGTGCCAATCTTACAAAATGTTACATGCCTGAACGTTGATTTTAGGCGAAGGAGATATAGTGTGAGCCTGAGATCATGCTGTGTTCCTTGTCATCCTGCACACACAGGAACACATGCCCAGGTTCCAGGACATGGCCTTACAGTGGAAAGATCAAAGGTCCATTGCTGCTGTGAGCCAGGGCTGGCTGTGCTGCCTTTGGCCACTGTCTTGACAAGAATAGCAGGTGCTCTCCTTCTGCCCACAGCTTTCTTTTTGGCTGCCTGCCATTTCAGAAGCCAACTTGGTAATGTCTGTATTGTGCTTTCCCCCCCTTCTATCAAAATTTAATCTTTTTCTTACTGCCACAGCATATGTCCTTTCCCCAGGAAGAGCAAGTATATCTGTTCTCTGGAAGTCAGAGTTTCCTACACCTGAAAGCTTTGTGTCCTGCCAGGATACACTGCGTTAGAAAGGAGAGGTAACAAAGAAATGAGTAGCAGAGGTCAACTCATCACCTGACAGTGTGAGGCAGAGGCACTTTGAAATAGCTGTAATATTTGAGCCTGGATGCTGAGGGAGTTTGTCTGTCTGAAAGCTCTTCCAGCTGACACGAGCACATCTCTGTGTGTCACTTTTCCAGCAGTACATCTTAACCGAGAAGCCTTCAAAAATCTTCCTTTTGACCAAAATGTCAGCCAGCACTCGTGCTCAGGCACTGATCTTGCCTCAGGACCCAGCCATCCTGCAGCCAGTGTGGTGCTGTGCCTGCAGAAGTGTGGCATGGTGCTGCCAAGATGCCAGCTGGGGTGGGAGGGATGGCAATGCCCCTCAGGACACTCAGGAGGACAAGGTGGCTCCAGTTGTAGAACTGCAGTTATCCACCAATTCTCACTGAAAAGGAAGTGGGCTCAGCATTCAGGATGAGACCAGACCTGTCTCTGTAGGACACAAAAGAAAGATTAAAGACCCCAAATATTTCAGAAGGCAAAGAGCATATAAAAAAGGTTTTTATTGTCTAATTCTTACTACCTTTTATAAGATGTTCCCATACAGACATAACATGATTGGTGAATAGGAACGACACCTCTCTAATCCCGTTGGTTAAACTAGAGAAACAGCAAAATACCACCTGGTGAAACATTGTTTTGAGAAAGGATAATTGTTTGCCAAGATTGTTTTGAGAAGAAGCTTTCTTGAGAAATTTCTCCTTGGGAAAAAGTTAACTGCTGCTATCCGGCTGAAATCTCTCAGACCCAGAAATATCAGGCCCACAAGACCCTTTTATGTCTGACTTTCCCTAGGAGACAACAAAAAAATTCATTAATTTAACAGTCTTCACTGTTGCAAAGACATGCTGGCAAAAGAGAGCAAAACTTTATCTGTTGTAAGCATATTTGACTCAACAATGTGAGATTGAAACTGTTTTGTATTCATTTACTGCTAGGTAAAAATAAATTCTGTGTTTGGATTCATCACCTGGATTCTTCTGAATAATTGCCTTCCTGATGGCCCATTTTTTATTAATTTTGTCTAATCATTTCTGTTTATAGACATAGCTCCTTTCTCTTTGATATCAGCTCTAACACATAATCAATTCTGTGTTATGAACCCTTCTGTTTCTAAATATGGTGTTCCTGCATTCATTCAGTTATCCTTTAATGCAAATGCGTATTGTTCAAACAGAGCAATAGAGTTAGTTTGTTTATAAAATTCAGAAATAATCTGCATTTGTAAATATAAGCATATGATAAAAACCAAAATGAACAATGAACAATGAAATATTAGCTTGGACAAGTCTCTTTAACTGTAACTTCAGTATTTTCTAGTCTTTCATATTGTTTAAATTTGGTGCAATAAGCTAATTCCAAAAGTCTTTTTTCTTTTCTAGCATCCAGATTAATGAAAAAAAAAAACCCCAGGATTCTGTGTTTTTTTAGTAGTGAAAATGCCTGGGAATAGAAGCCAAATCTTAGCTTCTTGCTACATTGTGTAAATCTACTTTGGCCTCTCTGAAAAATAAGGACAGTAAAAATATTGTCAGGAAATTCAAAACAACCAAAAATAAAGAGTATATTTCCTAATTTTCTTACACTTTTTTTTTCTGTCTCCTGATGTAAAAATGAAGACAACTATAAAATACTTATCTGACAGAGTTTATATTAATTTTCGTTGGTGCAAATTACAATCTAGGACTAAAATCAGGAACATATCACATAAAATTTAGAAAGGATAAATTTCTCCCTCCAAGTTAGAAACTAATAACATATAAAGTAAAGGTTACACCTAAGTCTCAAAAGGAAAATTAGGAGCACTGATACTCTTCGGGCCGTATGGATTTGAGATGCAAACCCAAGATGTTATTTCAGCAATTCGTATCTTCACGAAATCAAATTATTGAATTAATTACTGTGAAACTGGTGAGCAACTTACCCTACTCAACAATAAAAGGTTATCTCTGTTTTTTCTGCAATATCATGGTAATTAATTTTTGTTGTTGCTGTTGCCTGTTCTCTCAGATTACAGCTTCTGCATATTATCTTAAAATTTTTTACAATTTCAAAGTGGTCCACTCTTTATCATAAAGTAGATTCTGCCCTGAATGTTATTCTTTGAGTGACTTATAGTGGCAGCAGAGTAATTCAGGGGGAAAATGATAATGAAATGCAATATTCCCTAAGTGAATAAGCAGCAATAAGCAACTTTATAGTTAAAATATGTCTTAAAGAATGTTTTAAAAGAGCTGCTATTCTAAAAGATATATGGAGAAAGCAATGATTTAAAAGGTGTTACTTTACAGGAAAATAGTTCTTAATAGAAGTTTTATGTGCTCTTTTACTAGTAAAGAAATTGATAGGGAATAAAAAATCTACTGCATTATGTCAAACTCTAGGATAGTATTTATAAAAGCCTTTAGGCTTTTTGTAAAATAATAACTGTAGATTGGTAAACTCTCTCTAGTGAAAAAGGAATATTAACTTCATTAAAATAATAAAATTGAAACATATGCAGTACCCTTTTAATGCATGCAATGAAACTGACTTTTTGTCCAAGTGCATACATGCAAATGTAGTTTGCACCTTTAAGTCAAAAACGTTATCTGCTGTGCACTGAGGAAATTTATTTTGCCTTGGCACTATTTCAACTCTGTCAATGAGAGAAGAATGCTATTCATCATTTTATCAACTTTTGCTGCAATGTATCATGTTAACTAAGGATATATTTCCAGATAAAAAAAAAAAAAAAACACAAGGAGAAATACTTAGTTTGAAAGAGCTCTGTTACCACAAGTGATGCAAACAAATGCGCTTTCTGTCCCTGCTTCACCTGTGGCACAGGGATGAATGCATTCAGTGCATGTCAATAGCTGTTATCTTTAAGCATTCAGAATTGATTGCTGTCATTACATTGTGAAAACAGGTATGTTCTTTAATTACTTAGGAGCTTTTCTTTAAGGTTGAAATTCATTTAACTGAAGGTTTTTCGTTTCAAGAAAAGAAATACTCAGTTTTTAATAAGTTCAATCATTGATCAAATTCTGTCTTTCATTGCAGGTCAAAGATGTAATGAAAAACATCATGGCTGGGCTGCAGCAGACAAACAGTGAGATGATTCTGCTGAGCTGGGTCCGTCAATCGACTCGCAATTACCCGCAGGTCAACGTTACCAATTTCACCACTAGCTGGTCTGATGGATTGGCTTTCAATGCACTCCTCCACAGCCACAGGTAGGAAAAGGAGCTGTTCACTCTTTCACTAAGCTTCTGACAGATGGCTGTAACAGGGCTTGAGGATGATCTGTCTGTTATGTGGGGGGTTTAGCTGCTTCCTCTGTGGGTGTTTCAGCATTCTTTTAAGTGACCAACTGTTTGCCTTGACCTGGGTGCTGCATTTTGTGTCGTACTAAATCCTCTCATGGAGGGAGGGCTTTTCACAGCACAACCAAACATACACATCTCAGATCCTTTTCTGGAATTTCAGTGTGTGTACCAAGAAGATAGTCTCAAAGAGTACAGGCTTGGAAACTTTTGAGAAGAGCAAGGAGTAGCTCCAAGACTAAGCCTTTGAGGTTTTCCCAGAGGGAGAAGGAGATTTTCCTGTGGGTACTTAGGGGGGGAAAATGTGGTGTTTGTTGAAAGCTTCTCATAGCTGCTGAATTGAAAGTATGGATTTGCCTCACAAGGACACAGCTGGAGAAGGTAGCCTTTGTTTTCAAAACCTTTGATGTTATTCCACCAGAAGATTTGAGGGTTTAGCCTCTCTCAGAAGTTGCCTTCAGTTGTCTATGCTGTATAGAACTCTACCTCTAGAAATTCAGAGTTCTCTGCGGGTTTTGTGTACGTGGCTTGAGGAAGATGTACAAGTCAATTTATCAAAAAGACCCATTTCTTGCCACTGCTGCTTCCAAAGCAGGATTGCTTTTTCCAAACCTCCCAACCTCTTTTCTCCTACTACTATGCTTCTCTCCTAAAGGGGATTGTCCTGCAAGGTTGCTGACTGCTCAAGTTATTAGGGAGTTGAACTTTTTAACTGTATAATGGTTTAAACCCCATCCAGAAATTGAACTCCAAATAAACCACTCCCTTCCCTCTGCCCTCCTCTGGCAAGGGTGGAACAAAAGCAGACTTTGGGTTGGGATCACAATTTACTGAAAGCAAACTACACAGCAACAACAATCACGAAAGTATACAGAAAGAGAGGGTGTTTTTCTCACAAAAAGATGGTCATCCCCTTGACTTAGTTCCACATGACAGCCGGGACAAGAAGATGACAGACGGTCCCTGCAGGTCACGTACATGTGACTTCCCCAGACAGATGAGATGGTGACTATTTCCACATGCTTCTCCACATGGCAGCTGGGAACACAGGCAAGATGGTGAGCAGGGCTCTCAAATCCCAGAACAATGGGAAAAACTGACAAACAATCCCACCGTGTGGGGAATCATCCTAGAGCGAGTTTCAAGCACGCCATCCACATTCCATCCAGGGAGCCGCAGCTGTGTTTTTCTCTAAAATTTCCATACCATTGTTACATCTCTTAGGATGTGAATATAACTTCTCAGTTTCCTCTGATTTTACCTCCAGTCATCTTTCCACAACGTCTTTCCACCTAGAGACCATATCAGACTATCTGTTTCCTGATTAGGGTATCTCGCCCTCAGATATTCAGATTGCATTCTCTGCAGGACCATGTAATATCTGGTGTCTGAAATCAGTAATCAGAAATTCTTTTTTGTCTTTCTCTGTAGGAATAGCTTCAGAAGTCTGAACAAAGGAACTTATTCAGGATCAGTCCTTAGCTGGGGAGTGCAGTTGCCAGTAAACCACACTGAGATTGTCTAGACAAATCTGTGTGTGCTGTGTCAGACTTTGTGCACTGCTGTGTTCAGTTCAGTGCAAAGTTCACCAGATGAACATTTCCTCCTTACTGGAATTTATGCACTTTATTCAGGTTTTGTAATTCAGGGCTGTAAAACTTAAGCCTGCTTTTACTCTTCTTCTCTCTGCTGCCATAAATCTTGCCTAGCTTTCTGCACAGTGAGCCTATTTTCAATAGAAGTGAAGAATTACTCCACTGAAGTCTTGTCTCTTGCCCAGTAGTTACTGCACTTATCTGGGAAATGGCAAGTGTTCAGTCAGATTCCCGGAGGCAAGTCTCCAAGAGACACCAGTTATCTTCTGGACTTCAATCACTAAGTTCTCTGCAAAAGTTTCATTTCTTCATTTCCTCCAAAGCCCCGATGCAGTAATTTTTAAGATGAACCAATAATGTTTGATTTTTATTGACTTTGCATTTCATGTTCAGTGTGTGGGAGCACTGAATTATCCTTCAAGATTCCAGATGGAATCAATTAAACAGGTACACTAGGACATTCAGTGCTCGGGAACTCCTAAATGTATCCTATAGTGATAAAAAACCTTCTCTAAGGGGCCTAATTCAATCACTCTAAGATGCAGGTACATTAGAGACTTGTTGGGTGTCAGAGTGTCTTGGATTTATTGCCTAAAGAAGACAGTTTGAATATACACTGAAGAGAAATTGTCCCAAGAGTGATTTACATGAATTCTCAGAGAAACCTGGTGTCTCACACATCCTATGCTTTATAAATATTTTGTAATTTGCTTACATAGAATGATAAACACTCTGATGACAAAACACTTCTGAATTTAGCTCCTCTGTTTGCCCTGATCAGTTTTTCCAGTTTGTTTTGGGTTTTTTTTTTAGAATTCCCTATTTCTCCAGTTCTCCTATTCCTCTTCTTTCTTGTCTATTTCTTTGTTCTCTATAAAGTTTTGTCCAGATGTTCTCCTCTTTTTTCCTTTCATCCTCTGATTTTATTCCTCTGCATTGACAGGAATGGAAGCAGAGTTAGTCATAAGAAAGGGTAGCTCTAGTTTGATAATTAGGTATGATAATTAAATTGTACAGTGGACCTGGTGCCTGCTCTATGCACTTTTCCCCAGTTTTAGCTCCATTCCTAGACTTCTACAAAAACCAAACCAAGAAAAAACAAAAAAACCTCCAAAACCCAACAGAAAACCCCTAACCAAAAATCTCTCCAACACTGAAAGAGTTGTTTCAAAAACTACTCAACGTTTTTTCCATAATATTTAGACTCTCTGAAAATGAGGGTAGATTTTGTGGTAGCATTAAAGGTATTTATTTTTCAAACCAATCCCTTTCCTTTATGCATGGTTGTATTTTCATTTCTCTTATATAATGTTTTCAGTGATGAACAGGTGGCTTTTTGTTTTGGTTTGTAGTTTTTTGGTTTTGGGTTTTTTTTTAAAGGGTTTCAGAGAAATGTGAAATTTGCATCTGGATGAATTCTAAGCACATCCTTAAAGGGATTGAGATAAAGTAAGAGATTATCATGAAGCACTGACCACACAGCATGCTGTGAGAGCAGTGGGAAGCTTTATTTCTCATAGTGTTTTGACCCACCATTCCCTAGCTTTCAGCTTACTATTTTGATTGGATCAGATTTTTCTAATGCTCCTTCTCTGTCATTTTATAAAGGGGTTATTTTAGGTAGATTTTCCCATCTCTGTAATCACCATGTCTCCATGGACATTTAGGTTCTTTAGCAATTGCTTTCAATACTGAGTGAATACTGAGTGCAAGAAGCAGTAGAGCACAGGTCACCTGGCAAATCTCCAAGGGCACATTAGTGAGCCCAGAGTGTGAATTTTCAGGATTTAAGCTTGGCACATGATCTCTTGAATGGTATGTTCTCCATTGAACTGAAAAAACAAGGCAGCAGCTGTGGAGTGGCATCATCACCCTAGGAATATAGAGAAACTAAAATATTTTGCTGATGAAGAGAGGTCAGTCCTTCTTCAGTTGAAACTCCCTTCTTTAGGCTCCAGATCACAAAGACCTTTCCCCATTTACTTCTTTTAATCTTTTTCATTCAGGTGGGTATCAGAGAGAGCTTTACCTCTTTCCTCTAACTTTGTTGGCACTCTTTTTTCTCCCCTGGCCCTGTAATCAGGATTTTGAAGTGGGATCAGGTGGCATTCATTATCTTCCTCCTTGGTTCTTTAAAGTGCTTGAACTTAGGCCAGGTGACTGCCTTACAAATGAGCACTTCACTGCAGCTGTTTCTGCTTCAGGGTGCTAGAGGGAGGAGGGAAGGAAAATGACATCATCAAAAAGAGGTCCTGGACAGAAGCAAAACAAAAAAGTTTTCTTCAGTAGTTTAGAGGAAAAGTAAAAGCAAAAATAATGGAATGAGGACATAAGAAAATTATCTTTTTTTAGCAAATCACTAGGTTATGTATCAGTTACTCTCTCCCAACCTTTTTTGTGAGAGTTCTGAACAGATATACAAAATATTCTTGTACAAAAAGCTAAAACAGCAAAAACACAACCTTTCTCTTGAAATGGAGATGGTAAATTTTATGAGCTAAATATGACTATTTTCTGTCTACAATAATGGAAAACTGTGGCTTTTCCAGGACTTTAATATCTACCTAGAGGTCTCTAAGGATATGTTTGTTAATAGTATACTCCAGATTAAATGTTCTCTCTCTGGCTAAACTTGTTTTGTTGTAAGTGGATATGACTGGGAGTCAGAGGGGATGTAGGGAGTCTATTTTTTGCTTTACTTTTCTTGGAAATAAGTTTTGAAAAACTTCAGGTTTCTTTCCTCCTTTTTTTTTTTTGTTGTTGTTGTTGTTTCTATTTCTGCTAGTGATAGGAAAAAACTGTTGGTACAAAAATTACCTTATGTTCAATAGAATTTTTGATTTTTATAGTGCAAACTTCTCCATTCTTTCATCCTTTCAATGTTGGTTCTCCATCGTGTTGTCATAAACTAATACAAGACCAGTGCTGTTTGAACTGATGGTGAATGGCTGGATAAAGCTTAGCATGTTCTACTTAGTTCTACTTCTCTGGAAATGCATATGGTTGTATTGTTCAGGAAGAGGAGTGAGAAATGATAGTTATTTTTCCTTGGGTTTGCTCCCTTTCAGACAAGACCCAAGCTGCAGATATAAGAATAAATTTCATCTCCCTTGGTATTATTTGAACATTATGGAGAGGACAAATGAAGGCAGAGAATCAGTATTCCATTTAATTTCCTTCCTTTACTATTACATACCTCCTCACTCCTGTATTTAAAACTCCTTAGAAAGATAATAAGAGTTGTGATTTGAAAATCAGTTTCAGTGTTGTTTCAGGATTTTTCAAAAGCTATTTTCCACTTACCACAGTTATTAGTCTTCTAGGCTATAATATTTCTCACAATCACACTTGGCAATATTGCCACATAAATACACCCAGTGAAACCTCCTGACACATAGCACTGAGAAGCTGATGCTTCAAGCTGACATGATGACACTGTTATTCTAGTGATAGACCTACTGGAATGTGTATAGCAACATAATCTTTCAACATAGGGAAAATCTGGAAAGTTAAATTTCTGTTGGGGTAGAGAGAGCTTTTTGAATTTATCTTTATTTTAATTAAATTGGTGCTTATCAGAGCTGACTTGCAGTAGGTGGCCATATGCTTGTAAGTTGTCTTGGAATCTGTGCTGTCTGCTTTATGTACAGTTCTAAGAAAATTGATAAGTAATCTGACAGTGATGTACTAAAGGTTACTAATTCTCTTCTGGCAGAACCCTTCTCAGAGGGTTCAAATTTTTGCCATCTGTAATGAGTGGAAAGAGATGCTACATGTCCTCTACACAGGCAGCATGCAATTTCAACCCAGGTGTTAAGATGTGATGTTGTTTGAAACTTGTGAGTGCTGGACTGTTTTGGTTTTTAAGACAGAAAAATAAAAAAAACAACAAAAAAACCCCCACAAAAACAAACTAACAAAAACTCGTGTGTCTTATATTGAGAGCCCTACCTCTACAGATGAGGCCATGAAAATAATTTTAGACTATCTGGTAGGTTAACTTGAAAATACCCTCCTGGATTATGCAACTGAAAAGTTTGATGAAATTGACTATCTAAGATATTATTAATGATGACAGAGGTTTTCTCAGGAGGGGTAAGAAAATATTGTGACATTCCTCAAGGAGCAATTGTAAATATTCATATTCTTGCCCAGTGGAGTCCTGACTGATTAAAAGTATGTTCCTTTATATAAAATCACCAAACAAGAAATGATTATGTGAAGATAATGTGCTGCTCTGAGCATTGCAGGTATGCTTAGAACTTTAAGCCAAATTAAAAGAGGAAAAAAAATAGAGGGAGGTGATGTTTTGGATACAATTCTTTCCTCCCCTTGTCCTAAAGGCTTTTCTTACCAAGTATTTTTTTTTACACTCTAGACTATGTAGTATGCATGCAACACATCCTTGCCAAGCTTTTTAAGACAATCGTAATAGACAGCTTTGTGGTTACTACAGTGTTCTTTCTCTAAGCTAAATTTGCTGTATGAGCTTGTGCATCCTATGCCTAGTGTTAAATGTGGAGAGAATAAGGATTTGAATAATATCTGTGTGCTTGCAGAATAAGGTGTAGTTCTGGCTTGACCCCAGTCAGCAGCTGAGCACCCAACAGCCACTTGCTTGCTTCACCCCCTGCTCCCCCAGGACAGGGAAGAGAATAGGTAAAATGAAAGCAAGAAAAGTCTTGAGTCAAAATAGAGACTCTTTTAATTCATGTAGGAAAGAAGAACAGCTAAATAGCTAATAGTGATGCAAAGGCAGTAACTGATGCCCAGCTACTCT
The DNA here is from genome assembly GCA_024734555.1 of Trochalopteron elliotii. Classification (NCBI taxonomy): domain Eukaryota; kingdom Metazoa; phylum Chordata; class Aves; order Passeriformes; family Leiothrichidae; genus Trochalopteron; species Trochalopteron elliotii. The sequence continues at coordinate 2,939,555 of JANPWX010000081.1, read as the reverse complement.
TCCAGCAGGAAACACCTCCCCAGACAAACACCCTCAACCTCATTCCTTTCCTTTACTCAGGTATTTATGGCTGAGCAAGTTATGTGGCATGGGGTGTCCTTTTACTGGTTTGGGTCACCTGTCCTGGTTATGTCCCCTCCCAGTTTCTTGCCCATCCTTCTCCCACTGGTTTGGGGAAGGTAGAGTGAAGGTAAAAAGAGAAGGTCTTGATTTTGTGTAAGCACACTTTGGTAGTACCTGATTTGCTCTGATCACTTTTTATCTGTAAATTGAAAACACACCATCATGTAGACTCCTATGAACAATGGTAACTCCATCCCCAGTTAAAGGAGGATGGCCAAAAATAGTTTTTTACTAATTATGCACAGATAGTGTGTATTTTGCATGCCTGTGTTTTAGTACACAAACCAGTCTATGGGGTCATAGACTTAATCAATCCATCGATGAGTAAACCCAGAGATTACTTCCTAAATTTCTGCTCCCTTCTCCACCCTGTCCCCAGCCAGATTTAATATTAAATTAACATTAATTAATATTTTGGAGTTATTCTGCATGTAGTAATGAGAAAACTCTAATATTTAAGCATCTATGCAGAGAGGAGCAAAACAACTTAGAATAACTTAGTTGTTCCTATATAAATCACTCCCCTCTCAGAAAAAAATGGATAGCAAAGGTACATAACTGGAGAATAACTGCAAGATAAGGGGCATTTTTTTTCTTTACTCTCTTGACATTTTTACAAGATGATGTAGTGAACATTTTCTCCATTTTTTATAACTCAGGAGACTATTTAAAATTAACTTCTAAAATTAATAAAAATGTGAGTAAATCTGTCATTAATTTCAAAATTTAAATTGTGTAAATGTGTTTGATTTATCTGTAGTTGAAATTATACAGTTAAATGCACTCTGATTTAGAGCACTGTATTGAAGTCACAAATAGCATAGTTGTTTTTCTTCATATTACATGCACAGTAATTACAGGGTATTTGATTAAACTTTATTTCTCCAGAGTGCCTGATAACAAATTCTGATTTCCTAATGGATAACTCTCAGATGAAAAGCCAAAGATTGTGCAGTACTAACATTATTTATACTGCAAATAGTGCAGCTGCTGATACAAGGTCTCAGACTGTGCATCTGAGCTATAATTCAGTTTTGGTCATTCTGTCTTTTCCTGTAAGAGCACGTAAATTGTGACTGGGCAGTGTTATGGTAAGAGTTGAACTCTGTGTTCTTACAGGTGCTTCCCAACCCAAATGATTCTATGATTCTGTGAATTTTTTAATCTGTTGACTGATTTCAATCTGATATAACAATGAGCTGACAATCTCAGAAGCAATTGCACTCTTAGAAATATTAATTGAAGTGAAAGACTGGTAGCTGGGGAGAGGAGGAAGGCCCCCGAATGTCCCCAGCAATTCTTTCCTGCCATGTGCCTGTTCTGATTTCATGGCCACAGCAACTGATCTTTCCCACTAAAGCACTGTTTGGGACTGGAATGAGGAAGCCAATGTTCTGTGGGGGAGAGAAGCAGTGCTTCAGGGATGTGAGGTTATAGGTTGTTGGGACTTAAGACTTCTTCTTGAATAAGAAATATGGACAGTGTGCTTGTGGTGGACATGGATGAGAATAGAATGCAAACCCATTAGACACTGAGCTTCATTAGTCCCAGGGCCAATGAACACAACCTTTCATTAAGAAAGAAGTTGGTGTTGATGCATAACTTTTGAAATGCATGAGTAAATGTAAGGCTAAAAAATAAGAAACTTATTCTTCCTCTTATTTTTGCTTTAGACCAGACCTCTTTGATTGGAACGTTGTTGCTTCTCAGCAGTCACCTGTACAACGATTAGACCATGCATTCAACGTAGCCAGGCAACACCTGGGAATAGAGAAACTCCTTGATCCTGAAGGTTAGTAGAAATTACACTGCTTGGTTTTCGAGTTTTATTTGCTTTTTCTTAAAGTGGAAAAACAGTTTTGCTGTGCATTTGATGATAAATTAATTTGATTTTTTTTTGGCACAAAAATTTAACATTTTGCAAGATAAATTATAAATTGAAGCAAAATCCTTTACTTTTAGCACTACCTTTGTGCTCTGTTGAAACAGCATAAAGCTGCCTATATGTACATGCTCTGAAGGAATTTTTTTTAGCTTTGGGACCAGAGTTTTAATGTGCATGCAGTGGATTGGAGGCATCTCAGAAAGTTGATTTCTGTTTTGAAGGTTTAGAGCATCTGCAGCTTTTATATCTTCTGGAGAGATCTTGAGTTCAAATTACCTTTTAATGTATATCCAAAACATGTATTCAAACTCTAGACACTCATATTTTTAAATATGACTTACTTTTCTCTATATATTGAAATTTTATCAGGATGACATGTCTCATTATCACTGTCATTTAATCTTAGCTGTAATATGATTACCTATTTTACCTTGACTATCTTTTATACACCCTTAAGCAGTCATGTTTGAATTGTTCCTTGTTTTTCACATGTTCACTTGAATTTCATACATTTCTATATATTCTCTGACATAGTTTCTGCATTGCTGCGAGACTAGTAATTTTTCCTCAGAGGATATTCCTGAAAAATTCTTTACTCCAAGGCAATTGCAATAGCTGTTGTATTTTATATATATGTGTATGTATACACACACAGAGGTTTTTTTCCATACAATGATACCTTTACTGTATTTTCATGAAATTTCATATTAAGCCACTTATAAATGAACTTTCCTATATGTTTGTGCTGTTCTCAGTGACTCACTCACAGTGAGTTTGTCATGGGAGGAACTGTTATTTAACAAAATGTGAAAATAAATTTAAAGATACCATTGAGTCTCTAAATGTTTAAATATAGTTGGATGTCTCAATTGTTGACTAATAATCTTGTAGCCCATATATTTCCCTAGGAGAGAGGCACAGCATTTTTTGCCTAGTACACTCTTTAATTTCTAAAACTCAGTTTTGGTGAACGATTGGAGGAAGAATATGTTTTCTACTTGCTAAAGCATGGAATTGAGCTTGTAAAGTCTGAATGAGATTGGAATTGAAAACTGAGTTGTGCAACTGAATTGATGTAGTCACAGTGTTTTCTATAATTGGTTAAACTTTCTTCTTAAAATAGATTAGTGAATAAGTTATTTTCTCTATGCAAGAGTCACTTCTGATTAGACATTTTATTCTGGTTTTGGCAAAGATACTTGCAGTTGTTTAGCCAACAACTGAAAAATTCTTAAACATTGGTGGTTTTCCAAATGTCTGCTGTAATTATTTGCTATTCAGTGTTGTAAATCACAATGCTAGCTACCTATTTCTTTTCTCCTTCTGTAAACATTTCAAAAGGAAAAGTACATTTTTTACCTATCTGAAAACATGAATATGAGGAACTATAACTGTTTTATTTGTGATAGTAAATTTATTTCTAGATTGAAACCCAGAATTTCTGGTGTGCATGCAAGGGAGAAATCTTGTTTGAAGGTTCTAGAATATTCTTTCTGTAATTTTACATTGTGTATTTATCAAGTCTTCTAATTAGGTACTCAAATATCTCCTAACACCATATTGTGTGACAACGCTCTTCTCTGGCTGCAAAATGCTAATGCATTACAATAAAAGGGAGTATGCAATGGTGAACCATTATTTTCATGTGGTTTAATACCTGTCAAAACAGCACATGTATAATTTGTGAACACTTTAAAATTTGGTATGGTTCATTAAATGTCTGCTGTCTCAATTTTGAAGATATTAGGTGGAAAGGAAGCCACTATTCAGTAAAGGCCTACTTTTTTACAGCCAATGTAGTAGTCAAAAAAGAAAGGGTTTGGGGTTATTTGAGTTCTAAAATTACTGATGATTGATACATGTTGAAACAGATGTCTAGGGAGTCTGTCTTAGCAATTAGATTTTAAAAAGTAAATATTTAAACTCAGCCAAACTGGTTTTCTAGATTATATATGAAGTTTGCTTGTTTCTGAGGTTGCTGATATTTAAAGTCTGTCCCACGAGAAAAAGTCAGTTTATTACTAAGGTTGTTGATATTTCAAGTCTATCCCATGAGCAGTTTTAAAACATTTTTCAGAATTTGATCTCCATTTCAGTCATCAAAGTGATGAAGATAATTTATGTCTAGGTATTTCTTGGAAAAACTGTGTTGTGTAAGTTAAAGCTTTTGTATCTGGATTGTTTTCGGATTCATGTAGAGATGATCATTCCTGCTATTGTCCTTACTTATACTGGCTACTAAGAATACTTTTTTAAATCAGGGTTTAGGAAGTCCTGCAAGGAGCAGGTAGTTGGATTCAGTGATCTCTCTGAGCTCCTTCCAACTCAACTTGTTTGTGGTCTTTTTGATTGAATCTTGTCAGTGAGTGAAATGTAAGGAGGTTTAAATGTCTGTCTGGTGTTCATTACAGTAGTACTTCTGTACTGTAGAGTATGAGAGATAACGAGAGGAAAGTACAAGATCAGGTAGAGGAAATTACTAGATGTTGGAAGGTTTTATTTAGAAGAAAGTTGTCAAAGACCTATATATTAGTGGGCAAGATTCAAAAGAAAAAATGTGTTTGCAAATAAAATTTTCCAAGCCAAAGTATCTCAATGTAATTCTTAATGACCTCTTGTTGTAAGGCATTTATGATTATGCAGGTGAGATACTTTAAATCTTGATAATGCTCTCTGTGATCCTTTCAAATAATAAATAACTATTTTTGCTTTTCTTGCTCAAAACTAGTATTTGTTACCAAATATTAATTGCCCAAACCAAATTGTTTATATATTGATTTCTGGTCGGATTTGAATGGCAAAGTCTGGAAAACTTCTAACACAGTTGTGTGTATTTTTTAAATGCTATTTTATTTTCTCTTTTTTTAAATTAAAAATAAAACCACTAGTTTTGATACAACTGAGGAAAGTTTCTGACTGGTTTGTCATTCTTCTCTGGTAACTGTGGTTTTCTGGATATAAATTTAACTTGCCCACTTTGGAAAAATATTGGTTGATTGTTTTCAACGTAAATAGGTCAGGTTGTTATTCTTTGTTCTCTAGAATTTAGAGTATTTTAGGTATAAATAATATAACCTTGAAACACTTTTCCAAATTATGAAATCTCTATGTTTCACTCATTATTTTAAGCTATTGTTATGTCTCAGCATCAATTAGTGATGAAGATATTTGCCATCTTTGCTGGTATGAGCTGAATTAAGATAATTTTGGCAAAAGACTTAGAATATCTTCAGCAAATCAATCAAAGTGTGATATCTGTAACTTGAGCTTGTATGTATAAAAACTTAAATGATCGATCAAGCTGTTAAGATTAGTCTGCATCTTTTAAGAATTTCTAACAACCTGGGCTTACATTTTTAAATAGTTAAATGGCTCTTAGTAAATGTTTATCTGTACTGAATTTATGGAGGAACATGATTCCAGTCTTCACAGACAAACTTCAGAAAATATACTAAGGGCTATTATGTTCCTTGTTGTGTGTTCACTTTTTCTGGCACATCTTTAAAAATTTTAACCCTGCAAGGAACAGGACAAGTAAACAGCTACATGTGTTGTGGTCAGCAACACGTAACAGTTACATGTTATTGGCTGTATAATGGTGTTTATCTTTTACTTTGGCAAAAAATATTTGTGCCACATTGGAGCAGAAGGATCTTTTGAGGAAAAGTAGAGTGATCTCTCAGAAACAGCTTCTGGGAATAGATCGGAGCTGTCCTCTTTCCCCTTACAACAACTGAGTGCTGGTGTGGTAGCAGCAGAAGTGTTTGTGTGCTTCCTTCTAGCAGTGAACATCTGATTCTTGGTTTAATGAACTTTTCCTTGCTGTCACTTTCCTGAGCCTTGTGCTTGTTTGTGCTAGCCCTATAATAAATAGGCTATGAAGTTATATAATTTCTGCTGTTCTTTTTAGGTAATTATCCAGTTTCTTATAGTTTGTGTAGCCTGATTAAAACAAAACAAAAAAACCCGAAAACTCATTTAATCCATCCCAGTCATATTTTCCATATTTTTCCTTAATTTGCACTGATGACATGAGTTTTTGGCACCATTATTAAGTGATAATGAGACTCGGACAGTTTTTCATTTGATAACTTTTTTGTTTGATCTTAACTTCCTATACTTCTCTATCTCAGCAGTAATGGATTCTACCATTTTGACCACAAAGAAGAGGGGAAAAAAAACCTCTCAGCACTGTAATTCATGATGTTGTTAACTATGTCTTCGCTCAGTAGTTGTATACAGTTGTAATACTGATTTTCAGTTCATTTTAATACTCTTGCTGAGGTGTCTTATTCCAATGGATTATGAGAAGTTTGGTTTTTTTCTATTGTGCCCTAAAATTTAGCCATGTTTTGTCCAGTACATTGTTAAGGTGGGGGGCATATTTTTATTTTTTTTTAAATGCAGGTGGCATATAAGTCACATGAGCAACATTTGATATGCTTTTGAGAATAGTAAAAAAAAAAAAAAAAAAAAAAAAAGCTGTCTCAAGCCTAGAAATCAGTTGGACAAAAATCTTACAATGGTTAGAAAATAAAATTAAAAAGTACTGTTTTCTTAAGGCTCCTTTTGGATCTCAAAGCCAGGAATGGTTTTGGTTAAATTAGAGGAAAGTCTACAGGATTCACAGTTAAGAGTGTAGCACTAACATCACAACCCTTTAACTATTTCTTTACTGTTTGTCATCACAAATTTCAGCTCTAGTTCTGGACATGCCATCAAGTCACATCAGGAGCTTTGTCTTTAGTTTGTAGCACCGACATGAACTGAAGGATAAGAGCAGGTCTGTGGAAATACCTTCAAAACTAACAGTGGAAAGGGTAAACTTTGATATGAATGAACTTGTAACACATACATTTTCCAAATGCTTGCTGGTTTGATCTATATTATTGTTGTAATATTTTACTCTGCACTTTCTTTTGACAAATATTTGCCCTCAAGATTAAACTGCATTTCTTCTTTACCCCCTGCTAAGGCGAAAGTTCTGCTTTTTCTTTGCAGTCTTAAGCAAATAGAAATAGTCAACAAAAGTAGTAAATTCACTAGACACCATCTAACCCCATTTTATCTTCCATATTTGTGAGTAGATTCATTACTGTTTCTTTGACCTGAGAGCAATTGAGTTAACAAGAGCTGACTCAACAGTCAGTAACTTTTACAGATTTCCATGGAAATAAAGGGCTTGAAAGGTACTGCATTAAGAGACTCAAGGACAAAATAGACCCTTCCTCTTATCAGTGGGAAAATTTAAAATTGGTGTGATTTACTTTGGAGCAGGGCACATATGCTACAAAAGAAACTGTAAGACTTTCTATTACGAAGGGTGTGCAGTTCATAATATATTTTGAAGTACTGAACTTGGAATTTTAAAGAGCTCTGTAGTAACCTTGCATTGCAGCTGCAACTGTAAGTAGTTCAGCAGTGGTTAGCTGAGTGTAAATGCATGGAAATGGGAGCTGTGTTCAAATATCTGCAGAATCTAACAGTGGTGTCATATAAACATCTAATATATAAAATGTTTTGTGAATAAGAGTAGGGGTAGTAGTATAATGAGCAGAGAATACGTATCCTCATATTTCCAGATAATTGTCATATTCATTTTGGATTTTTAGTGATGGTGTAACTCAGATGTATGACTACGTATTCTGTAAAACCATATCTGAGCTTGTAACAATGTTATTTAAATTGATAAGCCTCACTGACCACAGCTGTTGTTCTTCACATGATGCTGAGAGGATTTTGGATGAGGTACTGGAATGTCTTCTGTCATTTCTTAGCTAGATCTCTGTCCAGCTTCTTCCAAGGTGAGAAGAGGCAGACTGGGTGTTGCAGATACAGTAAAGAATGCAGAGGTGTTAGAGTCTATATTTTGACAATTTTTTTGCTTTTCAAAAGCTTTGGATTTAGCACACTACCACCTTGCACCTCCAAGCATGGACGCACATCAGAAAAAGCAATATTCTAAATACTTCTTTTCTTTACATCTAAATACTTCTTCTATAACAGGCTCCTGGTCTTGCTTAAGCAGACCATTTCCCCCTTGTTGTATGGTCTTTCAGCTACCTGGGACTTTACAGTTCTCTACTTTTTTATTTTAATAGCTGGTTCTTTTTTTCTTCTGTTATTTTATTGTGGAGGCTTTTTTGGTTTATTGTTATGAAGAACATGGTAAAATAAAATAATTTTTCTGTGTTAATATTCTACAATTACAGTGCCTCTGGACCCTGGCAAATTGCACTAGTTGGTCTACTCTGACAATCACATAGGTTTCTTTGCCATTGTATCACAATGTGTGTAGTTTTCTGTCTGTCACTAATAATAGTGTTTTAGCATTATATTTTTTTCCTAGATAAATCTCTTCTGTAGGAATGTTAAAATATTAAGGTTCAAATGCTAACCAAGGTTCAATCTAGTGTTGTTTCTTTGCCAATTTCACATGTGTGTTTTATGTTGTGACTTGATATGTCCATAATCCATGCTTTAGGCTGGAATTATGCATGCTTTTTTTAACTCTGTAATTTAATGAATGAAGCCCTTTGGAACTGTGCGCATAATAGTTGATTGCTCAAAATAATCACTGATGGAAGACAACTGAGAAGGGTTCAGTTATAACAGCATTATTTTGTCTGAGGCATCAACACGGAGAATGAAATGAGTTTTGCCTGTCTTAAAATCACAAAGAAAGAAAGAGGATTATTTAGGTAAATGTTCAGCATATAGTCTGAGTTGAGCATGAGTTTCTGCTGGTGCATTGCAATGCATGTATCTTAATTAGATATTTTGTCTCATGATAATTTAAAAAAATACGTAAAAACATTTTATTTGCCTAGGCAACAAAATTAGATTTTAAATAAACCTCAGATGAAGTGAGGAGATTTATCTGTTAGAAGAAGTTTTAGTCTACTTATTGTAAGTAAAGGGTACTTCAAACTAAGAATAGGCCCAGATCAAATTACAATGCTTTGAACTTAAAATACCAGTTACTACAAAAATGTTCCATAATCCTTCAGCACTGTAATACATGTGTAAATATATCTATAACTAAAAGAAAAAAAAAAGGCTTTTTGAAAATAGAGGTGGTTTGTATAAAGACTTGTGGAGTATGGGAGATTTACACTTGGAGATTAATACTCTAAAAAAAATCTAGAGGAGAACTTTGGTTAAAATTAATAAGCCCTCTTCCATATTTTGTATCTTAATATCCTTCAATGTATTTTTGTGGTATTGTTAAGGTAAAGAATTTGCTCTATTTAAAAATCCCATAGCCCATATTCCACTGTGAAGATACTTTTATTTGTCTGTTGTTGATTTGAAGGGCTGCTAAAGGGATTACTAATTTAAGGGAAGAACTCGTACAGGTATCTTAAAACTTCTGTATTTTTATTTAGACAAATGGAAGGATGATTAAGATATTTACTTGCTAGAATTTAACCATGTTAATTGGGGGCATTTAATTAAAATCTTGGATTTTAAATAGAATAGATGTTTTTTAATAATGATATATACTTGCTTTGAGGCGGGTATACTCCCACTAACACCCTATTATTTAAAATGTTAGTTACTGTGCCCCAAGTGGAAATGCTGGACTTTCTCCTTCTGGTTCTTGTTATCTGAAGGTCATTTAAAACATGTTTATCCACCAGGTGGTGGAAGAAACAACTTTGAGTTGAAGCCCATAGAAAATAAATTAAAGGAAAAAATTCCTATGAAACTTTGGGATTTTGCATTAATGTAATTGAACTTTAATTTCTAGGTGAGAATTTGATCTCTGAGCTGGCTTCTTAGGATCTATAGTCATAGAAGATCCAAATTTTTGAGTTTCTAGGTTTTTTGTTTTTTTTTTACTCTGACTCTAAGCAAGTCTGAACTAGTTTGTGTGCATAAATCTAACTTTGTGAGACATATCCTAACCTTTAGCATGACTGTTCATGAGATAAAAATTTTTATAAGGACCCTAAGAGAGATAATTCTCTCTGGAATGATTTTCATCTTCAGTTGACATTCTTCCTTAACAAGGAAACATATCTAAAGCCTAAATTAATTTCCTTATCTCGGTGTGTCTGTGTTAATCCTGCAGACACGACATTCTGGGCACTGTAATGGCTTTCCTGTACAGAAATCTGATCAAGGAAAAAAAAAGATCTTGAGAGAAGAATTTTCTCTTTTCTATACAGTGCGTATTATTTTCTACTGGTTCCAAAGCGAACACAAAGTAATGCTTGAAATGATTGAATCTGGAAATAGAAAAAAAAAAATCACCTACCCTCAGGCAGTTCTTGCATTCTTAATATATTAAAATGAAAGTGTATGGAGAGCAGGACTACAGAACCTTGAAAAAGATACTTGCTTACTTTTTCTCAGCTGTTTTTAAAATAGTTTTAGCCTTGACATTCACTGTTAAAAAAGAAAGAACTGTATTATCATAATCTTCATAGGGGGTGGTGGAGTTATTCAGCTTTTGGTCTTTCTGGGAATTATTTGCTTTGCAAATAGGGAAAAAAACTGTGTTTAAATTACTGTAAAACTATATTGTTGTGAGTGATTTTCAGTTACTTCATTGAAACAATATCGCTTGAATAACCTTGATTCAGCTGTAGATATTGAAGTTCAAATATGATTTATGGAAAGTTTGAGTGTCAAATGGCAGTCACTGATAGGGCACTTCCAAAAAGAAAGTTAAACTAAAGGAGCAAGGAATTAGGGGATGACATTTTCTCTGTTTTCCTCTAGTATTTTTTTTTCCCATTTCCATCTGTTAGTTTTTAAACTGGTGCCTTAATAAGCAGTGGGTTTCATGGCAGTTACTTTCTGAAAGCTTGGTGTAAAAAACATGCCTAAATGAATGATATATTTACATGTGCTTCCTTACACTCTGACCACGTGCTAAAGTGTATCACATGTTCTAATTTTTATGTGTAGATTCTCTTGTGGCAATCTCTGAGGGTCCAGCCCTTGCAGATTTGCTTAAAATAATTTTAGTGAGACTGCTCTTCAGAGGTCTTTTGTAAAGCAAAAGGTTTAATAAAGAAAAATATCAAAATAACAAACATTACAGAAAACAAAGGAAAAGCTGCGTGCAGGTGACCAAGAAAACCTCTGACACCCTTCTAAAAACACTCCAAAAAGTCTCTTAGTTCCTTAGTGCTCCTTCCTAAATACTGATTTGTTTTTGGAGGGACAGCCTGACTTGTTGCCAATAGGGAGAGATACAGGATTTGAAGAACAGTGAAAAGGTTCAATTGATGCTTCTCTCTTGGCACTGAGCCAATTACTGCCAGGCGGGTATGGAAAAATCTAGGTAAACTTCCTAAAATGTCTAGAGGTAAACTGAAACTCTTTCCCTATTTGTAAACACCTGCCGGGGGTGTGGGGTGCATTACTACAAACATGGATTTCATCTTTGGTAGATATAGGAAGTAACTGTTTCATAAAATGATTACAGGATAATTTCTGCCACAATTTCCATCTGGAATCCAGCTAAGAGAGTGAGATGTTTTAGAGTGGTTATGGAGTTACTTTCAAAAAGGGTGCATTCCGTTTTCCTTCTAGCTTACTTCAATTTGTTGGGGCATTTTTCTTTTGTATAGCATCTTGCAGGAAGCAGCTTGTAGATTATCTTCTGCTAGTTCTGATTCCTCTGCTTATCATAAAATGTATTGATGCATTATTTAGTGCAAGAGTATCAATATAGGGAAAAAATGCTTTGAATTAACGAGGTTTGTATCAATAAAGTGTATTATATCTTTTGTGAACAATATTTTTGAGAGGTGATCTGTAGGGATTGTTCTGCCAAACAGCTTAAGTCGCTTCATAAAAAAACAGTCTGAAATGAGGGGAAGCTGTGTGAGCCATAACTAAAGCGATCCTCTGAATGTGAGTGGAGGGAGGGCATAAAGAGCAAATTGAAGTGTTTTTTTAGTAACCCACAGTATGTTTTAATGGCATACAGTGTTAAGCAGAGAAAAAATAGTGTGAACCACTTGTACTGCTTGAAATAAACTGACTTTGGAGCAAATGGACTGATGCTCTTGATACTCCTTGTTAATCACCAAGCAGCAAGGGAATAAAGCTTGTGGGCAAGGATAATTGCTCTCTGGTATGTTTTCTGGCCATTTTTTCCCCTTCATGAAAATAGTACTTGCTTGCACTCTGGAAATGTGCTTGACTGTGCTATGCTATAACTACATAGCTTTCCTTAAATAAATCAAAAACTTTCAAGAATTTTCAAAGAAGTTATGAATATTTAATATTTCTACTCTAATATTTTTACATGATTAAGACTTCAGCATTGGAACCAAGGATGTCTCTTGTGGCAAAGTCACTTAAATGTAATGCTAGATTTAATAAAAATAGTTGTATCACTGCCCAAAATGGAACATCATCAATCATGTTGAATTTGAGTACATTAAGGCCATATGAAGTGGTTCTTGGTATTTTTTTTTATGCAAAGCCTGCACACAGCTCTGAACATGACGAAAAATCGCTTTTGCTCTTGTGTGTTTGCTGAATGCCTTCTCCAAGAATCTCTGTCAAATGATGTCTTAAAAATAATCAAATTTCTCCATTGCTTACCATTATAATACTTACACAACATAAATGAGAGTAATTGAAATCCCTCATCATTATAAATATTTTGCTGTGACAGCCTCCCTGACTTCGGCACAACCATGACTCCAGAGCTGCAGTGGACAAACAGCAATCAGTAATCTGCCTATACTTGGCTGTATAATGTTGCTTGTGCTCAAGGCAAGACACTTAAAGCTACTGCAAACTGTAATTTGCTGCCCTTTATCTTAATTTTTCCAGTTGGAAATCACCATGAGTCCTTTGTGTTCTCCATGGTCAGATTTCACGTGTAAGTGCACACATGTAGTTAGAGTGTGCCCAGAGTATATTCTTGGACCCAGATGCTGAAAAGCAGCCAGGGGATTAAAAATTTTGCAAGCAGCAGTGACTCAGTTTTGGAAAATACAGGATTGGAAATTGCATTAAATGCTGGAGAATAAAAAACAAACAAAACACAACAGAAAATTGACCAACTTTCATCAATCAGTGAGTGCGGGGAGCAAACATAGACAAGACACATTCTGAATACTTTAAATAATGCTGTTTAAAGCTATTGCTGTACAGGAAGGTGTCCTAATTAGAAGAAATATCTCCATGAAGGATAGTGTAGTAAATGACTGAAACAGTTATTGGATTGTTTGCATGCAAATTACATTTTGTTTAAGGGAAGAAACATCCTAATCTTTTGGGAAAGTCTTAAGAGTGACAGGAAAGCTAGACTTCAACTTTAATTACACAAATCAGTGTAGAAGGAATATTTTTTGGGCTAATATGCCCTTTATAATAGAGGTTCTATATAGTAGAGAAGTCTAAAAAAATCTGCTGCCAGTTTAATTCTCATAAAAATTATTGTATTTGTTTGGCAGTTTCAGAACTCACACACAATAAATATGAAGTTTAAATTTACTTTTTCTATGAAAGAGTAGCTTCTGTTCAAAGTTTCTGCTTGTATTTTAATTTAACTGAACCAAGAAATCGCTAAGCACTGACACCATGTGTCTTTGCCTGGCTGAAGGGACTGAGTGGAACTTGTGGTGACAATGAGTGAGGAGAGGTGACTGGAATGAAAATGGGAAAAAGTGGAACAGTGCAGAAGTAAAGCAAGGTATTTAAAGTGAAGTGAGCCTGAAAGTGAAGTTGTGCCTGGCAAAGGTAATTTGAGGAGAAAGTTGTTTTTCCCTAAATATTTACATGTAATTTTTTGTTTCTCAATAATTAAGTCAGTATTTAAGTTCAGCTTTTGTTATTTGACAATAAATGAACTCAAATGCCCTGAAATGAGTCTGTTTTGCCTGCAGCAGTAACTGGTGAGTGATTTCACTGTCTATTTTAACACATAAGTTTTCTCACTCTTGTACTCTTTTCTGCCCTGTCCCATGGGGAGTGAACCTGCTTATGGATGGGGCTTTTTTGCCGGCCATGTCAACCCACAACCCTCAAACGTAGTAAATGTAACTAAATAAAAGTGTAATCCAAATCAAAATGGATGTTGGCTAGTGCTCTGTCCTTGACTCTTCTTTTTTAACTTTGAATTTTTGTTTTTCAGGTGATAATTCAAGATTTATTTAGCCTCTAAAAGATAAAATAATCTGGTCTTCCCCATCCCTGAAGGAAGTTGTCTTATAGGTGTGATGGTTGCCAGTGCCTGGGCTATTTGTAATTGACAATAGTCTCCTAAGGTCAAGAAATATAAAACCAGCATTATTGCATCAGAGACCAAAGTCAGAAACACATCTATACTTCAATTTTGTATAACTGTGAAGGTGTTTGCTTTCTCAGTGTCTGCATGACCTACAAGACCATAATAGTATAAGAGCTATTTAAGTGAATTAAACTGAATATGGTGAGGGAATAGTGTGTATGTGGCCTTTGTTTACCTCTGATCTAACTTTTGTAAGTTCTGCATTCCTCTGGTTCTCCTGGGTGACTACAAACACCATTAGATTGCCTCCAGGAAGATAACTGTCCTTTAGAAAAACAAGCATCAAGATTAATATTTATAAACTGATTAGCTATTCCTGCTTGTAAAGGGTGAAAGGTGATTGCTGACAGCAGCCAGCTTTCAGAAAGTTCACATATAAGCTAGTGGAACTCCATGAATTGTAGTCTGAGGATATATGAAAGACTTTATAAAGTTCAGATGCATCGCTGCTCTATGCACTCTACAGTAATTGCATATTCACTCTCCTATTGTCACTGATTGATAGTGTTTTATTAATGGGGGTTTTGCATGTTTATTAAAAGAAAGTATTCGGTTTGAAATGAAAACTAGAATTTAAGAGTTTTTTTTAAGAAGAAATGATGTGCAAAGGAAAGACACAGCATTAGAATATTAGTAACATGCATTGAATTCTACTCAATCATAAATAGTTTTTATGTAGAAAATATCCAGGATGGCACAGCAGAACTCCATCATGCCTTTCTCAGCTTACGTGTGCTACTTCTAGCACTATTTTTTGTCTGTAGCTTATTCTATGAATATTTTTTATTGTATGCATAAATGCATGTTATACCTTTTCTGTGCTTAATATTCTGTGGTTTTGATTATTTTTTCTATAAATTATAGAAATAATGTGTTTCTTTAGGTATTTATTTTCTAAGGCACTTGTCTTAAAACAGGTTCTGGGAAGTAAATGTTAGGAATGGAGAAAATACAAGGAATATTTCCAGTGCATCTGTTGTGTGTTCTTTTGTGCTTTGGCATTAGTATTCAGAATTACTACATAAAAAGTTAAAAATAAATATTTGGTGTATTTGACCTCTGAAATTCAGATTGATCTCATCTCTTGTGACCTTTAGTGTTACGTGAACTGTATATTTGTATAGGTGAAGCCTTGTTGAACCATGGCTTTAGTACAGTGAGCTGAGACAAGTATTTCTTCTGCATTAGGAATGCACAATTTACCTTTAACTTTAGAAAACAACAGACTTTCAAATAGTGCAAAGAACACTGGGAGTGCTTGCCTGAGTAACCTTTTACTTCTCTCTCTTGCATATGATGTGGCCAAATGCAAAGAGGTACTTCTCCATTTTTAAAATTGATAGCTAGAAAATTCCACTTTCTAAACTTGGTCAGTCTTGGATGCTAAGTGTGTTACATGAGTGAAAAATATTTTGATGAAAAGTTAATTAGCAGGTTTGAATGTTTTGCAGTTTTTTTAATTCTTTGGCAGTGGTCTTTTCCATTTAAAATTGGGAGATAAAATTACATTTCTTGAAAAAGTAATGCTAGGAGTAATGCAACTTTCACAAAATTTTAGATGGCTGATAAAAAGTACTACTACTTAACATAAAATAATATCCTGAAATGAAAACCTCATGGAATTGCCCTCAGAAACACTTTTCTAGCAGAAAGCCTTTTGTGAGCCAAATCTCTCCATGAAATTAATGCAACAGAAGGTTGTTGTTTTCCAAGGAGAATTCCTTTGGATCTACAGATACTCAGTATCAATCACATTTCCTTTCCTCTTCCAGCACTTCAATTCAGCAGCATTTCACTTGACCCATCACTTAAGTCAAACAATTTAGCAAAGGATTCAGATAGGTTAAGTATTTATTATAGCACAGCAGTAACTTGCAAGCCTAATTTACAAATCTGGAGTTATGCCTAAGAATCCAGGAGAGCAGCATTCCTAGCACTTTTATACAGCACATGCACACTTGTATGCACATAGGAAAAAAGAATCTCTATGAGGTACCTGTGAGAAGTTCTCAAATTTAGTGAAATACTCTCTTTGGAGGCCTTTGCATCCTTTCAGTGTGTGTTGGGGGGCTTCATCCCTAGATCCCTCATCGTTTGGTGATCCTCCTTGAGTGTGAGAGGATCTCATGACTCTCTACCTATGAGAGGCAACACATTCAGAGGGAGGTGCTGGTGACAATGATCTTCAAAAATTCATGACATTTGGGAAAAGCTCCTTATGACTGGAAGAATGTAAAATGTCACAGCTATCTTCAGAAGGGAGAAGGAAGATGATCCAGGAATCCACAGTCTCCTCTGCCTCTACCTGTCATCAAGAAAGTTATGGAACCAGCTCTCCCAGAAACTGTCCAGATGCCTGGAGAATCAAAAAGTGATTGGAAACACTGTGGGTGGACATTCTCCTCTGATCAGATGGACAGTGCTGGGGATAAGAGGAAATCAATGAATATTTCTCACCTTGATTCTAGCAAGACCTTTCATAGTATCCTCAAAGCCAAAGCAGTGAGATGTGGGTAGAAAACTGCCTAGATTCCTGGTTTAAAAAGGTTGTGATCAGTGGTACAAAATCCAGCAGGTGGCTGGTGTGGCTGTGATCCTCAGAGGTGGAGAGGGGGGACTGATAATGTTTTAGTGTCTTGAGGTCATTACTGGGTGATGGGAGGAGCTGCACTGCAGCAAGTCTGCAGATAGTTCCTGTCTGAACATGAGTCATCAGGTCTCACTTGTAGCAACAAAGTCCAACAAGAAACTCAGCTGTGGGACTGAGAATGTTGCCTGCAGTTCGAGGGAAGCGATTGTTGACTTCTCCTCAGAGTTTGAGTCCCATTTTAGCATACTGTGCCCTGTTTCCTGTAGCTGGTCGTGGTCACAGACCATTTCAGTGTGGGAAGCTGTACTGAATACAAATTCAAATAAGTCATTTAGATGCTCAGTAATTGCCTTGTTGTCTTTACCTGCTCCTGCTGTGCTGATCCTTTCATTCTGCAAAGCCTCTAGGAGGGATCTGTCTCCGGAGATATTTGAGGGAAGATTTATTAGTGGTTTTCATATGTTTTGCTGGTTGTTTGTCCTGGGCCAGTCTTTCTGGTTTTGTTTTTGTTTTTTTGTAAGCCTGTCAGAATTTATTATCCTTTCTGTTTTCTCCATTTGGACATGATATGAACTTCTCGAATTATATTGGGGTAACTGCTCTTCAGCCCTCTTGACTTGCTTTTATTTAAGTCTTCATTGCTCTCTTTCATCTCCACTTTCCAAGGCGATGCTGCTGGCTCCCTTGTGATTAAACCCTGATCTGGTTTTGGATTGCCTCTCTTGAATCTCAATCTGGCAAGTGATAAATCGACACTGTGCTGCCTGTGTGACAGGAGTTTTGAGCTTGAAGGAAACTTTAAACTTTGTTTCTTTAGCAGTTCTTTGTAGTCCAGGCTATTGAATCTTCTACAGTAATTTCTCTCTTTCTTTCTCTCTGAAATTGTACTCTTGCCTCTCTTCTACTTGCTTCTGCCTAATGAGATTCAGTAATTAATGTTTTATCCCCTTTCAAATATTTTTAATCTGTCCCTTTTTGGAGGGCAGGGTTTAAACATTTTTAAAGAAGTGTAATAGTAATTAATTACCTTAAATGCAGAAATTTTGTTTCTCAAAATTTATTAATTAAATTTCTAAGATACATAAAGACAGACTGATTTTTGCTGCCTGTCTTTTCACCTGTCTTACCTTACTTTGACAGTCTCTGTAGAGTTAGTTTTTTTCTTTTACCGTGAGCCACTTAAAGTGATCCTCCTAAATTGATGTAATAGAACTAAAGAGAATATTGCCAGGATTAGAAAAAGCTCAGGCTCCAATTAATATGTTGGAAGATCTTCACCTTATGCTGAGAGTTAAGGAATTGCCATGGGTTTATGCTTCATTAGTACAAGATTTCATGCTGCCATGTGCTGATTAAGAATTAAAAGGGGAAATCCTCAGCTGGTAATCCATTACAGTGCTGGAAGACTCAGTGTCACTCCCAGTGGTAATTCTAACATGAGTGGAAAGCTGAATCCAGCTCCAAGTAGCAGGACACAACATTTCAAGTGGCACTGACTCATTCTTTCCTCGTGTACACCCTGCAGAGAACACAGCCATCAGTCAATGTTTATCCAGGTGAAATAGATCAGATGCAGTAGTAGGTGGTGCAGGCAGACTGGAAGATCTTGTTCATGGCATGACAGTCTGATGTCAAGTGTCTCGTACCAGCTTGGCAGGTACAATTTCTCAGTTTCCAAGAATCGTCCTTTGAAATCCACCCTTTTCTAG
The DNA here is from genome assembly GCA_024734555.1 of Trochalopteron elliotii. NCBI lineage: Eukaryota > Metazoa > Chordata > Aves > Passeriformes > Leiothrichidae > Trochalopteron > Trochalopteron elliotii. Next base: position 2,920,980 of record JANPWX010000081.1, on the reverse strand, counting down.
AGTTTTATTCAGAAAAAAACCCTCTGATTTTTACCAGCCTCACTGGAAGTAATAGGTACTTTTCTGATATAGAAGGAATGGAGAGAGTGTTCTTGCTCTGAAGTCAAGAACACATTTTGTTAAGAACATGATTTTTTCTGGTGAGAAGAAAGTTGAGGATTCCAGGCTTTGGGAAAGATCCAGGACTAGGCCTGACTTCTAAATTATGCCTGAAAACTTAGGGAAAGATGCTTTCAAATAGCCAAAGTACCAAAAATGTGGAAAACAGTGGGATTTTCATTAGAAGTTGCAATTTAACTATTACATAGGCTTTAAGTGTATAATTTTATAATCTTATTCCTTCTATGTAATGATATTGCAATTATGGTTTCTTGGTTTTGTTTTAAGGAACTAATTTTCCTAAATTGAATGAATAGTTAACTGTGCTCTTATTGGATGTTTAATCTACAAAACACATTAAAATATTAATTAAACCTTGCAAAAATCCCTGTGAGGACTGTACACAAGCATTATCATTCTTTCACAGATGGTAAATGCAGTTAATATTTCTCCAGTAGTGCTAGAGAACTTTTGTATCCAGGAGTCTGTCCAGTTCTGTTAATTTGTTTTTTCAGCTAAAGCCCATCATTACTGAGATAGCTGTGAAGTGGAAAAAACCGTTCTGGATTGTAATAGGCAGTTATATCTACATACTTCTAACTTTGCATCACATTTGGCTAATATGTTGCTCTGAATTCAAGACCATTTATTTCAAACTTCAGAGGAGTTTAGTTTTGGTCATGGATGAGCTACTTGCAATCCAATTGCTAGTTTTCTGAAACATGGGCTGTTGTTTAGCTGTGTGGAATCAAAGTGCTTGATACACGATTTAATAAAACAGAGTGGTGGCTGATCCAGTCAGCCAGCCTTTGAATTAAAATTGTAGCTTAAATGTGCTTAGAAATAAATATCAGAGGATGGACAACTTCTAGAATTTAAAATGTAAAATATTATTTGATATACATTCTTGAAATGCCTAAATTATTTGAAAATTAAATTATGAAATACTCATATGAAAGTTGCCAAGAAATCTATGATCAAGCTGTTTATTCTTTAATGTTTAGTATTACTTTAAATTAGGCTCTTCAGAATATTTCCTAAGTGTTGCCAGATTTAATTTGGAGATTGATTTACATTGATTCTGATTCCATTTGCATATTATAGTGGTGTGCAACTAATAGAGGTGCATCTTACTTTTACTTTATATGTTGATGATAAGTAAACCAGCTACGATAAGGCAACAGTACATGAACATATAGTTCTTGTCCAGGAATTCTAAGTTTTTATAGGACCTAGTCCTTTAATCTACTGTGTGGCTTTCTGTGAGTGTTAAATATAGATAATAGTCACTAGTACCTGAGTTAAGTTGCTCTGTACCTGTTGGGAAGAAGGAAGGTGTCTTATAACTAGAGCTTTGCACATTGTCTGAAGGTGCTCAGCATCACTGAAAACCAAGGTGTTGTCTTATTTTAATTCCTACAGTTTGGTTGCTTTAGCTGTATTTGAGTGGTGTGCAATAAGAGCTGCTCCAGCATTTCATTGCCATTGCTGCTGCAATGTGGAGCATAAGAAAACAAAGCACTCTGTCAAATCTATCCTGCTCTCAATGGGCAGATGCTCACTCAGTATTATGAAAAGGTGTCCCTTTTTGGAAGAGACTCTGGGTTGCTCTGAGGTGTCAGGGGTAAGTGGAAAATCGATGGGTACAGGCTGCTCCCTGAAGGCACTCATCTCTCTCAGTTGTACGGGCTGTGAGCATGGCATGGAGGAGCATCCATCCTGTTAAATACAGACTGACAGTAGTAGCAAGGTTACCATAGTTAATTTGCTACCAGATATATCAATGTTCATGTACATTTGCTTGTGCCGTGCTTTTGTGTTGCAAGTATTCCACTGGGAAATGTTGGATGAAATTGGTATTGGATAGTTTGATGTGATAAATTAAAACAAGGAACTGCAGAATTACTCTGCCATGAGCTATAGTGACTCATGTAATTTTTAAATCCTTCCTTCAAAGTGTGTTCATCACCTTTCTCCAGTACAATTTTACTGTATAATCAGCTATCACTCCCCTGACAAGTATTAGTCTGTTAGAAACTTACCATAGGCTGACGAGTGCCAGAATTCACATTTCTGTTCCTGAAACAATCAGACACTTGGCTTCAGCAGCTGAAATATTGTATAACACATTATTCTGACCTACAGCTTGGCATGGAGATTGTTTTTAATTGTTCAGTTTCAAATCAACATGTAGTTGTAAATATGACTCTTGATGATGCTTTCTTACTTTGGCTTTTTTGTTTAACTTTAATAACAGAATAATCAGATTCTGTGCTGCTCGATCCTAATGCTAAAGGAATGTACTCTGTTTTGCTTCATGCCAGAGAACACCCTAGGCAAAATACACTAAGTTAATAATAATAATAAAGCCCTTAACCTATTGTATAAATATAATTCATAGTATTACTTTATGTTAATATTTTTGGAAAATGCCAACCATTAACTGTATGAAGCTTACTTTGAATAATCTATTGTGTGTGTAAGACTTACATATATGACATACTTAAAGAACATTATTCTACAGTTTGCTTTATAAACCCTTTAGAAATAGTAAAGCAAAGATGATATTCTGGTTTAGTTATGGCTTAAGTAAAGAAAAAAATTAGCACTTTTCTGCTATTTGTTAAAACTTAATGGTTTTTGAGATGACTGTCAAACTTTGTTTTATGTATTTTTAGATCTCTCTACTTACGTCCTAAATTGTGTTATTTAAAAGAAACCAAAGCATTGTATTTTGATTTGTGCCCTTGTAAAGTATACAATGGTGTGGTACTCCACAGTTATGTTCTTGCCTTTTTTGGTGATTATTGCAACTAATGAAAGTCTGCATTCAAAATGGAAGAAAGAATTAAATTATCAAATTTTTATTAGCATTTTACACAGCTCCATGATGTGAGACTTGGCTCCTTGGACTAAAATTAGAATATAAAACTAAAAGAGAGATTAATTTCTTTAGGGTCATGGAGCAGTGTGTGCCTAGAGGGCCATAACACAGACCTCTATAATGGCTTTTTGGGCAGAGCCTAATAAAGGGAGAAATTGCAGTGAGGCTCTTACGCCAAGAACCTCCAGTTTGCTGAATATAAATAGGCATTTTTTGTATTGAACTACAGCAGCAGAAATACTCAAGTAGGAGTTTGGTTTTTTGCAAACAAAGGTGCTTAATCTGTGTGGAACCTGTTCCTTTTGTTTCATAGTGGCTTTGAAACTCAGTGGGTTTCCTTGTCTTAGGGCTGTTTGTAAATGCAAGATGTAACTTCTCTCAGAAAAAGCTGCCACCAGCCTCTTTAGGACTATATTGGCTTTATTTTTTACCAAGAGACTTGCTTGTTGATTACAAGAAAATGAAAAATTAAGCTACTTCCTCCAGCAGAGCAGCTAGTGTACTGCAGAGTTTCCTCTTTTCCACAAGGCTCTTTGCCATTCTGGTTTAGTTATCTTACTTTAATTTTCTGTATTGTAAAATTAAAAGAGAGCATTACTTCAACAATCAGTAGTATTCTTACAGAATTCTTTATAAATCTGTAGGAGGGTATGAACTCAGAGCAATGCTGTTTTTGTTGGCTGTTTAACTCAGCAAATTAGCATTAGTGCATAAATCCACAGGGATATATACCCCTTATCACAAGCTGGATTTGAAGAAGCAAGAACTTAGTATAGTGATTTACTGAACATAACCACTTTTTGTAGAACATAGGAAAGCTGCAGTGCTGAAATCGCTTTAGAACAGTTCTTCCACATTCCTGCTCGTTATAAATAATTATGAAACAGGTCCATCAGGTGCCATTTTAAAATATCAGCATCTGCCATCAAGAGTGTTTACAGTAGTTTAACACTTTGCTATGTTTAAATAATTGAATGTGCAACAGAAAGAATTGCATTCATAGTCACTCACACAGAATTGCAATAGAAATATTGCACAATGAAATTGGGAAAAAATGATGATGCACTGAAGGAAGAAATAAAATCTTTGTTGGATACCCAAAAAATGAGATTATGCTCCTGTCTGGCAATTTCAGTCTGTTACAGCATTTCTATGCTATCTTTGGAGACAAGACGAATAAATAAAACTTTATTTGCATACCAGTAACTTTTATGAAATGGTTATCTTAGAGAAAATACACTTTTTTGAAAAGAAATTTGTTTGCTTTGATCAGTAGCCTAATGATAGCTGGTTTTAATTTGGTAAATTGGCATTAGACAAGTGGAATCGTAAGTGTAATTTTCTAGTTGTAATGTGATTTGATGTTCTCTTTATTTCAGTCAGGAGCTGGGCAGCAGTGGTGCAGCCATAGGGAAGGTTTCACAGCATTTAAGCCAGTCAGCTCTGAAACAATCTCTTTCCTTCCTCCTCTCTATTATTCCACAGTGAAATGGTTCAGAGAGCTTAACTGGTTGATAAATATTTATTCTGGTTTTGGTTTGGGTTTTATTTTGCATTGGTTTTATTATGGCTTAACTTAGAATCTCCTCTTTATGAACTGAGATAAACGTGCTAGTGCATTCTCAAGGCAAAGAGGTAGGATAGTGCAACATCTGAAAGGTAGGAATAGCAAAACCTGTCCTGGCTTCCTTCCCTAACGTAAGGCTTAAAGATAAAACTGTTGTGAAACTGAGAATTTTTAAACTTAGCATGCAACCTGTCAGTTTACTTCCCCCAAAAAGATGTACAGAATCTTTCTTACTCAGAATGAAAGCTGTAGATTAAGAGAATATTTTCTTGACTTTTCTTTTCCTGTTGCAAGAGGTGCTTACTAATATCTACTTTGAAGTCAATGCATGACTTGTTTACTCTTAATTCTTTGGATCATAGGGACAAACTGTGTCCCTATGTCCATCACTGTGCTTTATCAGTCTTTATTTTTCCTCTTAAATATATTTTAGCAAATACTTGTTAGAATATAATCAGTACTGTTAGCCACTATATCACTGTATAGTGCACAGAATAATAATATAAATGTTGTGCGTGTTGGCAATATGCTGAAATTTTTGTGTTTTATATCACAGCAGTTATTTTGTAAATTCACAGACTGTGTGGCCAGACTGAAATGTTATATTTACATGGTCTGACTCCGTGTATACTGTGGATAAAAGAACTTTATTTAGTAACTTACTAGTGAACCCATCTTTCACTAGACCTGTTGTTTGGGTTTTAAGGATTACCTATCATATGTATAGGTATGGGTACCTCTGAAACCTTATTAGAAAACTGGATGGCTATGTTTTTCTGTTAAAGACCTATGGATTTAACTGTTTCTTGGTGGTTACTCTGATTTTTGTGTAATGGTTCATTTTCTCCAAACATTATTCAGAATTAAACCAGATCCCATCCAAGGTATGAATGAATTTTAATGTTTGTAAGGAGCATTATCAATGTACTCTCAGGTACACATTATCTGTTCAGAAAACCTTTCATATTGTTCATCAGTATAAACTCCGCTCATGTAAGAGGGAAATTACCATTCCCTAATTATGTTTTTTATTACTCTTAAAATCTTCTGAAGCTATTTGGGTACTGCTGTGATTCTTTTGGCTGCCTCTGTTTATTGTGCTCTTGCCCCCTGGTTAAATCAATCCTTTCTAAGCAGTTGAGCTGGTGCTCAATGCTCCCTGATCAGCAGTTCTAGATAAGATGTTTAGGAGAAGCTGATAGCAATCAACCTCTGGCTGCTGTTTTGGAACTGACAGAAGCACAAGCCAGCAGCAGAGGTTGGCACAAGCTAACCCACACCAGCTCCCAGATGCTCTCTGGAAAAGTTATGCCCTGAAGAATAATAGCCTTAACAGAATAATAGGAAGAGGTGAGGAAAATAACTCTCTGTCACAGGAGGCATCAGAGGCAGATACAGCTCAGTCAGGGGGAAGAAAAGGAGGGTGATAGTTCCTGGAGAGTGTCTCTCACAGGAGATAGAGGCATTCCTCTGCAAACCTGACCATGTCTTGAGAGTTTTGTTGCTTGGCAGCCACTTGACTCCAAGAGGCTGCAGAGAGTCTCCCAACGTGTGTCTGACTCTCTGGATGCTCGTTGTCCATTCATTTGGGCATTAATCAAATCTAAAGAGGGTATCTAGAGAGTGACTGCAGAGTTCTGGTCAGGATGAAGGGCGTGGTGCCTACAGGGTGCTCTCCTGTCTCCTGCTGGTAAAGAGGAAAAAATCAAAGAGGACTGGGCAAATTTTCAGATCAACATTTGACTGTGGATCTGGTGTTACAGCTGGGGATTTTGGCTATTTTCACTGTGGAGACCTGTTTGAGGAACAGTGCCTGCTTAACAGGACCATCAGAGTGGATAAAGAACATCTTTAGCAACAAGTATCTAACCTCGTCATGAGGGCTGTATAACCTAATTGTGTCAGGGAAGAGATGCAATAAGCTGAAGGGAAGGGCAGGAACATGAGACAATGAAATTTATAAAAAACACTTCTGTGATGAGTTATCTCTCGTATTCCTTATGTAAACGCCAGTACACAAATGCACATGAAATGGGAAAGGTGGACTTGGAGGTTCATACACAGTTGCAAAGCTGTTTATCTCACTGAGAGTCCACCAACTGGGACTGCTTGAGTGCCTCGCGTGCTGAAGGAAACACAGACCCAGAAGGTGGGGAAGAAAGGCTGTGTCCTGTGCAAAATAGGGGCTGGAGAAAACCCTGGAAATTAGATCAGTCTATGTAGTATCACTATATTTTCAAAACACTGAAATAGAACATTATCATTAGGTGTGTTAATAAATTTAACTTTGTGAACTGTTTGGAAAGCCAAGATTGCCAGTTCATCTTTGGATCGTGTAGAAAACATAATTTTTTAATGTAACTTGGGGAGGTTTTGACATTGGTGTGAATTGAAGTTTCTTTATATGCATGTTCCTCTGCTGAGATTCCCTCTATGAGTGATGGACTGGAACTTTAGAACTTATTTTTATTTACTCCACTAGGAATTGAATTGATACTACTGACATATTGCATATTGGCTACCCAACAGACACAAGATGTTCAGATGATAGTGATTTTCCATTCTAACTGCTTGGGGTTTTTTAAAAAGAAATTACCTAGAGGTGAGACACCTCGCTGTATATCCCAGAGTTATCTGCTGTTTTCTAAAAGACTTAGGATCTCTATTAGGAATGCTTTATTTTTGACTACTCTGGCCACATACAAGAAACGTAAATTTGCAAGTTTTTATGGATTTCTAATTCACATTAAACTATTAACTTTTTAATAGTCCATTCCTGACTTTCTTCTCAATAATATCTGTTGCAATGACCAGTGCAAGACTAAGAACAGAAACAATTAATACTTCAAGAACTCAAACTATGTCTTAAGTCAGTAACTCACTGTTGGGTGACTTGCTGAGGCTGGGGACATTTTTATGGGGAAATATCACTGTCTGTGGCATATTAACATTTTATAAAAGCAAGGCAATAAAAATATATGTGTAAAAACTTTGTTTTAAGAGATTACCCAGAGATACTTACCTGCCTCTTCCATGTTTTGTCTAGCAGGTTCTTGAGAAAGCTGTAACATTTGGGTTTACCTTTTACCTTTAGATTAAATGATAGAACACAAACATGACAAAAAGATCCTGACCTGTAAGGTCTTTGAGCACACTTCAGTAATAATGCACTATCAATTTTTGCTATTTATTCCATGCCAGGAGCAGAGAGACACTATAGAAAATATGTAAGTGTTTTGCTTGTTTTTTCCTCCTCTGTTTATCCTGGTGTAGGGTATTTAATTTTTCTGTTACATGTATACTTAGTACCTTTTTTGCAAGTTGCATTGTTAAATGGTATCCTTGTAGCCCCAAAGTTTAGATGAAATTTGTAACAAATTACTCAGGGAATACAGACCTATGCATGCTAAGAGTTGCATCCCTTTGAATTGAAAATCATCTTGTAGGTGAGGCTTAAGTTCTGGACACTTGGAACTGCTCACTAGGTATTGCTTGCAATGCCATGGCAATAGTGCTTTAAGTTTAATTTCACTTACATGAGCAGGAAGGAAGAATCTAATTACTGAAAGTTTGGGGAGGTTTAACTCTGGTCTTTGTCTGCTGGTGTCCCTTGACTCAGGCTTGTAGAAGAATGTGGCTTTGCTGTTGTAAGTGCATCTGCTGTACAGCTTTGCTGGTTAGGTGGCATAAAGATTTCATACTATTATTCTAAGATTTAAAATATAGTTCACTCCTTCTCTGTGTGCTCTAGAGCTGAGAAGATCCTAGCATGCCTTCTGCTGATGCTGAGGTCTCTGCTCAGCTGGAACTCGGTGAGAGAATAATGTGGGGAAGACACTTGGTTCCCATTGCTGCTGTTTCTGTCCTTGGCAAACTGAATGCTTCAGTCTGCATCAAATCTATTGCTCTGGATTTGGGAAATGTGCTATCTCTAAGCTATTAGAACTTTACATGTTTCATGGAAAGTGTTTTGTGTGGGCTCAGAATATACATTACTAAACTGTTAATGCTGCAAGTTAGTGAAATATGCCATTTATCTGTGACTGGTGTCACTCACTTGTCCTGTCTGAACCCTGCAGGCTCATTTTTGGTGTAATCACCATCTTTTTGGTAAAATGGGCCACATTATTAGAGTACTGGGCCAGCTTTTGCACAGCCTGCTTGGTGGAAATAGTTGCACAAGCAGGGCCAATGATTTTCGGGTGTTACCATGTAAAATAAAGACCCAAACCAAAAAACAGCTAAGCAGAATAAGATCCATTTTACGATTATTTTGCGATATTTACTAGATTATTTGTATTTTAAAAAGTATTGTATATTGCTAGTTTAAAGTTTGGAGAGCTGCTTTGGTTTTCCTTTAGTTTTGGAAGATTTTTCAGTTCTATGGTTTTGGTTTTTGTTAGCTTTTTATGTTAATCTAGGGAAAAAAAGTCAGTGAGAGGAGACACTGGTAAGCTTTGTGTTATAATCTGTTTGGAGTTTTACTACAAGATTGTACTCTGTTTAAATGTGAAAGGAAAATTTCCCAGTGGGTTTGGACATGTATTTCATGTATTTAGGTTTGCAAAGGTGACCTCTGCTGCATAATTTTTAGATTATGTACATTTTCTTAGCTAATATTAAATCCGCTTTTATGTCTGGCCTAAAGTCAATCTCTCTAGCACTGGGCAGTTAAAGAAGGACTTGAAGAAAGTGTTGGCCTCCACTGCTGTTGTTAACAATCCTAGACTCTGCTCCCATAACTGTAGTCATGAATGTTGCTTATTCTCATCATGGCTGTGTTTGAGCCCTGTACCTGTAGCATCTCTTGTTTGTTTAATTACTCAGCCTGGAAAAGTCAATTCTAAAACCAAACATGTTGAACTTTTCAAGTACATCTTCTAATTATTATTATTTTTTCTTTTTTTTGTTTTTTTCCCCAAAATGCTAAAAAGAGTTGGTTTTTAAATTGTTTTGATGTTAAAAGCATATTTTGTTTTGAAAAGCATAGACTAAGGCCTGACATGACATAACCTCTTTAGCAATTAATAATGCTAGTTAATGGACAAATATATATTCAGTTGGTGAATCTGAAGATTATGTAATTTATTTCATTTTAAAAAGAGATAACTCAAGAAAATATAATTAATACTTGTAAGCTAAATATCAAGGGATAATATAATAATGGTGGAATTAGCAGTTCTACCATTTTTTTTCCAGGGGTATATATTTTCTTAAACTTTTACATGTTCTTTTTTTTTTCTATATGCTTAGCCCCTGCTCTGTATTTACAAATCCTTCTGCTTCTTAAAAGATTCACCAACTAATACTTAGCTTTAACCTGGTTATTTTTGTGTTGCTTCATAGTCCTATCTAAACACATTTTTAGGGCTGTTTGCATTTTCTTCATTAGCATAATGCATGATAAATATGTAATAAAACTGGTGGTTGTTCTAATGCATTCCTAACTCCTGTTTACGTTATATTGACTGCACTGATTAATCTCCAGCTTTCTTTCACGTGCTCTGTTGATGTACTATTAGTTGTTAAATATGTAGATGTATGCTATATATGCAAAAGCCCTTTTGCATCTTTAGTATAATGCTTTCTCTGAGTTTCTAAGAATAGTCACACGTGACACATTATTTTTATCTTTTTTTTGCCTGATTTTTGCATAGATATATTTCCCCATTAGTGAGTAATTAGGGAGGAAAAAAAAAAAAAAAAAAAAAAAAAAAAAAAAAAAAAAAAAAAAGCAAGGGAGTGGAGTTCATAGAAAAACACGAAACTACCAGAGCATTAAAATGAGCTGTACTTTGTTTAGACTGGGATTTTCTATGTAATCTGAAGGATGGTTGAATTCAGAATGTCCCAAAATTTGTTTCAGTTCTAGAAATTTTTGTAAAGATTAAATTACCATTCCTTAACCTTTCATCCTTGAGTCCAGGCAGACTCAATGAGTCTCTGTCATAGCACTCATTCACAAACTGCTACAGTGCTTACTTAGGTTCTACATGTATTGCAGTGGACTAGCAATTAGAGTATTTAAAGCATTAAAAACATAAATTTGTTTGAGTTATTTAAGAAAACAGTCCATGAAAATATTATGCTTTTAAATTGCTCCTATACAGCATAAGAAAGCATTCCTGGAATTAACTGAGTGCTGAAATTTTGCTATCCATTTCTGTGAGTGAAGACCATGAAGACAATTAATAATTCTGGACTGAGAAAAATGTGAGAGAACCTTTTTATAGTGAAGTCAGAAACATGTCTAATAAACAAGGTGTTACTGTAATACTGACTTCAGGTGCCCCATGTAGGCCTTTCTTTTGCAATTTGCTCTTCTGATACAGTACTAAGAAGGATTTCCTTTTGCACTAAAGCATTAGAGTGCTGCTATTATGCTGACCACTGGATTGTGATTGTTGTAATGTTTTAAAACTTACAGTTTTCCTTTTATATGTTAAATAAGGTTAATGTATTGTGTTTCATGTTTGAAATTTGCTGTATTTCTTTTAAAATTATTTGAAACACACATAATATACCATTTGGCACCCCAGTCACACCTGACTGCTGTTGTTGCATATTTACAGCTATTCCATCTTGCAGGGGACTGTTGAAGTATTATAGATATGATGTCCTCAAATCCAATCTGATTCCACCAAGCCGCAGCATTTTAACTTCTCTTTGGGCCCTCACATGCTGCTGCACACCCATCAGTGTCACACACACTTCTGTTTACTCAGGCTGAGTCTTGCATTGGCTAGAAAAGGCAAGACATCTTCTTTTTGCTGCATGTTTTCTTGGTTTTCTGTCAGGTGTCTGCTAAGGAAGGCAGGGGCCTCCCATGAAGATCTAAACCCCCTTCCTCTGAATTACTATAGTTTTGAAATTAAGGGGCTCTCAGGCAAAGATATGGGAATAGGAATAACTGTTCTTTACTAGGAAAATTAAAATAAAAATGTAGTAGTACAAAAAACCAACCAAACAAAAAGAAAACACTGACAGAGTCAGAGTACAACCTGACACCCTGTTGGTTGGGGTGTTGGTAGCTGAATTAAATTGTGGCTGTAGTCTTTCTGGAGTGGCAGATGTGGTTATTTGCCCTTCTCTGCTTCTTCACTAGCCATGTATAAAAATGCTGAAATGTGAATGGAAGCTTACATTTATGAATAACATGAGCAGATGTTTCCAGCCTCAGAGTATGGGCTTAAGAAGTTCTGACTGTCAAGCCTGAGCAGTTCTCTTCCTCAGATAATCAGATTAAAGGGTTTTTTTCTTAACTTACATTACAGGTAGATTTTAAATAACTTCTTGAAAAATGGAAAGTGCATAGTAACCCTTCAGTCAAAGCTTGCATTTTTAAAAAGTATTGGCATGACACATTTTATACTGCTTTTCCTCATGATCAGCCTAAGGAAAAAAGATCAGCACATTAATCTATTTGCTGCATTCCTTGTGAAATAATCCCTCAAATATTAAAAATCTGTCCCCTACAACATTTATAAAGTTTGTTCTAGCCTGTTTCTTTAGCATTTCAATGCAAGAATGATGACAATATATATAAATTATTAAAATTAGAGTTTCAATTTTTTCAAAATGTGTATGTATTTTTTTTAGATACGCTTTTAAAGTGGAAATAGACTTTTTACATCGGCTACAGTTAACATTCTTAAAGACATCATTTGTCATTTTCATACTGTGTATGAGTCATACAAATAGAAGCCTATATTATTCAGGTAACTGGTCTTCACATAGATGTAGCCACTTCACACATGCAGTGAGAAAATTCAAGATGTGTAGCCATGAGACTCATCAAGAAGCCTCTTCTTTGCATTTAAAACTGACACATCAAATCAATTTGTACACATAAATTTCTGTCAGTGAGGGGTTCTTTTTGTTGTTAAATATCCTATATGTAACTGAGCCATAATAGCTATGAATTTTCCCAGTCTCTCATAATGAAATTGAAAATTTCTTGATTTTTTGTAGCTGAAATTAATCAAACTTGCATGCCCTGTGGAAGTATGGTCTATAGAATATAAAAAGAATTGTGTTGTAGCTGAAAACATTACTCTGGCCAAAATTAGTGGAAAACATGAGTTGTTGTTGAAGTTGCTATTATACACACTAAATTTTGTAATTTTTTAAGATATCTAGAATTAATTTTACACCTGACCTTGAGCTAAACTTTAGGAATTTTACTGCATAGAAATTTATCTTTGTTCCTTAAAACTTCAGCTACGTTTTTTAAATAAATCATAACAAAGCCAAATTATTTTGATTTGCAGTCAAATTATTCCATCTTGGACACTTCCTTGTTTAGGTTTCACTCTTTTTTCCATTTTGCTTTTCTCAAGTTCCATGTAAAGCCAGTTGTCCATAAAGCCATAAAGGTTCTAGGAAGGAGAAGTACAAGCTTTCTGTAGCACCATTCAGCATTCTGTGTTGTTGGTTTGGGATTGAATTAACCTCAGGTGATTTTAGCTTGCCTCGATATCAGAAATAGCACATTTCAGATGGGAATAAAACGAAGGTACAGACACTCTAGCAGCAGAATCCCTCTTCTTCCCAGCACTATTTCAAAATAATGCTGTGTTTCCCTAGGTGTTTTTTTGATAGCACTTGAAGAACTATTACCTTCTCTTACAAAGTATGGAATCATCCATCTAGTATGCACATGGCTCTTTCTATTGTCTGTTCAGAATTGGCTGTATAGATTTCGGTTGCCCTTTTCCATTTACCTTATATCATTTTACCTTTATGAAAGGTTTTACAGTGAAATAAAAGTAATGAATTTATCTCCATATAAAGTTATAAAATCTTTAGTTACTGGATTTCGGTCTCTAATTTTCTTTCTTTTTTTTTTTAGTAGTTAAAATAGTTTTTTTAATAGTTTTAATAGAAATCTGTGCAGTTTCTCTAGACTAAATATTTATAAGAGCTAAGTGGAAAATGTTCAATATTTTGAAATATTGTCCCATTTCCTCTCTCAAATATTGACCTGTTTGAAAATATCTCAAATATTCTTAGCAAAATTACAGTTTCAGTGACTGCTAATATTACCATTTTTGAACACTATTCCTTATTCAGACACCATAACTTCTTTGATCTGCCTTCATTTTCAGGACTCTTCAGCAGGAACTAGGTGACAGGGTATATTTTAGTTTTCTTTTCTCCGGCCCTTCCCACCCCACCCCTCACTGCATTTCCAGGTTTTGAAAAATCAAACTGTAGCTTTCAGTTGTGTATGTAAGTTTTGTGAGTATATTAACTGCTGACTAATATTTGTTTTTTCAGCAAATTGATGAAAGCCATGCTCACTCCTAACCAATGACAAAAATATTAGCATAAAACATGAGAAAAATGTATCATACCCCAAATTTTTAAAACCAGTGTTTTATTCCTTTGCTGTTTTGACTTTACTTCTTTCTATCTCTGTCTTTGCTGCTAAGAAGACACTTTAGATAATAGCTGAAGGTGGAAAGCTTGTGGTGTTACTAATCAATGTTTAATATTGTAAGGAACCTGAAAAAGAATAAGCAACACCTTTACTGTTCAGAAGGGGTATTAAGTCTGATTTTCCAGGTTTGAAAACCAGAGATAGCATCAAATTCACTTAACTAGGATAGTGCTGGCATATTAGTCCAAGGCTCCTTCACATTTAGGCAGCAAATCAGAACAGACATTCAGACAGATTAAAGGTATGCTCTGCCACCAAATATTTTAATACCTGATACACTTGAATTCTGCAGCACTTTAATTCCACAAATCCTGACCTGTCTCTGTAATTCTAAAAAGAAAACACGAATGTGTTAATCTTCTGAGGATATTTTCTTCATCCTGATGTTGTGACCTTATTTAATACAGCCTACAAAGGTCAGCATTTTGAATGTACTCTGTAGGTCTTAAACATCAGGTTTAAAACATTTACTTTCTTAAGGAAATCTCTATTTAAAAACTAAGAACGTTTTCCTCTGGGATTTTCATAGTGGTTTAGGTTTATGGCTATTCATATCTACAGAAAAGAAGAAAAAAAACAGTGCCACTAAGTATAAGTGGACTGTCTTCTAGGCTTCTGCTCTCACTGAATTGTCTATGTGTAATTTGTGCCTTTCACTAGCAGTTAATTTTGTAAAACGTGGACTTTATTCAGCAAAATAACAGACTGTGATCACTATGCCTATTCATGTAGACCATTGAATAGCCTTTGAAAAATTTTGACCTTCACATTAACTTTGTTTTTAAAATAAAGTTTTAAAATCATCAGTTTTAGTTTCTACATTCCAATATTTACAGTTCTGCAGTATTTCGTACATTGATTTTTGTATATATGCAAGTCCAGGGCTATTCCTTGAGATTGCTTGCAAAGATTGCTTTCATTTTGAATTTAACGTGCAATCTAGTGGTGGAATAAAAAAAACAAGGCAGAAAATAATTACAAGTTTAAAAAAGAAGCAAAGAAGGTCAATAATTGTGAGTAGACACTGCAGTTCCTGGCTGACCTTTCAGAGACTGTAGAGTTTATTGCTCCAAGGTCTTAGTGGCAGCAGTGAGTGTCAGTAGAGTAAACCATTATTACTTCTATTGTTCCTACTATTATCATACTGCTGTATAAACATGGATTGTAGGAAAATGTCATTTTGAGGCCAGGTGGAGACTGAGGGAGAAGTACGTATATATTTAAGCAAAACACCTTACAATCACTGCCTGATAATCTTGTTTGTTTCTCGGTGTTTGAATAAGAATAAACTATATATAGGCTCATGTTTTCACCATCAGGGAATTAAGTCACCAGTAAGAGTAAATGTCAGACAGGGCTCATGATTCTGTCATAGCTTAATGTCAGTAAATAGACTTGTTAAATGACCAGAAGTATGTATTTGGAGTGCAAATTACCAAGTTTAAAATTTCCCCCCTTTTTCTTTTTTTTTCCCTCAATTATGGGGGCAATGTTTTCAAAATACATTTTATTCCTAGGTTTCTCATGCATCCATTTGGGAATGAAATCTTACTTGTTTTTCTTGCTTTTTAGGAGTAAGCCATTTCATTTTTACTAGTACAGTCTCATGCATTTTCAATTGCAAATTTAGGTTCATCCAAATAAAAATGAGATCAAAATATATACCTTGGGTTTTATGAAAGCTCTTTCAAAGTGTTTTGGTGAGCCTTGTCAGGCAGATTACCACAGACTTTTGAATGTGCTTTGAAAAGTTCACCCTTGTCCTTGAGGCTAAAAGGTAAAATAAATAAAAGTTACTGAGTTGTGGCTGCACTTTTATAAATGCTTTTCTGTGCCCTCATTTTAGATGCTGTGGCTGAAGCTGGTGCCACACTAGGAGTCCCCATGTGAATGTGGAAATATCTCCTGTAATGAGTTTACATTGTTGAAAGCAATCATTTATCTTTCTGTTAGATTTCTGTGTTACCTAAGGAAGGTGAGAGCTTCTGCTTTCTAAACAGATGCATTTGGAAATAACAGTAGAACCTGTAATAAGTATTAATGTTGTATTCATATCATTAAAAAGCCTTTAAAAAAACCCAAGCCCTGATAGAGGAAATAACAACAGCCTTTATTTATTGGGGAAAAAACCCACAAAATCTCTGAAAAATCAGCTTTGAGAATCTCAGGGGTTTTTTATGGAAGGGAATGTTTTTTTTTTATTTAACACAGTTTTTAAAATCTTATTTGAGATAGCAGAATGTAATATTTAAATATTGGGATTTTCTGTTACTATTGTAATAGAAGCAAGCAGTACTAGGCGATGTATAGATTTAGAAATTAGTTTTCTATGTTTTCTACTTTGTGGTGAAAATCCTGCTGCTTCTGCTTCTGTCGAGGACAAAGGATTTCTTGTATTTTTAGTGCTCAAGTCTTATCTTGCTTCTCAGAACTATGTAAAGTAAAGTATGTTTCAGGATTTGTCTCTCAATCTAAAGAAACCAGATCAGCAATTTATGTGGAGAAATATAATCTTTCTCGCAGTGCAGCAGACATTTAAGCTCTCCTCTTTCAAAGTTATTCTGCTGCTAGTTTGATACAAAGAATAAACACAAATAGTAAAACTATTTGACACAAATAGTGTCAGAACTGTTAAAGAGTTCTGGAGAAAGCAAAATATTATTATAAAGGAACGTTGTATTAGTTGCCATGTATTTGAAAATTTTAAGAAACTTTTCCATAAACACTTAATAACTTGTGCTCTGTGTGTGGCTTTGTATACATAATGTAACACTGTAAGAAAACTGGATTTTATGTGTGTTGCTAGACCTGTATTTTTTGGTATGGTACTTATTTATGTGTTTTATGTCATTCTTGTTTTCACTCATCCATTAATGTTAGCAGGGATTTGATCATTGACCAAACATGTGGGTGCAAGAACAAAACCACTTGTGAACTACAAGGCTTATAAAAAATTGGCTGCTGGATCACTTTTTGAGGAATTTGGTATATTTAGAAAGCAGTTATTTTGAGAACACTTCAGGTATATCGTGATCATCTTTAACAAACAGTCAAACTTGTAGTTATGTTAATTGGAAAACAATTGTTTCAGTTTAAGTAACTGTTTTCTTTTGAAAAATATTAATCTGTCAGTATAAAGTTTTATACTGAAAAAGTTCCTCTCAATAACTGGAACACTCATCAACTTTTCCAGTACTTTTGTGTAACTGTATCTTTTTAAAGAACTGGGATGGTTTCCAGACCTTTCCAAAGTCATTCAGCTCATTATTGATAAACATGATAATATAATTTCTGCTAACCTTACAGTGCTTCCCATTTTAAACTCTCTTTTGTCTTGTAGTCTATTTTTTTTTCTATCCTACTCTGGATAGTCTTTTATGAGAAAACTGATGAAAATTTTCTGGAAGAATTGTCTCTGAGTTGAATTTGAGAAGATGAATTGGTCTGGGAAAAAAAAAAATCTGGGATAATTTTCTCAAAACTAGTATTGGAAAAATGGCATGGTCTACACATCTTGACTTAGTTTTATTAAAAATCTTCTGTATTTTCCAAGAGTTTGAGATTAGTTTTTAAGCGGTGTATATTGGTTTGACAGATACTTCTGCCTCACAAATGAAAGTTGACGTATTTACAAAGAAATAGTGAACTTCCTTGCAAAAAAATGGTTGAATTTCAGTTTATTTACTGTCTCACTACCAGGATTTCAAATAGCCATCAGATTCAGCAGATGGTAAAGATACTACATCAGGGTAGGGTTCAAAAGAAGAAAATATGAAGACAGAGTATAGCAGAAGTAATTCCTGCTCTGATAATTCAGGAGCTCCAAAAAAAGACTTTTGAGAGATAGATTGATATTCCAGGTTTTGCAACTATGGTTGTTTAGCTATTTGTTGTGATTAAATAATTAAATCCTTTCTTATTTGCCAGTGGATTTTGACAGCTTCATATGTGCTTTTTATTTGTCATATAGAATGGGTAAACAATTTTTGGCATGTATATTATTTGTTGGGTGCTCATTTTTTTGTGTGAGATACTTTTGTAGATAAATGATAAAGTATTTGTCCATTTGGTTAACAGGACATTTTGAAAAGAAAAACTATGAACAAACAATAGAAAAATCACAGCTGGTACTGATTATCCGGTGTGTACTCTTCCCTGTAGGAAGGCATGGATATTCATGCAAACGTCAATTACTGGTGCACACTGAGTATAACAAGATGGTGTTATAACATTTGAGAGAAGACAAGAAGATGCTTATAGTAAAATACTTACCTTATGGAAGTGGGAATGTTAGAGGGAATGTGCCATTTTTCCAACCAATGCTAAGTAGAACTAAACCTTCAGCTGTCTCTCATAAAGTATTGAGAAAAGACATGGAGATGAGTCAGAAAGCCAAACCAAAATTATCGAAAGAATGTCTTTTCTTAATTTCCAAATATATGTGAAGCTTTTAATGCAAAGTGCCTTCTCTCATGTCCATTCCACATTCTAGGCAGAGAGAATGAAATGCCATTTTGCAGAATCATTGATTTATTTTATTTTTTTCTGTGAACTCAAATCTTAGCTAAGAAAGGATTGATCTAAGACAGTAAAAACTCATAGTTCTTGGTTTTCTGCCAGCGCTCATGTTAAAACATTTATGGAATTAATGATAAATTTCTTGTACATCTGTCCTGTTACATCTTGATTCACTAGACTGAGTGTAAGGAGTAAGCGTCAATAACAAATAACAAAGTAACTATATCAAAGAGCTGCCACATGCCTTACATTTTTACAAATCGTTATTGACTTGAATTGTTGAGTCAGGGAAAATGCTTTTCCTGCTGATGTATAACATGACTGTGTGCAAAAGCTGAAATCATCTTTGTGTTCATGCAAAGTTTCTTGTACTGACTGCTGAAGACCATAGAAATTTTACAGGGATTTTTTTTTTTAGGTATTTTTTTGAGTTTTTCTATTATGTTTTTTAAAACCTGTGAATACCATGTTCCTTTGATGTTCCACAGATTTCATGAAGAATGCAAGACTAAGGAGAATATAAAAGCTATGTAGCTTTATTGTAGTTTGATTTCAGTCCTTGGTTTTTATGAACCCATTCACAAGAAAAACTGGTAATTTTTTTTCCCCCCTACATCGTTGTTGCTTTCAGTGGCTAAATGATGTGGGGAGAATGTAAAAGGCATGACTTGGAAAATGAGGTTGTCCTTACATTTTAAAAATTGCAGTATTTATACAGCACAAGAAAAAACACTTTTTCCTGTGTCTAGTCCTGCCTAATGGGGATCACAGTGTCAAATTGCATTTTGGCACAAGAAATATACATGGAAAGTTCACGCTGAATGAGATAACATTACCTGTATAAACTTTGGCTCCTTCTCATTGAGATGCAAGTTTCTTCTGCAATTTTGGGACTGATTAGGTTCTAATTAGTCTCTAGGGTATTCATGTGGATGATAGATTGTTCATTAGTCTATCAACTTTCCATGAAACTAATTGGCTGTTTCTCATGTTGAATGTGGAAACTGAAATGACACGTGTTAATTTGCCTTCCAGATGTTGCAACTGCCTGTCCAGATAAAAAGTCCATCTTGATGTATGTGACTTCACTCTTTCAAGTCCTGCCCCAGAAAGTCACCATGGAAGCGATCAGGGAGGTGGAGATGTTGCCACGGCACTCAAAGGTCACAAGAGAAGAGCACATAGAAGTACATGAACAGCATTTTTCACAAGAAGTGAGTTTTACTTTTCTGCTTCCATCTTGGTTGTGTCCCTGCCTACCCTGTGAGTTTGATGTCAAACGGCCAGTGGAAGGCAAAAACCCTAAGGGTATAATGGGCAAAGCCTCTTCACTCCAGGCAGGTCAAATGCACTTTCATACTGGTTTTCATCTCACACCAGACTGTTTTAAAAATTACTATTCAGCAAGTAAGTGCTTTGCACTTCAGTTGTCCAGCATTGTGCATTTTGATGACAGGGTGCCTCAAGGAAAAACAAATTTGGGAAGGCTTACATTTAAAAGCAGATAGGAATGTCTTTACCTTTTTAGAGAATAAGTGTTGACATTTCTCCATAGTCATAACACATTTTTAATTTTTTAGCATTTTAGTTACAATGACTTGCATTTTAAAATAATCTGTTTACTGTTCTCCTCCCAAAAAACTCATGTAATATTTGGAATTAATTTATGATTGCAATGTCACTTTTACTTTTTACTAAAAGCATCAGACAGCCTCTGCTGAAGTGTTTAGTGTATTTTATACCTAGATTACTTGTCTGAATTCAATCTGTATGTAGGGTATGGGATGCTCACTCTCTTTTCGAGTACTGAGCAGATAAGTATTGGCTCTGTTTATTCAAGATGTGACAAAAGATCACTTGCTTTTTGTGTCTCTGCTTGTAAAATATAAAGAAGCTTCAGTTTACATTGGTATTCTGCTGGTGTTGAGTCCTGACAGTTTGTTGCTTTTGGTAAGGGTGTCAGATTAAATGAGAGGTTTCCTTAATACCATCCCATTTTGCCTGCTGAATACCAACACCGTCCTTGAAAAAATGACCTTCCTGCTTCCTTTTCTTCAGCTGCTCTTGAAATCAATATTTCCTTCTACAATCCATGCTCCTATCCACATGTACATTCTAATTTATTCGTAGATCACAGTCAGTGTTCCCCAGGGACCTTCGCCTTCTCCCAAACCGCGGTTCAAAAGTTACGCGTATGCACAAGCTGTCTATGTCACATCCCCTGACCAAAAAAGGAGGCAGGTTCCTCCACAGGTGTGTCAATATTGTAATTTTTTGAGAGAGTTGTTCTGTTAAGCTTGTGCTTGGAGTGAAAGAGCTTGTGGATTTTGCTTCTACGTGATCTTAATGACCTGCTTTGTCCAGGAGTTTTTTTCTGCTGAGTGGTTAGTTTTTCCTGTGTATTGCTGCATGGCTGGCAATAGCTGTTGTGCTGCTTGTAGGGGATGATTAACATTCAAGCACTGCTGTTTTAGAATCTTAAACTTCCTTCTTTGTTCATTCACTTTTGAAAATAGTATATACATTGCCTTAAAAAGTATTAGAGGAACAAATCTAACATAAGCCATATTTGACATCTATATTACAACCTCAGGTTTAGTTATAGGAAAAAAAAGAGCCATTGGCTTTCTCTTTCTTTTTCTGACCCTTCCTATTACAGAAAATAGTAAGTGATGGTATTTCTCAGAAGGTTATTGTAGTTGGGAAAAGGTGAAACAAACATTAAATTTAACCCTAGATTATTGGATTACAACAGTTGGTCATTTTTATCACAAATGGTATCTTTCTGGTCCTGAGGTTAAGGGGTTATATTTGATTTTTACTAATTTATTTTATTTTATTTTTTATTTTTAAATAGCTGAGGTGGTTTAATAAAACTTGTTTCAAGTAATCCTTATAATGAGAATTTCAGTAGTTGAATTTTTATAACTTTTGACAAGTATGAGACCCAAAGGTCATATTGTGTACTGCAATGTGCTTTCCTTTCATTACTTCAGGGAGAAAAGATCTATGTCTATGTAGAGCTACAGTTTGCGTTTGCCTCTGGGTACTTAATTCTGTCTAACATCTAAAAATCTACTGAAAAATTATACTTCTGTTCAGCACTGTGTATTCAAATCGACTATTCAAGTGACAGGTATTTTACTGAATAATGACGTCCTTTAAATACTCCAGGACAGAAACCCTGTGCACACAAGCATGAGCCCCGCTGCATTATTCTAACATCAAATGTGTTGCAGTGATGAGTCACACAGCTTTGAAATAAGATGTTTAAAATGATTGTAATTATTTTGTTCTAATTAGACACTATACAGATAGTTTAGAGTAATGAAAAGTTATATAGGATAGATTTTTTCCTTTTTCCTGAGGTAGTTTCATTGTGATCAGTTGTAGATTTTGTCAGTACCTCCACCATCAAGAGTAGTGTATACACTGAAATAAAGTCATTTCTACAAAGCATGGTTGCTGAAATTCACTAAGATATAATTAGTTTATTCAGTCCTTATCTTGCATTTCAGTTTTCAGGTCTCTTCTTCCTGAATTTGGAAGCTTTATCTACTATACTTTTATGGAATAATTAATACAATAATATTATAATTCTACCAATTTGGCAGAAGCTGAAGACCTAACCAGAAGCTGAGCCATATTGTGCTACAGCCACAACAGCTATTTACAAATGGAAAGCATTAACTTAAGAATCATTTGTGAAAACCACCAGGCAAATTCTCATTATAATCAAGATAAACTTGAGTGGCAAATAATAACAATTATTATCCCAAATCAATATATGGAATTCTTATTCATTGGTTATTTTTGCCTTCAGCTATGTATTTCACAAAGAAGAACTGCTGTCTACCTATTAAAGCAGGTTTATAATTCTGATTAAGTAGTGGTTGATAATTTTTTCTCCCAATACATGGGCTAGTATAACTTAATAATCCCATCTATTTTAACTAAATAAAATAAATATTATTTCCTTTTCACTTCTTAGTGGCCTTTCAATTTTCTGCCAGCTATATTATGATTTTTTGGATACCATTATAAATAATGCAACTGTTTTTAAGATTTTTCAGTAAAATCTACTTCTGTAGGGGACTGCAATAAGAAAATCAAGAGGAATTCAACTTTTTTGCCTCCTGGATTTTTTAAAGTTTAAGAAACTGGCTCTCATTTCCATCTAGATATCAAAGAAAAGTTTATTACATTTAGTTGACTGTGGCCTGCCAATTTCCATGATATTTTCAGTGCTGTCTTGGAGAAGCAATTTTCACAAAGTATTTTGGTCTTCTGTTGAAATCATGGAATCATTTTTTCTTTCTTAATCTCTGCAAACTTTCAGCGCATAGGACTTGAATATTATAATTTCCCCAAAATAATCATAATTAAATAAAACCTCTTTGCAAAGATTTGATCATGAAATTTGATCAAATATGGCTTTGGATACATGCCATATATTTGCTTCATTTGTCAGTTGTCAGAAATTGTAAGAAATATGAGTTGTGATTCTCTGAGCTCCATATTGGCAAGAAGGAATAATATTTCCTTTCACACCATCATTTGTCAAAGTTCTTTCTCTTCTATCTTCTACCCTTGTCTATTCTTTTATGTCACATTTCACTTCATTTCACTTTTCTCATCTTCAGTCTTCTAGTAGCTTCACAACTTGTGTGCCTTCAAATTCACCCTTCTTTTCTGAATTCCAATGCTGTTATTCAGGAGGGTACTTGCAAGACCTAGTATTGCCATTGTGCAAATTGTGGTGAGACAAGTTTTGCTTTTTTTAACTGTGACATTTTTCAAATTCAGAGATAATCATTGCACTGCGAACCTATTCACTCAGTGCCTTCTTGTTTGGTCAGTGCTTAACTACTTCTGGTTGAATCAGTGAAGCATTTTCAAATGGCAGAGGTAACATGAATAGAAGTTTTTCCACTAAAATTCAAGGAAAGTTTTCCTCCTTTGCCTTGTTTACTTAGTGTTCACAAACCCATGAAGAGCTTGGGACAGGAATCCAGTTCTCAGACCTGAATCCTTAAATTTCCTGAAAGAACACTAAAAAATGTCCAACAGAAAATATTTATGTTGACAGTTTCTAGATGGCAGTTACCACTTGGCAATTGCAGAAGGCTTGCCTGAGTGTGCAGGTCTGTATTTTGTCTTGTACGTGTTCTCTGTAATAAGGCTTCACTTACAAATATCCAGCTTAACGTACAAATAAAAGGATCCTCAAGTTAATTTTCTGAGACATTTCA
This sequence comes from Trochalopteron elliotii, assembly GCA_024734555.1. Taxonomy (NCBI): domain Eukaryota; kingdom Metazoa; phylum Chordata; class Aves; order Passeriformes; family Leiothrichidae; genus Trochalopteron; species Trochalopteron elliotii. The sequence continues at coordinate 2,897,218 of JANPWX010000081.1, read as the reverse complement.
AAATCCTCATTTAAAACTACTCATTGTCTTCTGTTTATATTTATGAAAGCACTGGGGTTTGTGTTATTGATTTATCTCATTGAACACCTGACCAAGAAGAATACTGTGTTTACTTTCCATTTTGGTGTATCAGAGCAGTTCCTAGTATTGATCCCAGGCAAAGCTCCTATCTCACTGTTTTAATTTTTGCTTGCTACCTCCAAAGAACATAAATTACACAGCCTTAAATAGGTTCAAGTTAAAAAAAGAAATTTTGAAGTGCTGAAGTACTTGGAAAAGAAACTTTTTATGATATGGGATCATTTAGTTTGGAAAAGATACTTAAATACAAGTCCAACTTACCCTAACACTGACAAGTCCACCACAAAACCATGTCTCTAAGCCCCACATCTGCTGGTCTTTTAAATTCCTTCGGTGTGGTGACAACCACTTCTCTAGGCAGACAGTTCTGGTGCTTGATAACCCTTACAGTGATAAAATTTTTCCCAATGTCCCATCTGAGCCTCTCCTGGCACAACTTGAAGCCAGTTCCTCCTCTTCTTATCAGTTGTTATGAGGGTAAAGAGGCCAACCTCCACCTCACTGCAAACTCTCTTCAAATAGTTGTAGAACGTGATAAGGTCCCCAAGGTTTCCCCCAGAGCCTGCTTTTCTCCAGGCCAAACACCCCCAGCTCCCCCAGCTGCTCCTCATCAGACTCCAGACCCTTCCCCAGCTCTGCTGCCCTTCTCTGGACTTGCTCCAGCCCTTCAGTGCCTTTCTTGGAGTGAGAGACCCAAAACTGGACACAGGATTTGAGGTGTGGCCTCACCAGTGCCCAGTCCATGGGACAATCCCTGCCCTGGTCCTGCTGCCACACTATTGCTGATCCATTGGCCTTCCTGGCCCCCTGGGCACACCTGGCTCATGTTCAGCTGCTGTTGACCAGCACCCCCAGGTCATTTTTCTCTGGGCACCTTTCCAGCTGCTCTGTCCCAAGCCTAAAGACTTTCCGGGGGTTCTTGTGACCCAGGTGCAGAACTTGGCACTTTGCCATGTTAAACCTCATGCAACAGCCCATCAGTCAGCCTGTCCAGATCCCTCTGCAGGGCCTTCCACCCTCCAGCACATCAATGTACCAATGCAACCTGGTGTCACCTGCAAACTGAGTGAGAGTGAGCTCTATTCCTTTTGAAAAAACAGTGCTGAAAATATAAGCATTGAAAAAACGAGGATGAACAAAATCTGTGAGTATTTTGAGACTGGTACTTCTCTAAATAAGCTTCTGACTGGTTGTGTCAGAAAGGTGAGTCTCTGAGTTTGGCTTCCTTAAATTATCAATTCAAAATCAAGCCCATTGATCTCTACAATTGTAGAATTTTATTTTTTTGGCAGGAGTTATGTTTTCTTCTTTCCACATTGTATGAAATACCATTTGTGTGCAGAATTCCTCTTTAACATTTAAACTAACAAGCTCCAGTATATTTGAATTGAAATAATTTGAGATGAAGTAGTGGTAAGTGGGACAGTATTCACTGGCACATAATGATTTGATTTGAGTGCTAAGAATTAGGGGCTTCACCTTGGGCTTCAACCTTGTCATTATTAGTTTGTGAGAATTTCCTAACCATCCAGGCATTATTTGTGTTTTACAGAAGTATTGTAATGCAGTTTCCTTGTGTTTTCTGGATTTTTTAATGTGGATTTTACCAAGTTTCTGTGTGGGACTTTGTCAGTCAGTTCACAACTATTATAATTAACTTGAAAACTCACTAAAAGCTCCATATAGAAGTTGAATTTATTCCCACAGCACAGAACCCTTCTGGCAGTCTTGCCTTTGAGAACAGTGGTTTTCTAGACTCTTAATTTGCCACACTCTTGGTCTTCTGCCAACAATTTAACTTCTTTAAAACTGCTGTGAGACCACCTTTGGGACTCTTCAGAGTTTGTCTGTGCCACAGAATTTAGTGGTATAGCATCACAGGATTGTTTTATTGCTCTTCTTTGTACTAAAGCAGATCTTTGTTTTACTTAAAAGCTGTGATCTAAATACTGTCCTGTTTACCTTTATGGTAAAGTCCTCTTTTGGAAAGGCATCAGAAGACAGTTAATTACAGCCAAAAAGAAGTATAGTTCCAACTTCCTGGTAGGTAATATTTTTTATGTAAGACACTTATCACAGAAAGTATTCCATTGTGTCAGCAATGGAGGGATTTATGCCATAATTTAAAGTAGAATTCAGGAAACTTCAGAAATACTGAAATATCTGCACATTTAGTCATTAGAATATGACAGATATAATTTGGGAAATGAGTTTAATGATAATCCCAGGTGTTAGCCTAGGTATTCTCATTTAAATAGAAACTTTCAGAAAGCTAGGAACTGTTTCTGTAGAGCTAAGTAAAATCCTCAAGTAAATAATTCTAGTGGGCACTCAACCCACCACGCCTAGGATTTAGGCCAAGCATAATAAAATAGCAAAATTTGCCACCAGAGGTCAGAACAAGGAAATGCAGAGACAGAAAAATGAAGCCAAGTGCAAGTCTTCTGGATTTCTTAGAAAGCTCTTCTGGATGCCATATGTTTAAGGCAGTTTGAAAAATGATGAAGCAAACATTTTCAAGTGTGTTTATATATTTTTATATTTTCAATAACAGTCTGGAAAATAAATGGCTTCTTGTCTGAGCCTGGAGGTCTGTCAAGATGAAAGCTGTTTCCTGTCAGTGCTTTGTGTGTAGACACCAGAAGCAGTTCTAATTTACTTTGTGTGTGTGTTATGTTTTTCTTTTTGTTTGAATGTTTACTGTAGATTCTTTTTCAAGAGTTCTTGTTGTAAAAAATGTTAGTGCTCTCATGTGCACTAACTATCTCAAGTGATAACTTGTAGTGGATCTGGTATCCAATATATCAGAGCTTTTAGTCTGCTTTATTTCACACACTCATTCATTTGGTTTCCCCCAGAGCTGAGCTCATGAGGTCTCAACTTCCCTGCCAGGGCAGAGGTTGAGCTCTGCCACTGCTTTGCATTTACAGATGTTGGACATCACTGCCCAAAATCCTTAGGGTTCATCTGCTACTTGTCTCCATACTTTTCTCTGTTGACCAGCAACAGCACAGGAGGAAATGCTATGAAGCTGCATCAGGGGAAGTTGAGAGTGGATATGAGGAAAGGGCTCTTCAGTGAGAGGATGGTCAGTGAGTGGAACCACCTCCCTAGTGAAGTGGTCATAACCTGTAAGAGTTCAAGCAGAGTCTGGATGTTGCCCTTAGTTATATGATTTAATTTTATGTAGTCCTGTGAGGAGCAGGGAGATGGAATCAATCCATCCCGATTTGAGATATTCTGTATTTCTCTGACCTACAGGATCTTTTCTTACTTCCAGGATCTTTCTTCTAGTCAGCATCTTTCCACCTTATTTCCAAATCCCATTCTCTTCCCTGACACAAATTATTTTCAGGATGCTTCTTTTCATCAGCAGGTGATCTTTGCATAACCATGAGACCGCAGCTTTCCCAGTCTCAACAGTCTCTGGGCAGAAGCACAACTCATGATGAGACTCACCAGGAGTGCTTCTGTTCTGCCTCTTCAGTAACGGCATCATTTAGAGCATGCTCAACCATGTCTGGACCATTTTTAAGGAAAATTTACAACTAGTCCCAGCTGCTTGTAGCTGGCAAGTAGCAAAAATCAGCCCAGGAGCCCAGAAGTGCAATTTCAGGCTTTCAGCTGCCTCTGCTCCAAACATCTTTGGGCACTTATCTAATCTCTGTACAAGTTGCTGTTTGCATTCACTAATGAAGGTGGGGTTTTTCTCCACCTCTAATGGGTAATGACATTTCTTTAGTTTGTCATAAAAAGTGATTACTTACTGACTTTCCCATCCCTTTTTAACTTTTGCTTTTAATTGACCTTAAAAAATATATGAGAGAAACATTTATTTTTATATAAGAGTTTCTCAACCATATTTTTTCCTTAAAATAGCTGTAAAGCTTGTTTAACGAGGGCCTTTGGAAATGTAACGTGGAATTTCCCATGTAATCTCTTAGTGTATTCCTTACTGACTGATAAGAAAGGATAACATGCTTTTCATAACATTAAACTTCCTAGATAAAATATATCTGCTGTATATTCAGATTGAATCCAGTAACTGAATAAATTAATAATGTCACAATCATGAGTATACCTATAACTGGTTGGAAATATTTAAGAATAAAACCTTTTTCTAATATGTAAACTTGACTTGCATTACTTTTAAAGTGGAAGGGTTTTGTAATTTTTTTTCCTGTTAAAAATATGGAGATGTTATACCAGTCATTTCCTGATTACATTATTGGTAAATATATTTTTTAACAGACTACTGTACATGCTTTCAATAACATAATTTTACCTTGACTATTTTTTTTCTTACTGGTTATTTTTAGGTGCTTTAAACTAGCTTCAGTGCTATTTTAAGTTCCATCTGTATTTTTTTTTTTTGAAAAGCACACTTAACAAGATTTTCTTAAATTCAAATTTGAATAGTGATGAAACTACTCCTTTTTTAGAAGAGTCTGTTTTTTAGAAAAGTCTGTTTTGAAATTACTAACCTGTACTGAAAATCTGGTCTTGCCAAATTTTAAACCTTGTTAATACGAGTGAGAGGATTCACTTTATTTCACTGAATTTTGCAGTTGCAAGTATTTTTGCCTCTCTTATTTTGGAAAGAAACCTCTTTTCTATGGTTGCTAAATAGCTTAATGTTCAAGGCCTACAGTAAGATAAATAGGATGTATAACATTTAAAAATGTTCTTTTAGGTAATTTTCTGTCACTGAGCCTTTTGCACGTAAAGTATGTGTATGGTGTGTTAAAGATGGATGTAGATACAACAAATAAGGATGCATATTCATTTACTGTGAGCATTTTTTTTTTTAATATATATATCCAAAATATGTGAAATGGTAAATTAGTGAATTTGAAACCCCCTTCTAACTCTGTAGAGTTTAGACAACTGTGCAGAATTGCTTGTATCAGCAGTGGATTTGATGCAAAGGAAGGGCTAGATAAAACATAGGAGACGATGTTAATGAAAATCCTTACTGGCAAACAGACTGGTGTTCATTTTTTCCTAATCTGAGGACTAAAGTTAAAGTAATTTCAGGATTTGTACAATTTGAAGTTGTTATGCATCCCCATTTCAAACACCTAAGAAAGGCCTTTTGCTTTATGCACGCAAAAAAGGGAATTTAGTCTGAGATTGAGAAAGCAAAAAATTAATTCTTTGTATTCTTCCATTACACCTATTAAAACCTCTGAAATGCAAAAAAAATTGATATAAAACTCATGTCTCTTGAAAAACTTCTCAGATCATGACAGTTTAGCACATAAAAACATTTTAAAGTATTTTTCTAGAGATAAGACTATTAAAACTTTGCTCATCTCTATAGTACATGAACTTCTCAATAGTATGATGAAATCTTGCTTTGTAATTTTAGGTAGTATTACTTTTTTTTAAAAAAATAGTTTATAAGGAGTTTTTATTAATTTATCTAGATTTGAAATTAGTAAAATTAAAAAGACTTCAAAGATGGGATTGTCTGGTTATATGCTAATCTAATCATATTTTTGTCTGTCCCATTAAGAATTACTACCAACATGAGAAAAAAACCCTAATTCAGAGAAATCCTCCAATACTGATGTAGCTGCAGCAGCACATTTTATTCATGTGCTCAGGAATAGGAGAGAAAGTTTAGTTTAGAGCCTCCTCCTTCTCAATGGCTTTGCTGGCTCTCATCAATGAGAGAAACTTCCTTGGCCCCAGCAGTTTCATCCTGTCTTTCTCTGTCTGACTTGCTGTGCAGTGTGACAGGATAATTCACTTCAACATATAATGGCTTTCAGAGGATTACCTGTAGTGTTGGTTAAACATATATGAATATTATGAAAACATTAAGGATTGCATTTTCCAGTTAAAACTCCTTGAATTTTACTTACAATACTTTTTATGTAATTTGATTAAATTTCCTGCCCTGTCTTACACCATCACATGGTTGAATTCTATTCATCTAAAATAAAACCCATGAGGGTTTTAAATTGAGATAGTTTCAAAAAAATGTGTGCAGGTTATGCATTGTGCCCTTAAAGTGTCCAAGTGTAGCTGTAACTTTGAGGAAATAGATTTGTGTTTTACTCCAGTAGAAAGTATTAAGACTGGAGAAAACCTTTTTGTGTGGAGAAAACCTTTGTGGCCCCAGTTGCATATAATGCTCTTCATGGTAAAATCTAAAATATTTTGGTGTGTTAGAAATGGTTCTATTGGTTTTGAGAAGTGAAGGAACAATTAATTCCCCACTCCCATGCAGAGCCAATGAGTTTCTGCTTCTGAAATATCCTTTTGCCCAAATCATTGCAGTGCGAGACAGTTGATAACCTTTTTTTGTTTTTCTTTTTTCCTTTTTTCGTGTTGTATTTAACAATACCCTTAGAGTTGTCTGTTTTCAGGGTCTGTAGGAAGTGCTGTGGATTGTTTGTTAGTTCACATTTGTATGGCAGGGAGGTCTGCATGTTTACCTGAAGCAGTGACCTTCGTAAAGGCTGGATTCCTGATCTCTACTGATCATGAAAATTCTGATTTCTTTCTTTCCCTCAATGATTTTGATGCAATAGAAGATGTGTCTTGTAATGCTTGTGAAGACTCTCCCTCCAAGATACAGCAATGTGTAGTTTTTTAGTTTTGGTCTGCACATACAGATTTTAGATCCAAGTATAGAAAAGAAAGTATTCATGTTCATTTCCTACAGGAAAGGCATTGGTCTCTGTGTACAGTAGTATTAAAGAATTTTGCTTTAAAGTGTACTAAGATTTATAAGTATTCTAAGCAGTATTATTAATACAGATATGATAGCCTGTGGTGATCAGTAAACTAAGGGAAAAGGAGGAATAAATAATACCTTAAAAAAAATACATTTGGGGTGGAGGGTAACAAACAATTTTTTAGATGCTCAAAATTTATTTAGAAATTCCAGTCATGGAAGAATAATAATGCAGGGCAAAAATAAGAACCTCAAAAATATAAAATTTGAATGCAACAGCATGGTGTTTGGACAGAAGGAATTTGTTTTGTTAGGGCTTAATTAAGGGGTAGTAAAAAAAAAGTTAGGTATATTTTGATGTAATATATAATTCTTAAAAATTAAAAAGGAAATTATAGTTGTTTGATAATGATGTCAGAGAAGAAACAGCAGTTTGAATAAACTGTGGATGATTTAGTGAGGCATCAAACTTTAAAAAACAGATGTATGTTTTAAACGAGTGTAAAATGGAATTTTCAAAAAAATCAAAGTTATTACTTGAAAACAGTAGCAATCTCTTATGGAACTAGTTCTGAGAAGTTTTTGCAAGTAATTTTGAAAGTATTTTGAAAAAGAATGTGTTTACCTCCTAAGCATGTATAAGAAAAGAATAGAGACCCAGTTTGAGTTAAAGCATAGCTCCCATTAATATATAAATGTTTGCATGTTTAGAGAAAGTTGAAACCACAAAAAGTATAGACAGGTGAAAGTATGATATACAAGTTTTATGTTTGATGTTTCTATAGGGATTCTTCCAGGTTTGTATTTTCCCTACCTTCTTTATTTCTACTGTAATCTTTCCAGATTTCTCTTTTGTATTTGCATCCTATATAATGTAACAATATTTGCAGCTTCTACCAGAAGTGCTTTTTATCTTCATTTGAACAAAATGACAATTGACTTATGAATTGTTGGTCCAGTATATTTGTATCAGATTCTGAATTGCAAGTTTTTATGTATTAAGGTTGATATTTCTTCACTCTAGAAGTATATAGAGGATTTTCCTAACTTACCTTTTGAGAGGTCTTCTGTCTAGTAGTTTGAAGTGGTTTGTGCTTTGTTTGGTGGACAGCACATATCAATTTCAGTTCTATATGTTTTTTTGCAAACATAAACAAATCTAATATTGATTTTTCTCTATTTTGTATTCTGATACTTTGCTCGTGGAGTACCAACAGAAGAATTTTTAAAGTAATTCTATTGTCTGTCAAAAACAAACAAATAACATAAACCAGAAAAGGGAGAAGGGGAGAGAGATAAAAAATTCTATAGATTACTTTATAAAATAAATTTTTTTAAAAAATCATGCATACACTGATTGTGTCAGGAGCATCACATACAGAGAGCAGCAACTTCAGATACAAGTCAAAGACTATCAGTGAGATGAGGGGACTTCCTGACTTTGAATTTAACAGTAGGATCAAAAAAAAAAAAAGATTGTACAGCATTTTGTCCATTCTGAAAGATATTGAGGTATGATAACAATAAATGACTTCCATAAGTTTTCCCACTTGAATTTCATTTGCCAAATGAATTAGAAAGTGCAATTTTACAAGACAGTATGTGTTGTACGTTACTCCAGCCCCCAATGTTATTTTGTTCAGTATGATTACCTTTTTAAAAGTGTCCTCTAGTCTATTTATAGTTGACTGCTCCCTTCCAGAATACATTCAGTTTCTATCCAATATCTTCGATCCTAAAAATTACCTTCATTATTTCTGTGATCTCATTTACTTCTATTCACACTCTTAATCACAGTGCTCTTGTGTCTTCCCTACGTCACCAAGGAGATGCTTTCTCTGTTATGGCATGCCATCTTTGCTACTTCTCATTTTTTCATGGTTCTCCTGCCCCTTTTAAATTCAGTCTCAAAATCACTCTCTTCTGCAGTGATGGCTTAAACCAAGTTTTAACTCATTCACATTGAGCCTCCTAATTTTCCCAGTTTTAACTTATCCTTTCACTCTTTACCTTGTTCCTGGCTTTTTTTCCCTGTCTGTGAATACACATGATGGCTACTGCAATGAATATGCTATTTAATACCTTCAACTTGGAGTCGTGCATAATATTTTAGTGAATATAAGTACATTTATTTGTGATATGGGGAAGGATAATATTGCTTGGCAAAATGTAACACCTATAATGCCTATAATTCTTTTCTGCCACATCAGCAATATCAGGAAAAAGTATTTGATGAAATATTTGGAGATTCTGTTTCAACATTCTGGTAATTATTTGAAGAGCAAAAATGGCTAATTTATTTCTAGAAGAATATACTATGAATAAATAAATAAATTGCAACATATGTGCAATTCCAGAAGTAAGAAACTGCTTTTTGCTAGATCTCAACTAGCAAAGGAAAGCGGAAAGGGAAAGATAAAAAAACGATTATTGAGAAAGAAAGCGTATAGATAGATAAGAACATGGTTTCGAAACAGCAGATTTATTTTTTTTAACTGACAATTTCAGAATTACCAGTGTCTGTTAGGAATTTTACAGTTACAAAGCTACATATTAGTTGTCCATTGTCTCTATAAATGAGAATTTAGAAGCGTGTTCATGTCCACCTCTTTAGTAATTGTATTTGACTGCATCTGAGTATTCTCACTTAGTCATTCTCCACTGATTTGTGGCTAATTTCTTGAACTGGAGATGGCATCTTTTTATTTAAAAGCCCTCAGTGGATTTTTATCCTGTTCTTCTGTGCAGTTGCTGCTCTCTGTAAGCATTTCAGAAAGTTTTCTATGTAACTTTCAGTATTCCAGAAGGACTTCTTGGTAGTTCCCACTCTTATCTTTTGGAAATATTTTAATATTTTCTGTATTAATACCCAATTTATAAACCTGAAGCTCTTCATTCAGAAGAAGAGAAAAACCCCATTGTGAGATTATTGGTTATCATTTTGACTGACTCACAGCTTTTGATTTATTATTCAGAGCATGTAGCTACAAGCAAGGCAGCTACACTACAGAATTATAAAAAAGAAGAAAAAAACCCAACCAAATATTAAATCACTTGATCCTTTTCTGTAACGGCCTTCTGGTTGGTTTTCAATTTTAAATTGAAAATATATTCATTGTAGTGGTTTCCACTGAAAAAGGAGAGCCTCTTAAATGGAAACTAAAATATATTTTGGGAGAGTTTAAATACAAAATGAATAAACCACATAAGAGCCATGAATGGGTTATTCAGCTTATTCAAAAAAAAATTCACTACTAAGATTTTAGATGACTTTGAAACCCACCTGTTTTAATAATTCTTTCCAACTGTAATATAGCACAATTCAACACATGTTGTTGAATGCTCTGAAATCTCCAGGACTTCAACCTCAACTTCACACAAACTGTGTCGTGTATCCACTAATTGGCTCTTGCCTCAGAATCTTTATTTCTCAAAAGAAAAGTTATCCTAGACATGTATCTTGTTGAAGTTAATTGCTGAGGCTGTGGATGCTTTTGAAGGCATTTCGATATTGCACTATGGGAAAATATAAAAAGAATTTTGAAGTTAAATATTCTTATTGAGAAGACTGGAGGGCCTTTTATGCTATGGGATAACGGATTTTGCTGACAGTAGTAGCAGAAAAGAGGGAGAATAGGGAGGAAAAAAAAGGAAGAAATAACAACTGAACAAGATGCTGAAAAGAGAAGGCTACTTCTTCTTCCAGAATGATGGACCTACATTTATATATTTTCTTAGTTTTTTGTACTATAAGGCTGTACATGAAGTATATGTGAAAATGGGGGGGGGGGGGGGGAGGGGGGGAAAGAGCGGGTTTTTTTCCACTTTTTGCTTTTGGCCTGTATTTCTGTAATCTTAATATCTCCATTTATATTTTAGCAAGATATCTTTTGGTGTTTACTTCTTGATTTCTCTGTTGTCAGAGAGAAATGGGGTGCAGTCTTTATTTCTATCTCAATCTCCATGCTAAAGAAATAATTCAGTACATTTTTGGACAATCCATTTGCTTTTCTTTTGGCTAAGAAATAAGTTATCTCTTTCCATTTAGGTTTTCTGTTTATACATTTAATAGATTTCTCCACATGGAGATTTTGAGAATATGATTTAGAGCATAGAACATTTCATAGAATGGTTTAGGTTAGAAGAGGAGATGTTAAAGATCTTTAAAGACCTCTAAAATGTGTTTCTCAGAGCCATCTCCTTCAAAGTGAATCTTACTTTAGTCATTACTATATTTAGAATTTGCATTTTAAAAATTAAAATTAAATAAGCATGACCATTATCTATTCAATCTTGTGTGTTTTTCATGCTACTGAATTATACTGTGACCACAATTCAAATTTTAAGGTGGTCGGATCATCATTAGTGGATAAAATTACCTTTTCCTTTTTTGTCTGTGTGTATGTGACAGTACAGAACACTCTAGAAATTTCTCAAATAGGCTGAATCTGAATCTGCATCTGCTGATCTGGAGTTATGTTGCTGGCAGCACTACTGGGAAAAGGCCCCAGGCTTCTTGACCTGTGACAGGCTTTCATCAGGACCCAGTTACCCTTTACTGTTGGAGAATTCTGAGAAGAGTCATTGGTTAATACTGAAAACTTATCCTGGGGTGAAAATTTCACCTTTCTTTATGTAGAGTGGAGTCTTATTTATGTATGATGTAGAGGCCAAATGATCTCACAGTCTACTGCGTGACGTGACAGCGCCTGAAATATACTTCCCCTTAAAATGTGCCCGGGTCTTTCCTTAGGAAAGGAAAGGTTTGAAGAATGATGGGTAGACTAGCCCTTTCAACAGGAAGAAATCATAATTTTGTTGTAGGTTTATGGTGAAGGTAATTCTGTTCAGTCACAGTCAGTTGATTTACACCAAATCATATTCTGTCCGGAGCTATGGTTCTTAATTGCTTGAATAGGAGAGGAGTACTGGTGTCTTGTTATCAGCAATGCTACAAACAGCAATACATTTTATGAGCAGAAAAATGCAACAAAATTAAAACCCTCAAATAAACAGAGGTTGAAAATTTTCACTGGAGACTTTATAAAAGCTGTGTATTTTGATACTCTCTGAGTCAAGTAGCTACTAAGCAAAACCTGACGTGATATTTTTCTGAGTACAGGTGTGTTGAAGAAAGCAAGCGAAGGAAGAAAATATTTTTGCAAGCCATTGACTCACTTGACCATATATGCAAAATGAAACAGTTTTTCAGTTTGTAAAAAGTTTGATCATTACGGGCAGCTGGCAGCCTTGATTCCTGTCTAAGTCTTAGTACCATCTCACCTGTCCTCACAGTTCCCAAATCTTAGTCCCCAAGCCAGTTGATTGCAGGCTTTTTCCCTTTTAGCTGTCTTAAACCAACTTCTACACTTGGGAACCCAAGGTGCAAAGTTTTGCTTTAATGCCAGTAAGTTTTTTTTTTGTCTCTTTCAGTCATTATTTGTATCAGCTGTACCTAGTAGAGTAGTTGAAGAAACTAATTTTCTTTTACCACTTTCCCGTCAATAGTTCCAACATTTTCCTTCCTTTGTAATGAATGTACTTGCATCAATACTGCCTGCCTCTGGCTTTTCTCCTCAGCATATACGTTGCCTAAACTCCATTGATTTTTAATGACCTAATAATCTGCTGCATCTCAAAACTGCAGTAACAAGGACAGGTCAATTCATCCAGGTGGAAACATATGCAGTAAAAATGGAACCACTGAGAAAATCAAGTACTAAAAATCTAACTTGTCTCAACTGAGCAAGAAAAACCTGCAATTTTTGAGATTTATCATAAGGCCAAACCTTGTGTGCATTTTCAGGCAAATAGCAGAAAAAACCCAACCAAACAAACAAAAAACCACAGCCAAAATCAAAACAAAACCCCCAAAAAAACCCCAACAAAAAAAACAAACCAACAAGAAAACCCCAAAACTTTCTTACCCAAGATTCATTTACACAGACCTTTTAAAATACTTAATAAAATGGAAGTGCTGGCCTCATTTAGAACAAAGAAATTGTTCACATTATAAAAAGTGGTCTAAACCAATTTATCTTATAAGTTTTGTTACCAGAAATGACTGAACTATTCTGTCTGGACTCATCTGTTGAGAAAACATAATCTTGATTATTGAAAAGACCATTTTATCATTTAGCAGTTTAACAGTCATAATTTTGAAATACACATAAAATAGATTTTGTAATGAGAAGATTTGAGGAACCAAAATAATAAGCAATGGTTTCGTTCTTAGGTGATAGGAGGCATGGTTAGAGAGTGAATAATGTGAAATATTTTCTGAGGCTGTAATCCTGCAAAGGGGATATTCAAAATGAGAAAGCTACTCAGAACTTAAATTTGCCTTTAATAAAAAATGTTTCTTTAAAATTTTATGTCTTTGAGTTTAAAAGCTCTGAATGTCCAGAACAGGCTGTTTCTGAAGGAAGGAAATGTAGAATATAAATAAGATTGCTGGAATGAACCCTAAATGTTTCCTGTAAAACTACTTTCTAAAGCTGCCCATCTCATTTCTAAAATTCAAAATCGGTCTTTATGTATTAATAGAAACATTCTTGGAGAATTTGCTAACACACAACAAATCCTTCTCCCTTTGGGAACATAATGCAATAGCAGGTGAGGAACGCTTTGTCCCCTCACCTTCTTGCCTTGGAGATACCAACCCTCACCTTGGAGGGGCTACAAGATCATGGTTTAAATTCTGTGAATTAATTCATTCATTTGCCAGGAATAGCTCATTTTTTTCAGGCTTCTGAAGGTCAGAGGATTTTTACTTGCACTTACTATACTTTAAATTAAATCTTCAGAGTTCTTGGGGCCTTTCAGCCCCCACACCCAAGCAGAAGATGGCCAAATGTACAGAGATTAAAATTCCCATTGTTTTATCTTGGCATAATTCATCTGTGTGCAACAGAAAGCAAAGGAAAAAAATTCTTTTTACATCAGTTCATAAGAATGACCAGGATTGTTACATGCAAAAGTGTCTGATCATTTTTGAAAACAGTCTGCGAGATGACTGCTTGGCTGATTCCCAGCTGTGGGTGGTGTGTTCATTAAACATTTAAATTTCCCATGTCATTTTCACTGGTGGTGGTCAACGCTCTCCCAAGTGTAGCAAACCTGAGAGTTCACTGGCTCTGAGATGGCTTGCCCACAAAGGGAGGCTGCTGTCCATCTCCTGCTGTGGTCCTGGAGAACTCAACAGGTCTCAGTTGAGGACTGCTGCTTCCAGGATCACAAAAGAATTGGCTTTAGTCATAATAGCTTCCCATCTTGGCCACAATTTGGGTCAGTAACTTTCTTTAGAGGTTGGGTAACTACACTGTTGTTCTGCTCAGGACGTTATTTTGTTAGTTTAGGTGAGAAAAATGAGTTTCCAAGACTGTTCATTAAGAAGTAGTTGGCTCGTTAGCCAACATAAGTTCATGGGAGCAGACAATTACTTGTGGTGAGCTCAAGGCCAGTGCCCATGAGTATTTCTGAGATGATTGTGCAGCCCAAGGGAAAGGGAGAGCTGCACCACCACAATGAAATTTTGCTGAAGTTTTTATTCAGTAAATTACTCTGTATTTTCTCTAACTGCAGGCAATCAAGTTTGTGTTGCATATTCATTAAATACTTTATTAAGAATAGGTTTTGATTTAAGAATGAAACTCTATCCATATTCAGGCAGCTTTTTTACCTAAGAATAGGCTTCCTAGCATTATATGGTTATAACAATTGGACTTAGTCTGTCTTTTTTGCTTTTCATTCTCTTAAAAAATATGGTTAGAAGCAGCCATCACAACTTATATCAGATATTTATATTAATAACTGTGCTATCCATGTAGTATATGCAACACCTTAAAATTCTGTTTTCTCACTTTTTTAGGAATTTCAAAAGAGATTTCATATAAATTCATGAACAAGAACACTCACAGGTTGTTCTGTTTGGTTGCCTACCAATATGATTTATAAAAAATCAGAGGTTTCCATTCTTGTTTGTCTTATGTGGATTATTTAATTTTGAGAATATTCTTACTGCTGTAGGATCTGTCACACTGAAATTTGGGGTTTATTATGGAATGAATAATCAGTATAATAATCTTTGAAACACTATTTGGTTTTGTTTTTTAATGCAAAGAGCGTGCCATAAGCATTAGGTCAGTAGTTTCCCACTTCTAAGTGTTTTATGTTCTGTTTACAGATAATTCCACTGATTTGATAGCTGGTTTTCATTCGATATGCAGGATAAGCAGGGGTTGCTAGTTATCTTTTGGAGAGAAAACAGCACTGACAGAAGTAGTAGACATGCAAAGTAACAGTGTTTATATGTATTTTTTGTCAAAAACCACAGTTGCCTCCAAGGAGAGTTTTTTATCCTTGTAGACATTTTGTAGAGTTTTTAGAATTTTAGAATTCTATACTATGTATTTTTCTTCTAGTCTTCTTCTGTTTTCCTTATGTCAGAAAGTTGTCTGGTTTTTTTTCTTTTTTTCTTTTTTCTTTTTTCTTTTTTTTTTCTTTTTTTGTTTTTATGATTGAGAACACAATTGGAAATACCTGTCAAGAAACTCTTTTGCTTTCTATTTTTATTAGAATCTGTTGATTTTTCTACTTCTTGGAGTGATATTACAGCAGATCTGAAATTAGTCTAGGCACCATTTTTTCATAGAAGGTCATAAATCCAAGATTTTTGGTGCTCTTCTATATAGTATTTATGTTAGTATGAGAGAAAGCAGAGAAAATGCTGATCATTAGGAAAAATTATACTTAGTAGTTGTTCCTCAGACACGAAGTGTTGTTGGGGGTCCTTAGTTAAGCACTTGTCATACGTGAGACAATTCAGTGTCTGATCTAGAGAAAGAAGGATTTTCAGATGAAGAATTTTCAAACAAATACAGACAACATAGGTCATCACAGATTTCTACAAACATCATATCCCTAACCTCACTCAACTGTTAAGGCATTCTGTTTTAAATGTAACAGATATGGATATATACCATGAAGTATTGCTATGGAAAAAAAAAAAATAATGTTACCTGTGAAAAGCACTGATCAAGTTATCCCTTTTCACAGTGGAAAAAATTATATTTTGCTGCAGAAATGTGATGTGATTGAGTGCAATTTCTTATTGCATTGTAGATTATTTGAAATCTAGAATTATGCACAGTTCAAAAATTAATTTGTGCAGAAGGGATATATGCTGACCATTTTCGGTGCTTCATTATTTATATTTTTGTAAGATAGTACTTTTTCACAAGAAACAACCAACCAACCAACCAAACAAAAAAAACCCAACCCAAAACAAAGCAATGACCATAAAGTTCATCAGATTTCCAAGCCTGCTTTTTCTGATGAGGGTTCAGTTACTGACCATTGTGTTTCGCACACAAGCCACTGTAGCTTGTGGATTTTTTTTTCCTTAACTAAAAACTAAACTACATTAAACCACAACATAGAGTCATGACTGTTACCTAGCCTAACACATGTTTAGGGATCTGCATAAATTTCATGTGATTATTAGATTTATGCAATTCCAGATGAACCTGTTGTTGTGAAGATTGAAAATCTCATTTTTGGTGATTACATTGCATGCATTGCCCTTCCTGAGATTGCTCTCTTGGTTGAGCTCTAATCCCAAATGGGCCATTCACATAAGGGTTGGGCTCAATGATCCTCTGGGTCCTTTCCAGCTCAGAGCCTGCTGTGTTCCTGCTTGTGGT
Organism: Trochalopteron elliotii; assembly: GCA_024734555.1. Taxonomy (NCBI): domain Eukaryota; kingdom Metazoa; phylum Chordata; class Aves; order Passeriformes; family Leiothrichidae; genus Trochalopteron; species Trochalopteron elliotii. Next base: position 2,880,745 of record JANPWX010000081.1, on the reverse strand, counting down.
TCTAGTGATAAACTTTAACTTTCAGTTCTAAACGGCAATGAAAGGCTTGATTAGCTGCTTTGAGCATTTTATTGGCACAAATTTGTCAGTAGAAACGATTTTTGCCAACTATAAAAACATTAAGTGGCTCGGTATAATTTTTTTATAGAAGAATAAGCATATTTATATGTATAGTTTGTTTTTAAAATAAATTCCTCACAAAGTAGCTAAACTTGTTCAGAACTTCTTGAAAAACATATGTGATGGTATCTTCTGTAGCAAATGCATTTTTTACTTCTCTTCTGTCCTTGTTTTCTACTGTTATACTAATCAATAAATACTTGTTGATTTCTCTTGACTTTAACCAGTAGACCACAAATGGGATTTCTGTTCTCATAAGAGATACTTGGCTTCTAAAAAATAATTATAAGGTTGGCCTTTGTAGAAAAGAGAAATCAACAGTAATACACTTTAGCTTGGTTTTAAAAAGTTATGATTTTGCATGAGTTTTTGAGCTTTTTAGGCTTCCTAGAATGGTTTTCACAAAATATGTGTCTGTGCATTGCTCAAGCCTAGCATTGCATGTAATGTAAAGGTTTGTTGTTTTGGGTTTTTTAATGTCATGTTTTCATAGATTCTCTGCAAATTCTGCAAGAAACTTGCTACTTTTTTGTGTATATCATTTTATGAGCTGTTGTGGTAAATGCCTTTCTAAATATGTGGTAAACATTATTGTCATTATTCACTATTCAGAACACTTGATAAGATTTTCAATAACAGTGTGAAATATCTAATTGAATATGTGATATTTTTATTTCCCTCCATCTTAACTGATCATGGTCAGTTAACTGATTTTATATTACAAAGTATTTCTATGTATCAGCCATCTGATTTTTTTTTTCTTAGAATACAATGGTGTTCCATTTATTCCTTTGTCAAACTGTCTGAGCAGATGCCATTTTCATTGCTCATTACAATTTTGGTTTTGATCAGTTTGTAGAAAGTGTTGAAGAAAAGAAATTTAGCACCGTGCGGATGGGGGCTGGAGATCTTGAAAACTACCAAACTGCTTTAGAAGAAGTTCTCACGTGGCTTCTCTCTGCTGAAGATGCACTACAAGCACAAGGAGATATATCCAATGATGTAGAAGTTGTTAAAGAACAGTTTCACACACATGAGGTATATGTTTATGCTAATGTTTCAAAATGTATTTATTTTGTTCTATTTTCTTTGCTTGTTTTTTTTGGGGATTTATTTTGGTTTTTTTACTAATTTTGATTCAGAGAATGTAAACTTTTTGCCCTTTGAAGAAAATGAAAGTGTTTATTTCTGGTTGCAAGGTTTGGTGAGGGGTTTGAAAATCATGTTGGCAAAATTCTACAGTTCTGTTCTTTTATTTCAAAGAATGCAACTGAAAACTGAATTTTTTGTAATTTTTTTTTTTTTTTTTTAATTTTCAGGGGTTTATGATGGAGTTAACAGCTCACCAAGGACGTGTCGGTAATGTTTTGCAAGTTGGAAGTCAACTTCTCTCAACTGGAAAACTTTCAGATGATGAAGACAATGAAATCCAAGAACAAATGAATTTACTTAATTCTCGTTGGGAAAGTCTCAGGGTAGCAAGTATGGAAAAACAAAGCAAGTAAGTAATATGTCAGGTGAAATAACATATATTGATTTTGACTGAAGCAATCCTGAACTTGACTAACAGTTGGGATTTTCCTTCATTTCACTGTGAACAAAACTCTGTCTTGTATCTGTTTTAACCTGAAATTTGATGTGCAGTGATTTTGAGCCTTGCATATTGTTTGGAGCCTGGAAGCCACATAAAGCAGCAGCTATCAACAGCTTGGACACAGATAACACTTTAACCAAAATGTACATAACCTACCTCACCTTTTTCCAGTTGTTTCAACAAATATTGTATTGGACTATATTGAGCTACAAAGGAGAGAATCTTTACAAAGATAAAAAAGGATAAGGGAAACAAATCTTTAAGGCCTGTAAAAGTCTCATTGAAAGAATAAATGAGAGTTTAGCTTTTCTGGAAATATTGCCATAGTTTTATGAGAGTGGAAATGACACTACTTAAAAAAGGGCAAGTCCTATAGTTTAAAGTTGAACTACAAGTAGTAGAGAAATAATCTATGAAATATTCACAATAATCTTTGGAGAATTTTAATATTACTATATCTGATTTTGAAATTTTGATTTACATCCTACCACCTGGGATAAGAAATTCTATAAATATAAGAGCTTGTGATTGTGCCACAGGGGAGTAATTTGGTTTACAGGATACAGAGATAAAGTATATATTTTCTTTCTTTCTTCATAAATGTACATTGAACATATTCAGTTATTCATCTTGCTCCCCTTGGAGCTTTTTTCAGTTCTACATTACCTTTTGGGGTTAAGGGGTTTGCCCATTGCATTAAAAAGCAAACTCTGACTTTCAACAATTGCATGACATAACTCTCTTTCTTGCAATATGTTCTTAACAATTCCAAACTTTTGTTTTCTTTTCAGTTTGCTACTGAGTATTGAGAATGTTTCCTTTATTCTGTCTTCCCTTGACTGTAAAATTGTTGGTGGGTTTCAGATGTTTCAGCCTAACTTATTCCAATTCTGGTATTTTTTTTGGAGAGAAAAATCTACGGTGCTTTACTGCAGGGAGTTTTTATTGGCCATATTTACTTTCATTTAAATCCACATAAGTAGCTACATCTCTGAGTGGCACTTTGTCTACTTAAAATGTCCTTTAGCACCAGTTGTTAAACCCATCTCCCAGCTGCAGCTGTAGGTCATGGCTTGGGGAATTGAATGACCTAGTATCTTCTAAAGCAGGTCATAGCTGGGTAATATGAATTCAGTAGAAGACATAAGGTGATAGGGGCTTCACAGAGAGTGTTGTGCTACTATTTAATTTCCTATACAAAAACAAAACAAAACAAAACCTAATCTGTGCTAAATTCTATAAGATTTGGGATAGGCAAGAGAAAATTTCTTAGGAGTGATATACTCAGACATAGTGAATTCTGGCCCTTTGGTCAAACCCCTGTTTTCAAGAAACTGGCCAGAGGATTATAAGAAGCTTTCATATCACAATATAATATATTTCTGGGTTATTATACATAATTTAAACTCTCAGGATCCATCTTCTACTTCAGCTTAAAGGACAATCTTTTGAGCACATTGCTGTAATCTTGTCCCTAAGGCAACAGTGACACGTTAAGCCAAACAGGAATGGTTTTTGTGAAGATGAGAACAGCAAGGCTGGCTGACCCCTGTAATGGCAATAGGAAGTGGTGTGAGAAAAAGTACCACACTTTCCATCTCAAGGAAAACAAAAGCAAGCAATAAACAAGGACAGGAGGAAGATATACTGATAAAAATGCTATGAAAGTGTAAGGGTCTTAGAAAAAGTGATTAGGAGGTCAGGATGTCAGAGGAAGTTTGGAACACAACAATGCCTTTGTGTAAAAGCGGCCCACATTGTATTTCTCATGTACTGGCTATATATTGAAAGTATTTGGCTTATGTAATAAACAGTGCACTAGCATGCTGAAGGAAAAATGTTTGTTTTTTGTTTTAATTTCTTCCTCCTGGCCTTTCCCAAACAGGATTTTCTATAGTAAAGCATCTCAGTGGTAAATATGCCACTGTGGAGAAAAACAGTGCAATTTACCAGTTTTTAGGGAGTTCTACAACTTTTAAAACACATTCATTTCAACGAAAAAGGTTTTTTAAAATTTGTAACTTATGAGAGCTGTACTATAAACAAAGGTTTTGATCATCTCCTATAATTATAATTTAATTATAATAAATACATGCTAAACCCTCGTATCAGATGTTTATAAATGGATTTTGAAAACTAGGAGGTACCTGGTAAATTATAAGAAAGAAGCAGCATTCTTTTATTTAGGAGTAAACTGAGATTATTTTTTGTGATTATTTGATTTTTAAGTTTATGCTCCTTACTTCAGAATAACACCAATATTATACTTAATACGTGTTTCATCATATTTTCATTTTCTTAAATTCAGTTTACTTTAACAGGTTTTCTCTACAGTTTATTTAATTTATTGCTAAGAGAAATATCTCCAGGATGAAGCATTGTACTTTATAATAGCTTAGTTTGGAACATCAAGACAATAAAATACACAGTTGAAAGTGAAACACAGAGATCTGAGATCCCTAGTCCCTTGTGAACCGTGGGGTTTATTGAAACAGGGCATCATCTTTCTGTACTCTATCTGTAATTATTAGAGAGATTAGGACAGAAACAATACTATGTGAGTCCTCTGGTAGTTTTAATCAATCTTTAATATACAATTTGGGTTTAAAAAAAACCAAAAAGATTTTTAAAAAAAAAATCCGAAATCATAGAATACTGTTGATGAAGATTTTGTTTAGGAAAGTTTAGAGAGTTTCTAAGCAGGCAAGTGTAAGTGGAAACCTGTAATGGATTTTTGGCCAGATCATTCTGGATCTTGCTATATAGTTTGATTAGGCAAAACTGAAGTATTTCCTGATTCTTTTTCAGAGTATTTTCCATTGAATAACTGAAAATATAGTATTTTTTTCTATTTAATATCATAAATTAGAGGAAGCCTGGTAAGGTCAGCTGTCTGAGCAGTTTTTCAAAATATTTGTAGTGGATAAAACAAGCTTTAGAGAAACAGTGTAGAAATTTTGAACTCCAGCTCTATTAGAAATGAAACTGGAAGGGAAAACTTCAACAGACTGAATATTACATGATGTAGTCAGTTCCTTAAGAAAAAGCTTCAAAACAGTTTTTCTAAATCAAAATTATTAAAAAAAAAAAAATCAGTTTTCTTCTCTATAGAGCCATAAAACTTGCTGGGTTGGAAGGAACCCACTGGGGTCGTGAGTCCAGCTCCTGGCCCTGCACAAACACCCCAAGAGTCACCCCATCTGCCTGAGAATTTCCCAGACGCTTCCTGAGCTCAGTCAGGCTGCTGCTGTGACCGCTGCCCTGGGAAGCCTGTTCCCCTTTCAAAGCATACATTTCTATTCTGCCTTCAAATATAAGCTCGTGGAAATCTGTTACTATGTGGGACTGATGTTTCTGCCTGTTTCCTTCACTTATAAATTCTAATTATTTTTTCTATGTTTTACAGTTTGCATAAAATCCTAATGGATCTGCAGAATCAGCAGCTGGCCCAGCTAGCTGATTGGCTGACAAAAACAGAGGAAAGGACAAAGAAAACTGATTTGGAGCCCTTAGGTCCAGATCTAGAGGATCTAAAGCGTCAAATAGAAGAGCATAAGGTATGCTGTGCTGTGCCTCCAAAGGCATAAAAACCAAATTGGGTGTTTGACATTTTAAAAGCTCTACTCCTGCTGTTACAGCATAGCAAAGTAATATGAAACCTTGGTTTAATATTTATTGTTCTGTATAGTTAACAAGCTTTTGTGGACTTACTTTATCACAACTGTGAGTTTTATTCTGATATAAAAAAAAAAAATTGCTTTCTTTTTATATGTAAGCAATATACTAGAATATGCAAGGCAGCTGTAACATCTTTTCATTACATTACAATGAGGATATATCAGGTTTTTTAATACCTGTGTATTCCTCTTTTTGCATCATGCTTTTTTCTCTTACATGTTGTAGCAGCAATGATGGAGTAGTCAGACCACATAATATTGTTAGGACTCCAGAGATTCTGAACATATATTTGCACTGAGTATATATTATGCACTGTAAAATACACTACTTCCTAACAGTAGAAAATACTTTTTGGTAATGTATTTAAATAACACCAAAAATCCAAGGAGCAAACAAAAAAGGCACAAAAAACCCCACCTCAGGAATAGAATATAAGATGGAATTTGGCCAATTTACGCCACATTACATAACAATAATTTTTTAATTGGAAGAATTAATAACTAAAAAGAGAGAGGATAGCTTTTCTAATAGATTCCATTTACTGGATTAGATTGACTTGCTTCATATTAATTTAGATTTAAACCTTATTTATATATGTGTCTATAGCACATGATGATGGTAAGGAAACACATAAAAATATAGAAAACAGAGGTGATTTGTGAGGTGGTGGAGATTTAATGTAATGACCTGTTAATGTCTCTACATCAATGGCTCAAAGCAGTTCCTTGTTATGGTATCTTGAAAGATTTTAACACCTGATGCTTCATGGCCTGTGTCAGTGCTAATCCAGGTTTTAGAGAGCAGATCATCCTGAAAAACAATTCCAACTGAAATCAGCTTTTACAGTTCTTTTAAAAAAAAAGTCAAAAGCTGCAAAAGGCTTCATGATGCACTTGTGTGTTAAAGATGATTTCTTTGCATTCTGATTAAGGAGTGCCACTGAAGAAGAATACAAATTCTGCAGCTCCTGCTGCTGTTAGTGCTGTCTGTGCTTGCCCTGTGAGGACACAATGCATTTTATGAGGGTTTGCTAGCTAAGGACATTTTCTGACCTTTTTTTTTTTTTTTTTTTTTTTTTTAGAAGACAGCAGGTAATTATGAAATGGTAACTAGAGAAAGAAGCATGAAAGATTTTGAATACATCAGCACTAAGACTTGAATAACTTTACCCCTATTTCTATGCATTTTATGCTTGAATACTAACATAAAATGTAATCCTTTTATTTATGCAATCTCTTTACGCTGCTTCTTTCTGATACTGAGAAAAATAGGTATTTAGCTTGTATTTGAAGATTCTGAGTGAAAACATGCAGAAATCTCTTTTCCACGAGCTAGTTCTTCATTTTGGTGTGTTGAGTTAGTGAACATTATTTATTTATGTGTATTTCTTTTCAAATTTGTTTCATGTGTGAGAGGCAATTTAGCTAGAAATTCTGGAAATAAAATGGTTTGGGTTTAATTTTAATTACATTTATATTCATTTATCACTTGCCTTATTCAGAAGTCAAAGAACAGGATTTTCCATTCTTTCAGTTACTGAGAGAAAGTGTCATATAATTTTATTGAATTTTACATACAGCAAAGCTACCTCCTATAGCAAGAGTTTAAACAGTGGAATTTTAATAGGACTGTTATTGCTTCATTATTGAACAAGCAAATAAAAAAGCAAAACCCAAAACCCCTTCATGTTTTCTTAGTCTCACATGAGTCTGGTTGTATCAGAAAACAATGTTTTGTAAATTCATAAGAGGAGCCAGAAGTTTGAAGATATGAAAGACAATCATAATTTCAAATGACAGACTTCAGCAAACATGATAGGTTTGGGTTGTTGTTGTCTTTCTTCTGTCTCCTCTTTACCCTCATAATTTTGCCTTCCTCTCTTTACCTGTTCATTAGTAGGTACTTTTCACTCTATTTCATGTTATGTATCCCCTTTAGACTTAGGATTTCCATACATCTGATTTCTTTATTCTATGCATTTTAAATGACGTTGCAAAAATATCTGTCTTGAGTTCTTGTAATTTACACTTCAGTTTCTCTGCTGGGTCGTATTTAAAAAAACCACAAAAACCAAAAAAAAAACCCCAAAAAACCCAAAAAGCAAAAACAACAACTACAACAAAGAACAAGAAAAAAAAAACAACAAAAAAAACCCAAACAAACAAACAAAAACAAAAAAAAACCACCCCAACCAAACAAAAAAAATCCCAAAAATGTACATTGGGAATGGCAACCAACAGTCAGACCAAAGAAAGAGCACAACATTCTTCCCAGCATGCTGCTTAGGTCCAAAATATGTGAGGTGGTTATCTTGATAGTACTGAAAATTTTGAGTGGGTTGAAATGGTGAAGTAGAAAATTTTATGCCATTAGGAAGGTACTGAGTTCTGGTAAGAAATCTGGCATAGTCAACATATTTTGGAAAAATAGTTAAACATTTCAGGGTTTTTTTTGTTTGGGTTTTTTTTGTGTTTTTTTTTTTTTTTTTTTTTTTTAGTAGTGTTTTAGGTATTTTTTCTTCTGTTACAATTATCCCTTCCTTGTAATTTTGTAAAGGAAAAAAAGCTACTTTTCAGTGAAAATCTAAGGACTATTGAGCTGTCCAAACAGAATGTTGTATTTGAAATGTTATAATTAATTTTAAAATTGTGCTTTTAATTGCACTGGTTTTATTATTCCAAATTTATATTATACCTATATAATTAGTAGATTTTTGTAGTTTCATTAAGTTTCTAAAAACATCTAAGCCTTTTTTAGTCCTAGGATTTTTAGTACTTCAAATTAATTTAAAAGGTAAAATGAAACACTTCTTCAGTGTCCAGATATCAGGATGGATTTGTCTTTGTGTACTTGGATGACTTTGGTAGGCATTTTTATTCACTTTGAATTAGATTATGGGCTTGTGTAAGGTATCTGATAGATAGGAATTAAAGGAATTCTGGAGTTTGTCTTGTTGCTATCTTTATTCATCAACATCTATATCCATCTTACATTTTAAATCCCTGAAAATTTGCTGTATCTCTAATAAGCTCGGGACAACTTGTTAGAAATTTCCATTTAAATTATTTGAGCAGAATGTGTTCTTGCCTTGACGCTGTCCATCATAAATTCCTGTTCCAACAAGATCCTGTAAACAAATAATTCTCACTAATGAATTTCATGGTAAAAATAGACACTTGGGTTATAAAGAAGAGTCTTTTACTTCAGAGTAAATTGCATCTGCCTGAGGATTAGATAATGGTTCAACTTTCTGGTTCATCTGTTCCATGACTTCTCAAGTCTTTCACAATGTGTGTGAGACTCCCACCTCCAGAGTGCCACCCACTCCTGGTAGCTCTGGTTTTGTTCTGGGATGCCATCTGTCAGATTCCAGCTAATAAGGACATAAAAGTCACCTTGTCCATGGCTGTAGACTTATAGAGTGATGAAATTGTTTTGTTTGGCTTAAAGAGGGGGTTAAACATGGGGGAAGTGAGCTGTATTATACACTCTAATCCATCTAAGACTGCTCTGTCTCCTCTTTCCTTTCAAATGCTGCCTTATAGAATGTTGAGAAGTCTAAATTCCAGGGATGACTCTAACAATTTAGTATACTTCAGAGTCCTTGAAATTGTTTTATAGTCTAGCTCTCTGAAGTAAATGGTACTCACAGGCATGAAAGTCAGAAAAAGGAGAATTCTTATATTGTCTCAATATTCCCATGAAAGAAATTAACTCTGAAATGGATGGTAAGATATTTATGCCCTAAAAACAAAGTAGTCTGTGAATTCCTTTCCTATTGCTTATAACCACATTATGTTTTGGTTTTTATTTATTTTTTTAATTTTCACATAAAAGTTAGATGTTTATGAAAATGAGTTTTAGAATGCATGACCTTATTTTCAGCAGTAATTCACTTCATACCTGAGTGAATTACTCTACTCAAAAAAGCAGCAAGAAACCACAACATTGAGAAATTCAACATAGTTGGTAACACAGTCAAGATTTCTCTTGTGACAAGGCCATTTACAGTTTCAGACTGTAATTATGCCACTATATATGCATTAATCCCTAGAACACACTCATCTGAAGTACTGAGAACATGATCGAGGACTTTGGTTCCCTCCATTCTTTTTTTGGTTTGAAGCAGGTTAGAGACACCTAAAAAGTGTGTCAGGCAAGATGGAATCCTAGATACCTTGAGATTTTTTTTCAAGGCAGTGGTATGAGGTCTTCTCTGTGGTTTTAATTCTCATTACCAACACCACTTTAGCTCCTTCCATTTTTGTTGTCTGTCCTCTTGCTGCACCTGAGCGAAGGAAGGAGAAAATATGTTTGGCTGCTCAGTTCTCTGGTGCCAGAGCTGGGCTGGTTTTGGTTTTGTTAACTATAGCAAGGGAGGGGTTCCATCTTTCATGGCAAGTGAGGAAAAAGAAAAGAAATGGGCAAGCAAGTTTTTCATCAGACATGCAGAAATCATGAAATGCCTTTGTTTCTTGTTTAGTTTCCTGGTTTCTGCAGTGAGTGAAGCTAGGGTGCTGCATGAGTTTCTTAATGGTGGGTCTCCTCCTGAGTAGTTTTCTCCTATGTGAGTAATGTTGTAGGGATGCCAAGCTGAAGTTAGTAAATGCTTGTGTAGTGAAATCTATGTAATTTTTTTATATTCTTGCAATTTTGAGAAAAAAAAAATAAATGTTTTCATACAACAATATGAAATACAAAATTGAATTCTATTCTATGAAGTGGCTATTTAAAATCTGCAGGCTATTGGTGTGTATACATATTATGTGAATATCTGTAAATCAGCTGCATAAACTCAACAAATTATTTCTCAAGCAAAATTTTCAGTCTGGAGTATTGTATTAAGAGTTAAGAGTTAGGACTTTTGAGTGAGTAACTAAGTTCTGGAGTTCTCATAGTTAGTCAGTTATGCAAGTTAATCAGTCAATGGTACACTTTCTTGGTGTTTTGTTTTTTTAATTTGGAACACATTCTCTGATATATGCTTTCATTCCAGGCATTTCAAGAAGATCTGGAACAGGAACAAGTCAAGGTGAATTCCCTAACCCATATGGTAGTGGTGGTGGATGAAAACAGTGGTGACAGAGCTACTGCTGCACTAGAAGAGCAGCTTCAGGTAATGACTAAATGGCAATTTCGGTCCCAAAAGATTGAAATAGGAATTTTTTTAAATAAGTAAAACTAGATAGTGAATGTGTACAGGATCAAAATTTGTAGACAAGCAATGGTTATCAAGAAATATTAAGAATATTCTGTATTTTTCTAAAGCAATTTTGGGGAGAAAGTCACAATTTATTTCCCATTTTTTTCTCATGGCCATGTTTCTTAGGAAATGAAGGGAACTGTCACTTAATTGTATTTTCTAAACACAATCACTTGAGTATCTTTAAAAGAATCACACACTGGAGATACATTTGTGACAGAACTAGCAGCCAAGATATTCTAAAAGTTTTTCAAATATTAACTTGCTCATAGTAAAAGTTCACTATAAAAGTTACTATTACTGTATTATTTATATCCAGTGCTCGTACTATAACTTCTGAATGAAATTGATTAAACAAAAGTCGATAATTAATGTTGAGATACATTGAAGAAGGGTTCTCTTGTCTTGGTGGTCAGCTCTCCAGGCACACAACTCAAGAGGAATTGCAATATTACAGCTAAGATTCCTTCTATTTTTCTCTTTCAGAAAGGAGAAAGTGTTTTTCTTTCATTTTACTTTATTACCTAAAAAATAAGAGTTTGTGGGCTTTAAATCATTAACGCCCAAGATTTCTCTAGAGAAACTATCAATACATTCAGCCAGAAGGTATAGCTGTAGCACAGACAGATTCCTGTGTGCTGTCTGGAATGTAGCTAATTTGGGTACCAATACCAGTAAATTAGTAATTGGTTTGGAATTTAGAGTAGGTTTGGCTGAGATGCTGAGCAGTGCCACTTCAAATGTAATTCTCAGTTTTCTCTACTGCAGCTACTTAGTCACTCAAGGAGTACAACCCAGCCAAGATAACAATGAAGCCTCTACTGATCTGTAATTATTAATTCCTTTTGTCTTCATCTTAAGTGTCAGAACTGTGGTGCACCTGCTCAAAATAGTCTTAACCTTCCACAATTTCTTGCCAGCCAGCTCCTTGGAACAGTTCATTGGAATAAAGCAGATCCCTAGCAAGAACATGCCTCCAGAAGCTAAACTAAACTTGTAAAGTATCTTCAATGGAAGAAGAGAGAAAATAATTAACAGTATTTGATATTTGCAGCACTTCATGAATTAGAAGATGTAGAAATAAGGGGTTTTAATAATGTGGAAAACAAATTAATCATTGGTGGATTGTTAGACAGTTAACCTAATTTCACATCTTCAGAAAGAAGAATTAAAGGAACACCAGGTGACACAGCTTCCTCCCATATTATTACAGTGGTTAGAAAGGTACTATCAGTATCCTGTGCCACATCTGTGGCTGACCCATATTGGAATAAAGTGTGAAATACAACTCAGACATTACTGCAATACCTTAAAGAAACATATTGAAAAATTAATGTAAATTAAACACAGTGGAAATACACAATTTGTAACTGTACTAATGCAGAAAGCACCAATTATTACTGTCGTGGAAAAAGTACATTCCTTGAAAGATGGTAGAAAGACAATTCCTGAGTCCCCTCACCCTGCAGCACAGGCCACCTCTGAGCAAAGCATGGAGTGCTGTGGAACAGTACATTTGCTCTTCTGTTATGTCCTTTATTCACTATTTCTTACAGAAGAATCTGAGAGAAAATACAGTAATTCCATTGCTGTGGTAGTCAAAGAATATGCAGCAAAATTACAGATGTTAATAAAACCCAACTACAGATACAAAGCTATAGGTTTTAGAGGTTTAGGGAGGTGAGGAAAGTTTCATACTTTAATGCCCAGGAGAACGGAGTTACCATGGCTCACCTGTTCTCCTAGTAAAATGTTACACCTCTTTTTTGTGTACAGGAACTGTTTGGAAATTTATTTTTTTTTCGTATCACTTGCAGTCTGAATATAAGCACAGGAGATAAAATGTGTTGACAGGCGGAATCATTAGAGCATTTGACAAAAAGCACAATGGAGGAAAGTTCCAAGCTTGATTATATGTCTGTCAGTCTGACTTCTAAAAGTAGAACAAAACAAGAGCATGAACTGTCAGACAAAAGACCTTAATAAGACTGGCTCACTGAGGTGCTGGTCAGGATCAAATTAGGAAGAAAAGGGAGCAATTATTTCCATGTAATAGTCAAAGATGCATTTTCCAAGCAGATGCAATTCAGTTATACCTTTCTTTTTGAGGTGGTGATTCCTGAAATATCTTAATACATATAAATATCTGTGTATGTATTGTGCATTTTTTTTTTTTTCGAATGTCTGTATAAGACAGTTTTTTGAAGCTTAAAATGAACTTTTTGAGATTTTAGGTCTCAGGAAGGTTGACAAGAATCTATGCTGATTTTAAATGAACTGTATAGAAGTTCTTAAGTCTTATTGTCTACACAAAAACATATCTATTTAAGAGGCAATTAATGGCATAGAAGCCAAAAGTGTCCCCTGAAACAATTTATTAATTGAAAGTTTACCCTTGCTTGGAAAACTAAAACTAAACACAGTTTCAGAGCTTTTCTTGGAAACAGCTGTTCCCCTCAGGTACTTTGAGAGACTACAGCTAGACCAGGTGATTGTGAATATTAAAACTACTTTTACACTACTTTGCTTACATAACATATCAGTGTGTGACATATTGAGAGGCTCTGTTTATGCTGCTACTAAGAACCCACTATTTAGACTTCAAACTCCAGGACCCCAATTAAACTCAATCCACGGATTTACCAAGGCAGCTGCAGAATAAGGCTCAAATCTATATTTAGTGCTGCAAAATCAAACCACTTCAGCAGCAAAGCTGTTGCTGTACTCTGACTCGTTTCTACTGGAAAAATGGAGGGAATTATCTTCAGCTCAGAGAAATGGCTGGATAACATAGAGAAGCCATGAATGCAGACAGATTTTTCTCCCTAATTATACCCAGCAGACAACAGGTCTCTTAAGGACTCCTGTGGGCTAGCTCACATTAGAGGCTTCAGGGGTCAGGGCCTGTGCTAGAAATAAATCTGTATTAAGTGTATCAAATGCTATTTGATGGCTTATTCCCCTGCTGGGGGAAAGCAGCTGAGAGTGTATTTTCCGGGATTATATATCCATATTATTCAGGGTACTGTCCTTTGATTGAAGATGATGTATGGGTAGTTCTTGTAAAAACACATCAAAATAACTGAGGAATGTTAAAGAATGAGTAGACTATTTCAGTTGACTCACTGGGCACTTAAGACAGGAAGTTACATCCTACAGACTTCAGGGATTTCCAAGACCTGCTTATCACAACAGTTGCATGATATTTCTGGTTGATGCCTGGGAGCAAGGGTTACTGATCTAGAAATTTCTCCTAATTCCCTGGAAAATAGTTTACATCCTGAGCAGCCTGGAGTTCTCCATCCCAGATTTCCAGCCATGGGACTCATTCCACCAAGTGTCATTAATATCACAGCTGTGGGATGTGACCAGTGTTTCCAGTTCATCCTGTTTGTTTCTCCCACTCCGTGTGTTGGTGTATGAAATATTGAGCATTTCAGAACTGCACACAACTGCACACACTGCACACAGACTGTTGTTTGGTAGAAATTCTGTGAATGGGCTAAATATTCAGTTCCAAAGAATTAATTTTGGATATAGGCAAAAGCATTTTTTCACTTTTTCTCATTATTTTAAAAAGTGGAGAGCTATACCTGATTAGAAAAGCATTTATCAAATAAGCTGTGTTAGTTGCAGGCTTGCAGTACATTATTTTAGTCCAGTGTTCCCAAGAGTTATATTTTACTAATTTTCTTCTGTTCTTGTGCTTCCTTACTTTGACTTTTTAGCAGACTAAAATATTTCACCTTCTGCTTTTGATAGTCATAAGAAATACTCTTTTAGTGTCCTCTGAGAAAAAAAAATCTTCTTTTGCGTGCAGATTTCTCTAAAAATTGAAGTTAGGGCTGTAAGAAAAGGCATTTTTTTACAGAAGGGCATTTTACTTGTTAGTGTAGGTTCAGTCAATTTCTCTGAATATTTGTTTTCCCAGGTGTTAGGAACACTTGGAGTAGTCTGAGTTTCTGGGCATCACACAGGCAACTGTTTGATATGAACAGAGAGTTAAAGTTGAGCACCATATGATTTAGTATAGTAACTACTTTATAAATAACAGTCCTGACATGATATTTCAAACTTGAAGCTTCATGTCTTAAATCCATTCAACCAAACAGTGTATCTTGGTCTCATGGCTGTTATGGCCTCTTGTGAGAAATAACTAGATTTAAGGTAGGTCACAGAATCAGCACTTTTATCAGTGCAGTTACTTGGTGATTTTGCTTACTTTATTAAAATAAAAGATCTTGTAAAATTATTGAGAGAGAAAAAAAAAAGGTTTTGTAGCTCTGAAATCATATGCTGAAAATGGCATTTTGTAATAACTTTTTCACTGTGCAAATCAGTATATTTCTCACAGTTACTGCAGAGCCAGATGTTTGATCTTGTTCTTTTGACATTTTGGTGTTTTCTAGAGGACCAAAAAAAAATACTTTTGATGATGTACCACAGTGATAATTGATGGAGATGTTATTGCTGTTGTTGAGAGATTTTTTTTTTTTTCATGGTAATCATTAAGAAAAGTCAGCTGCTCAGATGTGAGCTATTTAACAGTTACTCAGGTATGAAGACTTTTATAAAATATCTATGAGGAAAGATATGCTTATGATTTTTGGACTAGTAATTAGCAAAGTAAAAAATATTCAATTGAAGATTATTATGGTTTTAGTGTCCACTAAATGAAAAATTGTATCTGCTGACTTTTTACTGTGGCATAAAACTGTTAAAGCAATAAATACAGATGACATTCTGAAATTTTATCTTCCATATCCTAGAAAGTGAAACTTAATTGTTTTCTTCCTGGTAGAAAATTGAGTTCTAATTTTAATCTTGGTTTTGAGAATCCTCTATTTGGATGCTACATTTTTGCTGAAATTATAATCTCAATGTAAATGTATGTAAATACAAAATATATAGCATCATATAATATCTCAAGTTATAAGGGCCCCATAAGTGTATTGAAGTAAATAACTAAATATGTTAAAAGGAAAAACTATAATCATTTTGTCAGGATGTGCTTTCAAAGTAGATGAAAAACAAGGAACACAGTAGTATAGTGATTTTCATGTGTGTAAAAGAGTTTGTTGTTTTTTTTTAAATTTGGGAGCAGCTGAATAATTTGCATTTGGTGTTCAGAGGGAATTAAGTCACTATAAATCATTGCAATAAAAGTTTTCTGTAATTGACTAAAATAAGAGAGAAGAGAACAAGATGGTTGGTGTTTTGTGGAATTTAAATACATACATACTAACATATGCTACAAATACCTGGGGAAACCTCAGTGGGATTTGTGCTGGTGTGGAAGTTTATAAGGGTGTTTTTTTTTTCCACTGCAATATTTTAAAAAAGGTAACAGCTTTGACCAGCTGTACTGATGATGCAACTTAAAAGCCAATTTTGGATTTTTTTTTTTTTTTTTGCTTTGGACACATCTTTGGCCATCATGTTTATGTTTCATGTAATTCAGCTTTGGGCATGTTAAAGTTGTGAAAGAGTGTTTTTTTGAAAGTGTAGTACTAGAGACTTGCTACTGTCTATAGATTAGTATTAAAATATTCTGTGTTTAGATCTATTGCTTTTCCTATTCTTTCCATTTTGATTTTATTTCAAATGGTCCTAAAATCCATTTCAGTGTGACATGCAACATATTTTAAGGCCATATGCCTAAAAAAAAGTGAATAAGGAATTTTTTTCCATAAAAATTTGTAATTCCATAGGGAAAGCAGCTTTCCTTGTTTAAGAAGAATAAAGTAAAATGCGAAAGTGTCTTTTGTGTTTCTTTCCCTCCAGCACTTTGGAAAACGGTGGGCAGCCATCTGTAGATGGACAGAAGAACGATGGGTCCTTCTGCAAGATATTCTTCGAAAATGGCAGCATTTTGCAGAAGAGCAGGTGAGTAGCTTTTTAACTTACAAATTGGAATGTTCTTCAAAACATTATTGGAAATATAATTTTATATGTATATAGGATATGCCTGACTGAAGCTTTTTCTCTCCAATTTTATTTCAGTGCCTTTTTGATGCATGGCTTACTGAGAAAGAGGATGCTGTGAGCAAAATCCATACAACTGGCTTTGGAGATCAGAATGAAATGCTGACCAATCTAAGCAAGTTAGCTGTATGTATTTTTCATTCTTCTATTTTATATTCAGCTTCCTTGGCCTGAGTCTGCATGCACATGGCTTTACCCCACTCTCAGAGTGTAGGGTTTAACAGAATATCTGTTTCATACTTGGGCAGTGGGCTTTGCCTCCTGTGGGTGGAATAGGTTGATCCATAGCACTGCTGGTAAGGGAAACACTAGATAGAGGTGTTTTTCTTGGTTGTGTCTTTGGTCAAAAGTTCAAGAAATAAAATAGTGTTTGGGCATCTTAGAAATGTATACTTTCATAGTGAAAGTTTCTTTATTGATAGTGTTGGTGTATATATTGTGGGTGAGACTATATATACATATGTGCAAAGAAATATGCATATGAGGAAGTACTGACCCTACACCAAACCCTGTCATCCATTCCCTGAACTTGAAAAAGCTAAAGGCTCAGAAGTTATGAAATGTTGGAATTAGTGTTACTTTACAACTGTACCTCAGCATCAGAAACGTGGTTACATGCACAAAGCACACCCTTTGCACCACATCCTCCACCTCACCCTTCAGCAAATTCTCCACTGTGCATGGTCTTCATGGAGGGAATGTGGATCTGGCTGTGCCTATAGAGGTGAAAAACTTGTGCCAGTCTAGACTTACAAATGGCTTTACAGCAGTAGGACTTTTGTAAAGAAAATGGTACAGTATGTGCTATTTCTGTATGTAATGATGACTGCCCACCATTTAGGGGAAAAGAAACAGTCATGCCCATGCTTTGGTTAAAACAGGTGAATTATTGCTTTATTAGGAGCAAAACTGGTAATCTTTTGAAGCATTAATATTTATTATTAATTCGTTATTATTAATTATTAAGTAATAAATATGCCATACCAATCAATTATATATTGTTCATTACATATTTTTACTGGATATACATATCTTTGTTATATGTATCTAAGGTTCAATCTTACATTTTTAAAAATTAATTAGGGATTTATGTCCTTCTCATAATTCTGTATTAAAAGTAGAAACATTCAGGCTCTGGATTGACAGAAATACCATGATGTTTCTGAAGTTTGAGTAACTGTGATGTTTCTAAAATTTAATCTATTTTATCCTCACATATACAAATGTATAAAGCTTAAAAAAATAAACTTACAGACTGATTGTTTAATTCCACTGTAGCTGGTCCAGAATTATTGGTAGATGTTCCTTTGATTCAGAGAATGACTCAATAGTTAATTTAAGAACCTAAAGATTGATTTTTAGCATAATCTTGAGACACTAGTTATCACACTGCCACATACAGGTTTTTTCCTCCTCTTCCTTCTTTTTCCTTCTGCAACTCTTTAAGGGTTAATAAAAATGTGCACTTAGAAGTACAGACTTGGATTTTGATTAAAGATTACTTAGGATTAAGTAAACTTTTTAAAGGAAAGAAAACATGTACTTGCCATCAGTGTATATACTTCTTGGAAATTCTAGCAATCTAACATGTCAGCAATCTTGGAGCTGACTTCAAGCCAGGCTTTTATTGCATAATGGATTAGAGACAGCTCAGTCTCTTCAGAGTACAACTTTAGAGTGCCTTCATGAAGAAAAATGTATTACAAGAAATTCAGGTTTATTCAAAGAATGTGTATTTTTGGATTTAAGAAGGTTGCTAGAGGACACAGGTTTACAGAGGGTTGAAATGTCTGTCACAAATTGTGAAGCAGCAGATTGTTAAGGGTTTGCAAGTGTTAAGGATAGGGCCAGTTTGGGTACCTTTCAGAATTGCTTGGAAATACGATGTTAAGGAAACACTTTTGTAGTATTTTCATAAGTTTCATTAATGAACTCTTAGGAAGTTCAAATTGTGTTTAAATTATGCTGCCACTTTAAATTGTTAAGCATTATTGTCATGAAGTAATTGTGGTCTTTCAGGAAACTGAGTGAACAACATAAAATAGTAAATAAAATTATTTTTCCATTGCCCTGAAGTTCAACAAGAATCATGTCATCCTTAACAGAAAAGATGGAGTTTATTAATTGCAACTTACTCTTTTTTACACATGAATAACTCTGATCTTTTTAGAAACATGATTCATAATGCAATAATTTAGGTATTTGAATATTGATGCTATGCTAGAAGAAAACTGCCTCTTTAGTGTCTTTAATTTGTAGCAGAAAAGTAGCTTTTACTTTTGGAATTCCCTCTATCAGTTTTTAGACCTAGTAGCAGTTGTTTCCAAATTCCAGTGAGCGTGTGTTTTTTATATTCACACAATGCCAAATTGCTAGAAGTTTTGTGTTTGACAATTTACTATTTTAATTTTGTCTGAACCTTCCGGAATATGTACTAATATATCAGCCACATGGTATTTTTTGCAGGGATTAGATTCTCCTCTTGAATGGGCTTTTAGAAATGGGGAAAAATGGGATCATACTGTCCTGACCCTGACATGCAAGTTGCTCCTGTCTTCTGGTATATTTTATTTTGACATGTGTTTGAATGTAGTAGAGGAGAAGCTGTCACCAAGGATCACTCTTATAATTGGGTCTGAATTGTAAAAACAAGTCTGTGAGAGAATAAAAATGTATCTTTTCACTTGGGAAAAAATGTTTACATTCTTAACAATATGATATCTTGATCCCTCAGTTGTCCAGTCATTTCCAGCAAGAAATTAGTTGTTCTTGCTATGTCTTAAGAATTTTAGTTTTGATATTGTTATATGGCATAGGACTGTCCAGCCTATGTTTTCTGCCTCACTTATATGCAGAACTTTGCCAGGTTATAGTTGTGTTCTTTAGCCAGTTTCTTTAAGTGGAAGGAAATTTCTGAAGGTAATTCATTAAAACATTTAGCATTGTGACTGTTGATTTGAAATTCTACAACCCTCCTGCAAGGGCCTAAGCATTCTAAAGTGACTGATGTGAAACAGGTTTGTTGAGAAACTGTTCACAGTAGGAAAAAAACTTGACTTTTATATCACATTAATGTCTGCAGACTGGAGCCTGCTCCAGTGTGGGCTCTCCACAGGGTGACAATTTCCTTTAGAGCACCTCTGCCTGTTCAGGTGTGGGGTCCTCCGCAGACTGCAGTTTATTTCAAAGGATTTATTCAGTATTTATGTGAAAATGTATCTTTGTCATCAGATCCCTTCTGGGATCTTCCAGAAGAGGTCAGAAAAACTGTTTAGCGGGTAGTTGCTCCAGTTCTTAAAATAGTTTCTTAAAACAGCTGAGTTTATTGTTTTTTTGTTGTTTGTTTGTTTTTAATTTTCCACCTACCATTTATTCACTGACTCTGTAATTGACTCTTTAATTCTTACATAAGGTGTAGGATGAAATAGAACATGGACTGAGCTGGAAGATGTGATGCACTGAGAATGTAGAACTGAGGTGAAATTTTGGTGCCATGAATGGCACAGGCATGATAGATTCTTTTCATATCCTACGCCTACATTTTGTAGTCTGTAAAATGAAATTGTCATATTTCTATATTTCTTATTTCTTTTTTTTTTTTTGTAAAAAATACTGAGAGCTATTGGAAAAGGTTTACAAGATCTACCTCTACATATTTATAGTATATATTCCCTTAATATAGAGTTAAATATTTTTTTGATTCACATAATTTTTGGGGGTTTTTTTGGTTTTTTTTTACGTATAGAAAATAAATTAGGTATTACACTATTTTTGACTAGAATAATTTTTTTTTGAGCTGAAAACTAACTTTACAGTGGGTGTTGCTGGTTAGACTATTACAGTGAGCAAAGTAAGTTTCTGATCTTTAGGGAAAAGAAAAAAGCAACTGAAAACTTAAACCCTCCAAAATGGAACCAGGTCACCACAAATAAGGAAATCACTCTATAATGTTCAAATATCAGGGTTTACACTATGTATTTGCCAGAAGTTATGACTGATATATTTGATAATTAATTTAATAAAGCAAACTACCATACCTTGCCTTCCAAATTGGCAAATTACATATTTTGCAGTTACTATTATTATTTTAGATCTATTCTTGCACTGGGAAAAAAAAAAAAAAAAAAAAACAAAAACAAACAAACAAAAAAAACCAGAGCATATTTTTGGTTATTGTGGCACGTTGACAGGTTTTAAATGAAGAAATGTGAAAACAGATTCTCCCAGTATAGTTTTCCAGATTGACTGTAGCTGTCACAAAAGCCTATTAATTTGAAGTGAGCAGTATCTTTAAAATAAATTTTTATCATCCTTTTTGTAGTTTCACTTCCTGCTTGTGCTTCAGGTATCTTGGATTGATACTGACTCACGTGTGTGTTATACAGCTGTTGTGGACTGGCTGGTTGGAAATCAAACATTGCTCTTCAGAACTAACTAATGTTTCACAGGATACATTTTTTATTATCCCAGTCAGTGTATGGTGGCTTCCACATGAGCTTTTTCTGATGCTGTAGGCGTAAAAAAAGGTCAAATATAGCAGTGCTTGAAATTTAACATGCTAACTGGTTTGCATCTACTTTCCACCATCTGTTAGGTCTCCTACTACTCTGAAAAGAGATTCTTCAACATAAAGTTAGCTTCTACTTCTCAGGGATAGATGAATTTAAATTTTGATATTAACTTTACCTACCATTATTAATTATGATGTTTCAAATCAAATCTGATTAGAAAGAGTACTGATTGAAAAGACAGTGTATCTTTCTTTTGCTGAGTTGTATTTTTAATTACAATTTTGGATTATATAGCTGTAGGAAAGTGTATGCAGACTAAATTCTGTTGTTTAACCACTTGTTTGATTATCCCTTTTATGCCTTGGGGGTTAGAATGCAGTCCACATCTGCATAGAGAGTTTTTGCCCATAGTTAGCAGGATTAGGGTGTAGAGAATGAATGTTTAAGGAATGGAAATCAACACGGCTTTAAAAAGTAAACCCAGGTAAGAACTGGAGCTATGGATGGATGACCCTTGGATCTCTGAATAACCTGTTTGATGCAGGTTTGCATATATAGATCTTAGGAGTTTCAAGGTCCCTTGGCACAGTGTGTTTTTGGTTTTTTGTTTGTTTGGGTTCTTTGTTTGGTGCTTGTTTATTTGTTTATTTTAATCCTGGTTTGGGATCAAATATTTCTTTTCTAGGAAACTTTTTTCCAATGTGCAATATATAACACAGTACATTGAAACTTTAAAGAAAGATTGTTTGACATGTTGATATAGTTGTTAACATTAGTGCAGTTTTAAGGTTATCCCTGTGACATAACTTAGCTTTTTGATGCATGTCATCACCTGGAAGGTGATGCATGCCATCACCTGTGAGGTTTGGAGTTGCTCCACCTGCCGTATTTTTTTTACATTTACATTTACATGTTGCTATGTAAGCTCTGCCAACAGTTTTTATGGAAACAACATCATGGAATTATAGAAGCCCTTACCCATTTTCAGCTCTTTCTGATGTTCTCCTTATGATTTTTCTTCTAAGTTTGTTGATTTTCTTCTTTGTGGGTGTTTTGGTTTGGAGGTTTTCTTTTTTTTTTTTTTTTTTTGGATGAATGTGTGTTCTTCGTTCTGTTACTTTGTTTAACAGATCCTAAAAGGAGATCTAGAAATGAAAAGGCAAATGATGAGTAAGCTGAAGATGCTCAGCCAAGATCTCCTTGTAGCTGTGAAAAATAAAGCAGTGGCTCAAAAGCTGGAAAGTCGTCTTGAAAATTTTGCCCAGCGCTGGGAAAGCCTCGTGCAGAAGGTGGAGAGCAATTCTAAACAGGTTTGTAAAAAACAGTTTTATCAGTTTGTGACAATCAGATCCTTTGACAGCCAAATGTTTGAAGTAGTTTTGGTGTTGTTTGTCATCTTGTTTTAATTTTTTCCCCTGCATGATTGCTTAAGACATATTTTATTTTTAGGACAGCATAATACAACTGTAATATAACTTGTCCAGAATTTTATTTATCTCTTTAGTTTTTAATCTCTCTTTATAATATTGATTACTTTCTTGGGTTGTTAACTATGTTTTCAGAGATGATACAAACCATAATGAAAATACCTTTCCAGTTAATTTATTTTTAACCTATAATAACACACTTTTTCATAGCTGTCTCTTTGAAATAGCACATAGTCTGAAATCAGGGCAAGAGCTGTCAGCTAGTTAAAGTAATTTTTTTTTTAACATTAAAAGTTTATAATTGATTGCTATTTTGTTTCTGCATATGATATGCTGATTTGCAGATTAAAAGGAGAGGCTAAAAAAAGAGAAATTTCTTGGAAAAATAAAGAAATCAATTTATAACTGTAACCAATGTGCCAATGAGAAAATATAACTTGCTGTTATTTTGACCACTCTGTGTTAACTGTAATATGTTAAAAAAACAAATTGAGATTCTAAACAGGTAACAAAATTCAGCGCTCTGGTGTAGTACCCAAACCCATATCCAATTATTTTACCTAGACATCTTGCTAGCATCTCTTTCTTACTGGATTTAAACCCAAACCTGCTCCCCTTTTTCCATTCCGTTATCTCACTAATACTGGGTTATTTTTTGAGCTGTCATTGTATGACTGGTAAAATAGAAGTGAGTATTAAGGCTTTTTAATTGACAGCACAGAGCAGAATCTTACAGCAGGTAGCTCTATCCTGTCCATACAGGTAGGTCTCTCACAGTTCTGGTCAGTTTGAGGAAATTCCCCTGAGCATGCTGCCCTTTTTTATTGCTCTCTAGCAATACATCTACCAAATTACTATTGAGTAATTAAAGAAAAGCTGCTATACTTCATGTAGTGATCTGAATCCCTCTTAGTAACCATTTTTTCAATTCATACCTTAATATTTGTTTGCTCTGTGATAGAAAAGGCACCTGAAGTTGGAAAAATCAGTTTGGAAGAATATAAAGGAAGAAAATGGGGGAAGGCACAATTTCATTTAGAAAGCAAAACCATATTGTGAACACCGCATTTAGGAGTTGAAAATAAGTTTTACTTACAGTATATTTGCTGTAGAAAAACTCCTGTTTCAAAGCAAAGGAAAATTCCAGAGATTCGTTTTTGAATTTAGGGATGGCTAGGGTCACATGATTTGAGGAAGTTAGTTAGTCACTCCAATTTTTTCAAGTCCTGTTCAGATTGGTGATGGCCTCCAAATGCAGTTACTAGTTTTGAAAATGGAACTTAGATTACAGGAAATGAAGTGAGCAGTCATGAGTCTGTCAACAGAGATCAGCACAGCTGGGAGATGCTTTGGATTCACAAAACAGTGTAGCTGTCCTATGACAGCAGAACACTTCAATGGATAACTTTTCCTCCAAGGAGAAGCTGCTCTGCTTGGTGTAGAAGTGATGTGCTGTCATGGGAATGCTGCTTCACCTTCTGGAACATGACACAGTTAGGCCTGACTGAAGGACCTGTTCCTAAGGCACTGTTACACTGTTCAGAGGTATCTTCTGTGAAATACTGATGGTGTTCTTGTCACCATCGGTTTCTGTCTAGGGAGGGCAGATAATTGCAGTGAGGTTTTTACATGTATTCATTGCAGAGCTCATTTATGTGTTTACACTGCAAGAAAAAACTGCAAGGTCTCACTATGTTCTTTAATCATGAACTGTGGAGGAGGAGACTTTGAAGAGGGTGAAAAATAGAATATTTTCCACTAAAATCTATCAGAAAATGTATGTTTTATTCATCAAGCCTAGATATTGCCTTAAAAATTAGCTTTACGTGGCTTAGTGGTGGACTTGGCAGAGCTAGGTCAATAGTTAAACTCAATGTTTTTAAATGTCTTTTCCAACCTACAGGATTCTATGATTAATAATTTTCATAAGGCCCTCATAATTGCATTTTTGTCCTTGTTATTTCCCTTCTTAATAAAATGTCGCCAAATGATTAACTTGTTAGCAAAATAAGAAATTAAATGGAAGAGACAACCTCAGGCTCAGTTCAAAGATGATTCTCCAACTAGACATATAAAGTAGTTATAAATCCCAGAGGAAAAGTGCACAAAGTAGAATGTGAGCTCTCCCACATTTGGCTGAATTAATTGCTCTTGAATTCAGGCATCTAATCAGAACACATGGCTGGAGCTCCTGCTACAAATGGCTGGATGGCAAGGGTGTGAGAGAGAGAGAAATCTAAAAAGCAGTTTGTCCTCATAATGAAAATGTCATCTTTCCTTCACTGACCACACAGTGGAATCAAGGACAAGGACAGCTTGCTTAGGCTTGCTGCGGAGCTTCCAGAAACTCCAAACCCAGCTTTGCTGAGTTCATTATGCTCCACTAAATTGTACTGAAAATCTTTCCAAACTAAAGAAAACACCATTCCTCATCCGAACTTCCCCACTCACAGAGATAAATTTCATCAAAGAACAGATGACAGCTCCAAAAGTGAGTGTAAAGGAAAATTATGAGTTTATCAGGACAGAGGGCACTTCCAAAGACAGTAATAAATGTTGGCATTAAAGGAAGGCTGCTGTATAAATGAGAAATAAAATGCCATAAAACTACTGAAGTGCTGTGCACACATTGTACATATGTTTGCCTATAGATGATGAAAAAGATTTGAATTTGTCTGTTTGGAAAAGAGATGAGTTTTAACATGTTTCAAAGATGAGCTTGATGTGATACTGCTGGGAAGCATTGTATTTTGAAAGCCTTTAAATGTGCAGCCTTGTAAGTCACCTTAGCCCTTTCCATATGATTTTCTAGTGGGTAAAAGCCCTTGTCTATATTGTCCCTTCTCAGAACCACATTTGCTATTCAGGGACTGAGTGGGATGAAGAAAATACAGAGTTACTATTTGCACTGTCTTTGAATAATACATCAAATGCACTACTTTGGTGATTAAAAGGTGTTTGGAATTTTTTTTTATGTTTTTGTGGGTTTTTTTCTCTTTTTTTTGTTCTGTGGGGTTTTTTTGTTTGTTTTTGTTTGGTTTTGGGGGATTTGTTTTTAATTTTTTGTTTGGTTGGGACGTTTTTTGGGGTTTTTTTTGTGTTTGTTTGTTTCTTTTTTCGTCCTTTTTTTTTTTTTTTTAACCAGGTAAACCAATGAAAGTGTTTTTTCCTAATTTTTTTCTAAAAAGCTTCTTTGTTTTTCTAATTCCTAATATTTTTAATGATTGTCCTTTGCATGCTAAAGTGTATGCAGTTTAAATGTGAAGCAGCTTCATCTTGCACAGTAAGGCTGCAATCTACCTTTTAGTCTTACCCTGTCTCTAATTAGAATAATTATGAACTTCAAATTCACATCTCCGTTCTCCTTTTGAAGCACATAGTATTTAACCTCCACTCTTGTTGATTAAGCATGAAAAATACTTTTTTACTGTTTTCACATCCAAATCATTACCCCCCACAGCATCGTGCCTTGACTGCTCTGAGCAGTGATTGCACTGCCAGCTCTGGAAATGCAGTTCCCCATCTCCAGCTGAAGCTGCTACTCCTGTAATTGGTATTATGCTGCAGATGATTCCTACAGTGCCCTAGCTGTGGTTTATTGTGTTACACCTTCTTCACTGGAAACTCTGCCCTAGTATTGATTAGCAAATGAAAACATGGCAGGATATGACCCTGGGTGTCTGAAACATCATCCTACCATTGATTTTTGGATAAAAAAAGAGTGTAATAAGAATTTTATGAAAAGAGGAAAGAGAGAGAGAGAAACTGTACCCAACATTATATAACAGGCAAGAAATTCTTTCTGTTCTTATGTATTGTCAGCTCATGAAGAGATGACATCAGGTTCTGTCCTCAAATGTCATTGAATCCTAGACATCAGAAGCTTTAACTTGCTTTTCCTTCTGGCCTCTTTAATTAAAATAAAATGGAAAAGAATGGAGTAGAGTTTCAATAAAAATATATGGAAATGCTGACTTAATATTGTCATGAATTCTGTAGGAAAAAAAAAATCAATACATCTTGTTGAGGGGACTAAACCAAGAATGTAACTACATAACATTTTAGTGATTTAAAAAGTCATCTGGATGTTTTTCTCTTCCAAAGAATTTTGTAGTTCATATGTTACCTAAATCCCTGCAGGTCACAAGCAGCTTATTCAGTTGACATATTTAATACATATATGTTTTTAAAAATCTGCTCTGAATCTATTTTTTTTAGTCTTCTTAGTAGTCCAGAGTCTGCTCTAAAACCTAGACCACTGCCTGTTTCTGGAGGTGGAAGCACAGCATTAGGTTAACTGCTCTGTGTAGGAAATGCTGACAATTTACAGTGGTAAAACACTTCCCTACTCATCACCTCCACTGTCAGCCTGGACAAAGAGCAGGAAGACTTTTGCGTGGAAGGCAATGTGAAGAATTCAGCAGAGCTGGCAGGAGTTCGTTGGGGTGTTTTTTCAGGTTTCTTGGCTTTACTGATATTGGCTGCTGAGAAGAGGCTGCTTGCTAACAGTGTTCCCCTTTGCTTGTCATTCTATTTTTCTTTGTCAATGCAAGAAAGCATTGTGGGGAAGGTGTTAAACCTGGTTGCCTCTTCATTGTTTGTAGAAGCACTTATGTCTCAATAAGTAAGCTGGCTCAATTATCTTACTGAGTTTCTGATGCAAGAAGTAATAGATAATTTATGAATGTGTTTATAGTTTCATGGAATTTTAGGTACTGGCATTGCTGTTGTTAAATTGGAAACTAATTCTCGCATATTACCAAAAGCAAAGAAGCAGATCTTTTCAGGTGCACAGCTTTTTCTGGTATAAGTTTTTGTTCTTTTATTTTTCATTTCACTGCCTTTAAACTGTGAGGTGGTCATTGGAGCTGTAACTAGAGCATTTTGACAAATGAGCCATCATCTGACAGAATCAAGAAAAGAAGTGGCCTATTTTTCATGAGTTAAGGGATTTAAGAACATCTGCTCACATTTGAGTTGGGAAATGTTATATGGAGAGTATGAATGGGCAGTACACGCACAAGCAGTGTCCAAACAAATATCAGCAAAAAATAATTCTCATCATTCTTTTTTTAATGCAGCTGAGCGATACAAAGGGGGTTTTGGTTTTTTTCTTATTACTGGAGCAAAGCTTAATGCATTAGATAGGTAGTGTTTACAATATTACATACCATGGGTATTAGTATCTGGTGTGACCCCTAAATATTTTCCTTTTAATTACGGAATAAAAACTGATACAAAATTATTTGCCTTCTAGAGCATGTGTTCTAATTTAAGATTTCCAGCCAGAAAATTAACTGCCCTTTCATGCAAGTATGTTATAGTTGATTGCATTCTATTTGACAATTTCTATAAATGGTAAGACAAATAATTGGTCATTTAGTGCCATTTTAATGCCTTATAATCTCTCAAGGAGCAAATTTTCAGACTGGGAGCAGTCTGAAATGAATATTTTGCAATAGTAACATTTTATTTATTTGCTATCATTCAATTCCATTGTAAAATTCCATTAATTTCTTTTCTTCATTCAGCATGGATTACAGGGAGCTATAAGTTCATTAGAATCCTTCCTGATTTTGATATTGGCTTTTGCAGATATCTTATTCACACAGCGTGAGTCAGATAAAACAATCTAGCTCTAGTTGCATATAATGTTTTTTTCAGAAGGTCAGCCTATGGTCAGATGAGAGCAGTTTCTCATTATTTTCTATTGCTCCTCCAAACAATCTTTACTGAAGTCTTTCAAATAATGTGTGACCTCTGTTTTTGTACTTCTCACAGATTTCGCAGGCTGTCACTACCACTCAGACATCTCTAACACAGACAACTGTAATGGAAACTGTAACTATGGTGACCACAAGAGAGCAAATCCTGGTTAAGCATGCTAAAGAGGAACTCCCACCACCTCCACCCCACAAAAAAAGGCAACTCCTTGTGGATTCAGAAATTAGGAAGAGGTGAGAATCATCAAGAGACAGAGAGAGAATACTGATAGAGTCTGGACAAAAATGCAAAAATAGTTTGACTGCAATGTTTTTCTGTATGCTATTTTGAGCTTAAAATTATATTTCTGTTCTCTATTAGGGTACCAGCTGGTTATTATCTTTCTTCACTCAGCATGGGTTATGGATTATATTGTGCTTCTATTACACCTATTTAGCAGTATAGGATGTTAATGATTGCACCAATACTATTGCATAGTAATTATAGTCAGTTAAAGTCCTTATGTATGGCATTGTGGGGATCCCACATGATTAGGGTCTTGAAACGTGATGGGCAAGCATTCCATTAATTCTAAGATCTTTGTGTTCTTTAAGAAGAACTTTATAATAGCTCTGCAGTGGCACTTAATATTTGGTGAAACATGCATTATTATTACGTTCAGGTTTTTTCATGAGTTACTCAACTACAAGTGACAAGGGATTTTAAACTGATGCTAAACACTAGTTAAAGTCAGGAGAAAACATTCTGATGTGTTTAGGCAGAATTGGCTCAAGCATTAAGTTTTTAAATGAGGCGCTAAGAAGGTAGATTTCAAATATTCATTGTAATGTTTGTTTTGGAAATGTTTTTTGATATTCAGATAAACATGAATTCCAAGGTAATAGATTTGAGGACTGAAAAAGATGTGAAGCTGCATTCAGTGTCTCGTTTCTATAGACAATAACTTTGTTTAGTTCAGTGTGTCTACCAGGACAAGTATTTTCTTGTAAAATAATGTTTCACTTATTAAGAAGAATGAACTATAGCAAGAATAGGAGAAATCTGATTTCTTTTTAATTGAAGTTTTATGTTATTGAAATAATAGGTATTTTTTATATATAGGCATCGTACCTATGTTTATTCTAAAAGTAAGGTTTCTTGTTCAGCATCATTATTTAGGAATGCTCTCTATGTGATGTAAGAGTGGTTCTCCCCCTTTTTGTTAAATGGATAACTATGCCTATGGAAAATGCTTGTTCTAAGTAAGTTTGTGAGCTAAATTTGAATGAATTTTATCTTTGTCCAAAGTCCTCATTTGGAATCTGTTTTTTTCCTTATCCTAGGTTACCATTAAATCATAAGTGAGAGTTATATTTTGCTAATATATTCCCAAGCTCTCAAAATGATGCAGAGCAATGACTGTCAACAGAGTTGCAATTCCTGAATTTGTTGAAGGAATTTTTAGATGGCAGTGTTGTTACTTATCAGGAATGATAAGCCTCAGCACTCCTGTTAAAGTTTCATTAGTAATGTGCAAAGATGTGAAACAGAATCAAGGCCCTGTTGGCTCATATATGACAATAAACCTTTAGTGTGACGTGGTCCCTGTCATGAAAATAGTGATCTACTTTATTTTGAAACTGAAAAATTAAGAATGTAAATCTCCCTGCAGTTCTGAAATATTTCAATAATTGGTATTTAGAAACTTTTTACATTTTTTTTCAAAACTGAAAGTTTTAGGAAAGTCTTACTTCATAAGGAAGTGAAGTGTAAGACTACTGTTAGAAAAGAAAGCATGATCTTAGTTAAAACTAAGTGAAGTAGGCTGATTTTTTAAAACCTATTTTTTTAATTCTTGAAGAAAATTGTTGTTGTATGCACTGTTATAAAACTGGAGACCAATTGGTACAGAAGTTCCAACTACTATATATTTACTGTTAGCATGTATTTTCCTTCTTACTCATATTCTTTTAATTTGCCTTAATACTGAAAGTAAACTTGGCAGGGTACAACAGAATACAGTCTTCATACTCATCATGCAAGGAGACTGCCTGAGGGCAGGAATTAGCTGGATTATAGGAATTGTTTTTGTTCCAAACTACCTTGCTTTATAGAAACTGATAATTGTGTTACTACTGTGCTTTAGCTGATGTCTGTCTAAAGCACTGCAACTTACAAGTTTATATATAAACCTGATTGATCCTTGTATGGAAAATAGGATGTATTATCATCTTTGAGACTAGGGTTGCTTTCAGATGTATTACTGGTAGATCTGCTACCAAATTTACAGACTGTTAATTATTTTTTACTATGCATGCTAGGTTTCAAGGCTTTCTGATTTGTTTTAATGCTATCTAAAATAAGTGCATTCACCATATAATTTCTGTTTAACTTTTGGATAAGAGTCAAGATGGAGCACTCTGTAGTTCTCAGTCTTTGCCTGGGATGACTTTAGATAATTGAATAAGTTGGGGTTCCTTTTAGATATTTAAAATCAGAGTCATTTTAATTTCTACACAAGTTGTACTTTTATTTTTATCTGATAGGATAGAAATCTGACTTGCAGAAGGAAAAATGGAGTTGATTGTTTAATGCACTATAATAGGTTCTAACTATTTTTTTGTGTGCCGAAATTACTGGATTTGTTTAAACAATGCAATTGCACCAGCACATGAGAACTAGTCCTGTGTGGCTGTTATTCCTGTGTGCAGACCTACATTTTGGGAATGTGCAAAGTGAATGGTGGAAATGTCCACAGCTGTGCAGCAGGATGAATGATGGTTATATTATCTGGAGGCAGTGTTTCACCATTCAGATAATCTTTTTGACATTTCTAACTGAACAGAGAAGACATCAAACCCCACATTTTATGTACCTTTAGTCTCTAGAAAGTCCAAGCGGGTGTTCTGCAGTGGGAGGACCAGTCAATAAATAGCTTCAGAAAAACACTTTGAGAGAAAACTTTGGAGAAGAAGTTTCAGCTTAGAATAACAGTTTTAGTGACAGTTTCTAATGAATATGTAAAAATGCAGTCTTGGAAATGAGCACAATTTATAGTATGTTGTTGTCTTTCTCAAAGACAAAAAAGTACAAGTTTATACTAGATATCAACAAAATAATGGAAGAAGAAAGCTCATCTAAAAATTTGGGTGCTCGGTTAAAATATCTTTGTTCACTGGTGACTAGACACCTTTTTGATCAATGCTTTTTTTTGATAGGAGAAAAAGCACTGTATTCCCAAACAGCCAGTCATTTATTTTCTGGGTACAATGTTAGCCACAAGATCTCTCAGGGTTTTTTGTTTGTATTCAGTTGTAGCTGCACCCAAGGATAAACAAAGCCCATAGTGCTGCATGCCTTTTGATTTTTTTTAAATAAATGAAAAGAATGGGGGTTCTCAACCTACCTCTCCTACATCATTATATATTGTGTGATTTTACAACCAAAATTTTCCCTGAGCACTTAATGACTAATAGTCGATGGCTATGTACTCTTCAGTTTTGGTTTGATAAAAAAACCCTGGCAATTACTGAAGGCCCTTCAGAACCTTCCGAAGGTGAATAACCAGACTGTGTTGGCTGCTTTCTGCAGTCACAGTGCAACACACTGCATGTTGTTGCTTGGTATTTTTAGGCCTGGGAGGGAAAGACACATTGGGGGTTGAGGCTTTTTGGAGGTGGTGGATATGCTCCCAGGCTTTGCCAGTTTCTTTCGTCTATTCTCAGATTTTAGTCAGTGTTGTTTCTGTAAAGGAGTATGAAATAGATTCATCAGGCCCCATTGCCACAGGTTTAGAAAGATTTGTGCTTCAGATTTACTTCTCTGTGACCTGCCTGTTTTAGATATACTAATGGAAGGAAGAGTAGTTTGGCTACTCAGTGAATATTGTATTAGTGTACTGTGCAAGACCACAGTTTCCAGTTACTAAGCCAAGGAGAGAAAAAAATGGACAGCTAAGATTGAAGCATCAAACTTTCTAGAATGCCAAATGTTTTATCAAGATTGAAAGTATAAAAATCTTTATTTAAATAAAATTTAAATTTGAATAAATTAAGAAGAAGCAGTTTGACTTGTGGACCAATAACATCCACAGAACTGAATGCCACATTTCCATTGTTTTTATTTCCTGTGGCACAAATGCATGGGAAGGAAGCTGTTGTTTTTTTTCTTGCTTCTTAAAGCAAGTTCTTGCCATTAGTAGAGGAAAGCAGAGATAGGAACCAGATTTTTTTTTTTCTTATTTCTTTTCCCTCCATTCTCCCTCCCCCAAAATCTAAAACTGCTTCAGGACTAATGCTTCAAAATGTCAGAATAACTCAAGTGAGTTAAGTTCTGTTACTAGTCAAAGAAAAGCTCCTTTTCCCACAGGAATCAATTTGAAACTGAGAAAGATAAAATACTTGGAGTTGTATAATAAGATCTTGAAAAGTATGTATTAGGCATTAGGGCTAGAGATAAATGTAAAACAGCTAAGGTTATACTATTTTAAAAACCTCTAAATGGGAGAAAGGGATGCAAGATAACATTTATTTTCATGGTATTTACATATTCTGGGAAAAACAGGTCAGTTTCATATCATAGAAAAATATGAAAACTACTCTGTTCACACTAAGTTTTTAAATAGCAGACAAGTAAGAGCTGATTAATATTTAATTGAAATATATTTCTAATATTAATATGCTTCAATAGCGACCAAAGATACCTTTCTTTGCAATTTGGTAAGTATTTTTTACATGCTTCCTAAGGTTTCCAGGGAAAGTCAACTTGTCATAACATTGTTATTGGCATAATGTTAATCTGAAGATTTGAAAGAGACTCGATGCCCTTTGAAGAGCAAGGTGTGTTAAAACAGGATAGTTGCTCCATCTAGTGTTTTTTTTTTCATTTAACAAGTGTTAAATTAACTTTTTGAAAAAAGAGAAGCCCTCACTTTTTTGAAAATTTTTGTATTTGGGATTTCAATCCTTCATTATTTAGAAAATTTTTGATTCTTGCAAAAAAAAATCAAAGAAAAAATTATAGTGACTTTATAATGGTCTTTTTGACAGCTATTATTTCATATATCCCATTTCTGTGCAATGAATTATCTTAGTCAGGACTGAATGGTGATTGTTTTACAGCCCCTCCATTGGGTTTTTTGACCCTTATTCTTTTGCAGAAATGCAGCTTGTGCTCTGGTATTGTTATCTAATGATTGGTAACAAATTCAAAGAGAAGAAAGTCATGTCTTCAATTTTCCTGGTGATTTTTGATTTCAATGTCTGTACCCAATTCCAGAGGAAAGGAAAAGGTGATTGAGACACCTGAGAATAGTTTTCTGTTGTTTAGAGGGGGAATAGTTAATAAACATTTTCATTTGGATTGTAAGAAGAATGGGTATGTTGAGGTTTGTATACATGGGCACTTCTTAGTGCTTACTAAGCATTTCTCCTTTATCCTTGTGGTGAGGTGAGAAATGGATTAGTGACAAATAAACAGAATTTATATTCTTCACATTTAGCAACTCAAATGATCTGAAATATTATTGGAGTGGTACCAGTCAGCACTTGCTGCAGGCTGTGATGATTGGGTTTAAAAGTGCTCTGTACCTGATGGTTCTAGTGAAGTTTCTGTTGAAGATACACATTTGGAATTGATTTGTTATTTCCTTTCATGCCTTGATATGTATTACAGAAATGCACTGCTCATAATGTTGATGAGGCTGAACTTAATAGTATCACAAATGCAGAGGGAGGCTCAAAGTGTCATTCCAAAAGGAAATAAAATTATTTGACAGCTAAACCTAAAACAATAGGAAGTTAAAAATATGTGTTTGGATAAATTGGTGGTTGAATTAGAAGGCAAAAAACAATTCTGTCAACTAATGGCTCATCAACTACAAATACAGAGGAGGAAAAAAGACAGCAGGGAAATAGATCAGACTAATTCTTCCAATGGGCACCATGTGCTGTAAAGTTGTTCTTTGATATGTTCTAGCCAGTGAAGAGCTACAAGCTGAGAAAGACCTCTGGCGAGCTGGAGGTTTCAGTCCAGACATGGAAATGAAATAATTCAGTAAAGTGGTTCTTGGATCAAAGTTGTATCATTCCCTGCCAACTCTATGTGTAGGCAAATGGTTTTATGTCTACCCAAGATTCGCAGTGGTGACAGGCCCACTGTGATTTTTGTTTGGGGAAGGATTGAAATGAATAAGCAAAGGAAATTGTCAAGCAGTTTCTGTCTTTTAAAAGAATAAAGTACTGAAACCACTGTCTGCCCATGATAGCAGTAGCACAGTAATGTAGTTTATATGAAATTCATTCAGTTTTAGAGAAAAGATTATGTGCCATGCTGGCCACATGACAGGAAGGTACTTCACCCCTCTATTACTTCACGCCTCGTATTACTGTGTGAACTTGTTCAATACTGAATTTTTTTGTATATCTGTTTAGTCAAAGTATATTTAAAAAACATCTTCATATTTTTAATCTATGCTGGTCACATTTTCATGGAACATTCTCCACAAATTGATTTTCTGGATCATCCTAACCATATGTCCACTTCAGATCTCCATTCCAAAGTTTCTTACTAGATCACCATGTATTTGTTCAAAACTGACTCCTTGTTCTGGCTTTCCTTTTCTTTATTAAATACATGATGAACCTCACCTTTGAGACATTTCAAAACTTAATTGCTTCACATTTTTCTCTTTCCCTGCATGGAATTTGCAACCCAAATACCTACCAGCGTAGTAGACTCTTGTCCTACTAGAAGTCCCCTATCTAATAAAAAAACTTATGGAAATCACTGAGTAAAAAGAGTTAATTTGTTTATATTTTACCATACAAACAAGTCTCCACTTGAACTCAGCTGACATGTGCTGGCATGTAAAGAAAAGGCTGTGGGACCAGTAAAAATAGTATTTCTCTTGTGGAACATCAGGATTAAAAACTAGGTGGAAAACAAAAGCATGAAGAATAAATCCTCTTCGTCAAATGGAATTTTTAGTTGGGGAGTGTGCCAATGTACTTGTTAGATCACAAGATATTCAGAGTAAATTTTCAAGTGATTTTTGGTTTAGTATCTTCCATTGATCTATTTTTACAAATTCTACCTGAGCTGAAGTTTGTTGGGACAGAAAGGCACTCTTGCACTATCTTATGTCTAAAGTATTCTTGTTCCAAGGAGATTTAAAGACTCT
The DNA here is from genome assembly GCA_024734555.1 of Trochalopteron elliotii. NCBI lineage: Eukaryota > Metazoa > Chordata > Aves > Passeriformes > Leiothrichidae > Trochalopteron > Trochalopteron elliotii. The sequence goes on along the minus strand of JANPWX010000081.1, from coordinate 2,845,344 downwards.
ATTTATACTTTGATATCAATCTAGAGTTCCTACCTGCAGCTGTGCTCAGAAAGGAAGTATTCAATCACTAAAGCAGAATGATTAAATGCCATTTCTAACAGTGTTTCCTCGTTTACACGAGGTGAACATGACAGAGTGATTTTTTTTTGTCTCACTAGGTAAAATCTTAGTGTCTTCAATCTTAAAATCCTGAATCTTAAATTTATCTTAAAGATATTTATGTACTAGAAAAAGCTACTTAGACTTCTGTTTATTTTAGTTTTTTTCTGCCCCCCTCTCTATTCTTTGAACAGGAGGCTTTGTTTCTGAAATTATATTAATCTCCAGAAGAAAGTGCAAGTGACAGAGCAGTCTGTTATGTGATATCAACTTTGTCATGTCAGAGAATCGTATCATATTATAGAATGCTTTCAATTGGAAGGGACCTTACAGATCTATGTCTAACACTGGCCACTATCTGATGGCTCTCGTTCCTAATTATTTTATTTTACTGTCAAAACTATCCCATTCCCCTTCCAGGTGTTGCAGAGGCAAGGGCTAAATCCTTTTTTTTTTTTTTTTTTGAAGAATTGAACTCTGATAAAGATTTTTCTATCAATTTTCATCCTGTACCAGGGTAAGACCAGGCTGTTTTTCAGAGAGTTGGTCTCACTAATTCTACTTGCCTGCAGCTTCAGAATGGAACAAATGCCAGAACTCATACAATTTTACCTGAAGTCAAAGAACTTAAGTACTCAGGGACTGGTAACCTTCATTGCTATCAGATGTCTGGTGTTTTATGATCATCATATATGCAGTTATTATTTGTAGAAGAGAGGATAACATTTTATTTCAAGAATTGCAGTTGATTTAATGATCAGAAATAAAGCTGAAGTAGGAAGCTCTCAACTGACTGTGGAGTTTGTGTTAAGGGATTAGAATCTGTTACCAGTACAGACATTTCTTGAACCATCTGGGAATTTTATTTTGTGTTTTGCCTCAAAATTTGTAGTTCCTTATAAAATGGTATTTTCTGAACCTTCCATTACTTCAAAGCCACATTTTTTCTCCTTGAATGAGTATTCAGTTACTATTATCAGGAAATTTTTTATCAAAATTATTCCTAAGAGTTTATATGTGAATGTTGGGTTTATATGTTGAATGAAGAGTTTGAATGTAGAATATTGGACTGAGATTAGGGCTCTGTGTGATTCTTTTTCTTTTGTTTTCATTATTTATGAATACAAAAAATCGCAGTGGAGAAGGAAAAAAAGAGAAGCATAAATATTAGCTCAAGCATGGAACTCTTTCTTGTATTCATTTTTCATTTCTGTATTTGTAGATTTATGTCGCCCAGAGTTTTACCTTACATCCTTGTATTTTAGAAGTATAAATCCTTGTATAAATTAAGTATATTTTTATAAAATAATTTATTTCTTCCATGGGTATAACTGTTGTTCAAGTTACTGGTTTTAGTAGGTTTTCAGTTGTATGCAAACAATATAAGCTATAGTCACAAAGCAAAACTGAAAGATACAGCTTGGGTTTTTTTTCCCCCAGGTCTTTCTGCTCTATTGTGTTCACTGTATTCCTGCAGAAGGAAAGGCAGCTGCAAAAGGGATATAAATATTAGAACATACACTGCAATAAAGAAATGCAATCAGAGAGATTGGCACAATTGAGAAAAAATATTGTCTGAAGCTTTTTGTTTAAAAAACTACAGTAGATACTGAATCACAATTTGAAATTTCTAGACGGTAGTAATTTAAATATCTGCATTTTGAGACATTACCTGAAGAGTGGTTAATGCAAATTAAGATCAGTTTTAAAGGAGTTGATGAAAGAATCCAGAATGTAGTATGGAGGGCTGTGAGGTTTTTATCTTCTTTTTCTTGTTAGAGCCAAGATTAATGCACAGGAGATGCAGTTTTTCATGTTCAGACTCAGTTGTTTATTAATTCTTATCTATAGCACAGTCTCATGAGTTGCGAGTTCTAGCTAACAAGGTAGAAAATGGCTCTGTCTCTAACTCTTTCCAAGGTCTTTTAAATGCTTATTATCCAATAATGAGATGACGCCTATATTATTTATACTTTAAACCCAATAACCAACCACCCGTGGTCTGCAATGTGGATCTTTTCACCCAATTACAAAAAAACCACCCAAAACCATGAAGAAGGTGAAAGAAGAAGAACTTAGCCAACACCCAAAATCCATCTTTCTCTATATATATGACTATATGCCAAAATCTTAAATTCTGAGTTTTGCAACCTTTGATATCATACAATCCTGTTCAAACTACACACTCACAACCCCAGTGCTATCACTCAATTTCGGGAGCCTGTTCCATGGCCTCAGGTCAAATGTAGTGCTTGCTTGAGGGCCAGTGCCTTTTAGCACAGAAAGCCTGAAATTCTCAGCCTCCAGAATTCCAACAGAGGGCTGCAGAGTAAAAACTAGTTATAAATTAAGTGCAGAGAGTGGGGATCTTAATTTTGGTTTCTAACGCCATAACAGTGGAAAATTATACTTTACTTGTTGATTAGTGATTACATTCTACAACAAATTTGAGCTAATCAGAAAAAGCTTCTTTCATCAAATTTTCTGCTTGAGTTTCCTTCATAATATTATTATCATGAGCTAGGACAGCAATCTCACAGGTTTGAAGGCTGCATTTGGTCAGTCAGATAGACCTTACATCCTCAGTTCAGCCAACAGGACTTGTGGTACTCTTTCTTCACTGAGAGACATTTGTTTCATATCTTCTAAAAACGTTAGCTTGAAAAATTAGAATGCTTACTGTGAAAATTATTGCATCTGTTCAGCTGTCAAATCCAGTCTTAAAAATGAAAAAGTATTTCTATGTTTCTAAATTAAAGAGTGAATAGTTTTATGAACTCTCTGATGAGATACGGGAGTTTAAAACGGTATTTTGCTGATAGAAATTGCTGTTTAGTCACTTGTTTAAACAACCATGTTTGCTGCCAGTCCTGTTTTCAGAAACTGTGGAAGTTGAAAGTCATGTTGCACTTTCCTGTCTCTCAGGTTTGACTCGGACACCACAGAGCTGCACAGCTGGATGACCCGCTCCGAGGCAGTGCTGCAGAGCCCTGAGTTTGCTGTCTTTCGGAAAGAAGGGAACCTCTCAGACCTCAGAGAAAGAGTCAATGTAGGAGAAACTACTCATATATATGTCTCTTAGTCTGTATTAGCCTGTCAAAGTGCTTTCAGAGTCCAAGTTTAAATGATTTCAAATGTAGACCAACAAGCATTGATTGTCCAAGATGAATTTAGAAGTGTTCGCTGCTTCTGTGCATTTCAGATTTTGGCAGCAACATTACTACATAGGCTGTCTGAACACATAGATTGTTGTTGACGTTTTTGTTCATACATACTCATATTTAATTAAGATGTTCTAGATCCGTGAAAGTTTTAGGTAAAGTTATACCAAAAGCTATATTTAATTTCTTAAATATACAACATCATTCTATACTGACAGCTTAATTTGATGTTATACTTGCATAAACAGAAGAATGTGAAAAGTGTCAGTGGAGTGGATGCTAAAGAAAATCTATATTGATTTCCTTTTACAGAGCTGTAAAATATATATGACAATCACCAGTTTCCACAGGGCTTTTATTAGTTTGGGGTTTTTTTGCCCTATTGTAGTGCCATATCAGAACCAAAACCTGTTCTTTCCTGCCAAAGTGAATGGTTCTGTACTGCTTAAGAAGTAGCTGTGTTTGTGTGTGCTTGTGTCACAGACTGAATTTACCCCTTGAAAACTAAACTGTTAAAATTTTTCTTCCTTATTTTTTTTGTAGATCAATGAAACAATGCCCATCTTTGCCAAGTAAGAGAAAGGGGTGCTTTTTATAAATATCTCAGATAGTAGCATAGTATATTATGGAACATCATTAAAACCTGTGTTGATACATACTCCCAGAACACAGAGAGATGAAACAAAGTTACTGTATTGAATTCAGATTTGCTGCTGGTTTTTCTCATTTTCTCCTTTTCCATCATAAGTCAGCTATGATAAGATTGACTAACATGGAGTTTTATGCCTGTAAATGTACATTTTTAAATTCCATGTTAAATTCCAAGTTTCTTGCAATAATTTTAGTTATTTGTACTGTCACTAGTGTTATTAATTAACTATGCAAATTATGCATTCCAATGGAATATCTTGAATTAATTCATGCCACAACTTCACGTTATGTGAAATATACATAAATACACATATATATGCAGACTGGATCAAATACACAGAGTAGATTTGATGGGTTCACATGCTTCCACTCTGAGTTAATAGTATTCATCTAATACATTCATAGATATGCAGTTTATTTTCCAAGTACTCCAATCTAAATTTTGAAAGAAAGAAATAATAAAATAAAAATCCCAAAATACTCATCACCCCTTCATATATTCACATTTTGAGCAACATATTTATTTCAAGGATGAAAATTAGCTCATCTTGACCTGCAAATTACTCAGGCTACCCGCACTGTCAGGTTTCCTATTGGTTCTACCTCATATTGTCTGAGACTTTGCAAATACATTAAAGGATCCAGGAGCCATGGTTCACCTTCCTCCTTCTTTCCTTTCTTTGCTTTTGAGGACATGGTGATTGCTGCAAGTGAAAGGGTGGAGGTGGGTGACCCACATATCTCCTTTGGTCCCTGCTGAAATTCCTCCACCTCATGCCTTGCCTTTGCTGGAGCAGAGGAAGAACACTGGGGCTGGGAGGCCACCACCTGCCACATTTATCCAGGTCTCATCTAAGCTGGTGAAAACACACATAAATACTGGAGAAAGATGTGTGGAGTTTGACCAGTGCATGAGCATTTAAAGTTTGAATTCCAGACACTAAAGATAGCAGGAGATATTCCAGATGTTCCTTTGATCTCCTTGGAAATTTAATAAATGAATTGTTAACAAATTTCCAGCTATTTTTTTTTTCAGTGAAGTAGTACAGAAAAGGATCTGTTTTGTATCTAGAGAGGTCTGAGACAAACCAGTAATTCTAAATAGATATAAGAAAAATCAACATTAACATTGGAAATATTTTTAAGGACCAACGCTAGTTTTAATTTCACAGGGTGTCACTGCTTTTAAAATAAACATTTTATAGAGAAAATCAAGTTGCATTTAGAAGTTTCTAGTTGCTGTAAGGGAGAAAACATTCTATTACATGTATTAATTTGAAAGTGAGAACTCTGAAAGATGGCACTTGACAAGTGCTACATGGATTGTGTGTTGAATGGTTTTCAGTTAGCGCAAGTCTTTGAAGACACTTTTTTAAAAAGTTAAGAAAAATATCAATTTTTTCTGAATGCCAGCTCTTAAAACTTGTCCTGACCTGACTTCTCTTGTCTTTTCTTGTCTCTGTCTCCATCCATAAAATAAGAGACAAAGCAGAAAGTACTGTTCAGTTCATTGATTTAAACAGTTTCATTGCTGCTTGCTAACACTTTTATTTATTAGTTCTCTCAAAGTGAACCTCAGATCAATGGAAAATAAGACTGTGTGTGTTTTAACATATTATACAATCTCTAGGAAAGTTGTAGAAGGCATATAAAAAGAGAATGAAATGCAGAAAGGAAAACATATGTGAGAGATAATTGAAATAGATTTTATTGTACTGTTGTGCTTTAAGCCCAGCTGGCAACTAAGCACCGCACCTGCTCACTTCCCCCCACCACCAAAAGTAAAACTTGTTGGTTGAGATAAGAATAGTTGAATGAAATAAAGTAAAATATAATAATGATAGCAAATAATAATTTAGATAATAGAAAGAAAACAACAAGCAAGTAATGCACAATGCAATTGCTCACCACCTGCTGACCAAGGCCAGACCCCCTCCCTGAACCCAAATAAACCCCCTTCCAAGTAACTCCCCCAGTTTATACACTGAGCATGTTGGTTTATGGTGTGGAAGGTCCCCCTGGCCAGTTTGAGTGACCTGTCCTGGCTGTCTTCCCTTCCAGCTTTTTTTTTTTTTTTTTTTTTCTGTATCACTGGCAGAGCATGAGATAGACCAAAAAAAAGTTCTTGACTTAGGGTAGACACAACTTAGAAAACCCAAAACATGAGTGTTATCAATATTATTCTCATAATGATTCCAAAACACAGCACTGTCACAGCTACTAAGAAGAAATTCACCGTATCCCAGCCAAAACCAGGACGTGCACTGACATCCAGTCATAGCCCAGTGTTGTACTCATACATGCATGCATGTGACCATGTACACACGTATGCAGAAGTCCCATCTTGCCCTTACTTTATCATTTAGGGGTTTTTGCCCATATGATAACATGAATTGTTTTATTGCAGAACCTGTGCTTGGCTGGTGTCAGAACTGTCCTTTATTCCCTACCATAGTGCTGAATCCTAGAGCCTTTTTGCTGTTCTTTTGGGGACAGATTACTAGTTTTAAGTTGTTTTTTTGGTTTGGCTGGGTTTTTTTTGTTTGTTTTGGGTTGTTTTTTTTTTTTTTGGTGGCAGCTTGCTCCTGCCCATCATTTTTCATGGATGAGAGGTCACTTCCATAAGATTTAGTGGAAGTGCATCTGCTGCATCGTAGAGGGACAGAGATGTCGGAAATGAAATCCACAAGGAAATCTCTCTTGCCATCATTGGTGATTCATAAAGTGCAAAAGCTTGCTCCCATCCCAGCTCAGAGGAGTCCTGGGGGAGGCAGAGCCAAGAGCAGGCTGTATGAAATGCAGTGACTCTGTTTGCTAAGCCAGCTGCTTCAGATCCTGGCAGGAAATTAGCCTTTGGCAGATGTATTATGTAGCTTGAATACATTAGATATGTGCAAAAAGTCCATTCCTATGTCTGGGGAGAAGAAAAGTATTTATATTCTTTCCCTGATACAGAGGAAAGATATTTACCTTACCTGGGCAGGGAGACTGCAAAGCCACAAGAATAGGAGTTTCATTGTTCAACAGCCATACCCCAAAATAATAGAGACATCCAAACATTAATGTAGTAAATATTGTTATACTGCCTCTCACCATAAATATTCTGTAGTTAGCATGTGAATTTTACTAAAATCAGACCTAAGAATGACTCAGGACTTCTATGTTTTTCTTAAGCTATAATGAACTTTCAATATTGCAAGTTCAAATATATGAAGGTTCAAATGCAAAAAAAACCTCCACAATTTAAGGTAGTAAATCCTACTTAGTAAATTGGATTTGAGACTATCCAACAAGAAACTGGAAATAAAAATCCTTGAAAGGAGTTTTGGTTTGCCAAGAAGAAGCACCTAGAAATTCAGGATCAAAGATAAACACAAGGAACAGATGTAAGAGAAAATGTCAGATATCCTAGACAATTAAATTTGTTCTCTTGGCATTCTCAGAAGCCCCATTCTTATATGTTTGTTTTGTTTTAGTGACCTTTTCCAGGCATGCTTTGTTGGGTGTGGATATTTGAGAGCTGAATCACTGTCAGAGGTGGTGATGATAATGTTGGCATCTCTGTCCTGAGGGGTGGTGGGTCACCATCACAGGAGGTCAGGGAGTGCTGCTACCCTGCATCCTTTCTCAGAGCTCTCAAAGAAGCATGTTGATTTGATATATGAATAACATCCAAAATCCTCCAGCCATCAGTATTTTCTAGGTTATGAAGTCATTAACTGCCAACTAAAATCTCAGGGTCAAATAAAATGTTTAGATTTGTGAAAATAGCCCCTTTCCCTTTGGGTAGCTAAAGATGAATTTATAATGTTTTTCAGTCAATTAAAACTGGGATAGAATGCATTTGCATTGTCTGTTGCAAAGTAATCCAAAAGAGAATTCATCTCTGCTTGGAAAAAAGCCTGTAAAATTAACCTTTCCCTCTAATATTGGGATTTTTTTGGTTTTGGGTTTTTTGGTGTTTTTTTTTTTTTTTTTTTCTGAAAAATCTTTTACAGAAAGCAAAAAGAGTTTAAAAAAGGGGGGAGGTTATACATTTGAGTTATTTTGAAGTGGCTTAGCCTCTATAGTCAAAAAATGTCTATTACAATGTAAAGAATTTAAGTTTCAAAACTTCACAAATCCCTTTAAAATTGTCTCATTCTACTTGTGCCATAAATGAACCTGGATCAAGAGTATGGTCCCCCCTTCAGTAAACGAGGAAATGAAGAAAACAGAGCCAAAGAGATAAATGAGAGGTGTTTCCAGGACTGCTCCATTCATTTCTAGGCACTTGACACAGGGTTATGGAAATATTTCTTCTCAGGATCTTAAAAACCCAAGGCACAATTTGCAGGTTTGACAGAGTGTACAGACAGGCTAATGGCAGGAAGATTTGGTCAGTGTTTTGAGTAACTGGAGTGAATTTCCTCCTTTCTCCCCATGTCACATCCATTTATTTATATGAGGGACCAAGAGTTCTGTCTCTCCTCCTTTGGTTATCACTGTGCTTCCTGTGTGTGTTTGTCCTCCTGTAACCAGTGTTAGACCTTCATTTGCATAATATATGCCAATTACATAAAAATGAATGGACAAAAATAGCTGACAGAAAGTTTGATATGTGCAAAATCTTTTATGTTTATTTAAGGCCTCCACACATAGTGTTTATATTTTCTACCAGGACCTGGGAACTTGAATCTTTCAGTACAGAGGTGGATATTTCTCCATGTTTTCCTGCACACGTAGCATATGCTGGGCAGGGAATGGTTGACTTCTACAAGCTTTTATGTCATATAATTTTTTATATTTTAAAAAGATAAGTTTTATCATATTTTATGAACTTTTTTTATGATTTATTTCTGTTCACTACAATTACACACATGAGAATTGCACACCTGGTGTTACAGACGGAGTAGAATTATTTTCAGTATATTTTAATGTTTTAATGATTCCTTTGAGTTCTCAATAGTTATTCTCATGTTAATTATACCTGGCATTATAGACAGAGTATTATTATTTAAGATTCTGTAAGAGATTCTGGAACTCTGCAGAGAGTTAATTTAGTTTTTTAATTTGGGAAATATTTAAATTGTTCTGTGGAATGGTACAAGATTTTATTGACCTACGAAAATGAGAGATAATTCATACAGTCATCTGTAACTTATTGGGATTCAGCTTCATAGTATTTCAATGGTAATTCAGTTATATGCTAAAGATATGTTTCTAAAGTACAAAATACTTAATTATTCTCTAAATTTATTCTCTTTATATATTTTATTTATCCCAAATTGTTTTAGTTACAGTATGAAAAGGGATCTTGGAGATATTGTTAGAAAGCCTGCTGTTTAACAATTTCTGTGTGCACAAATGAATAGCAGTTGTAGGTAGGCTGAGGAAAAGTGTAAATTTAATTGAAAATTTCTCACGCAAGTTTCTGTGTCTCCTCACCTACAAAGTCTTCCAGGAAGCTGCTTCTGGTAAAACTGAAAATGTTTTAAACATCACATTTTAAAAGTTATTTTATTATGAGTGTTTATTCAAAGGTGGTTTTGTTCATTCCATATGGGTGTAACAATCTATTTGAAAGATAGTAGTTCCAAATTTAATTGCATAAGGTTATTTTACTAAATGCATTCTTAGACACCTATTTGAGCTTTCTTTTCAGTTTAAGGAACCTTTTTGAAGTCATACAGCATCTACATACATACATCATTCCTTTGCTGTGGAAATAAATAGTGATGGGGAAGCCCAGTGGGGCCAGTCAACCTGGGAAACTGCAACCAGACCCAAATGTTATGTTTCCATGTACATTGTGTAGGATTTGGGGGACACACCCTCTTGTGTGTGTATCTGCTGCAGGAAAGGGTGGGCTTGATTTATGGGACACTGTGTTGGTCAGGATCCCTGGGAGATGTACAGTCTGTTTTATTTTTGGTATCAAACTTGACTGTGGGCCCTTGTTGCATCTTTGAGCTTTTAAATTACACCTAAATTATGCAACTAATTTAGTTTAAAATCAATGAAGTGGCTTCATGGTTTTAATTACAAGACAGCATTGATGTACTCTCAGATCTAAAATGAGTTTACTTTCCACCAGTATTTCTACTGACTCAAAATGACATTTAAATTTAGATTACTACTATATCTTCTAATTTTAGCAGCTTGCTATTTTAGGCCTTACTTGCCGGCCTGAACATTAGTGAGCAATTTTTGTGTACAGAAAAGTGAATCAACAGTATTAAGTACAATGAGAAGCCTGTATTAAATCTGCAATGAACTCGTCTTAATAGCCCATATATGGGTGTCTGCTGCACATGGTCTTATATATGCATTTTACAGTTGTTATTTTACAGGTTTTTTACAGTTGTTATTTTGTTATCAAGCAAAATAGTAACATAAGCAGTCAAATTTTATATGGGTTTGATACTGTAGAATGCTGTGAATCCCTGTGATTTGGTGAGAGTGGTCAGTTTTTGCTTTTACCATGAAAATGAGCAAATCTATTCTCCCACAAGGCATTTCCGTTGAATTAATATTTTCTCTCTGAAATATTGTGCTTCAAATATCTCTTACTTTCTGTGTCTTTTATGTGAGAAGACCTAGAAAGTAAAATGCTGATATGTGTAATTAGTCAGCTCTTTTGTGTTCTGACTCTCAGTTTCTGTACTTCACTTTGACTTTGACTCCCTTCCTGGTGGTTTATGGTGCCTGCTGCTTTCATTGCAAAATAGGGGGCAGTCAGGGCAATATGACAGGTTAAAAACTCTCAAGAAATCAGAAGACATCCCTGAGATTAATTACTTTCTTGTTCAAAATCCCTCTGTTGAAATACTCGCCTTTCCTCTCATGCTGCAGGCCATCCAGCGAGAAAAGCCCGAGAAGTACAGAAAACTGCAAGATGCCAGCAGATCAGCTGAGGCCCTGGTGGAACAGATGGTGAATGGTAATTACATGGGAGTTGCTTTAGATAATCTTCTCAGGGATTTGATAAACGAACAGGTTCATGTTTATCACAAGAATTATATTAGCACATACCGTCTAAATGGAACGATAAAGTGATATTGCCTCATATTTCTTTTATTATTTCTGAATGTTGTATCTGTTAATTAGAAGAGAGAAGAAATATTACCACTTCAGTACCATGCAAAGAAATGTGTTAGAAACTCACAGTAATGAATTGTATATTAACAATTGGTTCTGTGCAAAGACTTAAGTTGTAATCTTATTTTCTAAGTTCTCTAAGCTTTGAAGTACATTAGCACATCTGAGTTAGGCAGCTCCAAAGGCATTACTTTAACCAGTTGGGGAAAAAATGCTTCCTGACTTTTAATATACAATGTATGTATTGTAATATACATATTATTGTAATGTTCTGCATGATAGAAAATGTAACACTTCATTGGGATTTGGAAGAAATTTTTGGCATTTGGGTTTTCGAAGATAATTGTCAAAATTTATAAAACTCTTGAACAAAGAAAAATAGGTGCAAGGGTTTTGTCTTGTTTTTTTGTTTGTTTTTTTACCTTAAATAAGGGAAAATCAAAAACTAAAGAAAGGTAAATGAAAGCTCTGTAAATCATACCATTGTTCTTAATATTAAAGAATGTCTTGCCTTGCAATCAAATAATTAGCAATATCTATCATACTGATATGGTTACCGGAAATACATATGCTGAATAAACAATATTTGGAATATATATTTACTTTAAATTGTTACAGTGAGTAACCAATAATTAAATTGCTGAAAGTGAAATGGTTTAAGTCTGAGGTACTAACTGGCCAAGCTAAAGAAATTTGATGGAATCCCACAATGACTTTCCTTACGTGTGAAAGTATTGCTACAGTGAGTCCCTTCCCAGACTCTGTGAATAGACTGAAGGCAGGTCTGGTAACATCTCCACCCTGTTTAAAATAATTTGGGCACTTTTCCATGGTTGATTATTAAAAAAAGTTTGGAACTTTTTTTTTTTTTTAAGTGTTTTCTGTCTGGGAGAACTGGTTGTATATGGCTTTTAGGGAATCATCTGAAATTTGCATGCTGACACATTGAGGTTCCTATTTTGGGCAGAATCTGTCTAGGGCATAATTAGCCATGCCCCACTCTTCCATTGGTCAAATGCAGACCTGCACCTCAAGAATTCCAGTTTAGTTTCTTTGGACTATGTAGTACTTTATGATGACTAATTTTGGTGTTAGTTGCAGAACTCACTACCATCTTAAATAGTGCTACCCTGCACTGTAGCGCCCCCCGTATCACGTGTCAAGTAGACTAAATTCTGTTTTAATTATTCTTATGGGGTTTTAACTCAAGACTCTATTCTTCTGTCCCTCAGTCTATGGGTCCATTCTTATTCATGTTTTACATGTGGCTAGATGAGCATGTAAACATTTCCAATATTTCTCAAATCAAACCTCTTCTTTTAGGAAGCACATCTTCCAACTGAGTGGCAGGCACAGCGTAGACTAACTAAGCCAGCATGACTTTTATCAACTTCTTCAACTTTGTCAGCTGCTCTGAAGTCTGTGTCATGCAATTTATTGTGGTAGCCCTGGTAGCAAAAACGTTCTAGCGTGGCTGACAGGTTAATTGGGTGTGAAAATGAAGATACCTTTTTGTCATGGCTTCAGGGAGGGAACAATCCCTTTGAAAAGAGAAACAATTCCTCTGGACTTGAAACCTTGAGTATTTATGGGACTTTCAACTGCTCCACTAATGCAAAGGCAATTTGAAGGATAGCGTTTGGAATGGTTAATTAATGCAGTAATTAGCAGCAGTAGAGAGTAGAACAAAAAAATAACGTTAGTTGGTGAGAACTGTGAAGATGATTTTAACAAAGAATTGGCAAATGGAATATCTTGTGAGATGCTCGAAGTTACTCCTTGAGGGTAGAGGAAGTTAACTGCCATTGGAAAGCCATGAATTTGAATACAAAATACTTTTGAATACAACATATTTTCTATTTATCTTTTCTTCCAATCATTATGATCTAATTGCAATTAATGGTTGCAATTTAGTTCAACTGAAACTGAACTAAAAGTAAAAACATTAACTTAACTTTAAAACTTCATCTCTAACTGTAATAGAGTTACTCAGCTTTATATTTTCCACAGTAATTCAAGTAAGTTTCTATAGTGTTTGTATCTTGTGTAAAGTAATAACTTTCAATTTTTTTGGTTGTTGTATTCACTAAGAACAAGAAAAAATATTTACTGAATCTCAAAAATAATGTTTAGTGGAACAGCCTATTCCTTCAAACCTTCCTGTTCAGTGCTGGAACTCTTTTCCATAAAATGGGAAGGAACTAGAATTAATTCATGTGCCTGTATGGATTTGTGAGAGATCTGCAGTTTAGCATCTAGTGGAGGAAAGATGTACTATGTTGTTTTAATGAAAAACCTTTCTAAGTACCTGTCCTGGTTTAGGACAAATTAGGGGAAGGTCTCCAGAAGGAGCCCCCCAGAAAACAAACCTCCACCACCCCTCCCTCCAGCTCTGGGTTTGGGAAGGAATTCCTCGGAGGAGAAGTGGAAAAAACCTATTTATTGACAAATAAACAAAAACACTCCCCAACACAAGGGAAAAGAAAAATAGCCCCAGATGATACTCAGGCAGTTGCTGTGAAGGGAGGATGCAGAGCTTCTCTCGCGGGCCCCGGAGATCCCCAGATATTCCCAGGTCAGGTCCGGAGCCGGTCCAGTGATCTTTGGGGGGGGGTGGGGGTGGGAGAGGAAAGGGAGAGGGAAAAGAAAAAAAAAAAAAAACGGAAGCAGCAAAAGCTAGCAAAAGCAGAGCCAGCAGCAAAAGCAGAGGAAAAAAAAAAAAAGAAGAGCCCAAAGAACAAGTAGCCCCGCTGCGGCAGAACAGCCCGCCGAAGGGGGGGCAGCAGTTAGACATAACAATGTAGTACACAGGGACAAAGCTGCACGATTGGGATAGGAGGCACAGTCGACCCAGGACAGTACCACAACTTACAGATCAAAAGTTATGATGCTCCCCTTGTTCTTCTTCAGGAAAATGAGTCAGTGATTGAATTGATGATTGTCATGCATTTGCAGTATAATCTGTAATTAAAAGACCACACAAGGCAAACAGATTTAAGGCATAGATCAGGTTAGAAGTCAAGTAATGACAGTTTTAATTGTATTGTTAATTTTTGCTTATTCTGTGTCAATTGGATCTGGATTAATAATGATTAGATTCCTGAAGATTCCAATTATGCTGGCACTGAGATCGTGGCTTTATTTAATATGTAAAATATTCTTTCTCTTTGCTCATAAACAAGATTCTGAATGTAACAGATGAAGAGTATAAAAAGATGAGACCTCTGGTGGATTAGAAGAGCAAGTTCAGACTGGTGGTGAACTGCATTGTTGTATCAATTATATTTCTTTTCTTGCCTTTTTTTTTTTTTTTTTTTTTTTTTCCCTGTGGTGGGTAGGAGAAGGAATAAGTTTAAAAAAAGGAAAAACACTGCAGGATTCTGGAGAGAATTGGACTGGCTTATTTAGGGTTTATTTTTTTTTTTCTTAGTGGGGGGAAATATTCTGAGGAAACATTTACGCAGGACACTCTTCTAGCTTAATGTAAACACTGTCAGCCACTGTCAGCAGAAGTATTTTACACTGAAAAGCTCTGCCCTCTCCCACAGCATCACTGTTCCTGTGTTTGTAGGCAGGGTGTCTGGACATTGCCATTTGAAGGGCTTTTCCCATCACAAGGGGAATCATTGATGCTTTTGGTGGATGCTTCCATATGCAACCACCCACATGGACTGTGCTCTGCATCTCCTTGCTCATGCTTTCAAAGAAGTCTGATGATTTTAATCAGTGAAAACTTATATATTCTGTCTACCAGTGTTTCTAGGAAACAAAAAAATCTCTTGTTTTTCTTTACTAAATCATATTATAAAATAAAATAAAAAATCTGTTGATGCATAAGTGAAGCAGTTTAGCAGTTTGAGTGGACACTTGGCTATTACAGTAGTTTAGAATAAAATAAACAGGACATCAAAATGAATAATCAGACAATTTTGACAGGAAGAATTAAAGTGAATACAAATCAATTTGTTGCAATAAAACATGTAATTTTGAAATGCCACCATTCTGTGGAAGAAATACATTATCTTGTAAGTTACACAAGAGTAGAAAGCTACAAAACCCCAAATAATATTACATTATTCTATCAGAGAACTGTGCAAATGACAGATGTGCTTAACAAGATATATTTCATATTAAGTGGCAATTCCAAAGCACTTGCATGTAAGGTGCTGCACAATTAAAAATATTCAGGCACAATTTGTTATGTGCAGTATACAAGGTAATAAAATTAATGGATGCACTTCAGATAATGATCTGTTTCCTCTGGGTACAGTATATTTATACAATGATTATACCAGAAGCTTTTAGAATGTGAAACATGAAAAGATTATGAACCAACCACTACTCATAAAATAATATTTTACCAGAAAATGGGTTCTATATTGTTTCTTTGCCTGCTTTGTATACCTCTGGTATGTAAAGTTGCTTAAGTTAATGAAGAAATCAGTAGTTATCACAGAAGAAAGTTCAAACAGGACAAGGAATAATGGAGTTTATTAAGGAGTAATAAAGTAAAACACAGGAAGTTCCACCTAAACTAGAGGAAGAATTTCTTTATTTTGGGGGTAGCAGAGCACTGGAACGCAGTGCTGCCCAGAAAAGTCATGGAATCTCCCTCTCTGGAGACATTCCAAACCCCACCTGGACACATTCCTGTGCCATCTTCTCTGGGTGACCCTGCCTTGGCATGGGGGTTGGACTGGGTGATCTCCAGAAGTCCCTTCCAACCTCAACAATTCAACCATTCTGTGAAATTCTTGATTTTCACCCATGGGTCAAACTTGCCCAAATGATCTCAAGTGCAAGTAACAGACACTTTATTACATCCTTCTGGAACTGACATGCTGACATCTAATGGACAATTTTGATTTATCTGAATGGACTGAGAAATAAAGAGTCTTAAAAATACATGTTATGGAGATTCTGGCTTCCTTTCAGTAGGATACTCTGCCTAATGAAGGTGTATCTCTGAAATATTTTACTAAACATGACTCTGCATAAACCAGTTTTGTACTGTCCACTTCAGGAACATGAAGAGTAAAAGTATTTCTTTTTCTGTGTATTTACGGAATCACATTTAGACTCAAAGGTTAGATGTTAAAAAAAAGAATTAAAGAAAATTTAAATAATAGTGAATATTATTAGAATAATGTATTTTCACATATTATTATTTGAATAATGTATTTTCACACATTTAAATGTGTCATGTGAAGAGGAACCTATGAGCGAAGTAAGAAAAGAGGATCTGGTGAATCTAGATTTTCACCTGAAATACAGTCCTCTCTGAATCCTAGAAGAAAATATTGCAGTGAAAAGTATTATTATGTGTGGAGAATCCATGGCTGCACTTCTGGTAATCATAATCTTGCCTAAGGGTACTTGGGAGATGTGGCAGCTGAAAAGAAAGGAAAGGAGGAATAAATAAAGTGATCTTTTTATATCTAGTCTGCCAAACTCAAAATGTCTTCCAGGTTCAGAGATAATAATGAACACAGTGCTAAAGATAATCTGCTCTCTGTTATGAATATACAGCATTTTTATACCCAACTCACAACAGAAACAATTGTTGAAATACAGCATAGTTAAAATCTTATTGTCTCTACATATGCTTGTTCTTGATGTTGTTAAGATTTAGTATCTGTGTGCCTGGTTGTCTGTGATTGCTGTTACTCAGATGTGCTGTGCCATTCAGGTTTATTCTGCCTCTTCACATGCTCATTAGACATTGCACTTCTAGAAAATGTAGGTATGCTACCACAACTCCACAATTATGCACACACACACTCACAGGAGACAAGATCACTTTTAGATTTTATTAAGATATGTCAAAATCCTTTTTTGCCTCTTCATACTTCAAGGTTCATTTTATATCCTTGCTCAGTCCTTAAAATGTGCTCTTCAGTTTTTTGAGTATAATGTGGATGTGGAGTTGCTCCAACCACCACAATTGCCATGATCTCCCAGTAGTACTGGGCTTTGTATTTTCCCAATAGTTTTGCTGTTTGAAATGCTGTACCATTTGTTTTGCTGGGGCACTATCCCAGAGAAAAAGCATATCCAGAGAACTGCTATCAGGTACTGCACAATCTGTTTCCAAGTGGGCTGTTTCCAAGCAACTCTGAATGAAATACCCTGAGCTGAATCCAGAGCAGAATTTGCCAGAGCACTATGGTGCTCCACAACAGACATGATGCCTGATTGTCATTTAGTGTGGTTTACCATATAGCATGCATTATAGCAATTCCTTAGAATATTTTATTATTAAAAAAAAATCTAGTGCTTTTTATTATTATTTTTTACATTATTTAGCTGTATTTAGGACTCTATTTCCTATGTCCTACCTTCCAACCTTGTCATGAACTTTCCTATTTTTTAATCCTGCTAAGAAATTTTCTTGTAAATTTGGAGTGAATATTGCAAATCAGAAAACCGATATCAATAGTGTATCAAAGATTGCAGAAGTGGAACATGAAAGGCTTTTGTCTCATTAGCTTTTAAACTTGCTTTAAAGAAAAATACTCTAATTTTTATTATTTTGATAAAAACATAGCTGCTGTTTAACTGGTTGGCTATTGTATGACTATGTCATGATGTTATTAAAAGTGTTTTTAAGCATATGGCATTGCTTCATGATTTGAGAATTTTACTTATTTTGAAATCAGTGTTGGCCCTATTGCCATCTGTATCATTACATGTCATTACAATTTAAAAAATGTTAGGGACTACATTTAAATTTCCATTGAAAAATAAATGAGATTATTAAGTTAATATTATTTTAAAGTCAGCCTGAGTTGAAGTTACAGAGTGATTATAAATTATGTTATTTTAAGACATATTTTCTTGTCTTTTATATGTATTGCTTTACTTTCTTCACAGAAAGTGAATTGTTTTTAATTGTTCTAGATAATTACCTTGTCCATAATAACTAAAGTCAGTTTTATTTTATAAACTTCAATATAAGCATGATTATCGAACAACAGACAGAAATAGGCAAAGTACATCAGAGAAACCAGTTTGAAAATAACCACAGAGAAGTATCACCTGTGGTTTCTTGGTTCTCTTACTGTCTCCTCATGGTCCTGGTTGGACACTCAGGACTGGACTAGGCTGGAGGTTTGATCTGGTACTTTGTTTATTCCCTAGTGTTTATAATATTTCTAAAATAATGTATAATGCAAAATATATGGGTTGGATTATCAGAAATCTCTAAATAACTGTGGAATATAGTTCCTATTAATTGTAATCAGTCTTTTTATAGTAGAAAAGTCAGCAGCTGTCTTGTACATTAAAATCTAATTACAGTCCAAGCATAGTTTTCAAAATCCAGCTGTCAGGCATTTTGTTATTTCTTATAGCACTTTTAATTAGCTTTATGTATTGTATCTCTACTTTCTGCTATATTCCCATTCTAGTACTTTAATGTAGTTTATAATTCATTCCCACAGCAACAAAAGTACACAGGCAGCAACTTTAAATATCTTTGATATGCTTTCCCCACTAATGTGTAACATCTGTAGATTCAGAACTGTTACTTGGTGATAAATCATTAACTGGATTTATGAGCTCTCAAATAGAGAAATTGAATTGTTGAACTATCCTACTTTTTTTTTTTTCCCCCTTTTCTTTGTGACTTGTTTAACTTTAAGCATCTTCTTGTCTTGTTTTTCTAGAGGGTCTGAATCCTGACAACATCAGACAAGCCTCTGAGCAGCTGAAGAGCCGCTGGATTGAGTTCTGTCAGTTGCTGAGTGAAAGGCTGGCATGGCTGGAGTACCAAAATAACATCATTGACTTCTACACCCAGCTGCAGCAACTGGAGCAGACAGCAATTACTGCAGAGAACTGGCTGAAAGCACAACCCACACCAGCAACAGATCCTGCCACAGTAAAAACTCAGTTAGAAAGATGCAAGGTTAGAGATTCTGCTTCAAGTTTTTTTATGATACTGTGCTTCATAGGTGTTCCAACAGTGGGACAGATTATGACTGATGCTACTTCACTATAAAAATGGTAAATGGACTCCTTGGAATTGCAAAGTAATTATTGAAAATATTTGTTCAAGGAAAGGAAAGACTGGCAAAGAAACAAAGAGGCAGTAGAACCCAGGATATGGGTCTTTAAAACTCTGCCCCAAATATTTAGTTATTAACATACTTATATACTTACAAGGAACTGTGGCCTTAAAGTCTTTTCCATATTTCATTTTCATGTAAAAATCTGTGTCTTTGGTTCCTCCTTAAGAAAATGTTGCTCGTCACCTCTGTTAAGGATCTGTGCCTGAGCAGTCCAAAATTCTGCCACTGAAGACCACTTTACTCCTTACATACTCTGTGTTCTGATTCAGTGTGGGTTGTGTAGTCAAATTCTTCTGTCAGAATATGAGAGAATCACAATAGTTGTACAAAAACTGTCACATCAATTTACTTATAATTCTCCTTAATTGTTTTTATTTGTGTGCTGCACCATTATAGAAGTTTTCTTCTCTCTCTTACTGTAGAAAATTCTCTGGGTGGGGAGCTTACAAGCCAATATTAATTGCCAGGAATATATTGAGGTGTATTATTGCATTATAAATTGCATTACATCCTTCTAGAAGTTTGGCTTTAGGAAATCTCTGACTCCAGAAGCTCTCAAACAGAATATATTAAAACCCAAATTGAGATCTATGCTATTACTTCAATTTTCAGGTATTTCCAAGCTGGCATTGTGCCTACAGAGGTCTCTGTTCTCGTGCAGAAAACTTTTCTTTGAATATCTCTGCTATGAACTGTACATTTGGCTTACTTTGCTCATTTCTTTCATATTCTGTAGCTGCACATGTCACAGTGTATACAAGGTATAACAGCACAACCTGACTGCTCTCTACAGCTTCCTGAGAGGGAGAGTGGAGGGGAAGGTGCTGATCTCTTCTCCCTGGTATCCAGGGACATGGGAATGATTCAAAGCTGTGCCAGGGGAAGTTTAGACTAGAGTGGGAGAGTGTTCAAAGAGTGTAACAAAAAGGCTTCCTGGAGAGGTGGTCGGTGCCCACAGCCTGCCAGTCTTTTGGAGCCATTTGGAAAATGTCCTTATCAACATGTTTTAACTTGTCAGCCCTGAAGTAATCAGGCCATTGGAATAGATGTTCCCTGAAAGTCCTTTCCAACTGCTCTGTGCTATCCTAATCTTAAACCTCAGCCTCTAATGTGGTACTGTAACCTAACAGACTGATGGGTCCAGGCTTATGCTACATGTGGTGTTTTTCTCTTCTCAGCTTCACATGAATATGATGTTCCTTAGGCTTGAAAATTTAATGTACAATCTTTCTTATTTTCTTTCAGCATAATGTCCTGTGAAAGTGACTTTAAGGTGACTTTAAGCCATGGTATCAGTGAATAATTTTATTGGGAGTAGAGGTATTGATTCGTGAGGAAAGTTTTAAAACGTTGAATTGATTTGTATTGTAAGTGATGTATTTGGAAGCAAAATAGTTGTTTAATGTGCATTGAAACAGTGGTGATTTTATGGCACTAGTGGTTTCATTTCTTGGGTAGCAGTATCTTGATTTTTTTTTTATTGCTTGAACATGCAGGATGAAATCATCCGAATGTCAACCCTGCAGCCTCAGATCGAGCGGCTAAAGGCTCAAAGTCAAGCACTCAAAGAGAAAGAACAAGGACCAGTGTTTCTGGATGCTGACCTTGCTGCTTTTACCAGCCATTTCAAACAAATATTTGCTGACATGCATGCCAGAGAAAAGCAGCTACAGACCAGTAAGTGTTCTTGACAAGAAGTCAATTTGCCTGACTAGCACACATAGAATAGGGGTTTGTATTTTGCTTTCCCAGTTTTGTATTTGTTTTTGTGATACTAAACCACTAGTGCAATTCAGGTGCTCCTTTTTGCAATTGAATTAGTCTTTCAAAAATTATCAGTTCATTCTATATTTTATACTAAGAAATCAAGGGTAGGTACACTATCCAGAAGCAAAGCTTCCACTCAGTGTAGTTCTGCCATCAAACTTCTTCTTGTTAGTATGCTTATGGATAGATTCAGTGATATTTTTTGGCACCATAAAAATGTCTTTGTTTATTTGGATTATAAGACAAGGCAGTTCATCTCTGTCAATCAGTAGAGAGCAATGACTGCTAAATTACAGGAGTGAATCTGCTCTGGATTTTCACAGAATAAAAATTTAACTCCATAAATCTCATCAAAGAGAGTAGCCACCTCAGCATATCTAGTTTCTCATCATGTGGCCAAGTCTTTCTTATTTGCAACACAGAACATGAATGCCAGTTATAACATTATATGCAATATTTCTAGTAAAATGAATTTTTCAAAAGGGGCAAAATGCTATACCAAAATAGAAAGTTAACTATTCCTAATTAATGATACATAGCATATCAGTAATTACTGTACAGTTTCTGTATTAGCTTATAAAATTCATAAAGTATCAGACAAAAAAAAAAGAAATTTGACTTTTCTCAACAACAAAGGTAGTATTTGCCCCTTAAACCACTGATATCTCTAAATTCCTGTAGGGATTTGAAATTTGGCATAGTACTAGCTCCTTCTAGTGGATTTTTCTAATATTCCTCCTAAATTCTTTCACAGAAAGTCTTGAATATTGTTTTTTTCAATACTACATTACTGCACTGCTGTGGTTATTTTACATGTGTCCACATATGCAGACTGAAGAGGTGATGACGCATGGGAGAACAGAAAAAAATAAAATGCAAGTGTCCCATCACTAGTGATGAAAAAATGAATTGTAGAAATTTAACATAAGGAGTGTAAAGTTTTTTCATTACTCTAAATACACGATCAACAGTGGGCAAGGTGCAAAAACCACTAATACGACTTTGTTCTATATGCTGAAATTAGTTGCTATTCTCCCAACAGAGACATAGTGTAAATACTTGCTTCTTTATGATTTCTTCTCCATCTAAACTTCCATAATTGTTTGGCTTGCCACATCAAATTTTACTGTAGTGAGAGGTCATGAATTAACCAGTTGATTAGTCCAGTGAGGTAAATAGTGTTCACTGCTTGAACTATAATGCTGTGGGCTTTAATAAAGTTCTTCCTGGGTAAAGTTCTTCCTTTAGTAAAATTCCTTCCCCCTCCTGGGCTGCAAGAAGTTGCTCCAGAGCCCTGGCCAGCTGCAGGAGCAGCTGTCCTGAGGTTGGAGAGAGTCTCCTGTGGTGCAAGAGAACAGAAGTCTCTAAATCACTATTGCATGGAGCCCTGGACAGTTGTTACTATTTTTCTTGTGTTGCGTAGAAGAGACATATCCTGTGTCTTTATTCTTCCCTTACTTTAATAGAAAATATTGAAATTTTGTTAGACTATTTTAGATTTTTCCATCTTATATTTACATTAATTATTTGTAGTTAATTATTTCCTACAGATGGAAAAGTCTCCTGAGGAGTGAATGATGTATTACAGATCAGTTATAGTATTTGATCCTTTTTTTTCTTTCCTGTACATAAAATCTACATTTGTTTAAAAAGATTTCTCTTTTTTGATTCATGATTAAAGTTTATTTTTTTGTTAAATAGATACTTATTTTTGACCAGCATAAGAGGTTTGTTTTGTGAGGGTTTTTTTGGTTTTTTGTTAGTTCCTTTGCTTCATTATCTTTTCTGATGGATAAAGAGTATTTAGCTGTTCTGTTTTTCAAGGAAATTTTTCCCTCATAAACAGTTTTCTCTAGTTTTGGGGGTTGTCTCCCTCGAATATTTTTTGTTTGGTTAGGCTTTGATTGTGGTTTGTTGAAAGTGATGATTGGCAGCTTAGTTTTGGAGGTTTTTTTAACATTCAGGAATGCTTAGTAGTTTTTCTCTGCTGCACAGGAGATTTATCAATAAAATAATACTAAAGACTAACTCAGATTTTCTTACATGTTTTTCTCCATGATTTGATTAGACTTTCCAGTTTTCAAATCTAATTTAAATTCTGAAACATATTTGGTTGGTGTTTTTTCGTTATGTTGCAGTGCTGTTTATGAAAGAGATACAACCTCATAAAATATTAAGAAATATGACCCTATTTTTCTCACTTTATAGAATGGCTGTATATCCATATGTCATTTTGAATGTGATGTATCCAGAATTCCAGCTCTCTCTTCTCCCCAGACACATTTAGAGTAATGTCTAGAATATTGGTGTATCGCAAAAATAAAGGTCGAGCTTGAAACTGTTCAGTCATCTACACAAGAAAGTAGAATGGGCAATGCTGGCAGTGATTCAAATATGAATAACCTGATTTCCCAAGGAGGCTCTTAGATTTTGTAATGTCCTGGTGAAAAAAGGAGGTTTTGTGCTTTATATTTAATTATCTTTAAATTAACTGCTGCTATGTCAGAGAGATTCCTAGGGAGCAGCCTGGTCAGCCTCCCATTCCCCCTGAGCACAGGGAGAGCTGACAGTCATTGTCAGGTAAGTGAATACTCCCTGCTCCAGGGTGGCAGCTGATTCATTCCAGCACTCCTCTGGCTCTCTGAATTAACTAAATTCCATTAAGGTGCTTCTGCTTTTCAGTCTCACTGCATTGAACTGTTATCCAGTCATGGCCTTGATTGAGATACATGTTCTCATTGAGATTCATGTTCTTCTGAGGGAAATTGGAAAATCATTAGATTTTTAAGAAGTAACGTTTTTTAAAAAAAAGGCTTTTGACATACGTAAAATTGAAGGTATCAAGATGGAGGTGGCAAAGAAAAAGTCATATTTATTTCCATTTTTCTCTGCTTCATAAATTTATGCACTGTGCTTTCCTTTCAAGTTCTGATTCTACCTTTGCAGGATCAGTAATTCCCAAAGGTGAAGTCATCATTGTCATCATTGCTGTTGTTATTATTAATGATGAATTATTCATCTGTATTCAAATGATGTTTCTCCTGTTTATTTCAGGAAGTACTTTAGAAAGCTTTTGCCTTCTCTATATTTCAAGATTCTTTAGACTTTTTATTTACCCATGCCATGCTTAAAATTATTTTGCACGCACCTCATTATTCTCTCTAATCCATTAGTACAGCATCTTAGAGTGTTGGATTACATAGAACTCATGCAATTCAAACTTGGCATAATTTTATAAGATATTAAACTACAGTACCTGTAACAGTGCAATGACCATTTAGAGTTTTAGCCTGTAATTATTCTGCTTTGGTTAAAATTTTGAACTGCTAACTTATTTTGATGCTTTAAGTGCATTGGAAATGGGTTGCAAGTGGCAGTGAAATTGTAATGATAATAATCTTTCACAAACCATTATATACTTGAGAAAGGAAAATTTTAACCAAGTGTCCTGAAAACTTCATAACTATAAGTTTTCTTTATGACCTGAGCTATGATTTAGTAGTAAAAATATTCACTGCTGTTTGATTTTGAGGGACAAAGTTTGCTTAACCTTCTCTAAATGTGTCTTCAAGCTGGAGATACAGTTCAGATGTGTGTGAGAATTTATTGTTTTAATAAGTAGCATGCAAGCAATTTCTTTTCCTTTTTTCCCCCAGCCATTTCCTTCAGTAATTATTTTTTATTTAAATCAAGATCAAAAGGACAAAGCAGCCTGTGAAATGAATGTGTATGAGATAATGTCCTCCACTCTGTAGGTGATTTTATCCTTTTCCTCAGTGGCAAAAATGAATATTTTTATGGATGAAAAATAAACCCACCTAAAAAATAATTGTGTCTTTAGAAGATATTTACTGTTACAATAGGTCCTGTACACCTGGGGAAGGGCTTCCCTGGAAGTGTTCAAGGCCAGGTTGGATGGGAATTGAACAACCTGATCTAGGGCAGGGTGGCCCTGCCCATGATGGGAGCTGGAACTGGGTGATCTTCAAGGTTCCTTCCAACCACTCTGTGATTCCGTTATTCCCTTCTGTTTCTTTTAAGAGCTTCGTGACAAAGAGAACTGGAAGTCTTAAATCACTTGCATAACATTGATCAAGTATTACACAAGATTCCTTGTGATTCCACTTTGAGACTTTCTGGTTAAAAATGTAGGTGAAGGGAATCACAGCTTTTATGAAGACAGTGTAAAGACCTTGATGAATTGGTTCAAGTATTTGTATAACAAAATAAGTAAAACAAAGCTGTGAAAACATCAGGCTGGTTTTAAATTGCATTTACTACTGAGGAGATTTTTATTGGAGATACATAAAGTTCAATCTTGTTAATTTATTTCAGGGAATAAGTCTTTACTAAAATAGTAAATTTTAGGTCCCATAGATTATGTTTATTGCCTTTCACAATGGTGTGATGAACACTGGGATTTGTAATGACTGCAGGAGAAACACACTGAAACCTATCCAGCGTGATTTGATAGTTGTTGAGATAATTGTATTTTTGTTTCATTTCTGATTTGGGAAAATATTTTTGACTGAAAAATCTTATCACAAAAACCAAGGAAGCTGTGAGGAAAAACAAACAAAGTGTTTTCCTTACTTGAAAAGCTATTTTCACGTGTTTAGATAGTTCTAGTTATTAGAAATATATACTAACCAAGTATCTATTTGAACATTCTGTTGCCAAATTTATGGACTTTCTCTAAAAGAAATATGCAAGTGCAAATGCATGTGCCTGTCAGTTCTCAGGGGTTACAATGTCAGTCACACTAAAATGCATTCCCTACAAGTGGAATAGATTAATACAAAAACATTTCTGATATTTCATATTTGTAATATAACCTCTGTGATATTTTGTTACACTTCTGTCATGGACCTAGTGTTGCTGTATCTAAACTAGGTCCATATTGAGGACATACTGTATCTTTCTCATTGCCAATTCATTGTTTTATATAATGCAGCAGAATCCATATTAATGATTATTAATTAATATTTTGCTTATTGTGTGGACTTTAGTCCATCAATATTAATATCACAAAGCAAATTTTAATATAAAAAATAAATAGGTCTTGAATGCGTGTTTGTGTTATTAGCATGGGGAATTTAGAGATTCAGAGAGGCTATAAATGGCTTAGATTATTTAGACAGTTGTAACTGGGTAATGTGAATCCCACTGTAGGAGCTTGACTGAATTCTCACCATTGTCATGTGCAACTAAAATGATAAAGGGTCTTAAGTGCAATCCTAAAAGTTAATCTCCTTTCTTGTGGATGGAATTCCTGACACATTGTCTACCTTAAAAAAAGAACAAAAAAATATTTCATTATTACTAATCTGTAGTAATCTTGAAAAGTGAAATGGGAAAACTATGGCTACACTGACCTTAAAGATGCTTTCTAAAGTTAATATTTAATAACTAAATTGTAAAAACACTGTTTTGACTAAATCAAATCTGTCATCCCATTTGTACCCTTATTTACTCCATGCTTACGTTTTAGTAGAAAACATAACTCATTACAATTAAATTAAATGTTTGCAGTGTTTGGATGATTTTTAATTTATTATTATTATTGGCAAAGTTGCAGGGTAAGAGTTTGATGCAATTTGGTGGAGTTTGCTCTAGCAGTTTTCACCTGTTCTGAGTTACTCTTCTTAGTACTACCAAAAATAACTATTTTTTTACTTAAGTGCTTGAAGTTATGCATTAGCCATAAGATTTGTTTTTCATTTAAAGGGCGAAATGACTTAGAGAAGTCAAACATTACATCACAATACTGAACTCCATTTCATATTTCTAAATAAAACTGCAGTTAAGAGTTGTATAATTCTTTAACATATCTGAGCTGCTCAAATTATATCTCCATTCACTTAGAGTGAAGAGTTTGAATTTGAAGAATTTGAATATCTATTCTAAAGTAGAACTGGTTTGGATTAAATGAGTCAAAGACAATACAAATTTCACTAAGGAAAGAAAATATTTAAAATGTTACTCAATGAGATGGAAAATGTTTGGATATTTCCAAGAATATATCACTATTGATTTCTGTGTACAAAAATACCTCACAAGAGAAGGAATTCTTGCCTTTCCTGGTACCAAATCCTATCTTTTGTAAATCCCCAGAGATATGTGATAAATCACATCAGCCAAGTCTTTTATGAGGAAAGTTTGCCATACAATGTGCATACTTCACAAGAGAGATTGTCCTGGTTTTGGGAAGTTGTTACTATTTCTGACTGGAAATATAAGTTTTTTACACACAGCATTCTGTTGATCACCTAAAAAATAGATTAAAATCTGAAGTACTGCCAAGCACTGCTGTATGACGTAAGCAGGCTTGCACTTAAAAAATTTAACTGTGTTGCTTTTCAAAACTACCTTTTGGACAACTTTATTATTTTTCTGTACATTTCTTTGTGAAACACCAGAGAATATTGAGGAGGATACAGGAGATACAAATAGGTGCAACTATTTTTGAGCTTTTATATTCTTCATTATTATGAACAAGTTGGAAATGTTTCAGTTCCAACTAGGCATGCTATTTGTACATTTTTCAGTGAGTACAGAGGCAACTGTTGTTGATGGCAGAGGGAGTGCATCTGCTAATGAGTTGCTCATGTGTGTGCCAGATGTTGTCTATTTGCATCAGCTGTAATGTTGGCACAATAAGCCCAGTTCAATAACATTCAACTTTATTGTAGAAGGAAGATTAATTTTCTAAGCTTTTAACAGATGTTTTAAATGGAACATTTTACTTGAACAGAAACATTGAACACATAAACATGGGCCATAAAAGGGAAACCTAGCTGTTAATACATTTCTGAAATTAGATTTAAGGTTAAATACAATGGTTTGGCTGTTGATCTCTGAACACACATATTTAAAAGAGTTGTCTTGCCCATATAAGTTGTCTTCTGACCTTTAATAACAGGATCAAATTGCACAAAACTCACAAAATGTAGAGACGTCTCAAACATTAGAAGGAGTGTGTTCATTTTTCAAAATATTTTTGCTTCCAAAATTATTTTTTATTGTTCTCATGCACACTGGCCTATTGCAATCTCTCGCCAAACAGCCATAGACTTCAATAAGGCTTGGTATTTTATCAAGTGTCTTCTGTCAGCAAACCAAATAGTGAAGCAAAATACTGTTTTATTTCCTTCCTTCCTTCCTTTATTTCCTTCCCTTTTTTTCCCCATTGAATGTAGTTTTTGACAGTTTGCCTCCTGCGCACTACAAGGAGACAATGAACACTATACTTGTGTGGATGCAGCAGTCAGAAACTAAACTCTCCGTGCCTCAGGTTGCAATTGCTGAATATGAAACCATGGAGCAGAGACTCAGGGAGCTCAAGGTGAGTCATCAAGCTGTGGGCACAAATGTCCCAACTGAGAAGCTTAGAAGAACAGAACTCTTAAGCTGGTCCACGAATCTGCTGAAGCCTGTGGATCTTGAGTAAATAATGGTCATTTGGGTTTTAGGCCAAGGCTTTAGGTGTTGGTGGTTGCTTGCTTATATTGATTCTTGAAGTTAAAGAATTTAAATGGTATTCACCATTGAAAGCAATTTTATAAGATATTGAAAATGTTAAGGAAAAGCCTTTATTTCTCCCCATGGTATATAAAATATTCCTTTGATGATAGTTCTGGTAGTAAAATATAGATTTAGGTCATTTCATTTTCCAGTGCTGACATGAAAACGATTCTGATTTGCAAATGCAGCACAGTCTTTTGGCAAATTTCCTGTCAAATTTACAAGTAGACACAAATGTGGAACAAATATTGCCAATGGGTACAAACCTTCCCTGTATCTCAATGTCTGATAGAGTTTCTACTCTCGGATGGCAAATGAACATATTTTTGATGCATATTCAGAAAAAAAACGTAGAATACAGAAAATAAAACTAGATGAAGTAAATTTGGGCTTAGAATTGCAAAAGTTTTGAGAAGTTATAAAAAATCTTATATCACAGAGTAAGTTCTCTAAGTTTATTCTTTTTCTCCATGTTATGGTTCTTTTCTCTGGTTCTTTTGAAAGTGCTGTCATGAGGGTCATAGTAAATTCCCATCTCAAATTAATGAAATGTATGTAGATCGCATCCATTACCAAGTATAAATATCTCTGGTTGTATTCTCAGTTCAACAAGAAAAGCCACTTCCTATGTTGTATGGGAAAAACAATTGCAAATTGCTCAGTAAATTATGCCATTGCATGTTTTAGAAGAGGTGACCTCTATGTCTTGCCTGTGTTTGTGAAACGGAGAGAATTGCCTAGCAGGTGAATCAGAATTCCACTTGCTTTCCTGTTCACAGGCTCTACAAAGCTCTCTGCAGGAGCAGCAGAAAGGGCTGAACTATCTCAGCAGCACAGTGGAGGGGCTGTCCAGGAAAGCCCCTGCAGAGGTGGCCCAGAGTTATCAGGCAGAGATGGAGGTGGTCCTTGGCCGCTGGAAGAAGCTCTCGGCGCTGCTGGCGGAGCACTGCCAGAAGCTGGAGGAGCGCGTGACCAAACTCCAGAGATTCCAGGTTAATCAGACTTCTTCAGCCTCAGATTATGCACATTGGCTTGTTGCTGTGGGACTAAGGCAGAACACGTTTAGGTGCTTCCAGAAATTAACACCAAAGTGAGATGTCAAAACATGACAAAAAATTATAGTTAAACCTCTGCTTGATTTTGATAAGTACAAGATTTTACTTTGAATTCTGAGTTTGTGACTGCTTCTGCCTATGTTGTTTCACTAGCAAAAAGCTTTAATTTCATTAAAATTTGCACATAATGTTCCTCTACTTCTTTTTCAATGTAGCTGAAGCACTTATTCATGCATCTGAAGTAACTGTACCATATGAATTAATGAATTACTTGATGAATTCACTTATATAATTAAAATCATCTGTAATGTAGTAGTATCTTGTTGGCAGTTTGCAGAAAGCAGATGTTTCAGGTATCTAGAATGGTAACATTGGAACCTCACCTGGGAGTCTGTAGGGCTGCTTCTCACTTTCTTGCAGGGTTGTTTCTCACTTTTTTACTCTCCTCCTCTGTCTGTCTGACATTTTTGCCCTTTCTTAACTACATTGCCACTGAGCATCACTAGCTCACCACAGCATCAGCCATGTCCTGTGGTGGTTCCAGAGGGGGAAGGTGGAACTGTCTGTGTCCAGCACAGGACAGCACCTGTCCTCTCCTCACAGATGCCGCCCTACTCTCAAAACTGCCACACAAAAAAAGCAAGGCACTTTGCTTCAGAAATTCAAACTTCTGTCTTTTCCTTCCCCTTTGCCTCGTATCTTCACTCCCACCCCTTTGCCAAATTTAGAGGTTTTCCCACTGGTCTGAAAAGGTCTTGAGTGTCATGACCATGCTCATGTAAAACATTCAAAGCAGAAAGGGCTGTTAATGCACACAAATTTTAGCCCTTATATTTATTGCTGAAATCTCTCTGGTACACATCTAATATAAAAGTCATTGTCTTTTGAGCTTGCTGAATGATTTCTCATCCAGATTATTGTTTTAGTTGTTGTAATTTATGGAATGCGTCAGTATGGGATATGATGAACTCAGTGTTCATAAACAAAATGCATTTGCAATCTGATTAAAAATGGGAGTCATACATTTGATCTTCATTGGTAACAGGAGACTAATCTCTTTTTAAGTAAATCCCACCAGATATATATTTTATCACATTAATGAACTAAAAGTCTTCTTATAAAGGTATTAAAGTTTCATCATGAAATACAATTCTGAACTATTTTTACTGTTGGATAATGAAATGCACAGTTGACATTTCAACAGTGTTTTAGTAATTGCCATTTTGAAGTATACTGATATTTTTTGTATGAATAATTTTATTAATTCAGTTAATTTTCCATGATAGATTATTGCAATCTCTTGCCAAACAGAGATTCTTTTTAAGTATATCAGTCACATTAGGGAAATGCTCCCTTTGGTTACTTGTCTCATAGTAGTTACTAAGGCATGTTTGTACACATTTTTGGACACAGTCTCTATTCTGTCCTTTTTTGTGCTTTAATTCAGCTTTGCATTCAGCATGTAATATCAATATGTATTTCATTGGTGATGAAAATAGTTTAATGAAAATATTCTTTATAATTTAATTTTAAAGTTTTTGCCATATATGTATTTTATTTCAGTATGTGCATCTGATTGTCAAATATGGCATTCTAAGGTAATATTGAGTGGTATTTTTTAAATCTCATTCTACTTTCCAAGTTATTGGATTACCTATGTTAAGTTTGCCTGGACTGGTAGCATTCCCTCTTTTTGAGTATTTGATGTTCAGATTTTTTTGTTAACTGCAAGAGTTAAATAAGGGCTATGGGAATAATATTCCTATTCTAGTGCTAGGAACAGTAACTGAGAGTGTCTGAAATTACTCATTGAGTCATTATATGATTTTAGTTTCTGAAGGGAATCTCTTTCAGTTACATTGGCTTTTTTCTTTCTGGATAGTAAGAGTGTTTCTCTATGTTGTGTTCTGGTGGAAAAATACTCACTAGAGCATATAACTTCCAAAAGCAGTCTGAAGTTTAAATGAAAGCACAGAACATTTGATGGCTGAGGCTGAATTAAATGCCAAGTATGAGTAATCTGAAGCCGTAGAAGGAACCAATGAACAAGCATGCAGTATCCAAACACAAACGATACCTAGAAGGCATAAATTTGAGAGCCATAATGTTGTCTGCTCATGGACGCATTAAACTTGGTCAGAAATGGTCAGAGTGCAGGTTAAAGTGTTGATGACAGTCACAGGTAAAATTGGTTTTGCTTGTTTGCTGTGTTTGTATTTTCAGACAGTTCAATAATGTTAAAATTACATTGCAATGAGTTTTAGTTGTAGTGTCAGGATGAATTGCACTCTTGCCAGTCAGGTTTTGTGTGATGCAATGAAATGTCTTTTTAATACACAGAATGACACTAAAACACTGAAGAAGTGGATGGCTGAAGTGGATGTTTTTCTGAAGGAAGAGTGGCCTGCCCTTGGAGATTCAGAAGCACTGGAAAAGCAACTTGAGCAATGTACAGTGAGTATTACCTGCCTGCTTGACAGTTATTCCGTTCTTCTCTATGAGCTGAGCTTATACAGAAGTTACACAAATGATTACTGTTCCTAAAAAAAAAAATCATGTAGAAAGGGGATTGCCTTCTGCAGTGTGTTTGAACCTTTTGCATGTCGTGCGTTTGAAGGAAAATTCACTTACAAACAAGGAAACTTTAATACCAGAAAGAGGCACACAGTGCCTTTTTTTTAAATGTGTTTATAGCAGGATCGCACCATCAAACACAAGAAATAATGTGTAAGTAGCCTCTAAAATCAACTGTTTATTTACTTTGTTGAGCTTATGAAGCTTTGTTGCATATTTATTTTTTTAATCTGTATAATCTGTGCCAAAAGATCTTTTTTCTGTATCTGTTCCTCATGTGATTTATAAACTTTTCTGACTGTACCAAAAGAACTTGCAGGCATTGTGAGTTATATCCATTCTTTTTTCACTAAACTTACAAGTTCCAGGATGTTATCCCAGCAGAGTTTTAAAGCATCATGAAGTATTGGTACTTCCATCACAAGGTTTCCAAATTCTTCTTGCTGTCCCAACAGAGTGTGTGAGTGCAGTGAATCTAATCCATTATGGTCCCTGTCTGTATGCTCAGTGGAATTTACAAGTTCTGTAAATGTTCTGGCAGGATGTGTAAATGTTATGAAACATACACAGTGATCTTACAGAACTGCAAGTTCTCTCAAACTTTCTCTTAGCCATTATTTAAATAAGAATGATCAAATTTTTCACCATTGTAATGGAATGTTCTTGCAGAAATGTGAATAAAAGATCAAGGTAATTCTCATGTTTTCAGCCAACAGCAGGGAAGCATTTGAAGAGATGTAATATATGCATTTTACCATTATATATGTATATATTTATGGTGCATACATAGCTTTAACATTTACATAATTTTATTTGGTATACAATAGTTTGCCACATTACACCTGCTCATTCCTTTTTAATTTCTTTTCATTGATAAGTCTGTTGATTGTGCTCATTTGACTGGAGATCTGGATCCCAGACAAGTCAGAATCTCACGTAGACACATTTGTATAGGGATACCATATCTGAAACTTTGTGTGAATGCTGCTTCCCTAAACTTCTGCTCTTCCTTTAGGCTTTAGTAAATGATATCCAGACAATCCAGCCCAGTTTGAACAGTGTTAATGAGACTGGGAAGAAAATGAAGAGTGAAGCAGAGCCAGAATTTGCTTCCAGAATAGAGTCAGAGCTAAAGGATCTCAATGCTCAGTGGGACCACATTTGCCAACAGGTACTGAGTCTCCTGCTGTGACTGGTTCTTTTAAAATTAATCACCAGGGTTCTCATTGTCAGAACTTGTCCTTCTATACTTATGCAGTAGATACCAAACTGAATTTATGCATATTAATCCAACTAATATTTTACAGAGAGTAATTCAGCCTATAGTAGTATAGGTAAAGTATATTTATTTATATCATAACACAATATCTTACTATTTTTATAACATAGATATATACTAATATATTAGATCTAACAGCAACATAATTTGTTGCTCCTGCAAAATTAGATTTCTGGAGGTGTTGTTTGGGCATTTGTCAAAACAGTCAAGTACTGTACTTAGTTTTATGTTTTCTGCTATATTGTTGAAATTGCATGTCATTACTCTGGATGAAAAAAGACATTAAAGCAGTGAAGGGTTCATGATTCAATAACTCAGAATTAAGAGTACGTGCACATATGCATGTGTATAAATTAGTCTCCAATAGTCACATGGATTTCAGAGAATGGGAAAGGACATAACAGGAAACGACAGCTCTTTTATTTAGTTAAAGGCATTATTAATAAATAATTTTACAGAGTAAGGAAGCTAAAAATTACTGTTATTTCACCGATGGCATTTGGATTCTTATTCTTTATGATGGTTTGAATCAAAGTTTTTTATTGTTGTGTTATCTTTAATATTTTTTTTCTATTTGCTCTTTCTCTTGTCTACCTTTTTAATGTATATTTTCATAAAAGTAAAAGTTTTACCTTTTAATGGGGTGTAATATTTCCTTATTTTTTATTACTCGCTTTACATGTGAAAAATAGTATTTCTATATTCTTTTGATAAACATGCTATTAAAAAAAAGTTGATCATTGAAATCTGTAAGACATTTTACTGATCCAGTTTTGTATTCTTTCGACTTTCCCTACCATGGAGTATTTAATTCCTTTTTTTTTTTTTGTGATATTAATAAGCTGTATACCTTTGCATTTCTCTCACAGAAATTTCAAATATTGCCTTAGAGTATAGAAGTATAAAAGTCTCTCACAGTTTTTTTCTGACTTCCTTGAAAATCTATCTGTAATAATTATTCAATACAAGGCACAAATTATTCCCTCTCAGTGGGCATTTCTAACACAACTTTTTTCAGTAATAGCTGTTAAAATACATGAGTAGTAAATACAAAAATCAGTTTGGATTATGGAGGTTTCTGGAAAAGATTTGGAAAAGTCAGCTTGGGTTGATATAGATGCAGTTAATATGATTGTGAGAGCTGACAATTGGCAATTGTCATTGACAATTCACATACTCTTTTCAGGTGATAGGAGTTTACCTTCTCTTCTGGTGCTGGGCCTGAGGAGGAGACAATTTTGCAGAGCCACAATTCTGTTTTACACTCACTGGTTGTTGCTCAATTTTGTTTTGTAAAACAACATTTATGTAGAACAGCATTTATGTTTAACAGCCAGTCCTCAAGGATGAGTAAAAAAACAATAAATGTCAGAAATTATGACCAAATACAAAGAAAAATTCTCCTGATATTACTGAAAATAATGTTTACTGAAGCAGCACCACAGAGCAGAATATTGGAGCAATAATCTCTGCTAACCCAACTCTGAGAAATGGCACCACTACAACTTACTATTTTTGATGCAAACTTCTTAATGCTCTTGAAAGATGATAAATGGATAAGTCAAGGGCAGTTTTGATAGGCTGATGCACAATTCATAGAATCTGAAAATGGTTTGGGATTAGGTGATCTAAAATATTGTCTAGTTCTAGTTCTATAAATTACCTATATAACAGAATTGTATGACTCCCACTTAGTGATTAGCAAATCTTTTAAGAGTTGTACTTTTTCCTTTACAGTAGGAAAAACTGGTTTCTTGCAGTAGGATATTGGGCTTTTTTCTTTGCCTATTTTTAGGATATTCACCTTTCTGAGACATTCATTAATGACTTAATCAACAGAAGAAAGATATTCATATTTGCTTTATTCTCTAGTAAGTTGCATTTGAACTAGTGAGAAGGTCATCTGACTTTATAGCTCAAGAGCATTTGGTTTCACCCTTGAATGCACTTTCAAAGTCTCCTGTGGTTATTCATTTTACATCTTACAGAAAATAATCCCTGGGAGATGTTCTTTCCCAGATTTGTTTTCTGATAACATCAGCATATGGTGTAGATTTTCATTCTAGAATCATTACAAACACATTCTGCACAGCCACGATTTGCTAAAAAAAGGAAGTAGTACTTTTTTGTCTGTTATTAATATCTATCTAATTACTTGTTAACATCTGCCTAATTACAGCAATGTTATTAATATAGGATTTAATTTGATTCTTTTCAGGCTAAAACATTGTCAAGTTTGTACAGTAGCTTTGCTTCCAGTACTGTGTAATCTTTTCTTTCTTAAAGGCCTATGCTAAGAAGGCTGCATTAAAAGGTGGTTTGGATAAGACTGTGAGTCTCAGAAAGGATTTGTCAGAGATGCACGAGTGGATAACACAAGCTGAGGAAGAATATTTGGAAAGAGATTTTGAGTATAAAACACCTGATGAGTTACAGAAAGCTGTTGAGGAACTCAAGGTAAAAGATGAACTAATTCCTTGTGCTGTGTTCAACCTTCTTTTTGAAGCTCTCATTGTAAAGGAAGTCTACTCTTTCTTTTAGGAAAGTGCCTTTTCAGATCTACTTGCCTAAAATTAAACATAGTAGGTGGCTTGAAGTAATTTCTATTTGGAATATGCTAGAAGATATTTGATATTCCCCAACACCACATTGCTTTTTTTTTCAACTTGCTTTACTGGATATTGATTTGGATGTAGCTTCAACATTCTTCTACTTAAGGACTAATTCCTAAAAATTGGGTGTTAGCAGCAGTAGAGTGAAACCAGTTCTGTGTCTTCTCTTTCATTAGAATGGGCAGAAGAAAATGGGATGTTAGGATGTGTCTTGGTGTGTGCTATGTATGAATATTATGTCTTTAATACAGGAATATAGAAACAACATATTTTTATCTCAATTAATAATGTTTCCTTCATGTGGGATGAACATGCCTTTGGACAAGACAATGAATTTGTGATACATGCTTAAATGCACTCTTGCTAAGCCGCTGGATGTGGGCTTAATTTTTGTTTCAAAGGTGAATTGTTTGGCTTCTGCTCTTCAGGAAATCAGATTATAATCTGATTGGCATTATATATATAGCTCTGACAATCTATGCAACAGTTTGTTTTCAAACTGTTCATTTTCCATGTTTTTTTCCAGTGTTTGAGAGTTTCAGACCATGCAACTAATGATCTCTTTATTTACTGACATAATTTGCTGCCAATCAGAATACACATTCTGAAAAGTGTATACACACAAGGAAATTTATGGAACAACTCAATTGCAAATGAGAAAAATATCAAAAGTAAATATCTGCTCTAAAGATGCAGTTCTTTTTTAGTAACTAAATAGCAAAACTCAATTTTATACATTGCACTGCATATTAAAACAGGTAAAATGTATAGTTTTATATACAACCACCATTATGGATTCCTAATAGATATTCTGTACCCAGATGAAGTACAGTCATGTTCAGACTGTGACACCTTGACCTAGGAAATAACCAGATCATTTGTCATGATCTCACAACAGAGAAAATCTGGGCCAGAATTCTGTGTTCATTCTGTAGCCCATTTCTTCCCACAGCTAGAAAAGAGGCAAGTCAAGAGCAACATTGTAAACTTCTCTAGCAGTGGCAGCCTGCTCACAGTTATTCTGGTTCATGAACTTCCTCAGACCCAGAGAGAAAAAAAAAAGTTGTCAGGAATATGGTTTTGGTTTGATGTGTTTTAGGCAGGGAGTTCTCATTGTAAATTCCTGTGAAGGCCTGATGACATTTTTTATAGCATCACTGTGTTTCCAGTTGGGTTATGATTCCATTTGTAGACACTGAGGAAAAAGTACTAGGTATGAATATCTTTTTCATGAGACCACATAATGAGGGAGGAGCAAAAGTGTGGGATATACAGTAGAGAAAAATTATTTTCCGACTTTCTTTTTAAATGCGGAATAATGACAGTGACAAGAAATATTTTCTTTTTTTTCCTGCCTTTCTTGTGATTTTGCCATTAAATCTTGATACATGAATTTGTAACACAACAAATTTTTTGGGGGAGGTTGGTCATTTGTAGTTAATAAGTTATGCTACTAAATGCTCTTGGAGCATTTCTTGGAAAAAAAAAAAATTACTGAAAGGTTCCATTAGTCTGAGAGCTCCAGAACACTAGATGGTTGTGAGATGTTAAATTGTATTGAGTGTTGTGTACTGGAAATGAAATGAAACAAAAGTTTTTTGGATGCATTCAAGATTATATCAGAAAGTCTGGGAATTAAATGTCTCCTGTTGTATTTTTGTTTTGTTGTAGTGTTGTTTGGGTTTCTTCTCCCTCTAGAATTCTGTCAGAGAATTCTGATAGTTACTAGAAATAACTTTCCTTCTTAAACCAGGACTAAAACTTCTCCTTTTTCTTCCTTTCCAGAGAGCAAAAGAGGAAGCCCTTCAGAAAGAAGTGAAAGTGAAGCTTATTACAGATTCCGTGAATAACTTCATAGCAAAGGCTCCACCAGCAGCTCATGAGGCTTTGAAAAAAGAGCTTGATGTCCTAATTACCAGCTACCAGAAACTCTGCAGCAGGCTGAATGGAAAGTGGAAGACTTTGGAGGTTTGATGTCTTGTCAGTTGTGTTTATAGCCCTTCTAACTGCAAGAAGTAAGGTGGAGAGCACAGCTGTATTATCATATAGGACTGTGGGTAGCCCAAGGCTATCCTGGCTTTATGGGCCATATACCAAATACCCCACGTTATGAGCCACACAGAAAGTTATTTTGAGACTCATATCTCCTGGAGAGTTGTGTTGTAAAAGACTGAGATGTGGCTCTTAGGTCAGAGACAGCAATGGCTGCTCAAGGTTCTTATCCCTCCTGAGGTCAAGCCAGGAATCTGGCTTTGTAGCAACCTTGTGATGTTCATCAGCTTCTCAAGGCTTTTCTCTTCCGAGGCCAAGGATTTTGATTAAAAGGCCCTGAAGCTGGCCAGGTGGTGTTATCTCAGCATGAGAACAGCATTTGCTCTGCTGGCAAACTGAACATTTCTCATGCATTTCGAGTTGATCCTGCCATTTTGGCCAACTCCATTGCAGGTTCTTGCCATGGGACTGCTTTTATATTATACAGTAGTAACAATGAATTAGATACCATTTTTTGTTGTTAATGTTGCAAGAGTGAATTTTGTTTGTGAATAATTTGCAAGAGGTAACCTCACACAGGACAATAATATACTCAATAATAACCTCACACAGGATAAAATTTATCCTGTCTGAATTTCACCATGGAAAATTAGGTGTGTAGTCTAAACTGGAAATCTGTATTTACCGTGATCATTGATGATGTGTTGTTGCATATTAATGTCCAGCTATAACCCTAATTTGGTGTGAGCAAAGTTAGGTGAGATGAATTGCACTCTGGGAAGCTTGATCTGCCAAGAGTGCAATGCATTTCAATAACATTATTTTAACTTCTGCTAACAAAAAAAAAAAAGGAATAAAAAAAGATTATTTATGGAGCATTTAAATGTTTTGTTTGTGTATAAAGTGCCACTTTCATCTGCTTATTTAAGTATCTTCAGGCACTATATAAATAATTTAATTTCAGGAGAATAAGAACATTTTGCAACATTATGTTTAGTACTCTAGCACTTAAAAGGTCTATAAATTGCACTAAATGTGGTTTAGAATTAATTTCCATAGA
Organism: Trochalopteron elliotii; assembly: GCA_024734555.1. Taxonomy (NCBI): domain Eukaryota; kingdom Metazoa; phylum Chordata; class Aves; order Passeriformes; family Leiothrichidae; genus Trochalopteron; species Trochalopteron elliotii. The sequence continues at coordinate 2,806,418 of JANPWX010000081.1, read as the reverse complement.
GATTTTAGTCTGAATTCTTAAAAGCTGACATTTTATGAACCTGTGATTTAAGCAATTAATATATAAAATATATAAGGAATCTAAGCACATTTTTATAATGAAGACATAAATTTCTAATATGGGTCTTTAAAAACTCTGCTCACTTTTACATTTATTTAGGAAAACTTTACAGAAAACATATAAAGTGGATAATGCATGGAAATGAAGATTTAAGTTTTGTCTTACAGAAGAATTCACTTTTTCATGTTATTTTCTGTAGTTTTGTTCTCTTTAATCAAAATGATGGTTTACTTATGTTTTATGTTAATTTGGATAGTGTGGGTTACTGGCAAATAAAATCACCTATGTGATCCAATAAGACTCAGATATCAACCATGTTGCTTTGGGGAAGAGGCATGAATGTTTTCAGTATTTTAATGAGTGAAAATTTTCTGTGAAATTTTCAATCTAAATAAACCTTTTCTTCATCAGGAGGTATGGGCATGTTGGCGTGAACTATTGTCATATTTGGATGCAGAAAATAAATGGTTGAATGAGATTGAACTGAAACTCAAAGCAACTGAAAATGTCCAGGGAGGAGCAGAAGAGATTTCTGAGTCTTTAGATGTAAGTGCTGACTTAAATAATAGCCAAATCATATGTGTTGATAAATTGTAACTTTCATGTCATTCTAAATAAACAATGAGCTAGCATTAGCACATGAACAAGGTGCAGAATATTTTGGAAGTCCTAAGGTCTTACTAGATTGAACAAATGAGGTTTTGAATTCAAATCCACCTAAATCAAACCATAATAAAATATGTTGTGCTGGGTGTCATAGACAGTTTTGGTAAAGATAAAATAAACATTCTTAAAAAAAAAAAATTACCTCACTTCAGCCAATTAAAAAGATGTTGAAGGCTTCAGAGAGGGTAAGTTTTCATCACAGCAGTACAACTTTGTTTATTATTCTTTAATTTTTATTCATGGAGCCTTTAAAATTAGTAGAAATTAAATTACTGCTTGTAGTGCATCAAGATACGAAATAATGCATCAATAATCCATTTTTGCTGTTGAATTTCATCTATTTAGATTCTCAAGCAAGTTTTTTTATATTAAGGTACAAGTACTCTCACTGAACTCATCGGGCATAGTCCACATCTTTAAAATTAAGCAGTAAATTTATTGCTTTATGAAAAATCTTTGTGTTTTGTAATACATTGTACAGAACATTTGTTGTCAAGACGTGGAACATAAGTATTTCATCTTTTTTTCCCTACTTTTATTGTATATGAAATGTGAAATTTCTTTCTTATATTTTTAAGGAAAATTGAGATTGCTCCATAGAACCTTTTTTAGAAAAAGGAAAATAAAAGTACCTTTTTTTGACTTTTTTCAGTCTTTGGAACGTTTAATGAGACATCCAGAAGATAATCGCAACCAGATTCGGGAACTGGCTCAGACTTTGACAGATGGTGGAATCTTGGATGAATTGATCAATGAGAAACTTGAGAAGTTCAATACTCGGTGGGAAGAGCTTCAACAGGAGGTATATTTAATGATTCTCCCTTTAAATAGAGGACAGTCTAACACCATTTAAAAAATAAAAGAGTTATTTTGTTGATACAGTTCTGAAACAGGTCACAAACAAAATTTTACATTAGAAGTGGTTTCATGGGAGTGGTGGGCTAACTCCAGTAGGCAGCAAAGCACCACAAGACTCCACATCTCCTGGTACTTTGGTGGAGATTATATAAAAGGCAGAAATCAGAAAACTCTTGGATTGAGATTAGGATGATTTGATAAGTGAAAGAAAAAGGGGGTAAAAGCAAGTGATGCAGAAGAAATTATCTCCAGGAGACTAATGTTCAACAAGTCCCAATGACAGTTTTTGAAACACTTTTCCCCACATCTTTTTATTGTTGAGCATGACCCTGTGTGGTGCTCAGGTCAGCTGTCCTGGCTCTGTCCTTTCAAAGCCCCTTGCCCACCCCCAGCCTGCTCCCTGGAAGGGCCAGAGTGAGAAAGAGAAGACCTGGGTGCTGTGGAATCCCTGCTCAGCAGTGGCTGAAACATCCCTATGTTATCAACACTGTTTTGGCCACAAATACAAACCACTGAACCTTACAGGCTGCTGTGGAGAAAATTAACTCAGTCCCAGCCAAAACCAGTAAAATAGGTAACCCCAAAATTCCAAAATTGGAGTGACCATCTAGTGGATTCAGTCTTTAATTGCATATATAAGGTCTTTTCTCTGACAAATTCTTAGCAAGAAGCAAATTAGTTTCAAAATTAAATAAGAGTGTTATTGCTTACAGATACATTTTTTATTAAACAATAAATAAGTGTATTTGTATCAATAAAAAAGTTTAAAAAGACACTTCAATACAGAAATGTGTAACATAAGGAGAGCCAAATCCAGCAATATGCTATAATTATGAGGAAGATATCAGCTCAGTACTTGGTGAGGATCAGAAAGAATTATTAGGGAAAGACCTAGCAAAGGAAGTAGAAAACCCCCTTTATGACTGTAAGCAGAACATGCTCAAAGCTACAAATACTGTCAAAAATTACTCAGTTACAATGATATAAATGATGCACAAGTGCAGATTTTTGGAAATCAGCTGTATTAGAAGAATGACAATCTACCATGACAATGAAAAAAAAATTGCTTCTTTCGTGGTGCTAGAGATGTACTTGTTTTTGAAAACAGTGGAAATAAAAACACTACAGTCAAAATTATAGGAGGGTCCTCAGCTGTTCTGAGAATAAACTTGAAGGATGGGGTGGGAAAGAGCCTGGTGGTGGTTCTGGTGCAGTGCAGGCATTCACATAATTCTGTGCAGCCAGATGGTGTCATAACACAAAAGTAAATATAAATTTCTTCTCTTTTTTTTTTTTTAATCTCACTTCTGTTTGAAAGCAGATAGATACACTCTGGAATTCTTCTTCTTGGTATTTGTTATTTTTTTTACTGACTGGAAAACTAGGAATATGCAGAAGGCTTCGAGGGTGTGAGAACAACACTTTGAAATAGTCTTTTTGAGCGGTAGTTGAATACTATTCAGTCATCACTAATAGATATTAAATCAAAATTCATAAAGCTGCAGAGATTTAGTGTCAAAAGCACATAATGAAGATGTGTGAGTTCTGGTAATAATTTGGATGAGTATGTAGGCAAAATGTATTAGAAATTTATTCACTGCTCTCCAATTTCTTTCAAACATAGAAAAGTAAGAAGTTCTTTAGAAGCTTACTTGAAAGCTTGATCAGATAATAAGTACTTAAATACTAGTGGTGAGATCTGACTCTGAAGTGGAAAAACATACTTCTTATTTTTTTTCATAGATTCCTGTTATGAATTTTCTATGCTGTTTGTGTAGTCTCTTGAAATTCAAGCAGCACTCTCCTTGTATAAAAATATATTGCTGGCACACAGCACAAATCAGCTCATGTTCAAGGTCACTTCTTCAGACAGGCTAATTGGCAGTCCTAAAGTGGTGAAGTTATTTGTTTTTATTTGAATAATTGTGTGGGTAATTACCAAGACAATAAGCTCATGTGGGCAGAAACTGATATGTGAAATATTTATTCACTACTAATAGAGCAACCAAACCAACCCACTTCTACATGAATGATGCTGCAAGACAATGCAGCTTTGCTACTGAGATAGAGATTCATTTTTAAAGGCAGATAATGGGTTTATGTTTGTGTGCTTTATCTTCTTTAGTTAACAAAGACTGAGCGTGTTTAGTTTGCTTTGAACATTTGGGGCTGACTGATAAGCAGGGTATACCCTATCCTTACTTTTCAAGGACTGATTCACTTACAGCTCTATATGTGGGATTTAAGAGAAACTGAAGAATTTGAAGCTAATATTGCAAGCAACCATCAATGCTGAAAGTCATTTATGTCCAGCAAACTTCAGAAATGTCAGTCAGATATTCTTAAAACTGTGCTTGCAAAAAACTGTACAAAATACTATTGTTCACATGGGCTTTACACTAGATTCAGTTATTATTACTGGGTCCTGTCTCTTAATTCATTTTAGGACTCCCCAAAGATTACCTTTGGTTTCCTTCAAAGAGCACACATTCATCATTTGACACAATTTGTCTGTTTTGCTCTCCTCTCCAGAGGAGAAAGAATATTTCACGCCCCATCTCCACATGATTGCTTTGAAGGCTGCTAAGAGGGCTGCTTTTAAAAGTTCTGAGGCATTATCTGCCTGCAGTGATAACCTAAAGATATAGAAGAGTCTTCTCTGGTATAGTTTGCAGTTTTGGAATTCAGTGGATCAAAGTTGAATATCACTTAATGGCTGGGAGGTCAAATATTTGTAGCCATTTACTCAATAAGCACAGGGGCATAACATTCTTAGAAATTGCAGAAGAATTAGTTCTGGGTTGGAGGGTATTAAAGATTCATGGGTCCAAAGATAATGTTTTGAATTTAAAAAAAAAGTGCTTCTAATTAAAGTCTAATCACAAACATTAATCCACTATGAGATTAAGTGGAGATTAACATGTTTGCAATTTGATGCGAAGGTACAGAGAAGTTCTGGTATATATCAGTCACAACCATTATAGCACCAAGAGTCAAGCTGAATTTTAAATTTAAACAATTTAGGAAGGAATTTTAAAGTTTCCTAACTTTTTAACTTTGCCTGTGGCAGTATTTCTCAATAACACCAGAGTATAACTGAGCAAAAAAAACAACCCAACAAACTACGATTTCTGCCTTTCTTAACACACCCTTTTCCATGGGCTGTAACTTACAAGCTAATTAATGAATTCAATTCTTCATTTTAAATAAATGTACCCTGTAGCAAAAGTGCCATAATTTTCAAAAGGTTTTGTTCTATTATTCTCCCACAGCCCAACTACTGAGTACTGCCTCAACAACATTACTTGGTTTTTAACTTTAAAACTCTAACCAACATCTTAGTACTGATGCCTTGGAAGGCTGACCTGAAACAGAGACTGGACAGAGCTAGAGAATAAAGTATGTATTTATTGAAAGGCCTCCAGGATCCAGCCTGGGCAGGAGAGGAGCCCGACAAAGGCTGTGCCCTGGCTGGACCAAGAATAGTCACAAAAAGAAAAAAAAAAAAAAAAAGAAAAAAAAAAAAAAAAGGCGCATCCCAGTCACAAGGTCTCACACTTTTATAAGTTTTGGTCCATTTACATATTGGGGTTTAATTGTCCAATTACAGCTTCAGATTGTGAGGTCTCATCCTTCTTGTTCCTCCTTTCAGTCCACCATTGTTTATGCTTTCAGGCCTGAAAGGTGTCCCTGGTTTTCCACAGGAAAAGGATCCGTTTTGTCTACCTACTCTGTGAAGAGAGCTTACTGCCACTTAATATGAGGCTCAGAACTACATCCCTAGGCAGCACAGAATCTGCAAACATGAAAACTAAAACTTAAGGCATCAGTACCTGCATGTGACTGATGTCATTAAATAGATGAAATGTATTATTTAAACAAAAAGTGGCAATATTTATAAATATAACATAATAACATTCAACATCAAAGAATTAACTATGGTCCTTTTCCTTAATACTGCATTTTATATGGATAATATGCAATGTTGCTATTTTCTGCATTTACCATTGACCTTTGATAAATTGTAAACAGGTTTATGCAGGACATCATATCATAAAAAATGTTATGTTTATCATGAAACCACTAAAAATCTATAAAAACCCTGTAGAAACTTAAATAAAAAGAAAAATCCATTTTTTTTTTCATTTCTCTTTCATTCTGATAGTGCCTAACAGCAGATTTTTTTCATTTAATTAGTTTTCCTTGACAGCTGTCAGCATTTTGCTGGCTCACAAATAATTAAACAGTTGTTTATTTTCCTGAGATTTTCTATTTAGCAAATAACTGTCAGCCACTTCTCTTTAGAGACCAAAGCTTTCAGCTTTATTGACTATCATCTGATAGCAAAGCTGGAGCTTCTTGTTATGTTCTCAGACCCATTTACACACTACAGTGTGTAGTGTCTATGTGTTTCTATTTGTTTTCCACTATGGAATAGAATTATGTTCATACTATTTCAGGAAGCAAATAAACAAATGAACCACCCAGAATATCATTATTTTTTTTATATCAAAAATATTTAAATTTCAGCTCTGAACTCTCACATGTCTTTAAAAAATAGGCCCAAATAGATTTTCACACAGACAGACATGAGTTGTAAGGACAAATTTAAAACTCAGGTCCACAGCTGTAAGTATGTAGTAGGACTACGCTTTTTTTGTAAAGCATTCTAAGGCTTGTGCCCACCAACAACTCTACTGAAAGAGAAGGTGGCTTCTCAATATTGTGGCCTTCCCCTTGATTGAATTTATTAAATATTTTGCAATGCCAGGGGTAGTACCAGGGACCTACTTAGTGAAAAAGATTAGATTTTCCAGTAAACTGTTGGGTACTAGAGAAATATGTTACATTGCATGAGTGAATCATACCTTTTATAAGATGATTGTACAGATTTTAATTTAATTTGTTTTGGGAATTCAATGAGGTCAGGTATGAGCTTGACTTTAGATGAACATGCAGGGCAGGGTCTGTTTCCTGTAAGCAATACAGACAAAAAAATTAAAGTAGCACCCACTTATATCTGAAAAAATCACCACACCTCTGAAGGTACTATTTCCCAAAATTCTGCTGTGTGTCTCTTCTGCCATTGTCAAAATAATTTCCCTCTTCTACTGCTGCATTCATGTCTTGGTCTGACAACATCCATTCATTCATTTAAACTGTTCACAATTTTGGGAAAAGATGTACTTTCAGCTCGCTTGGAAGTGGCAAGTTCCAAATTCCCTCTGAGGAATTCCCTCAAATTCCCTCTGAGGGGAGAAAAATGGGAATTTTTTTGGCTTTGTGTGTGTATTGTGTGCACATAAAGACATCACAAGCATGAATATGTATTTATCTGACTTTATATTTGCTTGAAATACAAGTGTAAAAATTCAGTCAGACCCAGGCAAGGATTTGTTGTATTTTTTTCTTAGACTTACCTGCTATAATATTTGATCAATGAGTTTGGGAATCTTTTCTTTTTGTATTCTAAAATGGGATTTTGATATACGTAGTTTCTGATGATTATACATAGTTTCTGATGATATCAGCACAAAGATGACAATTTTTCAGTCACCACTTATTCTTTATAAGATTTTAAGTCTTTGGAAATTTTGCATGCATTCTGCTACTTCATTGCATGCATGCACTCTGTTTCCCAGGTGGCAGCAAATGTATCTCTACTTAAACAAGTCCTTAATTCCAAATTGTAGTTAGCATAGGACAGCATTTCAACAGAGGTTCAAAGCTTCTTTAGGTGTTACTATAAAACTAGTTTATCAGATAGATGTAACACCAAATTTGTGTCCAGCATTTTGAATTCTCCAGAAAGTGCAGACGCTTGTTTGGATGACCGATAAGAATGGAACTTTCTCAGTGTCTTATTTGAAATGGTGAGCTTCTCTGCACAGAGGGATGCTGCAGCCCTTAGGAGGAATGTATTCTGTGGGTGTGTTAGTCCTGACAGTTAACCACAGAGATCAGTATAAAAGCAGGGAAGTTCTTCCATGGTTCTTCCAGGAGGATGACCTTACCCATTAGCTGTAGAAAGCTACTTATCCAGTTCGGGTCTAATGTGTCTTTCAATCTAGCTCATAGTGACGCAAATGGATTGACAGAGAGTCTGTATCTTAGCCAGGCTTACAAAGCAGTAGTAAATAGTGCCAAGGTAAATGGAAGCAGTGGTTTTTAAATTCAGCTCTGGTTTTTAAACTCACTGCTTTGAACAGGCTGAGAAGATTTTTATGTTAAAATCTCAAATCAGATGAAGATAAAAGTCATTTAAGTAGCAAGCCTTAGTACTGCGGTAGGGTAATAATGGCTTGGTGGTTTAGGTGCTCCCATTAACACTGACAGCATGAGTCTGATATGTAAAGCTGCTCAGTTCCAGAGAAGGTTCCTCAAACTTGCAGCGATACAAGATTATCTGATCAGTTGTTTTGAAATAGCACAAAGCAGCTTAAAGACAAATATAGAAAATACTGGTTGGATCCCTATACTTTAACTAAGTCAAACAGCTAGAAAGAATGCTCACAAGAAATAATCTTCCTCATTTGTTACACGTGAAGCTCTGTAAGGATCTGAGCTCCATGAAGATAGTGTAGATATATCAAATATTCTCACTGAATTGCTGAGAGATATTTTTGTTCAAGGCAGGAGTGTTGTAATGGGTATGAAATCAAATTAAAGTATAGCTGGCTTACCAAAGAGAAAAAGTGTGATTTGACTTGAAAAATGGCAGGATACCTAGCAATGTTATTTAAAGGGTGCTTGCTTTCACCTTTGATTCATGTCAAATTAGGTTAGTCACCTTTTCTTGTGGGCAGCAATATGGCTGGACTCGTATGCAGAAAAACTCTGTTGTGTTTGAAGTTGTTGGTAATTATTGTGTGCTTTGCATAAAGCAGGAACTCAGCTAGGCAGTAGCAGGGGTCCAAATAAAATATGAGTCTGTGTGTAGACACAGTGACAGAGGGAGACTGTACAAGGTTATTTATTACCTGATAAATGCCTTATTAAAGTGTTGAAAATAATATTTAAGTCTGATTCATTTATGCAAAGTGTTTAATATATGTGTTCTAAGGACAGCTTGGATGGAGAAATTATTGTCCGGATTTGTTAAACCATAAACCGACTTCTTTGAAAGGAAAACATCCTTCTTTGAAAGAGGATTGTGTAAAAAGCCATGGTGGCACTACTGGTGCAGTAGAAGCAAGATTCAACTTCTAAATTTTTTTTTCCCACAGGAGGAAAGTAGTCATTGCCTCTTCCAAACAGCTATTTATACTTCATATAAGAGAAATCCAGCTCAACAGAATCTTTATCCCTCTCACTTACTGAGGTGGATTGCTTTGGATAGGATTGTGATGACAGTAACCCTATTCTCAGTAAACAAAGTCTCTTGAATTATATAATAAGATCAGGAGGAACTCTCTGCCTCAGAAAGAAAGACAGCACTGTCAGGATGGTTTGCTTATGCAGCTTTGTCATCTTGCACTCTGAATAGAAATCCTCAGTTTACACATTATTTTTTTGGGATCCTTCTCTTTTTAGAACTTGTCTGTGCAATCTGTGTGTTGTTTGTTTCTTAACAAGAAAGCTGAATGGGTGGCAAAAAGATGCGCAATTTATCCTACAAAAAGGTGGAGGAGTGCAAGTCAGGAGTCCTGTCTCTGATTCTTTGCCTGAATATATCTTGGGAGAAAAAAAAATGTGTGGAAAAAAAATGTATTGTGTGCATTATTAGTGTGAATGCTCATAATGTTGTCATTGTTTCTAGGCTGTGAGAAGACAGAAAAGTCTTGAGCAGAGCATTCAGTCTGCACAGGAGACTGACAAAACCCTGCGCTTGATCCAGGAGTCTCTGGCTGTTATTGACAAGCAGCTAACAGCCTATGCTGCAGACAGAGTGGATGCAGCTCAGGTCCCTCAGGAAGCACAGGTGAGTTAGACACAGGTTCAGCTTACGTGTTTACTGCTTTCCTTTATCAACCAAAGAGTGTTTGGTTGTCCCTCAGCCTCTCGTTAAAGAGGATTTGCAACATGATCAGCATGGAAGTGCAAGCAAATTTTGTGTAGGATTACTTTGAGAGGTTTAAGCTACTCTCCTAGTAAAGTCATGTTTTCCTGCTGATTTATGTTATGTACCAGACCAGAAGATGTAAAGGACCGTAAATGTCGTGGAAGACTATGCAGTAATTTTAAAAAGTCAAGGATAAACAATGTTGTTCTTTAAAATCCAATCTCTTTCCAATCCTAGAAAGAGAAAACTCATCATCCTCACTACTCTTAGATGACTCTTTTGGAAAGTTGATTATGTGGTTTGTTACTAAATTATTGAAACATAGACAACACTGTTTATTATTTCATAATGTGTGCATCAATGTACTTACATTTAAATTTTTCCAGCTCACGTACATTCAATAGAGAAAGCTTTTCCCAGTCTTTACACATTGTTTATATAGCCTTTGAAATAAAAATGTATGTCTAATTATAATTTTTTACTCTTTCTTTCTTTTTTCTGTAAGATCTACTTTACTACAGCATTAGGAGGGTGAGAATATGAATGAAATAAAACCAAACATCTCTGTAATAAAACTATCAACACTTTACAGTGTTACATGCTTCAGCTTCTCTGTTAATTCCATCTAAGTTTAGGCAGTCAGATTATGAAAATAAAAAGGGAAAAAAAGCTACAGGGAAGTTGAAAATTAGTGCTTTCATAATGATTTTAGAAGGGATATTCAATTATGGGTTTCTTGGCATGCCTGTAGAGTTTTAAATAATTCTAAAAAATAATAATCTTGTATGGAGTACCTTAGATGATCTTAAATATATTCAGAGCTGAATATATGCAGTGCTGAAAATAATTTTTTCTCTCCTTAGAGAAATAAATGTTACTGTGTCTTTTAAATTAAAATGTAGATGGATTTACCTTTCAGTTACTTTTTGTGTGTGTGCGCTTGTAGGTACATGCAGATATTTTTATGTGCACGTTGGGTCAATAAATGTGCATGTTGGGTCTGGAAAATAGGATCACATCTGGATTCAGTCTCATTGTGAAAATTATTTTTATCCTACTTTGTTTTCTTCTTATTTATATCAGTATAATACCAGATTTAGAAAAATTGTTTCAGATTGAATCCTAAACAATGTGTAGCTATCTGTTGACTCTTCAATTATTTTTCTTCTTCCTAGAAATACGCATGATGTAAGAATTTTTTTAATCAGATAGAAAATAGCATTTTTTTAAAGATGCATAAGTTTAATTTCTTATCTTGTAATTATATGAAGTGAATTCATAAGAAAAAATTGTATAAAAATGTAATTTTTTTTTTCTGGTGTGTTTGGACCCTTACATGTTTCACATGTCCCATGGATGCATTTGATTCATGTGCATCATCAGGTACTGTACTGGGAATTACTACAGGCTGTGTAAAAGGAAATAATTCAGAACTTCAAAAACTAAAGCAGCACAAAACCCAACCAACCTTAATTAGAACGCTTTTATAAGAAAATTTCAGCTTAGTACCTTTGCAGAACTTATTATTCTGGAGATTTTATTGTCTAATGTCATGTAATTAGACAATTTTATTGTCTAATACCTGACTGTATTATATCCAGTGGGAAAACCAGCATAGAAGCTGCTGAGTTTTTCCCTTTCATGTTTTTATTTTATGGTGCCAGTGAGACCTAATGAAAAAAAACTTAATTAACAACTGAACAGGTCTAATGCAAATATTGAAGTTCTCTGAAGTTCAGTTGCAAATCTCTTTAAAATACTTAGAGGAAGAGGGAATAAGCAATTGTTTTTATGTGGGTAGATAGACTGGGTCATTCCTCCAGCAAAGATCCAGTGGCAGAACAGGCAGATCCTGAATGGCCACGTCTCCTGTGGAGCTTCTGCTGGCATCCTTCTTTTGTAGGGCTGAAAACAGTTCATTCATATAAGATAACTACAGTAGTGTCTGCACAGCTGGAATGGGAGTCTTTCAGTCAGTGATGATGCGTTGTGGCCAGGGATCTGTTTATCCATGCTGAGGGATTTAGCAGCCCATTCAGCAATATGTGTTACATTTCTAAAAGAACATATGGGGGAATTTATAATCAGAAAGCTGCTGAGCTTGGGAGCTCTGTGTGTTCTCTTCAAAAAATTCAAATCCATTTAGAGCATTGATAGGAGGAATAATCTTTGTTTCAGCTGATCAGAAATTAACCTGAGAAAACAAAATTATATTTAGCTCCTCTTTTTAAGTGAAATGATCAGTTTAGCTTATTCAGAAACTTGACAGAAAGAAAGGGGAATCAGATGTGTGCTGTTCAACTTCTTCTTAGGATCACTTTTTGAATGTAGATTCTGTGTGCTTCTTACTCCACCATGTGGCGCTGAGACTTTAATGCTAGAGAGCCAAAGTTACCAGAATTATTTGGAGTACAACTAAAGATGATGTATTCAGACAAAAAAAAACCTAACGGCAACCATGCAAATAAATCAGTTCAGATTCCTCAAGGCCCAGTTATGACAAAATCTTGAGTGAGGTAAATTTTAGAGCAATATTCCAAAAGGAAAGATTATTTGTTTGCATGCTTGATCTCATGATCTCAGTGGAAGAATTTTTCTTATTTCTAAACTTACCAAAAAATATGAAGTCATCATCACAAGAATTTGTGGTTGTTGACTTTTTTTAAAATTATTCTTTAATTGAGAGGACATAAATAAATCTGTTCTGAAAATATTACATTTACATGACAAAATATTTTTCAAATAGTTATTTGCAACTTTGTTATTCAGTGACTTTTGGTGGAAGAGAGAATTTCTACTTTGTATTTCTGCTTAGTCTGAGTGACTACATGAATATTTTTAAATTATGGGAAAGAAAATCAACTTATTTAATTTCCCACCTGCATATGACAAATCACTTATCTGTTGTTCTCCCCAGTCAAACTATATAAATTGTGGTGTGGAGAATAACTTAATACTGTGTTTTTGAAATGTGCAAAAATAACCTACTTTTCAATAAAATCCTTGGATAATTTCAGTTCTGTAGTGATAAGCACTACATGCCTGGCTGTTTTCTAAGTGAAGGTGCCTATTATACTGTTTTTATAATATCTTTGTGCTTTGTTCAAAACCAGAGTTAATGTGATGATAGAATGGCAGAATGGTTCAGTTGTTCAAGCTGTTACTTGACAAGATGATGCCGTGCTTCATTGCCTTCAGACTAATATTTTGGGACAAAGAACGTGCAGGTGTCTACTTAGGAAAATGTTAAAGTTATCTACACTTACCTTTCCTCTGCTGGAAATTGTGAGGATTGTTTTGCTCAGCCATGTGTGGATCAGTGGTCAGAGGGAAGAGCTGATAAGTGTTATTCAGAAGCATAAGCTTACATTTTGTTATTAAGTTTGAATATCTATGCAGATTTCTGTGGTGTGCAGGTTGTCACCCTCCCCACATCTCCATAGCATCTGAGCACTGCGTTTTAACTGCATTTATCATGTCCAGCTTGCTCAGTATTGCCTTGTCAGTCATGGTTCTACTCTATTCTACCTTCCTTTTCTCATTTGGACTCTCCAGTTTATCTTTCTTGAAAGTTTGTGTCCGTAAAAAAGCATGCAGTTTGAGTTAAGAATTACCTGTATGTGATTTGTGCTGTAACATCATCTTCTATGGGTGTTTATGCTTTTATATATATATATATGAATAAAAGTTTTGCAGATTTCCTGAAAGATTGCCAGTGATGGCAAATGAAAATCTTTAACCTGTAGGACACAATAATTGATGCACTGTAGTATTGCTTGGTTACATACAGTACATTATATTCTGATGTTCTAGGAACTAAATGAAGGCAAGTTTTGCTCTTTATTAAAAAAGTAGAAGAGAAATAGACAGGAACCACTGAGAAGAGGTGGGGATAATACAAGAAAAAATAGTGTTTTCTTATAGATGTTAAGAAGTTCATGCAATAAATTTGCGAATCAGAAGAGACACAAAAGTCAAAGTGGTCATTTGAAAGTTTAATGATAATGGACATCACAGGCAGGTGTTATAAATTCTTTTATAGCTGTTTGTGACTGATTTAATTTTTCTGCCTGTGAGCAACAGTAGCAAATAAAAAAAAAGATGGGGGGGAAGGCTTTCCATACTAACTTTTCTTTTAATCTTTCCTCTAATGTGTTTGTTCTCTCCAATTCTACATTTTGATGCCAGAGGAGATGATGCTTCATCTCTCTCCTGCAGAGCAATTTAAAACAGTAAGACAGAACATACTCTATGCAGTGTCCCATAATACCTAATTGCTTAAACACTACTCTTAATCTGTTCTGTGTTGTTCTGACCTATTCAGATAAGAGCTGTTCAATTATGTGCTTTCCAGAGGGACTCTGAGGTTGAGCAAAGTAAATTGGAAAATGGAACCAAAAATCAGTTTGTAGATGAGCTGGGGAAGCAAGCAAGATACTGGGTGTGATATAGTATATTTTTTAACATTCAGGCTCATTTCTTCCTTTGATATGCAGTTCTAACATCCAAGACATGAAAAAATTATTTGGCCTCAGGTACTAAATCACCACATGTTTGGTTTGCGTGCAGCACAAAAATGGAAGATAATCCTGTTACAATTCAAGCACACTTCAGGCCGAAATTTTAAACTAAGGACAAAATACAAAATAGATACTCAACAAGTAAATAAACCATCTCTTCTTCCTGGAATCATTCTTTTAAGTGACCATTTTTGTTTTCTCAAAAATTAAATGTCATATTAAGAAAAATTATATTATTTGCTCCAGGTGTTTCTGACCATTCATTAAATAGCCCTGTCAAGGAGAACTCAAAATATGAAAAATCCAAAATATTTAATTTTGATAATTTTAGAAGAAGAAAGAAATCTAAATTTGGATATTTCTGCTGATCATTTTGCTTTTACAAATACTTTGCTTCAGAAAAATACTTTAATTCTCCAAATAGTACTGAATAATTTAGAGTCCTATATATATTCTTGCAATTAAACTTAGTAAAGACTTAATGGTTTCATGTATTTTTTTTTTGTCTCTTAAAGTTGACTTTAATACATATTTAATATAACTTGTGAAAACCTGCTTTCACTGAAGTGTTGAAATACATAAGACATTATAATGGTATACAAGTCATTATAACCATGTAATAGAAATATAAAGTAGGCAGCATATGGTGTACAGAGCTTTGTACTTAATAACCTATGAAAATGTGATTAAAAATACATGTATATTAATTTTTACTATTAAAGTTACTGTAGTGTAAGATAAATTTATGTACATATATTTCAGATTATAGCTGGTCTTCGGGGCATCTGCAAAATGCTATATGCCATTAAAAAAAAGATTAAATAGAAAGTCAGTTTTTAATGCAGGAGTAATGGCCTCAAATGCATCTCATGGTGGAACATAGCTTTGTGTCTTTATTTCATGGAGTAATTCTTTTCAGGAGTGCTGTCTAGCAATACTGCTGATAACAATTTCTTATTTTCTAACAATTTAAACATAATTATATGTGAATCTTTCTGAAGTATATTATATCAATATTTTTTCTTTTCCTTTAAATTACACTAGCCAACACTGCTTAAATTAATTTTGTCTTGTAAGGTTGATTAACGGTGAACCAAAAAAAAGCTGATGTTTTTCTTTGGACCACACTTTGATTTTGCAGACAGACATCACAAGCAATATGTGTTAGAAAATACATTCAGTTAGTATACTAATGAACTGCATGTCATCGTGCATTTAGCTACAGAAATCTGATACTGAGCACAGATTCTGGTCAGTAGTATGCCAAAAACTGTGTCCTGTTTTAGATACAACACAGCTCTCTAAGGTAACCAATCAGTTTTCTCTCAACTTGCCTGGTGGCACTGTGAAAATGAGAAGAATTAAGATCAGTGAAGCAAATAACTTTTCTAATTTTTTTTCTATGATTAATTTTTAATGTTCTTACCAATGAAAAATGTTTTCCTTCAGAAAAAAAATGAATCCACATTCAGTCCCTTCATCATCTTTGCCACCCTCTGCTGGGGCTGCTCCAGGAACTCCATATTTCTCTTGCACTGAGAAGCTGATTCAGGGCTGAGCAGAGGGGCAGGGTCACCTCCCTGACTGCTGCTCAATGTGTTTCAAAATCAACTGGTCCAAATAATTGAACCAGCACACAATTTTCCCTCAAACCTTGCTGATTGCTGTCTTTGTTTTCCAACAGAAAATACAATCGGAATTAACAAGCCACGAGGTTAGTTTGGAGGAAATGAAGAAACGAAACAGGGGAAAAGATGCTGCCAAAAGAGTGCTCTCCCAAATTGATGTGGCACAGGTAGGCAAATTTGATTTCCACCATTTTTCCTTCACACAATCAAATAAGTATTATGAGTGGTACTATTACTCTACCATGAAGTGTTCCTAAGGTATCTCTTCTGCTTTAGCTGTTCGTTTCTAGCCAGAAAATCAGAGTGAATTAAGTATATCATCCATATCTCCTGCTTGCACATTTTTATTACTCCAGCCTTCCTGTGTCACTGCAATTCTAAGGTGTGCAGGACTGATGTAACCAACTGATAGGGACACTGTAAAATAAGGGGTGCTTTGGATGTGCTGAAGTTTCCAGAGACAATACTGCAGTGAGGGTTTTTTTTTGATGTGAGTTTTGAGGTGTTGGAAAATATTTGCTGTCAAAAATAGATTAAAGTATTTGGAAATCTTTAGTAGAACTGCATTTGAAATACAGATTATGCTGAGCTGTGCAATTCAGACATCAGTTTAAAATGTTAGATAATGCATTATCTAATCTAGCCTAATAGTCATGGAGAGACCTTCTTGAAAATGAAGAAGACTGAATAAACAATAGATAAAATACACATTTTTGACCCATTAATGATAGGTTCTTGACTATTTTGCTGGTTTGTTTTTTGTTGTTGTTTTGTTGGAGGTTTTTTTGTAGGTGGCAGAACCAATTTTCATAGTTCATTAGAAAGACAAATAATTTAATTATTGCCATTTTTTGATTCATCCCTGCCTAGTATTTCTAGGCACCTCAGTCTGGGTTTTAATTTTTATTATAGGTATCATTAATTGTTTTCTAGCAGTTAATGTGAAATTTAAAAATTTACTTTTTTTGATGTTTCATCTTGTATACAGGACTAGATTTCTTTGTTGAGAATATTTATGTTTCCTCATTTTTCTGCCTGTCTTTGTACTAACTCACCTTCTGATGGTCTCCATGGCAGCTGTGAAGTTGCCCATATTTCATCACTGAAATGCAGGCACCAGATGACTGCCTAAATAAATGTTTGTGAATTCAACAACCCTTTCTGGGTGCCTTTTTTATTAATCCACCTCTGTGCAGACATTTTTTTTCTTTGTAAGCTCTCTCTAGTAGATGATGTGCACCAGTGTGAGTTTTGAAAAATTGGAGGAGGTCATCTTGAGACACTGCTTTGCTAACATTAGAGATAAAATACAAACAAAAAAGTAGTAATTTACATCCATAATGTAAATATCAACTACCAAAGCAGGCAGAAGCTGAGCCCTTTGTTACACATATTTATGACTATATTTGATTTTAGGCCACTGAACTGTCTTGAATTCCTTTCCATCATTATGCTACCTTTAGTGGTAAAACACATTTCATGTTCTCAGTCTTCACTTACTTTTTTCTGAAGAGCATTCTCACTTATAAATATATTTCCCTTTTTTTTTTTTAATAGGTAATATTTGACATATTTATTCCATTATTTGTTCAATTACCTGAACAGAAAGTAAAAAACTATGAAAATAAATGAGATTTTGAAACATCTGTGAGCTGTGGCCAAATTACCCTGGCTTTTTGGATTATTGTAGGCTGAGAGTTGAGTTCTGATTTTTAATCAGAAATTTAAGGGAATTTAAATTTAAGGGAAAAATATGATTCGTAAAAAAAATCTATTTCTGCCATAGTGATATAGTACCTAGTTAGTCCTAACAGACTGAGAATTGTTACATGAATGTAAAATCTTTTCTAATGAATGGTTATTTTTTGAAATTCAGTACTGAATGCTCTACTGGTCAACTTTTTGAATACATTCTCAGTTGTCTCTTTTCTAGACTAACGAATATGTAAAGCATACTGAGACTTTTAGGTAAACAGTTTTCATTTTCCTGTCATTCTTCTTTATGAATTTTCTATTTTAAAAATGAATTTTTGGAAAAAAAGTGATTAAAAATAAACACATTCAGGTACAAAATGGATTTATACAATGACTTTTGTACTGTGACAAGTATCTAATTTTTGTTTTCTTTATGTTCCAAATTGTTCCAAATATCCAGTTTGCTAATTTTGCTTCTTTTTAGCATTCAGATGATATTATTTTAAATCTGTTGGAGATAAATATAAGTATATAATATAGCTGTTATTTTTATCTGGGAGAACTCAAGTGAGAGGTGCTAAAAGATAATTTAAATCCCACTTGTATGTCAAGGTTAGCGTTTCTCTGCATTGCTTAGTTTTGGAGTGAATTAAAAATAATTTGCCTTTTTTTCCCCCTACAGATCCTCACTGCTTTTATTTCTTCAGCGACTCTTCGCAGATGGCTTTAATTTTGTCTGCTATTTATGCTGTCATTCTCTCTTTCTAAATAACTTTAAATGTACTGACCAACACAAATGGTAACTGATACAGATGTGGCAATACGAGAATCCCACAGGATTTGGTCTTTATCAAATTGAAGTGTCACAGGAGAATGAAAAACTAATTCCATACAAATTTAGTTCATGCAAATACACTGAGGAAAAATAAGACCTCTTATTCCTACCCTTATTTCCTACTTTTATTTAATTATCCACTTATTTATTTACAGAAAGACTTCCTTTCTTATCTCATTGGACGTCAATTTAATAAAAAACGTTTAATGAGGAAAGTTGTTGGAAGGAGCTACTGGATATTTACACCCTTTCCTGTGGTACCCCAGGTTGTCTGCTGCTCATGATTCCTGCCTCCTTTTCAGGAATCTGATATATGTGGGAAGGGGTTTTACCATTGCCTATGTATAGACCAATTCTATGCCTTGTTACAGTTTTTCATCAAATCTGTATGGCACAGACCACACTGTAGTGGAATAAACTGTCCAGGATTTGAAGAAAAAAAAATCAGAAATGTGTTTGCAGATGCTGAGTTCCTATTTAATTACTTAGCTATTTCTTAGTGACATTTATTCTACTTTTTGTTCCCCAGATAGTTGAAAAACTTATTCAATAATACTTTGTTCTGTACTTCTGTAGAGAAATTAGTTCTTTTTCAAGTAGATAATTAGAATTGCTTTTCTTTATTTTTAATTATTTCCCCTCCCCCTGAGCTAGGGATCATGTGAGCAAGCAGTCTAATTAATGCACAAGGATAGAAAATGGTGAAATTAGAAGCCAAGCTTGTCACAGATTTTTTTTCTGCTTTCAAATTACTTTCTTTTTATTCTAGGTTAGGCTTTTTTAAAATTGAAATATAAATCAATTTTATACTCTAAATCTTGGGGTTTTTGCTAGACCTACTTATTGCCAAGCCACTTTATTTAGGTTTCTTTGAAGGACTAAAAGATTCATTCCTCACACCAAGAAGCAGTAACTGATAGATTTGAAGAGAATTCACTCTGCAATGTGGATGGCTTATCCTCAAGCCATTAAATCTGTCTTCTCCCCATGCCCCCAGACATTTTGCATGTGGAAAAATACAAAACTTCTCCTTTTCTTTGTGTGTGTATACATGCTCTTTTGCCACAGGCTCTGCTGCATCCAGTGCCCTGGATGATGGAAGAATTTTTATCCTCCAGTGCAGACCCAAGATTCTCTGCCACTGGCATTTCCCCCCAAAATTTTATATTCTTTTAATAAGAAATTGTTGGTTGAAAATGTATTCCAAGTATCCTGTAACAGGACTAAGACTTGTTATCAGCATTGATTTGATTTTACATTTTCTACTCACCCATGTTTACTTTCCAGAAAAAGCTGCAGGATGTGTCCGTGAAGTTTCGCTTGTTCCAGAAGCCAGCCAACTTTGAACAGCGCCTCCAGGAATGTAAAAGAATTCTAGATGAAGTGAAATTGCAGGTGCCCAAGCTGGAGATGAAGAGTGTTGAGCAGGAAGTAGTACAATCACAGCTGGATCATTGCATGGTGAATATTCAAGATGCTGTCTTTCTGCATTGGCTTTATGCAAAGAAAACTAAAAATTAGAGATTATTGTTCTTAATTCAGATGAGAAACAAAGAATCAGTTACACAAAAAAAATTCAAAACCCAAACAAACAAAAACCTCAGAAAAACCACAAAACTCTGGACGTGAACTTCCACTGTGTGAGAATACCAGTTAGGATCCCTTTATAATTCCCAGTCCCTGTCCTGCAGTTGAATTTATCTCCCCATACTTGCTCTATTTTCTGCAATATTCTACAGTCATGGAACTTGGTGACATAATCAAAAGAGATGTTGCAGAGTACAAGTCTATTCTAGGCAGGAAAAATAAAGCATAGTGGAAAACCATAGATTAAAACTTCCATGAGGTGGCATGCTATGGCTTTCTTTCAGTTCAAGAGCAAAAGATGACCTGACTACCTGACTATGCCCTAAACAGTATGAGGAAAATCTGTACATATCTCTTTCATATCACTATAATCCTGCTCCCTTTTACACTTGGAAGGAAATAAAGCTAAACACAACATTCTTGATGATTATAAAAAGAAGATTGTAATAGCAAAAGTTGCTGGTTTCTCTTTTTTGTTGATGTCGTTCAGGTTTGTTTGTTGGGGTTTTTTTGTGGTTTTATTTTTTTCCTGGGGCAATGTCAGGCCTGAAGATTTCCCTCTCCCAACCTCTTTCAGATGTAAATTTAGAAAGAATTTAAATTAAAAAAAATAAGCATGGTACAAGTCAATGTTATTGCTGTACATCTTTCGTTTTTCTAAAATGAAATTGCTCTTAAATTCATATTCTTGTGAGAATGACATTCTTATTAGAATGATGTGGTAGTTAGAAGCTCTGTACTGAATTAAAGTACACTCAGCAGCTGGCTTTTGCAGCCCTAATGTGTTTTGTAGAAGACTTATAGTGATTTTAGAGCACCTTTAACTACAATGATTCTCGTAATGTTCTTGCTTGTCAGAATCTAGTTGTAGTATATCATCAGAATTAAGACAATGTGCATCATACAACAGCTTCCTCATTTGTTGACAGGTTTTCAGGGATGAAGAATTTATCATCATATTAAGCACCTAGAAAGGAGTTGGACTATATACGTACTACTTTAATTAAATAAAGTAGTGATTTTTGGTCCACCTCATTTTGTTACTTTTTTATGTAGGTTTTTTAATTAACTAAATTTTTTAGAGTATGACACTTACTAAATGTGAGGGTAATCCTCTATCCTTCCAGTCTCTAGATTTAGCAGTATGAAAAAATAACCAATTTTAAAAACAAGTGGCTATTTGTAGTTCAAATACATCCAATATTCTGTATGAGTTGACAGAAGACATCTGTTGTTGTTTTAAATACTGAATTATCTAAATTTGAAAACAACCTCTGTCACAGCCTAAAACAATTAATAATGATGTGTGCTTTCTCATGTATATAATTTCTAATACTGGTTTCAGTGACATGTCTTTGAGATCGCTGTTTGTAAAGATGGGCTGTTCTGAATTTGTTCATTTGGATTCTGAATACTTCCAGTAGTCTTTTCTAGTTTTCATGCTTTAATGGTGGTGTTTCACTTTTATATTTCTATTTGATTAGAAATTATATAAAAACCTGAGTGAGGTGAAGTCTGAAGTGGAAACAGTGATAAAAACTGGGAGGCAGATTGTTCAGAAGCAGCAGACAGAGAACCCAAAGGAACTGGATGAAAGGCTTACAGCTTTGAAGCTGCAATATAATGAATTGGGTGCAAAGGTAAGTTCTGTGGTTTTAATATAAAACCATGTACTGGGAAAGTGAAAAGTAACTTCAGTGTGGTAAGTAAATGGGATTTTTCACTGATTCCTTTCAATGTTCTTTCAGTGGGACACAAGGAATGGAGACAAAGGCAATCACCAGCATGGCTATTCAGTTGCTCTGAAGAAAATAACAACCACCTAGAAAAAAAAATCCTTTATTGAAATTCAAAATTTTACTTTCCTAATATTGTGGTTTTTTTCTTGCTAGTTCACTGTTTTTTAGAGTTCAGATGGGGGATGTTGTTTCATTCTGATGCCTCAAAGAGTCACTTCAGATTAGGAAATTACTTAGATCAAGTTTCACTTGTGGGGCTGCCTCATAAAAGAGAAAAGCCTATCTTTTAAATTGCTTCTGCCTCTAACTCTACACATCCTAAAGTATATAATTTCCATTTCTTGCTGTTCAAAAATCTGTTGAACAAAAAGCTCTTGCCACTGAAGCTTTCCTCGAGAAGCACTTGTTTACCAGTATGCTTTGTGGCTTCTACACTTGCATGTGGTCAGTTTGTGTCCTAATCGTTCCCTGATATAAATGTCAAGAACCCTGACTTGCTTGTTCACTGTATCTTGATATGTAAACCACTTCCCAATGGTAAACTGGGATTTTTTCACGCAATTTTCCCTAAATTTTACTCAATTATCCCTAAATTCCTAAAACTCAACTAAACGGAGTAGGATGGACAGGCTCCTAACCAATATTAACAAGACTCAGAAGAGGCATTGTGGCATTGTCCTAAAGACGACTTCATTTAAATAGTTTAATTAACATATATCCTTCATTACTCTGTTTTATTTCTCTTGCTCATTAGAACCATTCAAAGAGCTTCTGAAAACTGTAAGATTAGAGTGAATTTGGCGCTGTTACTACATGACTGAAAATTGTGAAAGACACATAATACCTGCCTGTTTATTTCTAAAATTTATACACTTGAAAAACACAAAACAGGACAGAAAGAAAATTCTAGATTATAAATTATTCAAATCATAAATTATTAATAGCTAGGAAAATGAGCCTTTGGTAATACTGAAGACCAGTATGTAGTTTAAGTAGATAATGAGAATCAAGCCCTGGTGACTACAGTACGATAAAACAATAAGAGTTATGTTACTTTTGGCAGAGATAATACTCATTAGGGAATCTGAATTAAAACAGTTCCCTCTTGCTAGAGAGTAAAGGTGTTAAGAGACATCAGTCTTTTGAATGTCAGGAAAACTGGAATTTGCCTCAGTAGGTGTGGATAGCTGTCATTTGGGATTGGATAATATGTTTGAGCTCTCCATTATTTTAGAAAGAACTGTGGCATTTGTTCCTGCATTATGTTTAACTTAACAGCAAACAGGTGCCATTATTGCAAGAAGCCTCCCTCATCTAATGAAGAGATAAAAATGTGCCATTAGGGAGCCATTAGTGACTTGAAGTGAGCCATATTGCAAATTGATGTGTCTCAAAAATTCGCAGTGCTGAGCTTAGCTCTGCTGCCCTAGATGGAATTTCTCACAATTACTTTTACACAGTATGGTAATTAACAGTTTAAGAGAAAGTCACAGAAGCCCAGATATATAGAAATAAAAGGATTGAATAACCATTATCAGCACTAATTGATTGCATTGAGAAAAAGACATTTTAAGATAAAACTAACAATAGTTATAACTAATAGTAAGTCTCAGGACTGAAATGTATGGTGTGAGGGAAAAACACATCTTCCAGCATAGGTTCAGTTGTGTGATTTTGTAGATACTGTTTCAAGAGGCCCTCTCATATATAAAGAAACTCACAATCACATTTTCTGACCCAGAAGGCCTTTAGAGGGCACTGTTTCCTATTTTTCTGTAGAAAATACATCTTTACTTTTGAAACACTAACAGACTGATCAATCAGTAACGTCTGGATATATGTAATGTATATGGAGATACTGTTGTATTATTTATGTAATAAACACATGTTAAAGATGCATATAGGAACACAAATATTCTCTCTCTGTTTTGACAAGTATCAGTAACTTCATTTTATAATATACCAGGTGTTTAAAATTCTTAAACAGGCAATCAAGCTCAGGGTAGTGCATTTTGCATTGGATTGCTGCTAAGTAATGTTATTTACAATTGCTATTACACTCTTCAGAAGAAGAGGTCGAAAACCTGGCTCCATGTGTGAATGGAGCTCTAAAAAGCTGAATTTTATGGTCCTTCCCAGGGGTTTTACCTCCTGGCCTGACTGTAAGTTCTGTGGTCTCATTTAATAAATTTGGCATGCAAGAAAGCACATAAAGCATATTCAGTGAAAAATGTTATGAGATTTCAATAGTAAGCCTCTACAGAGTGATAATAAATTATCAGGAACACTTTATAGCTTTTTTCCTAGGCACATCTCATCTCCTTACTCAGGGGTAGCAGAAGCCATGTACCTAACCTTGTAACATCCTATTACATTTTAAAACCTCGAATTCTCCTTGGCAGTCGATCTACGAATCAATTTGATCATTGTGCCACTGCTTGTTCTTAGTGGCAAAGTACAAAATAGTTTTAGTAGGTGTTAATGCCAGTTTTCTACCACTGTAAAAAGGTTTTTTTCTATTTAAAAATACTTAAATACAAATCAGTGGCTACAGTCTTAACTTGATTACTATTTGACATTCAAGCTAATTAGGAATTTCTTTTAAATATTAGTGACCTATGGGACATTTTTAGTCCTCCTTTTCTGATTGGGTTTTTTTAAACTTCATCATGGCATAATTTATTAATATGTATTTTCTGCTATTAGTTGCCTAATGCCTATTGTAGTGTAGTTTCCCATCTAAGATCTCTTAATTTACTCTTCTGCTTTCTCTACTAATTGTGTAAAACCCTTTCTTCGTCTCCCTGGAGAGTCTCAGGGGATTGCAAAAAAGATTGTATTTTCCCTGTTCTTTCAAAATGCAGTATGAGACAGTCAAATACTCAGCCTTCCTTCCAGGTACCATGTACCAAACTTAAAAGAACTTCACAACTAAATCAGAGGTCATCCCTAGTACTTCACATCCAAAACATTCAGAAAATTAATAACTTAAAGTTAAATATGCTGCTCTGGTTTGACATTAGTCAGTGACATTTGTGTTTCAAGATTTGAGGCTTTCTTTGACTGGTATTCTTTTCTTCCACATAGCTTAGCCACATAGAAAAAAAAACCTTGAGGAATCCCAGTTCCTATATGGCCACCCATATTAAAATATGCTCTGTGAAGGCATTTGACATCTGTTTTGTGTCTCAAGGAAAGCCTGCTGGTTCAGTTGTTCCAAATTAATTTGCTGTGCACGACTTCAAAACAGAGGAGGAGGTTTTTGGAGCTCTCTTACTAGTTCAAACTCAATGCATCTTTATGCACATAATTTTCTTGTAGGTGTTTTCATTCTAGCAGCAAAATTACTGATACTGAGAGAACAAATCGAGACATACCTATATAATTTTCATTTCTTGCTGTTCAGAAATCAAATGAACAAAAAGCTCTTGCCACTGAAGCTTTCCTCAAGAAGCACTTGTGTACCAGTGTGCTTTGTGGCTTCTGCAGTTGGATGGGGTTAGTTTTTGTCATAACCATTCCCTGATATAAATGTCAAGAACCCTGACTTGTTTTTTCACTGTATCTTAATATGCAAGCCAATTCCCAATGGGAAACTGGTCTTTTTACTCAATTTTCCCTAAAAGTCAACTAAACAGAGTAGGATGGACAGGCTCCTTAACCAATATTACTAAACTAATAACTAATATACTAAAAGCACAACTTCACCTGTGGAATCCCAAGTCTAGTTTTTATTGAAAAGTGGCCTAGAGAAGATGTTATATAAAAACCATCAGACGTCTTTTACTGAAGGGTTAACAACCACAAGTTTTCTTTCTGCAGGTGACAGAAAAAAAGCAAGAGTTAGAGAAATGCTTGAAGTTGTCCCGGAAACTCCGGAAGGAGATCAATGCCCTGACGGAGTGGCTGGCAGCGACAGACGCGGAACTGACAAAGAGATCAGCTGCGCAGGGCATGCCGAGCAACTTGGATGCTGAAATTGCCTGGGGCAAGGTAACAATGTAACACACACATGTGAATATCACAGAAAGATAGGTTTCTTTCCTGATAAAAAGAATTAAAAATTCTGGGATTTTAGCTGGTGGAACTTAGTGAATGTTTTGGCATTATCTCACCTTAGCGTGAACGCTCAGAAAAGTTTAAACTGTCTTGTCTCTGCAGAGATCAATAGCACAATTCACCTTCACATTGCAGTAATCTTCACTGAAATGACTATAAATCAACTTCCCAGTATCCATGTAAATGGAGATCTCTTACACCATTCTACTCATGGTTAGAAAGGTACTAAATAGTAGATGAAAGATTAAGGATGCCTGAACACGATATATTCCACATGTTCAGATAGCAGCCAGGATATTTGTTTTCTTACTCTTAAATTTGTAGCTCATTCCTTTGCATTCTGGGGTCTTCCTACTCCCATGAGACTTCACCTTGAACTCATCTTTCAGGTTAAAAACTCAAAGTCTAAATCAAAACTTTCCTCAAAACCACAGTTTAGATAAACATCTTGCAGAAACTGAGGAATGCAAGAGGTGTGTATAAAACAGAGTATTTCTGTTAATGTGATGTTAAAACTTGGCATGTTATCACTCAACACTAGCTAATCTATTTAATTTTCTGCGCGTGTAATAGAAATCCAATCTAGTCAAGGACATAAACAAACCAAGTCATCATTATTCACACATACTAAAATCCTCATTTTAGAGCACATTGTCCAAAGCTTCAAAATTTCAAATAACTGTGCAGCCAGAAGGATTTTGAGCAAATGTTTCTATAGAATTTCAAGATACAAAAATCCCCTTAAACAGTATTGGGGGTTTGTGCAAAAAAACCTCCAAACAAACAAAACAAAAACACCCCAAACAAAACAAACCAACCAAACAAACAAACAAAAAACAAAAACAAAAAACCCCCACAATTCTGCTTTGTTTAATGAGACAAATCCTCTAAACATTTTACTCCCTTAACTATTCATTATAGAAATAATCATGAATTATACACAGGCAGTCTTCCTAATTTTGTTAATTGCAGTGAAGATTCAAGACACTTGAGTAAAATTTGTTTTATGGGTTGGGTTTTTCTTGTTTTTTTTTAACTAACCCTTTCATTTCTGAGCATGATAAAGTGTCTTTAGCCTTATAAGGCATTGATGATTTACGAAGTAATAACAATACTAGAATGACAACAATAGCAACAATTAAACTATCTACAGATCTTTTGTTAGGTTTGGAGTTCATCTTTTTTGTACATCAGTCTCTAAGAATTACAGTATTTTTAAAGTTATATCCAAACATATCAACTTTCTCTCTTATTAACTTACTGCTTTGAGTACTGCAGTTTTCAAATCAAACCCTAAATCCCTGTAACTCCCATTGTTCTCTTCTGTGTTTTCTCCTATGCTTTCTCCTATGTTTTCTCTGATGTTTTCTCATTTTCATTTGCTGCTTTTCCAGCAGTAATTTTTTTGCAGTTCTTCTTTTTTTGTTTGGACTGATATTGTGACCTTAGAATCATAGAATCATAAAGGCTGGAAAAGACAAAGAACCTGGAGTTCTGCCTTTGGCTGAACACCACCATGGCAATCAACCACAGCACTGAGTGCCACATCCAGTTGTTTTTCAACACTTCCAGGGATGGTGACTCTGCCACTTCCCTGGACATCCCATTCCAGTGCTTAACTGTCCAGTTTGAACACTCCCAGCTCTCTCAGCTGCCCCTTACATGACTGACCCTCCAGACTCTTCCCCAGGTCTGTCCCTTGTCTTTGGACTTGCTCCAACCCCTCAATGCCTTTCTTGTAGTGAGAGGCCCAAAACTGGACACAGGATTTGAGGTGTGGCCTCACCAGTGCCCAGTCCATGGGGACAATCCCTGCCCTGGTCCTGCTGCCACACTATTGCTGATCCAGGCCAGGTGCCATTGGCCTTCCTGGCCCCTGGGCATACCTGGCTCATGTTCATACCTGTCAACCAACACCCCCAATTGCTTTTCTGCTGTGCAACTTTCCAGTGACTCTTTAACACCCATAGACCAATGTCAGATTTTTAAGACAAATTAGAAAATCTTCATGTTTTAATATCACCAAACTAACCTGCTAAGTAGCTGGACCGTTCACTCAGTAAAATAAAAATAATATTCAGTGATGACTACATAGTACAGTTCTACTGAAACAGAAATGTGCTCTTCATGTTCCTGTTGATCCAGATATATGTAGGTTCTCAGGGCTTTAAAGAGAAAGATTTGTCCTTAATATCATTTTATTGTTGGATATGAACCTTAATGCTTCAGAAGCTGCATAATTAGGAACTAAAACCTGATGATTAGTGCAGCTGCACAGTGGGAAGCCTTTGTTATGTCTTAAGCTTGCTACAACAAATACAACATATTTTTTATCTGAAGACAATCAAAAAAGGTAACAAGAGCTAATTAAAATAAAAACTATTAACATGAAAAAAATATATCAGACAGGAACCACTCCACTTTCTAGTCTTAAAGACTGCCGCTGAGTAGTGGGAATTCTCACAGGAAGTTGATACATAAAGTTTTGAAGGAAAAACTGGTAAAAAGGATATTTTGGCTTTAAATACTTCCCAAAGCCCTCACTACAATCTAAATTCATTTAGTACCTCACCTCTTCCCCTTCAGTCAGTTCATCACTAAAATAAGAACAAACAAACAACTTTGGGTGAGAGCAGCTGCCTCTTGGAAAAATATGTATGTACTGAGTGGCTTTCAAAATTCCATTTTAAGACTGCCTTTTAAGAAATATAAACAAATATTCACATATATATATATGCAGACTTCTAATGTGGAACAATCCAACATGTAGTATATGTGTAAGTCTAAATCCTAGACTTAAGTATTTGCAGAAATACTCTTTCCTAAAAAATCTGCTCCCACTAGGAGACAGTGCTGCATTTTATCCTGGACATTTGAAAATTCTTGTGGGGACTTCATAAATAAGTACAATGCTGGTACTTCTATGTGGATTTCATTGAGGCGTCACACAAAATTGTACATCAATAATTTAGTCCCCAGAATCAGAGCCTCACAGTATCTGATTAATGTCACAGCTTTGGGCTTTGGACTTCCTGGGTAAGTAGGCTGCCAAAGACAGTAACCAGTCTAATGAAATGCACTGGGACATGAATTAAGCCCAGCAGATTCCCATTGTGACAAAAGTCTGTAGAAAAACTAAGATGGAAAATGGAGAGGGAGAGAGGAGAATTCAATAGTGCAAATGAACTGAAAATTGGATGTGTGCTGCTGTCGATATATCTAAGCAGAGAGCTAATAATCTTTTTTCTTTACAGGACAAGGAAGCAGTTGTATTTATTAGTGCACTTATTTCTAATTCATTTTCAGCACCCATGTCTTCTTAAAAGTGAAAAGAACTCGGAGGGTTAAAAAGATAATTATAGAGTTGACAGTTAAAGAAGTCATACAGTTGAATGTTGTCTTCAAGGTATAAACACCTGGAAATAAAAAGGAATGTCCATCTTGAATAGGAAATGAAGCTAATGAAAGATAGCATTAATCTGGACATCAAGGGAAATGTGTTATTTGTTCCTGTGTAGAATTTTTCAAGGAGTGGAACAAAAACTTGGCTGAGTTATGTGAAATGAGATGGACAATATACTGAAGACTGTAAATCCTGCCTTTCTGCTCAGTAGAGACAAGTTAAATCTTTCCATTTGAATTCAGCTCTGTTATAATAGATAAGAAAAATGACATGTGGGTGGAAAGACAGTCATTAAACATTGTATATTAGAAATCCGCTTATAATTAGAAGTCTTGATTTAGTGCACATATTTATCACTGAAGACATTAACAACTGCAGGGTTTATTTGTCTTTTAATCAGGAACTGGACTGATAAGAATTAGATTGCCAGGAAACCATGTTCTTAAAAAGGAAATGGCAGATGGTATTACCAGGAAAATTCTGTATCACTCCCTACTATCAGCAGTATGACTCTGCCAATGCTTTAATCTGATTTTTTAACACAGTGTGTAATATCAGTGAGTAAAGTTGACTTGAAGTACTTAGAATTACATTTAGCAACATATTTCCTCTCTGTAAGATCCCTAAAAAAAGACAAGCTGTAAGTTATGTCAACTGAATCATAGTCACTGGCCAAAATACAATAAAAATAAAAAATGTGCTGTAAATAAACAAATAAATATGGATAATCAACCACTGAGAAGACCATAATGTCAGCTTCTGATTAATTCTGCAGTCCCACCTGTGAGAGCTCAGCCACCTAATTTATTTTAGAAAGATTCAAATTGCAAAGAGTATTTTCAAGTAATCCACAGCACACAGGCAGTGTAAAGGCACACAGATCTTTTCTTCACTCATTCATTGGTGTGGTTTTTAATTTACCTATGTTAATGACCATCATGACTAAATATACTGTCCCCTGCATTTACTTACAGTTCTGGTTTGTTTGAAAAAAAAACAAAAAAACCAACGCATTCTTAGTTCATTTTGGTACATGGTAGTTTTATCATTATAAAATGATCTGAGGCCCTTTTTATCACATCTTCTGAAAAACAAAACAAAATAATAGAATAATTAAAACAACAACAACAAAAACAACCACAGCCAACACAAAACCACCAAAAACCCCGTTTCTGTGTAATTTCTGTTTTCAGACATCATTAATTCCTGGTTGGTATTTGGTGATGGGAGGGATGTACAAAAACCATCACAGTAAACCAAAACCATCAAGTAAAAAAACCAAACCAAAAAAGTTGTAACAAAACCCCCTGTAAGTATTTTTTAGTAAACTGAAAGATAAAGAGTATGTCACGATGTAGTGGGATCAGAGACAGAGCTGTGAACACCATTCAAAGTGTAAATATTTGCTCAAGGAACTGCAATTATTTGTTCTAATATGATTCATCCTGTCATCCTATGGATCCATTTGTAAAGTAGGTAAAATGTTATTGTATGCAGCTACCAACCACTTATAAATTCTCAGCAAAGCTCATCCCTGTGACTTTTCATGCTGCAGCATGATTTGCCTTCTACACAGATTTCAACCCATCCAAAGTTGTTTTTTAAATAGAACTTTTATTTTGTACTGCAGCTCCTTTCCTGAGGTTTTGATGAATGAAACTGGTGCAAGGGAAGCTCAGATTCTCCCTCTCCCCATTCTGATGTTTCTGGGAAGGAGATTAGAAACTAATCAACTGAGACATGCTCTGCATGCAGAGTTGCACCAGGGTCTGTCTGTCTGACTGCTTTAACTTCCTGGATGCCAGGAACCTAGATGCCATTTCTCTTGGAAATGTTCAGGTCCTGGGAGTTCCATGGTGGTGTAATCCCCTTTAATCTTTGATTAAAGCAGGCTACCAACATTTTTCTTATGACCATGGGTGACAAAAGAATAACAGTTCCTTAAAAAGCAAAGGAAACATTTCGGTTAGTGAAACACAAATTATTTTTGTGGGTCAGAGAATTTCCATTGTACCAAATAGCCATAACTGGTACTTCAGAAAAGTGGAAGTACAGGAGTTTCTTCCAAAGAGGTATTTCAGAATTCAGTCTAAATGAATAACTGAAATTTGAATGGGAAGAGATTCACATCATCTTAACTCTTATGTCTGCTAGTAGATGTGATCCTAAATAGTGGCATATGTAAAAAAGCGTTGACTACATATATATATATTCTTAATATAATCTCTAGAATTTGTATACATATTTTAATGGAGATATCTTTCCTGGAAGTATTTATGGGGCCTTTGTCTTTCAGCAGGTAATACACACTTGAATAAGATTTTGTTTTATAAATAAATATACTAGCCTTAAGGGAAAAAAAAAAGTGAATGTAATAACTTCACTATAATGATAAATAGCAGAAGAAATATAATCTGTTTTGGACCTGCTCAACATTGCTGATAGGTTTTCACAGCTCTAAATGAATGCTGGGCATTGTGATGTTAAGTTCAATCTTTTGTTTTCATGTTTTTGTTTCCCCAAGAAATAATATAATATGATAATACTATAGTAATAATATAATTATTATAATAATAAATATAACAATATAATGCCATGATTACATCAGAAAAATAGCTTCTTCACAACTCCTGCATTTATGTATTTTATTAATGTTGCATAGTTTTACCCTGATAAGCACACAAAATCAAAATGTATAAATTGCCTAATCCTTCTGGGAAGAATTTCACCACTTTATCTGTTAATGTTTCAGATATATCTAATATTGTACACATTGTGGTGGTGTTTGGGACTTGGGGGTTTGGGTTTTGTTTTTTTAAGGTGCTAGGTGTTTTAAATGTCATTCTCAACTTGCAGAGCTAATTCTATTAATTCTGTAGTTTAAATTCTACAACTTTCTTATATATTCTCAAATAAACTGCACAGCTGGAATGCAATTTCATGTTATGACAACCAGAAGGGAGCTGAAGCTCAAATCCAGTAAGGCTGTGTGGAACTTGCTCTTTAAAAATTAGGAGAATTTAAAAACCACTCCCTGAGTTTTCATGAAATAATCTTACCTAAATCCTGGCATCATGACACATTCTTTTTTGTTTCATATAATGCTGTTGAATTAATAGCAGTGCATTTGATTTTTTTTTCTTACAAAAAATTTACCAAACAAAGTATGGTACAAAGTATGTGTAGAGTCTCACTTTCTAGTAATACTGGAATGAAAAACAGAAAATTCTTAGGAATATAGTGCAGAGATGCCAAATTAAAAACAAACCAAAAATGTCTTATTGAAGTTGTGAAAGGAAGTTAGTTTACCTGATGCACATCATAACCTACAGAGGAAGTCTTAGCTGATAATGCAGTGTGGAATCCCACTAACTTCACAGACCCTGCTAATTTTTCAATTGGATTCAGTGGGTCCAGTATTTTATATATAGAGACTTGTAATAACAGAGATTTAAAGATTTGAGGAAGATGCTTTTGTCACTTCAATAATGTGTTGAAGGTCACAATGTCTTTTTAAGACACTGAGGGGACATGTGATTTACTTGGTTCATGTCCCTTATTTGCAATTACACAGGGGAGTTTAAATCCATATTGCCCAGAGGTGCATCTCCTCTTTAGTTTACATTATTTCTTTACTTTGAAAAGAATAACTCGCTTTTTACATGTAGGGAATTACACATCTGGGGTTTGGGTAGCCATTTCATTTAATAGATATTTAATTGTTTGGTGCATATGTTCACTAGTTGGGATTAATATTTATTTATGTAGCTCAAGATTGGTTGTCATTTTCATAAATGTAAACACAAAAAAACCCCACAACCCATGGTAAATACACTTCAGAGAGTCTTTTCCAAATGAAAAATAGTTTAGAAAAAGAAATAAAGCTCCTCAAAATTTTCCATCCTCAGTTGAAGGCAAATTATATCCTTTGTGTTATTCTTTTTTCATGATAACACTTTGCACCTGCTGTGAAACAGATAAAACAGTACTAGAAGAGGGGATGTTTTTCCTTTAATTTGACAAGGACCTGCTGAAATTTTTAACTCTCTTTTCAAATTCCATAATTATATAGGATATTGTTAATAATTTACATCAATCATGCCTTGGTTCTATTACATGTCCTCTATATTTTAGAAAATTGATAGAATGGGGAAATTTTCTCATACTTACTTTCAGAGACTTTTTCTCTGAAATAATATTGCAAAATGAGATCCTGGTTTCTGTTAAGCATAGGAAGTGAGCTGCTTCTTTAAGCATGACACACCAAATAAGTTGAAGGTACGATTACCTTATTTTTGTTTTACCAAAATAATTTTATACTGTCTTTATTGAAAAATGAACATTCTACTTTCACTGTCAATACATTATCAACAAAATTATACCAATCTTTGACCATTAGAGATGTGATAGCGTGGAGGTCATAAAGATGGGGTTAGATAAATTTCAGATAAATTTCTCTCATAAAACTGGTTCTATGTGAAATTAGTGTGAGGAGCTTGTGCATCTCCTTAAATTTTAAGTAAGACTGCTGTGCTTTGCACAGTGTCATCTAACTTTAG
Source organism: Trochalopteron elliotii (assembly GCA_024734555.1). Lineage (NCBI taxonomy): Eukaryota > Metazoa > Chordata > Aves > Passeriformes > Leiothrichidae > Trochalopteron > Trochalopteron elliotii. The sequence continues at coordinate 2,772,807 of JANPWX010000081.1, read as the reverse complement.
TATTTAAGCACCTTCTTTTTTATATATTATGTAAATATGTTGGAATTTGTTCCTTTTGTTAGACTTCTTGCAAGTCACAGTGAATATTAAGACATGAATAATGAGTAAATTATGTAACTTTACATATCAGATCTATGAGGTAAGATAACAGTGGGAAGAGATGCTGGAAATCTGACTTCATAGCACTGAATATGTGTTGTAGTCATTCCAGCTTAGAAATGCTGTGGGCAATAGCTTATTTAAGTATTTTGATTTGCAGAATGAAATCCCAAGTGAATGTAATGAAAGTATGCATTTCTACAATTAGAAAACAAGTTTATCCGAAGAAAATAACATGATTTCTCTGAAAAAGATTGCATTGACACATATTAAAGTAATAAAATATTCACTAGACTATTTTTTATGGAGTTTTTTTGTCTTCAGATGTCATCATGATGGTGTATTTTTGTCCCATTTATTGTGTAAGCTTTATTTGCTATTTGATAACTGTCTAATTTTATTATATGAAAAGTAACTTCTATATAAATATTATAAAATGTGGATTCACTGTTAATAATTAAGTATTGAACCTATATTTTGAACACTGAAATGAAAGATAATTCACACTTCTTTAAAATTAAGATATTGCAAGAAGATGAAGAATATGTACAATTTTATCAGAGCTCAAGAGAAACAATTTGCTTTGTATTTGCTGATCTTCACAGAATGCCTTCCCCCCCTCCATAGGAGGGCAAGACCATGTGTTCTAGCATAAACTTGCTGCCTGATTTAATATTTCATGTTCTTAGTGTGGATAATTTTTAATTCCCAGAAATTCTATTTCTTGTTCTGCTCATGTAGGCAACACGGAAGGAAATTGAGAAACGCCAGGGCCAGCTTAAGAGCATCAGTGATTTAGGAGAGAACCTGAAGACAGTGATGAAAGGAAAGGAAAGTCTGGTGGACGATAAACTCAGCCTGCTGAACAGTAACTGGAAAGCGGTAACTTCACGTGCTGAGGAATGGTTCAATCTCTTACTGGTAAGAAAAATGCATTTCTTCACACAGAGGAAATGTTGGTTTCCAGCTGTACATGCCCAGCCTTAGAGAAGTGCTTTTTCTGGTGCCTTGGACTGTGCTCATTGAGTACACAGGTACACAGACAATCTGATTGTTGTTCAGTACATTGTGTATGTTTTGAGAATCTGATTGATTACTGAGTAGAATCTGGATTGTTAGCAGTTTGCAATCCTGTCTGACTCAATAATTCTTGCATTGTTTTTGGTTTGGGGTTTTTTCCTAATAAATTAAATACAGTTTCAAGAACATGTAGTTTCAGTGGTCAAGCCAAAAAAATAGTCAAATAAGTTGAGAAAGTCTTAGTATTGATACCAACAACATCAGCTACTTTTAACTGCTTTAGCATTTCTTTCTGGAATAGTACAATTGGGAAAAAAGTTTCCACCTGCAAGTCAGTTTGGCCCACAGGGTAGTTCTGGTGTGTGTGAATTTAATTCATTTCAGAGGCAACTAAATCATAAACTCTTCTCAGGGTGCATACCGGATATGCTGAGGGACCATGATTTGGTCTTTCAGAACTTCATGATCCTCCTTTGGATAGTTTTGTAGGGCATATTTAGGTGGGGATAATTCCTTAAGGGGACTGGATTAAGCCTATTAGACAGTAAAATCCCTAATACACATTTCACAGAGATTCAGGAGCTTCATCCGCAGCTGTCTCAAACTACAGATAGTCACATAACTTTATTCTGCCTTCAAATTCATTCTGTCATGAAGAGGTGACAGTTGAACCCTTAACTACAGAAGAGTCTTAAGCACTGAACTGTCAGAATACTTTGGGAAATCTTGCTGTTTCTGTTCCTGAGAGCATGGGAATGAAGTTTCACCCCAGAGAAACAGGAGCGATTTTTAGGGGTGTGTTGGCCTTTGTCATGAGTTTTCAAGGCTCAGTGTGTTGGAGCTCCACTAGAATCTGTATGGCTGCATTACAAATACTTTAGCAATAAATATACAGTATCACTACAGGGCTTCCTCAGCTGAGTACAGTATCGAGATGAAGGTATCTGGAAAACTTAAGTATTTAATTGAGAATTATGCAGATGCACAGAGTTAATGTGGAACTGATTATAAGAAGCATATAATGGAGTTTACAGGTTGATATAGTTATGTGTGCCTATACATCCTTGCTCTGCTTTGGATCCTGTGGTTAGTATTTGTTGAAACACATGATAGAAAGGTCTAAGAGAGGTAGTTGAGGTGTTTTTTTACCAATTTTAGAACAGTGTAAAGTAAAGGTAGGTACATTTGGGAGCCAAAAGAACTAGTAATACCTTTGATTTTGTGTGTGTGATCTACATATGTATTGTGTGCAGTATGCATAGGCCGCATTCTAGTGAGCTCACCTAAAAAGCAAAGTTTTAAATGAAGCAGAGAAATGAAGATTTGTCAGAATATCAGTAGAACAGCTTTTAAAGAGCAAAGTCTCAAAGCAGAGAAGTTAGATGAAATGTCCATAAGAGGTTTAGATACAAAACTTCCAGTCTTGACTGATTTTGCAAGTGCACCCTTGTGGCCATCTGAGTTTCAGTCGATTTGCTGGCTTTCCAAAATGAATTCTCTACTTTGTTCTTGGGAAACACTCCTTTGCACCTCCAGTAGGTCTGGCTAACAGCTTCCTGTTCCTCTCAGCAGCCTCGCTGAGCTGCCAACACCTGCGTCTTGCTGTGATTTTTATCATCCTGCTGCCTGTCACTCTGGAAGCTTCTCTCTGTCTCCTAGAATGTCTTTTTAAAGAAACCTTACATGTAAAGTGAAGCAAACAAACAGCAGATTCTGTCCTTCACAAAACAAGAAGTTACTGTGAAAAATAAACAAGTTTTCATAATGTCATAATCTGTGCATGTTTGCCACAGTTGGCATAACTACAGCTGTTACTTCAGTTCTGATTGCATTTTTTGTATGCAGTATTTACCTTTTCCACATACAGGAATATCAAAAGCACATGGAGGCTTTTGATCAGAATATAGCTAATGTCACTACTTGGATGTATCGTGCTGAAATACTCTTGGATGAATCTGACAAACAAAAACCCCAGCAAAAAGAGGAAATTCTTAAGGTAAAAAAAAAAGTTATTTTCTGGAAAGCATTAATTTTATTCTGAAAAGGGCTGTGTCAAAACTAGCATATTCGAAAAGGTATCACAAATGGATTATTTTTTTTTTCTGTGATAAAGCTACCCTCTGGCAGCTTCTAGATTACTTAATAAATTTACTCTGTATTACCAAAATTAAATCCCTGCAGAAATAAAACCAGATTGTTATTATAATTCTTGGGAACTTCCTGGTGAGTAGAACAGCAGCTTATTAAACATATGTCTGCTGGAAAATACTCCTTTAACACAAGGTTTTGTTTTGTTTGAACATTTTTTTTTCTGTCCCCTTCATTTTTAATCGTATGTCTGTTTTCCTGTGGTACTTTTCTAATATGTATGATATTTCTGTCATATGATTGTCTTAATTCTACAAACATTGCTTACATTGAGGCTGGATCAGCAACACAGACAAGAATATTACATGGTGACCTAGCTGTAGACTCAAGGGTTAGTATATTGAGCAGAAGATTTTAGTTGGCAAAGTACATTATTTAACCAACTGATGAAAAATTAGCTTGTAATATGGATGTGTATGTTAAAAGATCTCATTTAAAATACCTTCTTTAAGAACGACATCATATTATTATCTATAGAGGCTTTTCTTTTCCAAGTCAATGTAAAATTTCACTTTGTATTGAACTCCATGGTCAGTACATAATATCTGAGTAAGAGTTTGCAAATCAAAATCAGGATTGTATTGCTGACACTAACATAATGATGCCATTTACTACAGCAAAATTTTACAAATTCCAGGGCAGAACATAAATCAATGCCTTATTGATCTCAGCAGGATTATGAGACTGGCTTTTGTAGATGAATGAACAATTTTCCCACCATCAGATACAAAGTAAATTTATCAATACCTGTATATATGTTTGCATTGCACAAAGGCATTTCATGCAGACAGTAAAATGTAGTTCTTAATGCCCAACTGTATTTCTGATTCCCAAATGCCTTGCTATCTATTTTTGGCCTCTGCCTGTACTGAGATCTACTGTTAAGATTAATATTGCAGAGGATAAATGCTTCCCTTTTTTTTTTTTCTTTTTTTTCTTTTTTTTTTCTTTTTTTTTTTTTTTGTGACTGATTTATAGAAAAAAATTAGGACTTCTCTTTTTTTTTTTTTAAATCTGGTCATTTTTACTTGCCTGAGCTATGGCCCTGAGCAGTAATGAAAGCAGCAATTATACATCCACTTCTATAGTACATGAATTAGCAGCTCTTCGTAGCTTTAGGAACATAGAATAATTTAGTGCATCCTGAAATATGCTGCAATACTATTGCAGATAAGAATCTGCCTAGAAATAATGATCACCATTAATTTCCTCTCAGAGATATTAAAACAGACAAGTAGATACATTCCTGCTATAAATTTGAGGGATGTGAGTGGGAATGTTACCTGAGGTATTTCTACTGGATTTACACACTCATGCATAATTATCTGAATTTGCTTTGTGGTTTTGCTCCCTATTCCTTTGCACACTTTCTCTCTCTCTCTCTTTCTCTCTCTTTGCATTTATTACTAACTTCAAGCCCTGTCTCTTGCTCACGGACTGTAGCGCTTAAAGGCTGAGCTGAATGACATTCACCCCAAGGTGGACTCTGTGCGTGGCCAGGCCAGAGACTTGATGACAAACCGTGGGGAACACTGCAGGAAAGTAGTAGAGCCTAAACTCTCAGAGCTCAACCAGCGATTTGCAGCCATATCACAGAGAATTAAGAGTGTAAAGGTAGGAGGAACTTGCTTCGATAAGGAGATGCATTTTAAAAAAATGGTGTTTGTGTAAGGTGCACAATTGCAGCTACATAGTGGGCTACAGTTCCTGGAAAAACTAAGCTTTTAAAGGAAAACAATGCAGAGCCTAAGGATTTATTTTTTATTAAGTGTGGAGATTTGGGGGGGTTTGGCATTAAGGTTGTTTTTCACTGTTTCACAATTAGAAGTATTCACTGACTTCATTTGAATGTAACAATTGCATCATTAACTTACAAAAAAATGACCATCTGAAAATTAGTATGTCTCTAACTTCGCGAAGTATGAGTAGCCTTTTTTAATACAGATTGGGTTTTGGAGCTAATTTTTCTTCAAATGTATTTAGTCTTTTCCTATGAGTCTGGGATTCACCAATGCTTGAGATAGAAATAGAGAGGTAGAGATTATATCAATTTTATTTCAGCTACTCATCTGTACGACCACCTTGTCCGTTAAAACTGAATTCAGTGTGGATTAGGTAATTTTTAGCCAATTTGTGCCTTCTGAATTGGAATGAAGAAGGACATAAGCCACCTACTTTCTCCATTGTATTTGCTGCCTTTATTTTGAAGAGCTACTCAAGCAGATTAAATGAGGCAGCCATGCAGGTTGGTATATAGGATAATGGAATTGCATGGATCCTGATCTAAACTATTACTGCTGGTCACTGTACTGACACTGGAAATAAATGCACAGAGGATCCATGGCAAAGCAGGAAGTATGGTTTGCAAAAAGCATAAGCAAAGAGACATGGTTTCCATGAGTTGTTGGGGTCTATGCAGGGCTCCATGTCCTGCACAATCAGCACATCTTTGTGAATGTTTGGATTTATTTAGGTTTCACTTGTGAAACAAAATAATATCTTCTGAATAAAGGTAACAATTTTTTCCTAATTGCCATCAGTAGTATTTCAGCCATTCCAGCTTCTTACCTACTTCTTACACAGGTACAAACTGTAGACTGAGGACATCTTTGCAAGGACTGTGTTGTCTGATGGTTTTGCTCTGAACACCTGCTATCTGCAGTCTGGACTTCCATCTCAGTTTTACTTTGCACTTCCATGTTATTGTAAACTTGCAGAGCTGATGCAGCCTTTGATGGGATCCTGTGAAATTATTGCTTGTCCTAGAGAAAAAATGGGACTGCCTGTAGATGGCTTATTGGAGGTTCAGTCCTTGCACTGCATGTTGTGGCCTCACTCAAAGAAGGGATAAAAAGATTCTTATCAAGACAAAGTGCCCTCAGAACACAGCCTGCAAATGTCTTCCACTTGCAGCCTTCTCTCTCAGGTTTTCTTCCATTTCTGAAGGCAAGGTGGGCTGGAATTGGCAGAACCATACTAAGATTTTGAGAAGTGCCCAGCAAGATGTGAGGAATTACTACAGCACATAAATTGTAATGGTAAATTAGAATTTAGGGGACGTTTTCCAGGACCTTGGAAAACGCACAAGTAGAATATGATTCACAAAGGATACTTACTATTATAAGTATTGCATCAGATAGAGAGATAAAAACTGGTCTGAATTATTGACTATTCTACTGACTTGCTATGTGCATTTGGGTAAAGGACCAAATTACTGGGTACTTTATTTTGTCTACCTGTATAATGTAGGTAATTGTACTTTCCTTATGATTTCGGCTTCATGAGCTGGAAAATTATTTGATCAAGTGATATGCTTCCTAAGTGTTTTTGCATTTTTTCCCTATATTTAGGTAAAATTATTCACTCTGTGAAAGATTAAAACACAAATTCAAGAAGATTGTTGGCTCTTATAACCTATTTTCAGTAATTACTCATCTGTCTTCAAATTGGTTATATTTTTTTTCAAATACTAACAATAATCAGTACAACAGTGAAGTAAATAAGAAATGGTCCATTAAGTCAGTGAATGGCAGTATGTAATTGTCATGTCCAGAATTAACAAAATGTTCACAGTATACTGAAATAAGACTTAGCATTTTCAAGTAGTCTTTGAACATCATTCAATTACTGGAATTCATTTAGTGTTTTTCTTTCCACTTTCTTCTTTGTTATTGTTTTTAGTCTCTTTCAGAGACTATAAATTTTATATTCCAATTTTATTAGTTGGTTTGTCTTTTAATGAGATTGAAGTACTCTACAGAATATCCTTCGGAACATTTGAGAAGAAATTACTGTGTAGTTCTCTATTATTTCTAACTCAGCTGAAGTGCATGATGAGTGTAATTCTGAGCCTCTTAATGAAAATGTTGTAAGCACAGTATTATTCTCTATAAATATAGTACATTATAATATTTCCATTAATGTTTGTAAGTGTTCAAAATCTTTGTTGTTAAAATAATCAACCAGATACAATTAAGGGTTTTTTACCCTAAGTCTTCCAGGTCATCTGTGAACAGATTTCATTTGACATCCAGTCTCTCAGTTTTAACCAATTAATTTTTATTGTTGCTGTCTTCATTAAAAATTTTGCATATAGTAGTAACTAATTGTACCAGAGGAAAGAGTAAAGGAGAAGTAGTTAGGATATAATGTACTTAGGTCTTTAGCAAAAAAGACAGGTGCACATCCAAGAGTTCCTAGAACATCAAAAAGCATTAATTACCTTTAAGTCTAAATTTTGTGCAAAAACCACTGAGATTTTCTTTCTTCTTCTTCCATTTAAAGCTTTGAAAGAAGAAAAAAATTCTGTTGATCATTTGCAATGCACTTGATAAGTGCACTATATGTTGTACCTAAAAGTATTCAGAAGCACTCGTGTCAGACCAACAAAAGACGGCACGTTATTATTAATAAGCAGCACGTGTTAGAGAGTTTAAAACTGAATACTAAACTAAAGCCCAATAAATTATACTGTGATTTATTTTGGAGGAATTGAATCTATTTTGTTTGGTTGACTTTTTTTTTTTTTTTTGTCCTGAATTTTTCAAACAAAAGCTGAATTTTTGTTGATTTTTTTTTTTCCCAATGTGTTACAAAATACTATTAGGGGAATATCTTACACAGAGATTTTCTGTCCTGTTTCGTAGCATTCACCTGACACTTCTACTATTCTGTGTGAGAGAACAATGATTTCAAAACTGAACCAGATAAACATTAAAATTTTCTTGGTTATTAATGGACTTGTTGCTGTATGAATGATTTCTGACAAACCAGATTTAACCAAATAGATATGTAAACAATTATTTTTTTAGAAAAATACTATTTATTTGGACCTGTTCTTACACACAAATGTGAGAATGTATTTTATTTTTTCCTTTTTACTTTTCATTCACCTTAAATTTTTTTTCTTTACTTACATGGAAATTCTCCATAAATTTGTATCTTTATTTGTATCTTTGGGTACTTTGAGTATGGTGTAGATATTTTTCAACTTGATGGAAAGTCTTCCATTGCTTTAGCAATAAGGGGTAGCACAGATACCTCTTTTCATTTATGTTTCTAATAAAACTATGAAATGTGTCCTTTAAATAAATAATCTTTGCATTTCTCCCATTTTAGCCCTTCATTCCTTTGAAGGAATTGGAGCAATTTGACTTCGATATACAAAAAATGCTTGAACCACTGGAGGTTGAAATTCAGCAGGGAGTGAATCTGAAAGAGGAGGACTTCAATAAAGATATGGTAATTTGGTTGAAATGGAAGTCTGAGCAAAATAAGCAGAGAGATGAAAAAACCTGAGTGAAAATCAGAAACCCATATTTGCTTTAAGATCTTTAGATATAACTTGGCAAAAGTCCCAAAGTAGCACTAACTAAAATTTTTTGTGCTAACTTAATTTTTAGTTTATCAGAAGAGCATTTCTTGTCCCTTATGAAAACACTAAGCAGACCAGGAATGCTATCCATGGGTTCTGTACTACTACCAGCAGTATTACAGAACATGGAATGAATTTTAAAATCACTGTGGTAGTATGAAGACCAGGAAAAGTCAGAATGATGTATCAAAATGGGCAATATAGTGAAAGAATACATTCACTAAAAATAAATGCTCATGAAAAGAAATGCCACTTGCCAATTTTTTCTTAACCAATCTGCTTATAGCATTTAATGTAAATAGGTTTTGTGGCTGTTGTAAGGTTTATTACTTATGTTTTATTGTTACAAGTCGTAAAATCATTTATTCATATTTGCTGAGAGGGGGAAAAGGAAAAAGAGGATTAAAATACTGCAGTGCTTTGCTACTACTGCTATTGTGTTGTGTGTTCTCCAGAGTGATTTTTAGAGGGATGACATTTTTTGGCTGGGCAGAAAAGGGAGATTGATGTTTACAGCCCTCTCTACTTGAGTCCTCAGCAAGATCAAATATATATTTGTTTACAACCGATATAAAGACTCAATATTATTTTACTTTTAAAGGAATTTTTCAAAGGTGTCTGTTTCATATCAGTGCTGGAAGGAATCTTTACAAGACTTTTTTATGCAGAAAAAACAAAATTTAAGGCTCTGTGTGCTGTATACAGAATTTACCATGTGTATGTAGTGGTAAATTCGAAGTGAATCAAGTTTGATGGGGCAGTTTCCACTACCTGAACATATTTGGTTCCCTTTCTTTACATCAAATGCTTAGAGTGCTTCAACTTGCCAGAAGCTGTGACAAAGATTCAGCTTCAAAGATTCACAGATTTGTAGGTGGCTTCTACGTAAAAAATGCTTAGTGAGAGCATTTGCCCTGTCAGAATAGCTGATTTTCAATGTGAGGGTACACAGAATCATCAGTAATTGCATGGTCTGCCAGCACACTGCCATTTTCAGTCTCTACTGACAGTGATTTAGAATATTTTACATATATCTATTCTTTTTGCTTGAAAGTAAAATATATTTCAAGTTTTTGCCTCTAATGTTTTTATGGTGTTATCCTGGATGCTGCATAATATCTAAAACCAAAAATCTGTAGAATTGCAGATGCTGTCTTTTATTCCTCTACATATATTGTAGAAAGCAAATGAAAATTACTTAATCATCATTATAAAACTGCAAGTAGCTGTTACATGATTACTTTAGCATAGTCTGTACGTACTATTACTTAAGTAATAATTAGATTAAAATGCACATGATATCGGTTATTTTTTTTAAATCAGAGCGAAGAGGATGAGAGCACAGTGAAAGAATTGCTGCAAAGGGGCGACAGGCTTCAAAAGGGAGTCACAGATGAGAAAAAGCGTGAGGAAATAAAGACAAAACAACAGCTGTTGCGGAGTAAACATAATGCCCTCAAGGTATAGGAGCTACAGTTATAAGCATATGCTATTAAACCCTTTTTTTCTTTCATTTCAGGGCAATTTTTTTTGTTAAATGAGGTGTCATTACTATTTAGAGATTAGTAATTTAAAACTATTTGGCTACAGATGTATTTTCTTACACAGTTCTCTTGATGCCTTGCAAAAGGCATTTTACAATCTCCAGCTTGAGAAGTACTGTCTTATCCTCAGCATTGCCACTGTGTGATTGCCAGTTGGACAACACTGATTACTTTGATAATTCCTTTTTTAGATATTATGTGTGTTTTATACTTTAACAGCAGTCAAGACCTTAACAGCTCAAGACCTGAGTTAGAATCAGGTCCTGCTAACTTAGATGCTCAGTTGAATAACATACTTCTGGTATGAATAAATTGTTTCTCCTTCAGTGAAATGCTTACACACTACATTCGTGTTAGAAGAGTGGCTCCAGCCTCTCTAGGATGGGATAGATGGTAGTACCAATAGACACAGCGGCTCAGAGGCTGAAACCCTAAGTTACACATGAAAATTCTGAGCAGACACAATCCAGGAGGTAAAACTGTGTGATATTGTTCCTGGCACATGATGAGTTTCCTTGCCATGTGGAGCAGCTAAGAGATATAATTGGAAGTGTCATCTTTTTATGGCAAATGAAAGTGATGAAAGTTAAAATCTTACGGTTAGACAGTCACCTTGGTCACCCACCTGGAGCTATAGGCTCTGGATACTACAGGAGAATTTTTATCTCATCAGCAAGCAGAATTTTTCTTTCTTTGGATAATTTTGATTAAGTTATATTTGGTTTGGGGAACATGGCATGTTTACATTTTATTGTTACTTATTTTTATGCATGCTCTTTCTTTTCTTGTGGATTTAATCCTAATTCTTACAATGTTGCAGATCTGTGTGAATTCAGAAGGATAGCTAGAATATACTGCTGTTTTGTCCACATTTAAGAGAAGCTTGAAATCTATTAGGTGTATCTTTGACTGTTCCAAGCTAAATGGAAGCAATTCATAATTTTTATGTGGGAGAAACAAGAACAGTGTTTATTGCACTTTGCTATTGACCAGATCCTCCCTGGCTGTTTTCTATGGTATAGTGATAGATTTTCCTGTGGGTGACTCAGTTAAGGCATTCACCCTGGTGAAAAAGAATTCAAGAATGGTTGAGGCAAATTAATCTGAGTATTTTTATATAAAATATACTAATAATTTTTTAATTTACTTCTTAATAATTAATTACAGTAATTAAAATATTTTCTGAATTCTGCATGAGTGAAGTTAAGCAGTTAAAGCAAATGTATATTTAATACCATTTCTAAGGAAAAACACCAAACATTTTATACCTTCCTACTAAAGAGAAGTTTCAATCCTTTATAAAACAGAGTTATAAACACAAAACATTTGTTATGTATGTGGTATTTAATTTAGATAAAGGACACCTGTCTTTGCAAACATTTCTGCATTGCAGTGATTTTCATTTGAATAGCTACAGAGTTTTCATGCAGGCTAGAAATTCACAGGAGTCCACAAAATACAGAAGTCCTACTTTTGGCTAGATACTAAGTGGGCTGTGTTTCCATCTGTCCAGTAAGTATTCTGAGCAGAAGTGTTTTATATAAAATATTGACATTTATGTAAGAGTCTTAATTTCTCAGAATATTGGTGACTGTCTCAGTGTTTATTCAACTTGTGAACAACACTGAAATAGGTAACCTCCTTTTAAATAAACAAGAAAAAATTGTTAAACTGATGTAAATATGTTCACTTACTCATATATTCGCTTTAAATATCAACATTTAATTAAATATTAGCAGCCTTGTACACTTTTTTCCCCCCTTCAGTGTGCACACATGCCAGTTCATATTTTATAAGCCTTTAATTCGTATTCTAATAATGTCTGCACTGTGAACAGGACTTGAGAGCTCAAAGAAGAAAAAAGGCTTTAGAGATTTCTCATCAATGGTATCAGTACAAGAGGCAGGCTGATGACCTAATGACATGGCTGGATGACATTGAGAAAAAGTTAGCCAGTATGCCAGACCACAAAGATGAGCAGAAGCTAAAGGTAATGTTGTTTTGGGTTGGCAATGATAGATATTTTTGAGTGATAGTTTATCAGTTGAACAGACAGCAAATGCAACAATCAATCCTCTTTTATAGCTACAGAAAATTATAAGTTCAGTTCTTTATTTCTATTTATATTAATACAAACCCTAATTATCTATGTTCAAAGTGACATTTCTTTGTTGTACTATATTTTGTGTTTGTTTCTTATGCAGAATGATATATAAATAATTTGAAACACACTAAATATAATGTTTTGTCAATAATACAGAAAGTGTGCAATGTATTAAGAAGCATCAAATGTTTTCTAGTAAAAAATTGTAATTGATTTTATGTATCTTTGTTCCAGATGAACAAATGACTTACCAATATATGGATGACCTCTATCTCATGTTAGCACATTCATTTTCATCAGAACATATTCATATGTCACTGTCAAACTCTATAGATTTATTTACATACTGTCAAAGGTTTTCCTGGTTTATTTTACATCGTCTTTCTTTGCTTCATTCTCTGTTGAGTTTCCCACGGAGTAAAATAGGAGTTAACTAGTACATTAAAGAGTCTAGTAGTATATTTGTAAGCTGTTTGAAGACTATTTGTCCTGAATATGCTGACCCTTACTGAGAGAATAATTTCTCCAATTGCCCATCACAGTGTACTAGCAAGAATCTGAACATGGAAACTGTTGGCCTCTGCTCACAGTTTCAGAGTGTAGTAGCTCTTAGGATCTCTACAGCCCATCTCCAAGAAGGTTCTTCAATTTCAGTTATTTTTGTTTTGTTTAAATGTAAAATAAGATATAAATAATATGAAAATAAGCTGTAAATTTTTACTTGTGACAAATAAAATGGAAATGGATTTTCTGAAGGAAGTATTTTGCTAATTCCAAGTTGATTGATCTAGTTAGCTAACTGTCCTGGGCCCTGTATTGGTTTTGCTCACTAGGAGATTGGTGGAGAGTTGGAGAAGAAGAAGGAAGATCTGAATGCGGTGCACAGGCAGGCTGAACGCCTGTCTAAGGATGGGGCTGCAAAAGCAGTGGAGCCAACCCTGATACAGCTCAGCAAGCGCTGGCAAGATTTTGAGAGCAAATTTGCTCAGTTTCGAAGACTCAACTATGCACAAATTGTGAGTTGTTACTGGCAAACCCATACGTTTGCAACTGCTACTACTAACAGCATCCTACTAACAATGAAAGCCTCAGGGTCAGTGTCAACTCTTCAGATATTAATAAGAAAAGCCCTATTGTCTGCAACTGGGGGAAGCTTTATATACTCTGATTCAATAGTGATCTGCTTTGGTCTTAAAGTTGCCCTTAAGTTAAATCAGGCAATTACAAAAAACTCAGCAATGAAAAATTCGTGTTTATTTCTGTTGCCTCATTATTTTTCCATAACATTTATCAGTTTAAAAATGTTAGTTTGCCATGCATCTCTTTTTTTCACTGGACATGTAAAACACAAAAGTTGTCTTTTCCAAACTACCCATCCCATGCCAATTTTAATTGGTTTTTTTGTTTGTCCATAACATGTTATACTCACTTTAGGAAGTGATTTGGAAAAATTTTATGACGTTATATATACATATCTTCTTCTTCAAATGCTTGAACTCTCAAACAAGTTTTTGCAAGAAAATGTAACTTTAAATCTGACAGGATGAAAACATAATTTTACAAACCATCTTCATGTCTTCTGATTTTGAGTTGTTTAGTTGTATATAAAATACAGTTATTCTTACTGGTTTATATGTGCAATAACTGGATAAATAAAAGGGAAATAAACTGTCAGTATTCCAAATTTATGAACAAAATATGTATTGAGTGTTACCCGTTTAGAAGTTTACCAGAGGTTGCTTTTGGACTTATGTGATTTTTTTCTTGGCATTTCTACTGCTCTGCTCATTGTCTTCTGGGCTTTTGATTTTATATGAAGAAAGATAAGATTTGCTTTTAGGAAGTTGTTGCTGTATGTGCTCTCTGTAATCTTAAAGTGCTAATGGTAAAAGAGTGTTTCATCAAGATACACTTTTATTTATTTTTTTTAACGCACCTAGATTGCAGAGGGAACATACTAATAGGATAATGAAAATTTAAATATGTGAAGTGTTATTTTTTAATTGATATATGGTAAACTATGTTTTTAAAAAGGAAAAACATTCCAAAAATCAGCAATATGTATAAACTTTTGATAAATATAGTCCTCTATATAATGTACCATATTGTGTATTTTTAACTTTTCTAATACTAAGTTACATAATGTATATGTAAAACTAATACTTTGAATAGTTATGCAGTTAATGGAAGCAATCAGAGAAACATTAACTTTGGTTTGTATGTTATTAAATCTTGTTCCATCTGATTACACTATTCAGATTACTATGGTTTATATTAAACTTGATGGATGTAATCAGTTGCAAATTGTTTATATTGACATGGAGCTAGAGTGAGATGCACTTTGTCTTGTAAATGAGTTGGCTTTTTTTAATGAATATATTTGTTCCTTTGATAATCAAGTAAGAAATCAGATTGTGCATGCAATTTATATGAAAACATTCTGCTGTCACTGTGCTTTTTATGTCACTCACCACCTACCATGACAGAGGATGAATATATCCATTATAAAATTTTACTACCAGATCAATAAACTTTATTTTAGCATATTTTTCTTTCAAATATGTAAGGTAGATGCATCAGCATGTTTTTGAATTGCTCAGATGAATACACTTACCAACTTTTTAAATTCATGTAACCATTACATATGTTTCTATTCTTAAAATATATAATTATATGCTATATTTATAACCTTGAAAGGTTACGTTTTTAAATATTCTTAAATATTTCATGCAAGAAGGCTACTTCTTACTCTTTTTCTAGGGAATAAGGTCATTCAATGAAATTTACATGTACACAGGAGAATTACTGTTATCCTTCTCATTTCACATGAAAAATATCTTGCTCTGTTGACAATGGCTAAGGTGATATTCATGTGAAATATTTCAGAATTTATACAGAAGCTACTGAGATGAGAGAGGCAGTATATTTTTCGTGACCCAAATCAGAGTGAGAAGTGCAACAGCCTTGTTATTGTTACTGTTTTGACTTTGCTGAATTAGTGAAACTGAGTGAATTTCTCAAGGGTTTTTTTTCTTAAACAGCTTAAGTACCTACCTCACAGGGATGTTGTGAGGATGCATTAATTGTTTGTGCAAGACTTTAAAATACAGAAGAAAAATGAAAATTCAAACTATTCACTTGAAGACATGCATATACCATCAAAAATAACTTCCACAGAGATTTTCTATGTTAACGAACAACTGAATAAAGCCATACAATAAAAATACAAAATTGATTTTTTCTTTAAAACAAAAGAAATAGAAAACTGCTGCATTTTTTATTTATAATTTATGATGTATTCCATAAGAGTTATTTAACAACTGAAAGTTGTTATTATAAATCAGTGAGGGTTTAGTTTCACTGTGTATCTTGCAATTCATTATGCTTCATTGACTAAACATAGCAAGACTGCACTGAAGAAAACCTTTAATTATGTTGCTTAATGACAGATTTGCATTTCTTACCTTTGTTGGAGCTAATATATTTTTGAAAAAAAGTGTGAACTTAGAATTATCAAGAGTAATACTTAGAATTATGCTCCCCTGGATATTATTTTCCCCAGTATTTATTGGGCAGACCTGTTAGAAGGATATAGGAACCATGACTGTAGAAGGATTTATTTTTTCTAGAATGCTAGGTCCTTGTTGAATTATCTCACAAATGAATAGCAGTATGAATTATCTCACAAATACATACCAGTAAATGTCCAACAACTAATTGACAAATATATATTGGTGTATATTTAGAAAAAGGGATTTCCTGTCACCACTTTTGAGAATAGAGTATATTATATCACCTCAAACACGCATGTTCTGTTTAATAACATTTTTGAGATATTAATCAGTTTGGTATAGTGGTCCTCTATGTGAAAATTGTCAGCAACTAGCATATGACATTCTATAAGGACAAAGGTGAGTTTATTGCATTTACAGAATAAACATGGTACACAAATGCATAAATGCAACTGCACACAACCTAAAATTACATTGGGCAGAAAAAGAAATGTGGAGTTCTTGTTGTCTTACAAGTTTCTTCTATCATGCATTGTTGTCTTTATTCATATGTGGCAGAATAAACAGTGGGCAGAAAATCAGTTGGTAGTAACACCAGTGGTGAAATCTGAATAACTTATAAAAAGGAGTGAAATTTTTCACCGTAATGTTTTAAAATTATGATTAACCACTAAATCCCACTGAAATCCATGATAGTTTAAGATACTCTTCAAAAAACCAAGCCTTTACAGTTTAATCCTAAAACAGTGTGCAATTTTTGAATATTAGAATTGTATGTATTAAAAAAAAAAACCCAAAACCCAAAAAAACAAGTAAAAAATAACATTACAGAGGTTAAGGAACAATTATTTCTAAAGCAGCTCTGCAGAATCTGATATCATTAACCCTTGGCAGTCACACAGTAATTTCAGAAAAGTCGTCAATTCCCCCTGCTAAACTTGAATCTTCAGTTAAACTGTTTTTCTGAAACAGTTTAACTTCTCTTCCAGGGTGTTGAAAATAGTTATTCATTGCAGAGAAAAGGGTAGATTTGGGCCATTTAATTCAAGTAAGGATCAAAATCAGTTATTGATATGTTGATTAAGTTTAATGAAATGATTCTAATGTTTGTTTTCTACAATTTTTTCCCCAATGTTTTCAGTCCAATGGTCTATGAGCATGTTTGTGTCATGACTCAGCTTAGATTTTCCTGGAGCTGACTGAAATTGCTCTGGGTGGAGAGTGCTGAAGGCCTTTATCATTAGAAAACTTTTTCTAGATGAATGCAGGTGCAGAGCCTACACTGTAAATTCTTATGTCATATATGTCCTATTACAATATTTTATCAAGATACTGAACATTCTTTCTGCTATTATACATGGTGGCCTTTCAGCTTTCTTTTCTTGACTGAACTATGCATGCTGGAAATAGTAAGACAGAGTATCTTGAGGAGAAGAGAACCTCTTGCAATCTGTCAAAATTATGTGTCTGCTATTGTATATACAAGCAAAAAAAAACAGGTTTACCAATTTCAGTTATTTTTTTGGTGACATACACAAACATTCTGTTGAAATTTATGATCATTTTACTACTGAAATATTTGGGCCTGGTTTTTGGCCATACAGAATTGATAAAATGATAAACAACAGGAGAAACTGTCTTTTTCATACCAATTTGACTATGTTTGGATCAAGAATGAATATGGAATGTAGTTATACAAAATTTGTATTTATTTTTATAAGGTAAGTGGCTTAGTCTGAGAAGTTTGACGGTTACCTGAAACATGGATAAAATATCACCACCTAAAAATGTACTTAATTATTCCAAATAAAACATATTACTCTATTTAAGATCCTTTAAAACATTCAGAAATTCAAAAAAGCCTGTCTCCTAATTGGATAGTCACTTCAGGTGAGAGAGTATGTGACCAACTTCTGGAACCAGATTAAGGACTGATCAAATTTGCATTTGAAATTCAAGACTTTGTTTACTTTGAGTCTTTAAGAGCGTCTTGCAATTTTCAGTTAATATTTCCCTGTGGAGCTCTACTTATTTAGTTTAATAAGATTTCAACCTTTTTTTTTTTATTTTTACCATTAAAATATGTTTGTGTATCAAGATATTTTCTAAAACATAAATCAAACATTAATTTCAATAAATACATCACCATTAGATAAACATAGGACTTGATGTCCTAATTATCTGTCTGCATCAAATTAACATGGACACTTCAATGGTAATGAGTTACCATTGTTTTCAGTTGTTGATTTTCACTGTTTTCACAAACACTGGCACTGGAATGAAGTGGTTTTCTTCTCTTATCTTTGCTTAAATGTTTCTTGTGTTAAATAAACAAGTAATGGTTGCCAAGAAGAGGGAGCAAACTAATTCTTCATTATTTCTAGAGTGAGTGGGGAGAGAGAGAAATAAAAGAGAGAAAAGACATTAGAAAAAGGAGGAAAACACCTGCTGGGCAGAAGAACTGTGCAGTGATGGATTAGTATCCAATTCACCTGTGCACTTTGGGTCTCTTAATAACAGGACAGAGGTGATACTGTGACACCATTTAACTTTTCTGACATTGGCAGTGGCACCTTTTTTAAACAAATAGCTTTACACAGCGTAGCTAAAGACTGGGCCTTCTTGACTGTGGTTTGCAAAAAGCATGAGGATGAATGAGGAACTTTGGGAAGAGAATCACAGGTGAATGTTTACACCTATTTTCCAGCATCCATCAACCTGGAAAATCCTATTAGAAAATGTATTCCGAATAGTTTCATTGTATTTACAATCCTTTAATTTTCTGTTTGATTTAAGATAAGTTTATGGGAAAGATGGGACAATATCCACTGAAGATGGATATTGTCTTTGATACAGCTCAAGAAGAGCTAAGTTTATAGATGCATTTTAAAATGCACTTTACCTTCTCTGTCTAGAGTGAATGCATGCAGTGTTGCAGTAATTTAAGTGAAGAAAATCCATAGCCTTTTTTATACAAGTGGACAAGTTTACTGTGCTATTTTGAGTTTTTCTAAAGCATATTTTTCTTCCCTCATATTTCATTGTTAATTCTGTACAGTATTCACTCTCATCACTGCAAAGCTATAATATTTTAGCTATAGAATTAAGTTCAAAAATCCCATATTGTGACAGAACTTTACAGAAAAGATTTTCTCTGCCATTTTTCTTTATCCATTATAAACTTTAGTGAAGTGATCTAAATTACATTCTCAGTCTAAAAGTGAAACTCAGTATCTTTACCTTGTCACATAGGAGTGAAAACTCTTGCTGCAATATGGAGTAAGGCAGGGTTAGAAATTTGTCTTTAAATTATATATTTATACAAATGTGGTCTTAGCCATGCCACAGGCTTTTCTCACTGCTCTCAGAATGGTTGAGATGGAAACAAGACCAAGCCTTTGGTTAAAAAATCATGTACAACATAGTACCCCATGATCTCTGCTTTCAGACTAAACTGGGCATTATACTACTGTAATATTTTCTTCTTTATAATTACCCAGTTATTTGGAAAACAAGACAGCTAATTACCATCTTATTTTCTCTGCTATAGTATATTATGATTTATTAGTGTAAGAAATTACATGGTGTGGATTTTGGTGTCAAAAATTACTTGGCAACATTATTGCATTAAATAATCAGGGAAAATACCTCCTGCAGAGTCATCTGGCCCTCAATGGCAGTATTTTTTGAAGAGATGATGTTCAAATCTTGTCTACAATTTAGAATGTCAACATCACTCATGGTTGGAGGTTTGTTTTGTTTTTTTTCATGGATGCATCTGAGTATACACACAAAGGTAGAAAAGGAAGCAAATTTGTAGTGTATAGTGTGAGTGGTGAATTTTCTGTTTGGGCATATTTATTTAGCTTTCAAAACTGCTGGATGGACAGCAATTTCATTCTCATCATTTAAAGAAACAAATTTTTGTCCTGAAGTACACAAATCAGCCTAAGTGACAAAATCTATTGTTATTAGGAGTGGTTGTCTCTCTATAAATGTGGATTAAAGATGGAAAATAATTAGGTAACACTTTTTAACATTTCTGGAAGGTGTAAGTGTTTAAGGTTTAGGACTTTGCTCTTTGAAACTGTTTGCATTCATTACAGATGTGGTACTTTAATTTTTTTTTTGTTTATTTTCTAAATTATGTCAACATCATCTAGCAGATAGATCTGGCAAAAATATCTGGAAAGTTAGCATCACAAATCAGCAGTCAATTCCAAAATGGTTTAGTCAATTCAGATATCAATAGTCTGTAATTTAACATATCTGAACTTTATCATTAATTGTCTCTTGGTGATCACTCAGTAGCTGCACATACATGCTCCAAACAGCCCTAAAGCTTCATGCCCTTAGGCAGCAGAAGTGCTGTCTAAGATTGTGGCACTTCTATAGTCTTAATAAATCAGCCATTAAATAAGTTGGCATTGACCAAAATCTGTCCTTAAGTAGGCTGACTTCCTGCAAATTGTATCACACTAGTTCTGCCTCTATTTTCACTGTTTCACTTCTGTTGCCTATCACTGTCCAAGAAATACGATTTTGCAATTCTATTTTGAGGAAAAAATAACTTAAATTCCTTCTATTTTGGGTATTTCCTGCTGTGTGGCTGAGTTTATGATACTGGTTTAACAAAATCAATAGAGTGTGTCGCAAATGAACATCATAGCTGCAGGGATATAGGACTGTGTACAAGAGTTTAATTTTCTGAAGTGTCAAGTAGATATTTACTGAAGTATGACATGTATAATGTCTGTATGTCTTTTAGGTGTGAAAAATTACAAGATCAATCCAAGAAATTGCTAACTCCTCTAGATTTATGTATTCTATAGCTAGCATATAAAAACTTTCAAATATGTTTTGTGTACTGGAAGGTACACATATAAATTAATTTCAAAAGTGTTTTCCAGTTAAACCCTTATGACATACTAAACAGCATTTTAAAATACTTGTTGAAAATCAGTCTAGGCTGTAGATTTTGCAGTGTTCTGATTTTTCTCATTCCAAAATGTAATGTAAGCATTTGCTTATTTCATGATTTCTAATACTGATAATGGCTATCTCTCTTGGCTCATTGGTAATATCTTCCCCCAAAATCCCACTGACTGTGCATGGTCTCAGCAGTGTTTGGTAAATACTTATGATATAGACTCTCTAATGGATTTAATAATTCCTTTCTTAATGTTACAAATATCTGTTTAAAGTTACAGACACGGATTTCTTTGTCAGTTTTGCTCTACTGCAATTATTAAGATTGAGATATACCGTCAATATCAGAAGTAATTAGGATATATGCATCATTTATTTAGAAGAAGAGGCGTTTTCTATATCCCGGTAGTTCCAGTTAGTCAGTAATGCCATAATATTACTCTATTTTGTTTTTCTTCAGGACATGGTAACATTGCAGATGTGGAATAAGAGACACATTGCTCTATTTTTTTCTTCTTTTCTTTTTTGAAAATCATTACTTATATCACATATACTGAATTGTATGAGATTCTTCTGCCCCAGTCTCATCATAGTTGAAATTAATTTCTTTTTCTCTTTGCTTAGCAAATAGATACCAGTGGAAGTTAACAGGTTAAAAATTACAGCAGAAATGCTGGAATTTCTGAATCATCTTAGTCCCTTATTTCTGTGCAAGTTAGCAGGTCTTTAGTAAGGACAGCTGGGTAAGTTTTCAAATGAGCTGCTTTTAGGTTCAGTATGGGGCTGTACCTCAGTTTGAGAAGAGTTCCTGTCCAGAAGCAATTATCTAAGCCAGAATAAAACCAAAACATTGTTCAGCAAGTGAGAAAGGGATTGCCAAAGGTGTTCATTTTGCTACTTGATGAAGTGTATTTGATGTTATGGAAGGCTTCAAAGGCATGAGGGTGTGAGGAACACAAAGGATTGGCTGCAGTATCAAAATGATTTGTCATAGTTTTTAAAATATAGTTCTAAACTATACATAAAAAAAACCTCCAAAAACAAACAACGAAACCCAAAAACACAAAAACAAACAAAACCCACAAAAAAGTTACAACGATGGATACTCTGGATTTACTGTTTTAAATTAATTGCTATAGCTTTTGTCTGTATATTTCTTCTCCTCTTCCCCTACCCCTGCCACATTTAAATAGGAAAATAATGCACTCATCAAACTGTAGCAGAACTGTCTGAGGTATTGGGAGATATCCCATAATTTAAGCCTGTACATACAGGGAAGAGACATTTTCTAATGGAGAAAACATTTGCATTTCAATCGAGTTATGAAGGGGACAAATAAGACAATATAAATGGAATTAAGTTCAGGCTGGTTGGTGTCTGTTGATGGATAGTTTTCAAAATCAAAGCCTGCAATTTTCTATTGCTACTCCTAGAATCTAAAATTTACTGAAATGTTTTCTAACCGATGCCATTGTTAGGAATAGCTTCATTTTTGGCTGGCTTTATTTAATTTTATGGATAGATCAAGTAGAGTCATTTTATCACAGAAGAAAAACTGTTAAAGCAGCATTTCTGGAGTAAGGTGTGCCTTAGCAGAGAAGTGTTGTGAAGGCATACATAAAGCACTCTCTGTCCAAGAACAGTGCTGAAAATAGTCATGTGTATTTTTAAAGTCTCTTTTTTATATAAGTGACTGATGAAATCAGATACAAGCATTAAACTATGTGGTTCAAGTGCTGCAGTGTGCAGGATTTTGTGGACTGGAACCACTCTGCAACATGAGTAGAAAAAAATCATTTACATGAGACATTATTTATGTTCTTACTTAAAAATATTATTTTTTTTCTCAATACTTTAAAGATATTGTTTCCAAGTGTCTTTTAAGGTCTTTTCTTCATAGAATTACATAAGGAATTTATACATTTTTAATCCTGCATCCAGGATTTAGGTCTCTCTGTACTTGAAAGTGATGTTTCTTTTTGCACTGATAACTTGTTTGTGATTGACTAAGGCCATTCAACCTATAGTGAAAATTCCATGTAATCAGTATAATTGTGATCTTTCTACTTATGTGCACACTAACAGGTAAGATATGCTAGCAGCACTGAAGGCAGAATAAACTTCTCTGAATGTTAGCTGATCTCGCCACTCACAGTTGGCATAGGAATGGGCGAATAAAAGCTTTTTTTATAAATATGTGCTTTAAAGTGGTTCTTGACCTCTGATGGCATTTTATGGTATTTTTGTGTGTCTAATTCTTTATTTGATATATTGATGGTGAACATGGGCTAGCAGATACCATGTGATTCACAAGTTTTTTGGACAGTCTCAAGTATCACTGCCTTTGTCCAGAAGGTGTGTGTGTTGTCTGCTCAATTTTTTTTCATATGTGTAGCACACCTCGTTTATTCTGCACAAGTCACAGACTTTTTACACTCATACACAGCTGCTTGCAAAGAATACTTTCTCAAGTGTCATTTCCCTTCAGGAGTAGGCACATTTGTTTGTTTTCCTTGGACCTCTCACCAGGGTGCTGCCAGGAGCAGTGCTGAGGTGTAACAATGCAGATGGGAGTGTTTTGCAGTTTTGCTCTTCCCATGTTTGTGTGAAGCCATTAAATCAAAAGCACAGACACTAAGGTTTGAACCTTATCATGAGAGGAGACCAAAAAACAAAGCAGTTGTTAAGATCTAACACAAGAAAGTTGGAGGCTTTCTGGGTGTAAACTCTTGAAGAGCAAAAGTGATGTTGGGATTACTCCCTCTGCAAAAAGAGGAAAGGAAGTGGATACACTGAGATTGGTGAAAGGTGCTTTAACAACAAATTTTCCACTGTTCAATGGAAATTAGCAGCATCCTCCAAGAACTAGTCAGCTCTGATGGCACCACTGTGTTAGATGTGGGCAGTAATGATCACAGGTGTTTCTGTGGATGAGGTATATGAATTTCTCAGCAAAATCTGCAATATTCCAGTACTTTTGTGGTAATTTTTTGTTGTCATTTTGTTTGATTGGTTTGTTTTGGTTTTGCTTATTGGCCTTCTCTGTAAGGGACAGGTCATGAATTTGTTTCTTATGGTTTTGTTACCCTGGTAGGGCACAGTAACTATCAATAAAATCAGTTTAAATGGAGTCATGTGTATGGAAGGATTGTGTCCCTTAATTAAAATTATGTAATGATGGGGAAGAAAATCCAATTTACTATTCGAGACATGATGATGTTTGATAACAAGCAATGCATGAAATGTTAAATCTTACACAAAAGAAGTTGTTCTTTCAGAGGCAAAAAATAATTTGTACATCATTATATTACTTACAATCAAGGAAAAAATTAAAAAAAAATCACTAAAATTGTATTTTACAGAAATAGTAATATAGGAAATGGCCAGTAACCCCAGCATTTCCCAATCACTTAACAATTTATTTGTATTTTGTATATATGTTGTACTATATATATTTTTTTAAATACTAATTTAAGTATTTTTAAGTAACTCTGATGCATTCTGCCATTTTATCAGATTCAACGTATCCAAACCCATTCTTAAATGGTTATCTAAATCTTTAATTTCCACTTTCCTATTGATTTTTAATCCTTATAAAATCTTAACCTACCGTGGTTCTGATGAGCCATTTTGGCATTAGCAATTGCATATATCTCTACTGAATTAATATTATTTTAATAGTAGTTGTTCCCAGCTGCTCTCATCTACTTTCATAAGTTGTTTTTTTTTTTTCCTCACTACAGTGTTAGGATGTGATTCAGTTTCAGCTTTGTATTTCTAGTAAAATGCTTGTCCAGAATGTAGGAAGGACTCTGTTTTATTGTCTATCATAAAGCAATTTGAGGGAACATTGGGACAAGCTAAAAATGCTTCTCTTTGCAGATTAAAATTGTCAGTTCTGGACATGCCTACCCTCCATTCCTTGGTGCAAGATGACAGCTTCTGCTGTGGGTTCTGTCATGATACTTTCAATACAGGAAAGATAGAAGGGAAGAAATACTTGTGACTTGTTGAAAACCCCAATAAAGACAAAGATACCTAATCCTTGATTTCTAAAGTAGTATAAAAGTTTCAACTCTTTTTTTAAAAAAGTATTCAGAAACTAATTTATTTTGATTGTGGGGGTTTTTTTTAAATAATGTACCAAAATATGAGGACAGGTTCTGGTAGGTGTCTACTTTTATAAATCTATCCTTTTATTTATTTATTTCTCTGATTGTAGTGTTTTACAGTTTAACTAACAATATAAGCAGTAGAACTATGCAAGTAATCATCCATCTATGAGAAATATTTAAAACTTCCTGTAAGGACAGTGTGAATATATGGTTGCATACATCCCATTTTTCTTTATAACAGTGATTGAAAGGTACTGTTTTGCCACTATAAATAATTGTGATATCCATGAAGTCCTTACACATCCGATTTCTGGTTGACTTTTTTGTAGTTTCAGGAATAGAGTGGGAAGACACAGATTTTATTTTATCTATATACATACATGTGCATATATGCGTGTATACATATTTATTGGCCTAAATTTGTGTTGAAAACAATAGGCTAATCTCATACAACTCTAGAAACTAATCATATTTTGTATGCTGCTTTACATATTCATGTGACCTCTTTTTGAGTGTAAACCCTTGCACACCTATCATGCTCTTTTCATTTCTGTGAGTAGAAATGTTCTGTCATCCGAGTCAAAAAGAAAAATACAAATATAGTTAAAATGTTCCTTATGTGGGTCTGAAGTTCATTGCTATATGTGGAAGTGTCACAGTGTAGTCATGAGGAGTTAAAATACATATTGCTGTATGCAGGTCCCAGTGGCCTGTTGAGATGCTCCCATTTTCTAATCAAATGGGACATTTTTTCTTTAGGTTTACTGGAGTAAACTACTGTTTTTGTATAGCTGTGATTCATGAAACATATGGGGGGCAAGCGCAATTTTTTTAAAGAAAATTTATTTTAACTAATAAAAATTATAGCAGTGATATGGTAATTAGAGAGGTTTCAGTGTTAGCAGATGTACTGAGAAAGTCATTTAGTGAGAAAAGTGTAAGCAAACCAATTAAATTTGCATAAGAAATGCAACAGAATAACACAAGTCTACAGATAACTTTATGGGCTTTATATGTGATATGCATACATCTTCTAGAGTGTGTATATGCATATTTTAAGACTCTAAAGAAAATTGAAGAACCAGATGACTCAGCTCGGTAACTGAAGAGAGAAATATGTCCTGAATTAAAATGAGACACCTTGCAGAGGTAGTGTGTGCTTGTATTTGTTTTCTTTTGCATAATGAGTAGCTAAATAATGATACTGTTTTCTTCAGAACCATTGATCCATTTTATGTAACATAAATGGCTCCAAATCTAAAAAATAGAATTTTTGAACATTTACCAGCAATTATTTGTGCAATTCTTTGAGGTCAGTAATAATTAAAGTTCATATTTGTGCAAAGACAGACATCAGACACAAAGGATCTTGGTCCCACCCTAGGAATCCATAAACAAACATGCTTGTGAAACCACAAATAGTTGAAATCTTAAAATTTCACCTTTTTAATGGACATGCAGGTGATTTAGTATTTGGAGTTTAGTGAAAAGAAGCAATCAGAGGTCTTCCTGCTCTGAAGCACACTTTCAGTATTACATTTTTATCTATGATTCATGGACAAATCAGTCGGGAAATACAGAGAATTTATATAAACAGCCACTTTTTTGTTACCTTATAGGTCAGTATGCTTTCAAATGCCATCAATCAACTAAGTGTTTTCTTGGAACCAAAACATTCTGGGATGTCTTTACATTTGGTGTATGCATGTGCTTCCAGAATAGGGTGTCTATTTCATATTTTTCCACTAAAAAATACAAAATAAACCAAACATTTTTAAAAAGTCCTAACTTCATGAAGAGGTGTGTTGCTGAGTTTTCCTTTAGAAATAAGAGTGCACTAAAGACCATTCAAATCAGAAAATTCCAACTTGCACTTGCTAGATTGAAGAACAAGTTTTTAGTATAGTTGGAAATACAGAATTGGCATAATTGTTTCATGTTGCATTTTATTTAAATAATTGTATATATTATACAAATCATTATTTTACTTGATATCTTGAAATTATTTATTATTTTTAGACTTGGCATGCACGAAATTTATTAATGAAGGAAAGATTTTTTGAGGGGTGATTTAAAATCAAAGGGCTACCACTAAGATCTCAGTAACACCATAATATCAGCATACTCTTGAATTTCCTCTCTGCTTTTCTTTGGAGAGTAGAAAAAAAGCTTGGACACTCTTGCATGGATTAATTTCAGTATCCACCATTTCAAACACACAAGGAATATGAGTGATCTGTGTCAGAAACCTCAGATATTTCCTGCATTTGTCCTTGGAAGTTACTTTTTTTTTTTTTTTTTTGTTTCTGGGTTGTGAACTGGAAATTGCATTGTTGTAATTTTGTCTGGTGTTAAGAAACTAAAAGGAAGCATTCTGTTGTATATCTATACTAGCAAACAGTTCGTGAAGACACAACTTTTGTGATGACTGAAACTAGGACTGTGGAAACTACTCATGTGCCTTCTACATACCTGGCAGAGATCCTTCACCTCCTGCAAGCCTTGTCTGAAGTGGAAGAGCGCCTTAATTCTCCTGTCCTGCAGGCTAAGGACTGTGAGGATCTCTTCAAACAAGAAGAGTGTCTCAAGGTAAGATAGAAAGATTTTCTTAGCAATGATTAGATTACATCATTTTGGGGCTTCTGATTGTTGGCAGCCTGTGCTCATTCTGAGATATCTCTCTTACAAGTTCTAAGCCCATCTTTGTGGTGTGTGCCTATACGGATGTTTGTATTTGGGGGCACATTGGGGCAAAATATGAAAAACACTGAAGTGTTCATTTATTTTACCTGTTTAACCTGTATTTGGAGGACAAGAGCAGTAGAGTATCTGCATATTAAGTCTTGTGAGAGAAAAGATGGAAAGGCACAGTATATTTAAAGATAAAATTTGTGGTTTAATGTTTGTTGGTGTGTGAATAATGGAAAAAAAATCTTCACTGAAACAGTTTTTAAGCACTGGAACAGGCTGCCCAGGGAAGTTGCTGAGTTACCATCCCTAGAGATATTTAGGAGATATGTAGATGTAGCACTTGGGGACATGGAAGTGGTGGACTTGGGAGTGCTGGGTTAATGGCTGGACTCGATTTAGATCTTTTCCAATCTAAATCACAGAACATTCTGAGTTGAAAGGGACCCACAAGGGTCATAAGTCCAACTCTTAAGCGAATGGCCCATGCAGGGACTGAACCCCCAGTCTTGGTGTTATTAGCACTATGCTGTGACCAGCTGAGCTCATCTCCTAGTGGTTAAGTGATTTTGTGATTCTGTGATTGGTAGGGATAAGTAAGTTCTAAGTAACCCTGTCCACACCCAATCTTGGCTGTTTTATTTTAGCATATGATTTCTAAAATTATTCCTATTGGAACAGGAGCAAAACCAAGTAAAATTTTTCTTGCATACCATGTTAGACCAAAAAAACTTGAGGTCTTATTTGGTCTATAATCCATGTAGTTATTTCCATTTAATTAGATAAACAGACAATATTATCCAATAGTTAGATAATGTAGTTAAGAAAAAGCAAATTCAGTATTGCTAGTATGACTTGAAATATTACTGTGTAGTTTTTTCAATGTTTGAAATGTTACTGCCTGGTTTGCTCAATGCTTGCAACACTGGAAGCCTTCGAAATTGGTGGAACCAACACAGAATTGACATAAGAAGAGAATAAGATTAAAGTTGTAAGTCTTAAGTAGATGAATGAGTTATCAGCTTTTGCAGAATAATGTTTGTGTGAGGAAAGCCTTGTAAAAAATTGTGCTCAAATGCTGTATATAATTACAGCAATTCCAAATTGTCATCCAGCATGAAGAGGAGACTATATTTCCATTTTTCTGTGATTATTTAGGAAAAGGAATATTATAAAATAAAAGTAAATATTAGTCTAAAGAGGCTGGAATTTGCCTACAGTCAGCTATAAGAAAGGAGATTAGAGAATCAGGGCAGTGGCTCTGGGTATATGCTCTGACTTTTCCTCTTTGAGCCCATTTATCTCTTTCCACGTCAGAGGATATGTAACAATATCCATATGCTGCTAGTAGCTTCTGTAAAATCACATCTGTTTATTACTCTTATGCATTCATAGGTATTATATGTTTTAGACATTTGGATACACACATGTGCACACACACAGATATTCTTACCAGCCTGTGAAAATCAGGATGTTTTCAGTTTCCTAGCAAGGCAGTAGAGTTGGGTAGTGAAGCATAACAGGGGAGTTTTGGATCAAAGGAAGCACAGAACTGGTAATAGGATGTCAGTCAATAGGTGTCAAATACTAGTAGGCTCTTTCTTTTACCACTTCTGATTTAGTACCAGTAAATTAAAGTCAGTCTGAGTATTGAAGCACAAAACATGCCAATCTAATAGTCATTCTTCATTTTAAACAATCTCTTCTGCACAAAAACGAAACAAACAATAAAAAAACAAAAAAAAAACCCCTAGTCATATACTATGTAAATCATGGCTAATGAACACTTATTAGATCCTTGCTGATGAACTTCTGTTCACTAATAGATTGGATGGAGAAACAGTGGTCTACCTCAGGAAGTTTACTTCCTTTTGGCTCTTCTTAATGCCATACATTTGGGCTAGCTTTATCTCATTTATATCCATAAGTAATCTGTTGTTCACCCACATATATTTGGTATTATTGGAGTTGACACCAACTTTAATAATATTGATTACTGAGGTTACAAGTAAGTACTACCATAGGTTTAATTTAACTGAACTATTAAATTGTTACTAGATGCATTTGTGGGCACGGTTCCATCTTCCTCCAAAATAAATCTCTTAGAAGAGGCAAATGGGTCTTACACAGTTGTGGGCTTTTGGAAGGGTATAGGTTTGATCTGAGCCTGCCTAATGAATATTTATTTCCAAGGAAAAGCATCCATCATTGTCATTATCCTGCAGTAAAAATAGGAAAGTAGTGCAGAAATTGTTCAGCAGCTGGTTGGGAAAGGTTTGAAATTAAATTGTCGTTGATTTTTTTTCTCTGACAGATTTGCATGAATCAAATTACAAAACTGTCATGAATAGCTCTGTGTTTTAAAACTGAGCTTTTGATTTTTTTTTTCACTCCCATTCAGAAAGAATCCATTTTAATTAATCCGTGAAAGGAAAAATAAGTTTATTTACAAGAATCAGTGGTAACAGCTTTGAACATTTTCTCCAGAGTAAATATGTTTAGTAAGACTTAAACATCTTTGCTCATTATAAAATAGGATAAATATTGAATACAAATGAAAAATTGCTAATATCAATTGTCATAGCATTGAGTTTTTATATCAAAGTCATGTGAAATAGTAAAAGATGAGGTTTTGCAGCAAAAATTTGGTAGTTTTTAACATTTACTAAACTGTAATACTTTAAGGAGCACATTTAGTGTATCTGCTGAAACCAGCTCACAGGAATATTTTTCTTTTCATTTCAAGCTTTAGGGAGTGGAAAAGTCAGATAGAGAATCCAAGTCTTGTCACTTCACCTCATAAAATGAGCATTGCAATATTTCGTCATCCCATTACAAGCTCTTTCAAGTATTATGACATACAGTACCTCAGCTTTTCTTTATCACTGTGCTGACAGTATTTAACAAACAAATTAAATATTACAGTTCTCTCAGTGATGAAACTCGAGTTGATTGTACAGAAAATTGTGGTTCATGGATTGATGGATTCGTAAAGTTGGCCTGATATACCCTCAAAACAGGACAACTGCTGTTATAAGCACAGACATTATTTCTGTCTGCTACTGATGATGTTCATATTGATGGAGTTCACAATCTTTGAGCTCCCTGTGTAGGATTGATTGTGATTACAATGGATTCCATTGTATGAACAAACATAGGGATAAAATGCCTTCATATTTTAGCTAATTATTCTTTCTTGCAACTGACGTTTCAAATGATTCCTGAAAGTTAAATCAGTGTAAAAATTTGCATATATTCTACTTAATATGGTTATATAGTTCATACTAAGACAGAGTTTTCCTGTGTAATGATTCTCTCATGCAAGCTACTTGTTTGAGCTTCAGATTATTTAGTGGGAGATGTATACACTGAAATAAACTCACTGAATAACCTGAGAATAAAACCAGCACATATTTCTCTTTGCTAACATATAGGAAAAGTATGTTAAAATGAAACACTATACCTGGAATTTAAGAAGTCTAATTTATAACCGTATGTGGAAAAGTTGCTAGTACAATTTTTAAGGATCACTGTCATAGATGTGGCATAGTTGTACCTATTTGTTACTTAATTATTTTAACTCTGAATTCAAAACTTCCTGTGGTTACTTGCATTACATAATTATACATCAGACCTGCAGTAGGCCAGTACATATTAGAGTCTCTTTTTATTTTTTTTTCTTTTACATATTCTTAATTTTGGCAGGAACATCTTATTGTAGAATATGATTATACACTTAGCTATCATATTTTTTAATGATGTCATAGGTTTATTATGGCAAGCCATCTGGCTCTGAGGAAGAGATTTCTTATATATGTAAGATAAATGTATATCTTGCATAATCACTCTGACAATTCTGCTTCTAGTTCATCTTCTTCTGTGTTTCCCATAGGGCTTTTGGTTAGTTCATTAAAAATTGGGTTGGTTTCCATGTTATTTTTAAATATAGATATTTTAATGCTCTGCTTCATCATTTCTCTTCTTTTTTCCTTTGGTAGTCCTTCATCTACTGCCAGATAGAGCAGGTTTTTTTGCAGTGTTTTCTACTGTGTCATATTTCAGAATACAAGAAGTCATTATATACATCACACATCCAGGATTCTGGCAGCAAGAATCCCCTTTTAAAATGGTTTTTGAAGCCACTCATACCCATACTAGATATTGTAACTCATATTTCTATGCAGATTTTAAAATTGTAATTAATTTGTGGACTTTTTCCAGCCGTCCATGATTACTAACAACTGTGCTGTTACTGTAGAAAAAGCATGAAATATTGTAAAGAATCTGCTATACATATGATTATAAATCATCATTCTACGAGGTTTTGGAATGTAAAAAAATGTATTTTTAAGTTTACACATCAGAATATGTATTTGATGTGTACTGAGTGATTCTTACCAAGAAGCATCACGTAATGTGAAATTCAGAGGGATTTTCTGCTGCAGCTCAATAAAACCCAATTAACCATAACTTAGAACTGAGTGTGCTCACATGCACTCTCCAAATAGATCTGTCAGTAACACTCTGCTGGGTGACAGATTTGTACACAAATAGCCAAGGAACTGATTTTTTACAGGAAGTTGTCTTTCTCTGTCAGATAAAGACAAATTCCAGGTAGTGAAAATGAACTGGGGCTTGAGTCACTAGCACTCAGATTTCTCTTTTAAGAGCAGTGAGATGGATCAGTCCCTAAAGGCTACTGTCACTTCAGCAGCTAATGATTTTCTGTTATCCTTTTTTTTCTAAAAAATTAAAGCTGTGTTTTCTTCTGTTAACTATGTTACAAAATCTCCCCAGGCATTGTTGATAACTGCTTGCAGATCGTTCTCTTCAACATGAAAGGGAGAGGCAGAATATGTGTGAGATACATGAGTATATGTGTACACGTGTATATATACAGGATTTTTCTTTTTTTTTTCCTTGTGGACATTCTTACACTCATTTACAGCACATCAGCTGTATCATCTTGTTCTGTCTGTAGCAGCTGTGCTATAAACAAAAGCAGAAATCTGACATAGAAATTCTATACCTTTTTCATAGACCACTGATTTTAAACATTAACGGATGTATCATTTACAAATTCTGAAGTGTTTAGATATATTTAATCTATTTTTAATATTCAGAAAATCGATCTACTTGGTTGAAAAAGCCTAAAATTTAAATATACATAGGCACATGTATAACTCTTCATTTGATTACTTAAACATGTTGAACACAAGAAGCTCATCTAATATCAGATGAGCTGATATTCAAACCTAAAGAAGGCCACTTCACTGGGATGCTTAAGTATGTCCTGGCAGATTATAGCATTTCAATTACATTTTCTCCTGTTCTTTAAATATGCAAATGTTTAGTCAAGGATGAGGTTTTGTGAAGATGCTGCCTCCTTTATATTCATGGGAAATAATCTTGGAATATTTAGAGGTATTTTATGTTTTTATCATCTGATTTTTCTTATTTTCAGTTTAGTAACATTGAATATCTGAATTATCCGTGCCCTGAGAGTGTAAAACAAAGATTTAAGTAGATCTGAGTAAGGAACATTGAGTGAGAGACTTTTTTTTTGGGAAAGTCAAATGAGGTTTGTTGAGTAATGACACAGACCCAGCCAGTCTTCCATCCACATGATAGATTGCTGACAAGGAGGAAACATGTACCTTATTGAGACTCATTCCAGAGACAAGACATCTACCATTCTCTTTTGATTTATAAATATTCATTTAGTCTGCTAAATGTAAGTCATGTTTCTCAAGACCTAAAAATTCTAATTATTATTCATATGGGGGACGTTATGGAATGTCTTTTTTTGTGATTGTTTTTTGTTTGTTGGTTGGTTTGGTTTTTTTATGTTTTGTTTGGGGTTTTTTGTTTTTTTTAATTTTTTTTTTCCCCCAACAAATAGCATATTATAGTGCTAGAGCTCTAGGAACCCAGGGAACCCAGAGTATTTTTTCTTTTGCTTTGCATGCTGGTTTTGTTTGCATTTATTTCAATGCATTGCCTTCACATTTATGTAAGGACTTCAAGTCTTATGTTTTACAAAATAGTAAATGCAGAGTAATAACTTTAATTAGTTTAAAGAATTACAGCCAATTTTGTCACTTCAAGTGTTATTCAGATTTTTTATTAAGTTCTTAGGGGTTTTAAAATATTTATCCAGCAATTTGGAGGAGAAAACAATTTGGATAATTATCCCTAAATCCCTGTTGCTTCATATTAGTATGACTAGTAATACACCAGTACACTCTGTCATACCCATGGTTCTCAAAAACTGGTTTTAAATCAAATTCATTACAATAGAATTGTGAACTTGACTAGCCATGAGATGGTGTGGACTGTGTGATTATTAAAAAAAACCCAAACCTCTTTGTTGAATCATAAACGTTGACTGAAGAGGAAATTATAAGTACAGTCTACATGGATATAAAAAAAGTTTATTAAAAAAAAATCAGGAAATGCAGAGTTAGAAGCCAAATCAACATTCACAGCAGACAAGTATTAGACTACAAAAGTTAAAAAAAGGCAGGAGAGAGAGAAAGCGTCCCTGCTCATGGACTGGGAGGTGCTTCAGTTTGGTTCAAGCTGCCCATGAAGTTTGTCCAGTTTATAAAGGCTTTGCAAGACTAACAGTCTCTTTCTAGTAGCTACACACACCTCTGCAGCTTTGAGTATACAAAATTTTATACGTGGAAGGTTACTAGTAGAGCAACACTTTCAAACGTGCATGAAAATTAGTATTGTTTGATGCAGTTTCAGTTTTAAAATGGTTTAAAATGGTCCATTAAATTGAAACAATTTGAAAATTGCTATTTAGTTTGATTAAAACCAGAAAAAAGGAATGAATTACTAAAACCAAAAAAAATCAGCAGTGGCATGGTAAAAAATTTCAATTACACCTGTTACTTAAGAATTTTGGATAACACAGTTTAATATGCACAGAATTATACCTTCAAAATATTTTCTCAGTGTCCATTTTTATCCAGGAAGCAGCTGTTGTTCTGTAATAACACTTTTTAAATTATAGAAGTAAAACACTTTCTCAGTAAGGAGTACACAGCTTGGCTGCATGTATCGTATTTAATCTGAAAAGAATACTAAATAGTTTGAAAGTAAATAATTTGAAAATGTTTAGACAAGGGCATGTAAAAAAGACCCACAGGAGGAAGGACTTAAAAGGAGACAAAATGATGAGATTTTTGGAGATGCAAGATTAATTGGTTTAAGTTAAGAGTAACTCGTTTTACATTAATAGAGATAGATTTTTGATTTTTTTTTCTTCTAAATTATTACTGAAGCTTTGTGATATTCCATGTCTGAACCCCCAAATATTTAAAGCTATGGTTTATTTAAATCAATGAGTGTGAAATTTCCTTTGCTGAGTGTCTACCATACATTTCTTTTGATTAATTTGTATAGACTGATTGCAAGACATTTGTTTATCTCATTCTAGGAAACTTGGATAGTGGAAAAGAAACCCATTATTTTTCAAGTTGAACCAAAACCCATCAAGGGATGTGATTTTTTTTCTTTACTGTTATGTACCAGAGATTTTGCAGTGATGTTTTTGTACCAAGTTTATGCCTTTTTGCCATCCAAGTTGAAATAATGCCCAATATTTTTGTTTTGCCAGATAATTGTTTTTGTGTTGTTAATAAAGATTTTCTCCCTGCATCTTGCTCAGTTCTTCTGCAGCTCCACAGTGGTCACATTGCACACCACAAAATCATCTCAGCAGGGTCCACCTGGGATTGTAAGGCTCAGGCTTTTTTCCTGGTGATTGTTCCAAGGAATGGTTACTGAATTGGGAACTAAAGGGAAATGAAAGGTCAGGAAGTGTAAATACTGACATGTAGAACTCTCGAGTCAATAGCACTTTATTTCTCCTCCATCCATCACCTTCCTCAGATCTATTTCATTCAGTTTTCAAAAAAAGGGTAGGTATTCAGTCATTATACCAGGATATTGTAAAATTAGTCTTACTATCAATGTTATGGTTTAATTAGCCACTAATTATTGTTTAATTAAATTAATAAATTAATGTTGTTCCAATTTCTATTTGCTTATGAACTATTATTTGTTATTTATAAAAACATTGTTTTGTTATTATTTTTTTAAATCTTTA
Organism: Trochalopteron elliotii; assembly: GCA_024734555.1. Classification (NCBI taxonomy): domain Eukaryota; kingdom Metazoa; phylum Chordata; class Aves; order Passeriformes; family Leiothrichidae; genus Trochalopteron; species Trochalopteron elliotii. The sequence goes on along the minus strand of JANPWX010000081.1, from coordinate 2,737,152 downwards.
TTACAGAGCATTAAGGATAGCCTGGGGAGACTGCAGGGTCATGTAGAAATTATTAACAAGAAGAAGACACCGGCTTTGCAAAATGTTACACCAAAGGAAGCAGCAAATATACAAGAAAAGCTGACTCAACTTAATGTGGAATGGGAGAAAGTTAACAAGATGTACAGGGACCGACAGGCGTAAGTAACTTTTAAAACTTGTTCTTTCTGACAGCTTTCCTAAATATTTGGCCTATTTTTACTTCTTTTTGTTACAAACAATGCTTGCTTCTAACTAAGCATTGGACATTTATATAGAATTGTAATTTAATTTGTGGGTGTTTTTGTAAAACTGAAAATATGAAAATATTTTAACAAGCTATCACTTGCATAGAACCATTGAACTAGTAAAGGTACATAAATTGCTATGATTTATGAGATACTCCTTTTTTTCCAGCATGAGTATTTAAAAGTTAACAAATAACTTTGGCTTACATTAAAAAGTCATTGTTTCAAGCATTTATTGAATTACCATAGAAAAGTCCTTGACAATTCTTCTGAGAATGAACAACATTAATCTGATAATGAAAATCATTATATATGTATATATCTATATATCACTAGTTCCATTCATTGAAACTTTCCATTTGAAGGAATCTTACAAAATTGGCTCTTCAGGCAATGCTGAAAACTTGACATTAAAATTTTTATTTGATATGCCACCTCAAAAGACAATAGATTGATATTTGATAGAATATCACTTTTTGTGCTACACATATGTTTTGAAATATCACTTATCTAAGAAAATGTTGTTAAAATTTTGTCGTTATTATACAAAAACAAATTAGCTTAATGTACAAATAATTATTGCATTAATGACAGAATGTGATGCAATTCTAAACACATAAGCAGTTACTGGAAGAAAAAAAGTACTTCACGTGGGTTTAGCCTGCACTGACTTTGTTCTACAATTCAATCCTTGGTAACTTACATGTTTTCTTTGTTTAGAAATATTGGTAAACAGCTGTCACTTTGCAGATTCCTAGAGACATTATTTACACTGTCAGCCAGTCACTAACTTTGATTTTAAATTGCTGGAGAGAAAAGACAGTAAAGCTTAAAAAAATAATAGAGAGATTGATAGTAAAAAATCTAAGTCAGTAATCTTCATGTCATCTTTGCTTTGTCTCAACATTTAGAGCATAAGAAACGGAGGCATTTATAATCGGATAAAGTTTACAAATTTTTCTTCTATGCTTGTTGTTATTTTGGTTTTGTTTTTTTCAAATAACAAGTCCTGTTCTGGTGTGGTAAAAAAAATCCTTGGAAGTCATGATGCCATGTACGAAAATGAAGGATAAGTTAGAAAAGAGGTTAAAGAAAATCTGCTCACATAGATATTAAGACCAGGAGATACTTGTCATTGAGGTTTTCCCAGAGACTGGCTTTGCCCAAAGTCTTCCTGGTTTAGTGCACCAGTCTCTGAGAAACCTTTGGAATCTCCTCATAGGCATTTTCTGCTACTGATGCATAGCAAAGGCAGCAATTTACTGTTAGTTGGAAGCTTGGACTATCATCACTGACACTCAATTATTCATTATTTAGGCTATAGTGGTATTTAGCCAGCAGCAGAAGTCTTGTGAGGTGAAATGAATTGGTGTTTGTCAAGTATTTCGAGGTCATCAGATAAAGGCACTAGAGAACTGTAAAGTATGATTACTCTCCAGCTGGCATTGCCCTGGGGGACGTATCCTCGTTCAGTATGATGGACAGCAACTCAAGATGATGATAAGCTTGACTGCTGTCTGATTCACACACCTTTCTTTTTTCTTTTTAGTCTTTTGGGTTTGGTGTCAGCCTTACTGAGTAGCTGTTTAAGAGGTTTTGTATGAACTCTAGATGGCCCCTATTATAGCTCCTGCTGTTTTGTGAGGTGCATTTGGACTGCACCCGAGTCCAGGGGTTGAGTGAAGGAAGACAATATGGCCTTTAGCATTTTACTTCCAGCAGTTTGTGTCTGTAAGGGGTGAAAACATCAGTGTAACTCTGCCCTTGAGACATGGATAAAGCTGTGTTTAGGAGATGTTCTATTGATGATGATGCTAAAGGACAGTTTTGGAATTATTATTGGAGCTGTCTTGCTTTCAAGGGAGCATGTCTAAGTGAATGGGAGTATTCCATGTTTGAAAGGTACCAGGAACAAATATACTGGAACTATGTTCATTTCTGAATATTGGCTTTATGAAATCAAAGGCTTGCAATAACATGGAAATTATTATTTTAATAAATGAAAAGTCAACTATCACCACGACAGATGGAAGAACAAAGCAACTTTCCTTGCCACTGCAGTTACCAGCAGAGAGCTTACTCTAAATCTCATAGAAGTTATTAGAAACCTTCATGTTGCATTCTTTTGTGTGAAATTGATTTCCTAGAAGTCCTGATTCATATCTAGATACTTTGTAATTAACTCTAGAGTGAGTTCCTTTTAATTAGAAATCAAAATAGATTTTCAGTTTGTTTTGTAGCAAAGCCTGTGCCAGTTTGACAGAAATACACTATGAATGGTAAGCACTCAAATAGCTTTACAAGTGCAGTTCTTCTACAGTATTTCAAAACCTTATTCCACACTGTTACTTTAACATGTTCCCTGTATTTAAATAAGAGTTCATATTTTACTCACTGTAGTACAACAGACAAAATTTCACTGGCAAGAACATCTCAAAATACTGTGGTCATCCTAGAGTACTCTTCCAGTGGCTTTAGAAACCTAGGATAAACTTTTACTCTTTCACAAATACAGTGAAATGCTTCACTTACTAATTTTTTAAGTCAAGACTATATCTAAGCATGGTTTTTGATAGGAGTGACTTTCTTTTCTGTTCCAATTAATTTCAGAATGTGGTAACTCGTGTTTCCAACAGATAAATGGGCATTACATCATCTTACACAATTGGCAGTTGTTTCCTTGGTTTCAGTTTTATGAGTGTAAAGCAAACTCAGGGAAACAGCAGTAGCATGATTTGTCTTTTGTGAGCTAAAGAGCAATTTATGATATAATTTATAACTTCAACCTTTGCTTGATACTAAATTTTTATGTTATCTTTTCCAACAGTTATTAAGATAATAGAATCTGAATTTTGAAAGGTAAAGTTTCAGTGCCAGTAAGAATAGTCACTCAGATGTCACAGTTTTTTCTGTCCTTGTACCAGAATTTCACAAGTCTTCCATCTTTCCAGCAGTCTTAAATACTGGGGTTTTTTTTGTATTAATCATGATTATATATGAAGTGACACTAACACCAGGCCCCTATATACCTTAAATGATAACATATAATTTTTGGAAAAAAGACCACAATAGAAGATAGACTTTTAAATTAATGTCTTATATAACTTTTTAATCTTATCAGCACTTGTAAAAGATCTTGTTTGTCTTTTCGGGATATTGTCTTCCCAGGATATTTATGCCTATGTCTTGCTTCAATAAACAAGTGCTCCCTAAAATTAAAGGAGCACTGAAACTGCCAGAAGTAATTGAATCAATGAAGTGCAACAAAGTTTTCCAGAATAAATGTTAATTTAAAATATTTCTTTAGGAATTGCAAATGAGAATGGAAAAAAAAAAAGAGGAAGAAAAAAGAAGACATACAAGGCAAAAAATTAGAAAAATACTCAAATGAATATGATTTGAAAGCGAAGTATGAAAATTTTACAGATATTGTAGATCTTGAATATTTTTGAATCTGTTTCTTGATGACGAATTAAAATTCTAATGAACCTCTCATATTAATGCCAGGCAACTAATTTTTGCCTTTTTCATGTCTTATTTAAGAGTTATCTTCCAGGGCCTACATTACAGATTATATTAATGCACATCTAATTAATCTCAAATCCACTAAAAATTAAATGTTGTGAGAGAATATGGGGAAGTTGATATGAGATATCTTTAGAAAGTCCTTCTTTATAATTCTGAAAAGTAGAAAAAAGTGAAATGCAAATCTTATATCACAAAAAATAGCAAATCCATAATAATGATAATAAAAATACATTGACAGCTTTATAAAATTCACAAAAAACTAACAATTTTTATAGTAACAAGAGTAAACCATAAAAAAATAGTTAATAGTTTTATAGTAAGAATTAGTTTCATTTTTGGATAATAGTACAACCATCAACTTCTTCTCAATAACCTTAAATTAGCTGTTGATTAGCTTGGTAAGGCCGAAGGAAAAACATTTATTATAAATAAAGAATTTATTCATTGTCAGAGAAATAAAATTTTGTGGTAATATTTCTAAGACCACATAGTAGAAAGTGTCATAAAGGCTTACTGATAAATATTCTTTTGAGTTGAGAACTAATCTGATCCATGTATCAAGATATTAGAAAAAATAAATGAGATACATTAATTTTTCAAATGTAAGTAACTTGCCTGTGTTCTGAATTACTTCACATGCAGCAAGTCTTGAGGACATGCCTGTCTGTGGTATTTGAATCAGATCCAGCTTCTGTGGTCTTCTTCCATAGTATAAATTAAAGAAATATAATATTAAGAGATCTGCATTCAGCCAAAATGATGTATTAAGAGTATAGTTATCTTTTCATTGAATGAGATTTTTCTTGGAGTAGTTTCTATAAGCAACTGACAAGTGCAAACCCAGATATTAGAATACTGAGGAAATTATTTTATTGAATATAGATTTCCAGAAACATTTAGATACCTCAACTCTTCTTTCATGGCCTCAGCCTCTTACTTCAGAGGGGCCCAACTCTCTCATTCATCCCATGACAATCCTGTATAGATTTCTCATTAATATTCCACTACAAAACCATGCTTAAGTCTGAATCCCCTTGTGACTGTTCATTATACAACTATTTAGCCTTGCAAAGAAAGATTAAAGGGGCACATTTAGAACTTTTAAGAAAATGGTTTTGTAGCCTTGAGTGCCATATCTATCTTAAGGAACATCAAAATAGCATTATTTTGGGTGATTCTTTAATTTTAATTAGACATACTACGGAGCTGTTTAGGCTATTTATGTTTTCCTTCCCAGAGTTTCTCAGCTGTGGATTTCCAGTTTCCGTCTGTGGCACTAACAATGCTCAGTAAATGTGAGGTCATTGAAGATATGAGCCATGTGATCTACCTTTAGCTATCCAAGTTTTAATTACCTATTTTACAGTACTTGCCTATGTTCTTTCTCAATTAAACACTACCAGGCAATCATTTCACAGGTAACTTGCACTGTATATAGTGGGTCTGCTGACTCTTCAGGGAGACCAGACAAGATAAGACTGGAGACATTACTTTCGGACAGATAAAACTAGGGAAGATTAATCTGAAGCTAGAAAATATAACAAAACAATGCAGTTTAATTTATATCTAAACATGTTGTTATATATCTCTTTCACTAAGCCCAGTCAGCATTTCTTTGTACTTGCTTTAACTCTGACAAAGTGAATGACAAAAATGAATGTTGGCTGGCTTTGTTTCAGTACAGGGAGAAAAGCAACTAGTGGAAGGCATGAGTATTTTAAGAGAAGGTGAGAAATAGTGGCTGTTCTTTTCCAAAAAATATCTTCTCGCATATTTCTATTGAGGTTGTAAGTCTTGTTATTAAAATTACCCTTGGCTCAGGATTCAAGGTGAAAGTGAAAACCAGAAGAGATTAGTTCATCCCCAATGAGAGAAGAAAATTATTTCCTTTCTAATGTTAATCTCAGAATAGCTAACATGCCTTAGTTACATGCAGGGTAGGTATTTTTTCCTTGCTTTCTTTCACAGTGACTCAAATTGTTCATTTAGATTTTGAAAAAGGGCAGGTTATAATGCTTGACTCTTACAGCCAGCATTAGTTCTTCATTTGCTTCCATACCCTGCTTACTGTACAAAAATGCTCTCCGTAGCAGTTGCTTTATAATCAAATTCTTGCAACAAATTTGCCACTTAATTTGCCCCCATAATATTGCACCATCAAGTTAATGCATTGGTAAGTTTCATTGGTTGCTTAATTGCTTGCAAATAAATATAAAATCATGTATAACAAGCAGGTGTAATATAACATATAAATGTTTTATTATGGACAATCTAGATAGGGCTTTCTGTCAATTTTTATAATGTGAAGAAACACAAAATATATAGAAATATTTTCGTTGCCTCGTTTATAACGAAAAAGATTAAATTTATAGCAAAAGTGGAAAATATTTTTTTACCTTATATATGGCCATTAAAATGTCTCTTTTCATGAGGTACTATATATAAGATCATCTTCTAAATGGAACAGCTATAAGTAAAATCTAAAATTATTTGTAAAACTTAAATAGCAAATTTGAGGCAGGATAAGAAATAACACTGTAGCTTTTGGGAAAAGACCTATGTTTATTAAATCACTGTCATAGTGTAATTAAAGAGTTTAAAATGGAAAATTCTTGGTATGGGAATTGAAGGTGACTATATTGTAAAATGAGGTGAAAATAAATTCAGAATTTATTTTAATAAGTAGAGGAGATAATCTTGCATGTGTTTGTGCTGTGAAAGTGTTTCAGCTGAAAAAGAATCTTGTATGTTTTAAAATCACCAACCCTCAAGCCTGACAATTAGCATAACTTAGCATAACTTTCCTGTAAAATGCTCAGTGACAAAGCTGCACCACATTCATACAGGAATTATTGTGGAGCCTTTTTCTGCTGTACAAACAAAGATTTTCACTGAAATATCTGGGAAATGTTATGGCTTAGTCATGAATATGTGGGCTGTAGAACTATGGGAATGCAAATATCTATGAAGAGAAATGCAGGCAGAAGCAAATAGACTCTGAGCCATCTGGAGATGAACTGTCTTGGGCCTTCATGTCAGATACACCAAAAAAATGGCATTGTGGTCAGTGTCATAAGCTGTGAGACACAGATGGAATGAAGGGTATACTTGCTTTAGGGGCAATGCTGTGTTAGTGCATTCACAGATAGTCCTGATTTATAGCCAGCCATCTCAAAGCACAGGCAGAGCTCATTCATGCTCAGCTGCATCCATCCATGTAGATATAGCCTAAGAGAACTGCAGGATATCCTCAGGTCCCAAGCTTTATTTGCAGTGACTTCTATTACCTTCTGTAAGTGTTGACAAATAAGGTGTACTTTCACTGTTGGTATTGAATCATTGCATTGTGCTGTGCCAGATTTTTTTAGCTGGATGAATATTTAGCTGGGTCAGCTGTGCACTGGATGAAGGATGAGATTGCAGGAGCTGCCATTAGGTGCAATGCATATTGGATGTACTAAGGGGAGCTCCTTTGCAGAATTCCCTTGAAGCTTTTTAAGGAATCACTGCTCTCTAGTTGCCATGGTGCAGTGTACACCTCCCTGTAAGTACCTCCTGGGAAAGCATTTTTGACAGTAGAGGGAGCCTAGTCTTTTAACATCTGTAGCTAAAGTCAAAAGTTTCAGTTTTCTGTTTTACACAGTTTTCATCACTGTTGTTTCACAGCTCTCACTACAGTTGTTGCTGTCATCTAATAAATATAATTTTCTCTTTCTTCCTCCAAGGCAGTTTGAAACGAACTTTTTTATTTTATTAATTTTATTAATAATTATTTTATTTTTTATGATATACTCCTATGTGCCAAAGAGACAAAGATGTCACACATTTTTTTGGAGCACAAAGCAGCAAGTTTTGTGTTAGTCATAGACCTCGGTACCAATAGTTTTGAGATTACAAAGTTCAGCTTTCTGTCCTGGCGACCTTCAGTAATTCACTGGGGGCGGTCAGCTTTCAATTTTTCTTTATGGGAAAGTCAGTATTTGAGGTGATTTTGGTGAAAGCTGGTCAATATTTCTGGTGTTATCCAAAATGTTATGGCAATGGAACTGACAAAAACTGTTCACTTTGTCTAATTCTTATAGCACCAGATACACTGCATATTAATAGACTAGATTCTGGTCCCCAAAATTTTGATCCTTGAGATTAATTTAGCCTTTTCTAATTTTTTTTTCATTTGTCTGTGGAACTGTGAATATTGTTTTACATAGAAAAAAAGCTTCCTTCTTAAATTGAAGCAGACTATTACAAAGAAGTTTTGTAAAAGCAAGCAAAATACCTGTTTTCTATTTGCTGTTATTTTGGGGGGGCTGTGGCATCCCGTCCTTGAAAGGAAGGGAGTACCCTAAATTTATAGATGCCATTTTCAAAAAGGAACAACAAAAGTCAGATGGGCCATAAACACTTACAAAATTTTGTTACTAAATTATACACATGGTGGAAATTGGTATAAGTCTGCTATAGTATAAGTACACAGTGGTGGATTTTGACTAAGGGGTTAGGTGAAAGATAAGAGGGAGAAAGAAATTTAAGAGAGGGAGAGAGAGAAAAAGAAAGAGAATGAAAGAAAAAGAAAGAAAAAAAAAGAGAGAGAGAAAGAGAGAGAAAGGGCTGAAGGGATCCAGCTGATGGGGCAAGCACCACCCAGGATTTGTAGGCACCTTTTTAAAACTAAGTTTTCCCCACCCCAGAGCTAAGTTTCTTGCTTTCTATACAAATTAGTTATCATCATCAGTTTGTTCTAGACCTCTCTGAAAATAGGTCAGAGAGTTTGTGGGGGATTTTAGGAGTCTAGATCGGGGAATAAAGAATACTGGGCTGTCCTTTGGTCAACAGTCGATGCCCCCTCCTCGACCTCATTCTTGCCCTGTACTGTGTTCTTCACTCCAGGAGCCAGAACAAGGACAATTGTCCCAGGAAAGTGCTGCCCTACCTCTGCCTGGCCCCTTCTTCAGCCACATGCTGTTCTTACTCACAGTGTGTTCTCACCAACAACTCTTGGTTGGCTCCATGGCTGTCGGTGTTTGAGACATGCTTAACCCCTTATCTCCTGGGTTTCTCCAGGGGACTGTGCCATAGATGCATTGCAAGCAGTTCTTTCCAATGTGATAGTCTTTGTTTTTTCCTGGAATATATAGTTTCCTTCTGGATTAGACTTTCATTATTACATCTGATTGGTAATTATTTTAAGTGTCTAGTTGCTTTTCTAGTAAAAGAGAGATTAATTTTTAGTGTAATGTTGAAAATGTTCTTTCAACAGTTACACTAAAATAAAATGAGTGACAATTATTTTGCTGCTCTCCTATATCATTAAGGCTGATATCACTCAGGAAAATTGGGTTTAGTAATAACTCCATTAAGACCTTGAGGCAATTCTCTATCTATTAGGGCAACATAAGGATAACACTGTAAGATTGTATATCCTCAATTCTAGTCAGATTATCAGATTTATCCTTTCTGTCCACAAGTCTTGTATGACAGCAAGAAAATTAAAAAGATGTGGGTGCCGAGATTGAAAAATGATAAAGCAAAAAATTCACATGTAATTCCCATAGAATAGAGCTTACCTATATTTTGCATCTGTCCATGCATTAGCTGGAAGGCTGGAATACAATTACCAATCAAAATGGAACTCAGGGACCCTCTGCTTGTATTTTTTTGAGTGTTATAACAAATAAAATGTTCTTTCTTCTCTCCAGCAACCAATTTTACAAAATCCTATAACAGCACAATTACCTCTGAGACTTCTCTCTCAGATTTGGCTGAAATTGGTTAAAAGGCTAGAAAATTTATTCTTGGAAACAAATGATGGACAACATAATCACTGAAGTTTCATTTCCTTAGGTTTTATTTGCTTAGCCTATTAGTCATAAAACACTCACTAGAATCCCTTTTAGCAACTTATCTCTGGGTGATTACACCTTTGTCCTGAGCTACTGATCAAAGTGCTGTGTAAGATCTAGCTATGGTGACTTAGAGAGTTTTCATTTCCTTAATTAGTCATAGAATCAGAATCATTCCAGTTGGAAGGACCATCGGGGACTCTCCCAGTCTAACACTATTCTGCACAAAACATGGTCAATGCTAATAGACCAGGTTACTTTAGCCAAAGAGGTCTTAAAGAACTTCACCAACAGAGACTGGCCAACCTCTTGGGAACCTGTTCCACAGCTTGACTGTCCTCATGGTGCAATATTTTTTTCCTTGCATCTAGTCTAAACGGCTCATTTGCTTTTATACCTGTTGTCTTTCATCCTCACACTGTGCATCCCTCCGAAGAGCCTGACTGAAGCTCTTTGATGACCTCCTCACAGAAAAGTGCCCCAGCCCATCACTTTGTGGTGTTGTCCTGCTGAATCCACTCCAGATCGTTCAGGTCCTGTTTTTACCAGTGCAAAACTGTACACAGTGCTCTGGATGTGGCCCAGTGAGACCTGAGTGAGGAAGGGCAGTCTTTTCTCCCAGTCTGCTGGCTGTGCTGCTGCCAGTGCAGCCCGGGATATATTTGGTTGTTTTGGCTAACAAGGTACACTGCTGGCTCATGTCCCACTTTCTGCCCACAGGACCCCAGATCCTTTTTCACAAAGCTAATTCCCAGCCAATCAATTTCCAAACTATATTCTTGCAAGGGGTTCTTCCTTCGCAGGTGCTGAGCTTTGCATTTCTTGAATAATTTAATGGGGCTTCTGTTGGCTCAGCCCTACCTAGCTCCCTCTGAATGGCAGCTCTGTGACTAAGCATGTTGGCTTTTCCACCTCTGATTTAACTGTGATGGGTGATGGACTTTAGAACAACCTTGTTGGAGTTGTTGGTAGATGAAAAATTAGGTATGAGTAGGCAACATGCACTTGCAGCCCAGAAACCCAATGGCATCTTGGGCTGTAAAGGCTTTGCTGTCTCAGTGTCCTGGGGTGCAGCCTGACTGAGGGAAANATCATGCCTATGAGCACAAAGGGCAGGGGGATCCTGCTGGTCCTTCTCCTTTTTTATAGCTTCATTATATTTTTCAGACTTTACATAGTTTTATTCTCATAGAACTCTGATGTCATAGTCATGATGAAAATGTTTAATGCTTATTTGAATGGTATTGGGTACAGCATCTGGTGGGAAATCCTGCAAAGAAATCAGGACCTTCTGGTATAAGTATTCTCCTTTTGGGACATCTAAAGTCTCACGCATTCATCAGTAAGATTTCCTGCAGTCTCTCTCTAGAATCTGCTTGATATAGGCCTCTGGAATATGTTAATAATCAGAGGTTATTGTTCTGTGGTCCTGCAGTGTCTGTCCATCTTATCTAGGAATGGGATTGGATTTATTGAACTTTTAAAATTTTAAAAATTTTCAGAAAAGCAAGCACCTGCTTCTCAACAAACCAGAAATTGTGAATATTATTTCTATCTATGCAGGTTTTCAGAAATGTCTTCTAAGTCTCATACTTCATAATTTTATTCACAGTGTTTCTGTCAGATGTTCAAACTCTTCATTGTCAGTTCTAGTTAATAAAATTCTAAAAACGATAATGTTTGATTTTCCTTTATCACTATTAAACAAAGAGCTTCCTTCCACCATTTTTATTAGCTATTATTGTAAAGTGCTGTGTCTGGCTCCAGAACTGTTTTTCCTGGCCATAAATTTGCCTTCCAAGGTAAATCCTCTGTACATTTATCTTTGTGTGTGTAGTTGCATGCATGTATGAAAGTGCTTTTAGCTGCTCCATTCTAATTTTGCTCTCAAGTTGACAGGCATTGCAGTTGTATTTGGAACCATTTGGAGAAAGGGTGAAGAAACTTAATATTTATAAGGCTTTATGGTCCAGATTTTATTGACTAATGCAGCACTTTATTCTGCAGAACTGAAAGTTCAGTGGTTTTAGGTAAAAACTCCTATTTGCATGGTTCTTGGCTGCCATAAAGCTTAGCTTTCCAAGTGGTTTTGCCAAGTTAGTCTTGAGGTACAGGACTTTAGAGAACTCATCTTCCTGGGCAAAAGGAGGCCTTTGACTGGTTTATCAGGCACATTATTCCTTTAGTTCAGATCAGAACTTTTGACACTGATGTTTAATACCAGCCTAAGAAAGGAGTTGGCTTGTGCCACTTCATTGCCACAAGGGGGAAGAGTTTTCTTTTTCCCCGTTCCCTGTTTTCTTCTGCAGTGATCATAACTACTTGAACTGAATTTTTGCCTTGTGTTCTGATAATATTCTTATGATTGGGATACTCACACATGCCCAGAAATACACGCATGAGAGGTGTCAGATCCTATGAGTTCATCAGTATGTGTCTCATGATAGTCTTATATCTTTTGAGAAAGAAATCATATGGACTGAAAAGTGATACGGTAATGTGAAATTGAATTTTCTACAAACAAAATGAGAGAATATACTGAAGAAAAAATAGGCTATCAATAGTTGTATGTTTTGTCTGTTAGCATAGTTAAAGAAAAGCAAAATACAAGGAAAATGTAGCTGTGAATATTCTAAATATTCCTTAAATAGACATAAAATCAATAATTTTTGACATATATTCCCAATAATAGAAATAAATGCCTCTGTTTCCATTCCCAGAGAAAAGAAGAAAAAAACCAACAATGTAAGTTCAGTTTCAATAGCTGCTTAGAAGCTAGCACATTTTAAAGAATTCTAGGATTTCTAGGATTCATATATTTAGTATTTATTCAGTAGCTGTCTCAAATTTTATCCATCATCTCAGAATTTTATGATGCTTTTAATGTTTTCAATATGATAGAATTGTCACCTTGATTTTTAAAAAAGATGTCTGAAAATTCTGGCAAAAATAGTAAATCTCAAGTTCCAGAATCATTGCTGTATTCTAAAGCAGTAAAAAGTCTAAACTCATTAACTCAGGAACATTATTAGTTTAGGTGTGTAGTCTGAAAACACTGTTGAACTATTAACCTTTTGTTTAAAATGTTTAAAATGTTTTGTTTAAATGTTTAATTTTTAATCTTTTGCAGAAATATCTAATAACATGCTTCAGTGTTTAATATAGACTGCCTATATTATTATAGCATATAAAATGCAATAATTGTGATGGTTTTCCATGTAGAACTAAAAAAATAATCAGTCAAATAAATTTGCAGGTTTTACTACATAACAGAATTTTCTAGAAGTCATCAAGACATTTGTTGAATATTTTGGTTTTTCAAAGCCAGACTCTGCCCTTTTGTAAGGTTGTGCATATTTTGTCTTCTTTAATGGCAGACCTTCTGCAATTAAAGCTTGAATTTGTGGTGTTATAGGGCCACTCAAGACACATTGCTTTCCCATGATCCATGAGGTTCTCTCCTGACTACTCTCTGGCAAAACCTTCAGAAGTGTTTTCTGGCTGTGCACAAGACACTTCTACTCAGATGTTATATGGCTAATGATGACATGCAAAGAGATCATAAGCAGCAATAGAACATGTCTTATGGATTAAATAGTTCCTAATTCCATATCTAGTCCTCTTAGCCTCTTAATTAGTTTCCTTAACAAATGTGGCTAAATCAAATCAAAACATCCTAAAAAAATTATATTATTGTCAGTTCATAAATAAGACAGGAAGAGCTGTGATATTCAGATGCTTTTTAAAGGTTAGATACAAATCTTCTTATTGCCATTTAAGTGAACCTTAAATTCCATCCTGACACTCTACCCATAGGAGTCCTTCCCTCAAGTACCACCTTTATGAACATAAGGGGGGACTGAAGTGAGAAGCTGTGACAGATTTTAGAAATAACAAAGTGTTTGGAAAATATTTGCCCTTTTTTCTGTGATTTTTTTCCTGTTTTTCCTCCTTTTCTTTCCTCCCTGCTCTCCCCTGAGCACTGCACCCCTGGGGCCGGGGCTGCCTGGTGGCTTTGCTGTGCAGGACTGGCTAATAGGAGAAGTGGTTTTTTTCCATCTTTCCAGAGTATTTTTTCCATCCTGTCAGGGTACAAAATGCCCTCTGACTAGCTGGAAATCAAGATCAAACATAAATCTGGGGAATCACTGAGTTGTTCTTTTCCACTCAGGTTCACAGGCCCTCATGTAACACAAAAATGTGGTACAGACACCCACTGTTCCATGAATCTTTTTCTCTGGACTTTTTAAGGCTGTTCCATAATTAGTGACTTGTTTCTATTGTCCCCTCTGATTTCAGTGTAGAAATGGTGGGATTAGGAATTTACCATTGGGGTTTTTACATCATGGAAAAAGTATTTCTGTTTTTCCTAAACAGATGAAAGACTTGCTAACATCTTACAAAGAATATTAATTTTAAAAGCCACTAGGCTAATAAAATCAAATCAATAATATAATCAAGCAAGAAAATGAAGTTAAAAAACATAAAGGTCGAATGCACCCTAGGTTCAGATACTTTAATTATGATTTCTTTAAGCATTTTTCTTTTTTTTTTTTTCCTTTTTACCTATACACAGCTGTTTGCCTTGTCTGTGTGTATGGCATTTGATGTGGTAGATCAGTGAAAAATCAGAAGGCATAGAAATGCTTAACAGAATAATGCTGCATTTTCATATTGTCAGGGTGATTAATGACAACCACTGTAGTTTGGCAGTAAAGGAAAAGGAGAAAATGTTGCTGCCTTTCTGAACTGATACTCTTTGGTCCACTGTGGGAGACTGCAAGCCCGGAAATAAATTCCACTAATAGCCATGAGTGTCTTTGTCCCTGCAGGGCACTAAACAGACCAGCAATTCTCTTCACTATCTTTAAATCCTCCAGCACAGCAGCAATGCCAGTTCAAGTGCATCTCTTTTCTCCCATTTGGACACACAATCCTTTGGTCAATTCCCAAAGTCTTTCTGCATCCTATAAAGCACCATCACCTTCCATATGCTGTGTCAGGATAGAGCTTATTTCCAAGCTGTCTGCATGGGAAGCACCCATGAAACATGGTGATCCTTGCAAGCTGTTCACAATTGTGGTTTTGGCATCATTTCTCCAATCAGTTCTGAAGAGGCAGTTACATTTGTAAACAATACCTGTGCACTCTGTTCCGATGTAAAAATGAGAAGGCAATTATCCACATCAGACAAAGAGAAAGGGATCTGTAGTTTGATGGCATGTAAGTACAAAGCTTCTTGTACAACCACCTGTCTTCTGCCTTCTAATACTGACTCTTATGGCACTGTAAGTCAGAAGCAGCTCCACTGCTTTCTGTGGGTTTGCACTGCTAGAGGAAAAGAAAAAGTAGAAAAAGAATACTAGAACTCATGACTCTTGAAAGAGATAGAAATCATTTTGCAGCAAGGTTTTGTTTCAGCTTGTGGTTCCATGGAGCAATAGTGCACAAATATACTATCATATATGAAAACATTTGTAGAAAGAGACTTAGAAGTCAGCTTTGAGTCTCCGAGTCAATTCCCACATGGATTTGCTGTTTTTATTAAACCTCTTTTTCAGACTTGTCATCTAATGCTGTAGTTGATAGTAGCAGAAGTCACAGGTGCTTAGTTTTTGAAATCAACTCCATGACATCCTGTGCAGGCACGATGTAGCATCTTGCCTGGTGAAAGAAAATAGGACCTACTCACAGTTGCCATATCCTTTTTCTTCAACCACTCAGGTTATTTCAGTAAGTGTTGCTGTTAACTCAATGATCCTCCAAAGTATCCTCTAAAGTGTGGTTATTCCTCTAAAGCAGGGAAGATAGTGACATCATAAAAGGGTATGGAAGATCAGACAGCTACAGCAGCTGAGCTGGGTAGCACCACTGACCTCCTGGCCCTGGTTCAGTGGAAGCCATTGGAGAGATTGACACGGTGTGAGATTCGCCCACAGCTCCTGACAACGCACCGAGAGTGGCTGTTCCCAGATGCAATGTGATCTGAGTAACAGCAGAGCAGGGCTTGCTCTCTGCCTCTACAGTGGTGTACCTCAGGGGCCAGTTTTGTTTAAGATTTTTATTGACAACATGGATGAGGGTATTGAGTCTTTCATTAGTAAATTTGCAGACGACACTAAGCTTGGGAGCATGTGTAGATCTGTTGGAAGGTAGGAGGGCCCTGCAGAGAGACCTGGAACAGTTGGATGGATGGGCAGAGTCCAGTAAGATGAAGTTTAATAAGTCCAAGTGCCAAGGCCTGCATTTTGGCCACAATGACCCCCTGCAGCACTACAGGTGGGAACGGTGTGGCTGGACAGTGCCCAGGCAGAAAGGGACCTGGGGGTTCTGGTGACGGCAGCTGAACATGAGCCAGCAGTGTGCCCCCATGGCCAAGATGGCCAATGGCACCTGGCCTGGATCAGGAATAGTGTGTCCAGCAGGAGCAGGGAGGTCATTCTTCCCTTGTACTCAGCACTGGTCAGGCCACACCTTGAGTGCTGTGTCCAGTTCTGGCCCCTCAGTTTAGGAAGGATGTTGAGATGCTTGAGTGCACCCAGAGGAGGCAACGAGGCTGGTGAGGGGCTTGGAGCACAAATCCTATGAGGAATGACTGAGGAGCTGGGGTTGTTTAGCTTGGAGAAGAGAATATTCAGAGGTGACCTTATCACTCTCTACAACTCCCTGAAAAGTGTCTGTAGTCAGGTGGGGGTTGGTCTCTTTCTTCAGGCAGCAACTGACAGAACCAGAGGACACAGTCTTAAGCTGTGCCAAGGCTAGATAGGCTTGATATCAGGAAAATTTTTTTTACAGAAAGGGTAATAAAGTATTGGAATGGTCTACCTGGGGAGGTGGTGGAGTCATCATCCGTGGATGTGTTTAAGAAAAGACTAGATATGGCACTTGGTGCCATGGTTTAGTTGAGGTTAGAGTTGGGTTGGACTTGATGATCTCAAAGGTCTCTTCCAACCTAATGATTCTGATTCTATGGCACAGTGGTGTGCTGAAGCACCAAAGACAGAGACAAGGACAAGGGAGAGGTCTTTCATATGGTTTCCAAGGAGGTTTATTTCCAAGGAAGGTCCAGGGACAAAAAGATACTGAGCCCTGGTGTGCAGGGACTTTCGTACAGGGGAGGATCTAGGGGCAGGTACAAATTTTCAACCATTAGGGAACGGACTGTGGGGGATCACAAGGCAGAGTTTACAATACCTAAACCAGTGAGAATACACAGGGAGAGTGAAACAGTTCACACAAACCAATGGGGCTTCCAGTAACGGCATTTCCAAGGGGATTTCCCAGGTAGGGAGGGGGCTGGCACAAGGTGGGATTGACAACTCAGTAGGAGGAGGTACAGGGAACATTCTGTATCAGGGGGCAGGACTAGGGCTAGATGGACAACTTGGTGGGAGGATACAACTTGGGGCTGAACCAACAATACAAGGGGGAATTAATAAACCATTACACATAAAGCACACTGCAACAAGAGATAAACTCAAGGCAAGAACAAGAAATGCAGACTCCACTCTGACCATTCTGACCACTCTGAGGAGAGAGGATGTAACAAGGAATGGTGCAAGAGAACGTAACAGGGACTTGATAACTGAAAAGATTGTGTTGCTGTGGAAACAGGGGCAAAGGGGTCCAAGTGGAAAACTGTGTACAGAAGTTAAAGAACTATAGATACTGGTGATTAGTGCAGTAAAGTGACTTCTGCTTGCCCAGCATGGTCTGTGCCCTCAGTCACTGCAGATAGAAAGGAAGAATACATAGCATTGAGAGTACCTGCTAGAAATGTTAAAACAGTAATATGGAACATGCTTGGCATGATCTGAACATTGCAGAACATGTTAAGACAGAGCAGAAATGATAAATCAGCATTTATGCAGGGACAACTCAGTGAACTGCCTTTGAGCTCTCTGTGTACTTAAAAGGAAAATAGGCAAGATGGAAGGTGAGAATGGAATTTTTGATTCAGCTTATTCTTTGTGCTGGCATAACTGGGAGCTCTGGGAGTGTGCTATGTGTAACCTCTTCACTCTCCAGGATTCTGATAGAGGCAGAGGAAGAGCACACTTTTTTTGTGAAGGCTATCACAGTTGAGTTCTAAGCTGTGTAGGCTTCTACAGTCTTGAATATGATACATCCATGAATAGAGTAGGAGAAGGTCATAATGGAAAGAAAATAAAAAGGTCTGTGAACAACTTGTAGCTTTCTAGGCCTTGTCATTGGCTAAGATTTTTATGCTGTGTAAATTTCCAACTTTGATTAAAGTGCATGGAGTGGTTATTCTCTACCTTAACTCTGAATTGTCTGATCACTAAACAGTGAAATACAAAGCAGGAGCTTTAAAAAAACCCACAGTTTTAACTCTTTAAAATTTCCCCTCTCTCTTTTATTTGTAACTTCGAAACAGCAATATTGTCTTTCACAAGACAGCCAGACAGCTAAGCTCATTCTGTTCCTCCATTTACTTTTTTTTTTTTAATACTTTCATTTTTATCATCTGTGTAGATCCTGGGATGCAATCAGGGTTCCTCGCCAGCTGGGCTAAATGAGAGCAGGTTGCTTGCTTAGCGCTTTCAAAGGGTGCCAAGCTAAGATGCTCCAGATTCCTTACCTGGTAACAGAGCAGGAATAGCAATAGGTAGTGGGGATAACTTTGTTATTCACTGCCTTGGTCCTAGGTAAAGAGAAGAATTAGTAAATAATACACCACTATCCTGAATGCATAGTTATTTTACATATTTGCTGTTTCTAAAACTGCCCGGCAGTATTCCTTGTGCTGCTGGCAGCAGTGTCTGTAAAGGAGACTTTCTGTACAAATTCAGCAAATCATCTGGTGAGTTAAACCTCACCTCCAGGTTAATGACTGCTCAACCTAGTCCTATGTTTGCTAAAGAAGAGAGCGACAAAATGCAACTTCTCATTCTCCAAACAAGTAGATGAGAATGAGGATCTAGTGACAGTTTTCAGACTCCTGAAATCAGCAGCCATGATATGGAGCAGAGTGGCCTATCTCAGCTTACACTTGGCACTCAGGTGCTTTTCATCCTCTACAACAGAAATCTGTTGATCTCTTGTTTCTTATTTGTGAAATAGTTAGCACCATGATTTGTACTGACATCTTTTTGGGTTTATGGACTTACAGCTCTGGGGTTGACTGACACTGTATATTCCTGTGGACTCATGCTCAGTGGGATTTATAATGACAGTAGTAGAATCATAGAGTATTGAATCCAATCCTGATCCTGTGCTAGACACACCAAGAATCACAAGAGCATTGCTCAAATGCTTCCTAAACTCTGTCAGTCTTGGTGCTGTGACCACTTCCCCTGGGGAGTCTGCTCTGGTGGTCAGCCACCCTCTGGGTGAAAAACCTTTTCCTGATACCCAACCTAAACAACCTTCCCAAACCTTAATCTGCTACCCAGTTACATAACCTCTGGTCCAGCTGACTTCCTGGTGAATAGTGGAAGCTGTGGCCATCAGCTGCTGCAGATGGGTTTTTTTTTTGTGTAAGAAGGGTATGTGCAGTGTATGTACACTTTGGAAGGGACCTAGCACCCAGCCAGGTCAGCCTTGACAGTGCTAAACAGGTTTAGTCTTGCACTCCATCTGCACAAATCTTTTGCAGTTAGGATTGATATTACTACTGTTTGAGTAAAGAAAGGTAGATTACTTTGCAGAGTGGCACACAGATTCTGAGCAGGATGTCTGAATTTTAGTCCTGGGCTTTTACTGTGCCACCCTTTTTTCCCGTTAGTAGTAGAAAGCACAAGAAATCTTGGCTACAGTGATGTGATAATCCTTGAATTTTAACATTTTCCCTAGTCAGCATTTTTGTATTTGAAGTATCCTTTGAAATGTAAATTATGCACTGAAGTCATCAGTGTGTACCAGGCAGAGTGAAAAATTGAAATAAAGCCTTTATATACATATATATACAGATAAGTATATATTTATGTACATTACACATACACAGTTAAATTTTCTATGGAGTTGGCTGTTGAATTAACTTGCTATTAGAAAAAAACCTATTTGAAGTTACATAGATGTTAAGAAGATTTTACTTTTGACAATGAAGAATGTAACAATTAGGATTAAATGTAATTTTAAGGGATTCTCATTTTAATGCTCTTGATATTATAAGTAATACAAATGATGTGTTGTGTGTGATTTCCACTAATATGCAGCTCCTTCTGTCATCCGGTTTTCTACTGAGACATATTTATAGCAAGTAGAATAAATTAATTACAGAACCTTGTAATACAAGGATGTAATTCCATCTAGCAAAAACCCCTGAAGTGGAACCTTGAGATGTTTGCTATGTAAGGGAAGCAAAGCATAGGTAAGTAGACTTTGCTGGTGTGTCAAAGCTTTTCCCTAGGGGTAATGTCCAAAAATAAGAAAGATTGTTTTATTCTTTAACAGCTTGTTTTACTGGGCTTTTTTTGGCTAGCACAGAAAGGAGTAGGATTCCGTCTGCCTTTCATCTCCTTCCCTTTCTTTTGTGTGCATATGTCTCCAAATTAGCAGCATGTTTTCTTCCACACTAATTTCAAGCAAGCTAAATACCTGCTTGGCTATTTTTTTTTTTTTTTGAAGTAGGCAAAGCCCTAAGGTTTGAATTTTAAACACATTGTTTAAAAAATCTCAATGTACTTATTTGACCTTGTACTGTTAACAGAACAACAGAAGTATGATTTCTCTAAAAAATGTAAGAAAGCTCTTGTGTGAATGCAATATTTTTATCTGTATTTACAGACTACAATATGCTTAGTCATCTATTTCTTTCTTCTACAGTTAAGCACCACTTTCATAAAAATTTCAGTCCATTCTGTATTGCAGAAGCCCTGCTAGCATCAGTTCAGTTATTTGCTGGTGCTGGAATGTTCCTGTGACAGTCACCAGATTCACCTGGGACTGAACAAGACAATCAGGGCCCAGAGAACTAAAAAAATACCCTACCAGCTTGATAGAAAACAACTGTTCTTCCCTAGTTAAACAACTTAGCATGTCCTTTCCCACGGCAATCTGGGAGAAATTAGTTGAATGAGAATGTTGTATTGATCCCCAGGAGCTGGCAAAGGACTGGGAGCCTTTTTTAAACTACTCTAGGGGTTTTCTTTTTGGGGAAATCAAGCTGGCTGTCATCTTGTAAATGGAACTCTATAGCCCTCCCCCTTTCAGAAAGGGAAAGTTGCTTAAGCTTAAAGATCTTTGCTGTCATTACTTTATCCTCCAGGGAATATTGTTTTGTGTTTCCTAGTTACAGGAGGAAGGGGATGAAGTATCTGTGGAGAGCCAATTGCAGAAGCATCCATTGCAGTTAGCTTGTTACTCTGGCAAGCAAGGAAGGATTTTCAAGACTTTCTTCAGTGCCGGAGACAGAGCACTGGGAATCTCAAAATCTTTTTGTGAAAATCTGAATCAGTGCTTTTTCCAACTGATAGAAAAAGTTTGTACCCTGGAACTGCAGTTCTGCAAAATCTAAGCAAAATGTAATGATGATTTGAAATTATTGGTTATTTGCCCAAGCAGTGTAAGAAACAGAAATTATTCTGTCGCAGGTGTGGTAGGTCATGGGCCATGACTGGGACTGGAGTGTCAGGTTTGTCTTCCAGGGAGACACTGCCATTTCTTTTTGGTTCCTGCCTAAACTTCTGTTTCTCTCTAACTCATGTATCTGGCAAGCAGATCTGAAGAGATGGAGAAAAAAATGTGTTGCTAGGCTGGAAATCCCTGGGATGCCAGCCACGAGGCAAGGTGAGAAATATGATTAATAAGGGCAGGGAATTGGAGCCTCTTCAGTCCCTGCTGTAAATCTGCACTTCATAGTTGTACCTGATTGCTCTTGAAAGCGTTTCATTTTTTCCTATTAAAACTGAGTTGTTTGTTGTGCTAAATATTAGTAGTCATAGAAGACATACTTCCTTCTAACAAAGAGGATCAGTATAGAAAGAAAAAAAAAAAAAATCCGGCACAAACTTTGCCCTGCCCCTTTTTCTCTTATGTGTTGTTCACAGTCTTCCTCCAGTTTCTTACCTGCTTCAATTTTCTTTTTTGTAAATTTAGCGAAACAGTAAATGTTGTCATAGTCCAAACTATAGCTATTTATTTTGTTTTGAAGAAAAGTGCAAACCTGCTTGGAAAATTTATTTCCAAATGCAAACTCCTTGATTTCATGGGCAAATTAAAACATCTACATTAAGTTCAACATAAGCCTGTGTTGCATAATAATTAAAATTCTTACTGTGAATCCTGGACAATTTTCCTAGAAAGAGTTCTCAGGGTTTTTTATGACACAAAAAAATCTGTAGTTCCCAGAGGCTGCAGTTGCAGAAGGAAATGGGCCAAATGTACATAATTCAAAATTTTTTTCTGGACTTAATGTCTCATAGTGCCTGATTAATGTTTTTGTATGACACAATGGGGTGATAAAGACCCTGATACTCTTATTGCTGTAAACATGCCCATGAAGTCATTATGTGCCAATTAACATGACTATATGTGCATGTTTAGAAGATGGGCAGCTCCATCAGGCTGCCCAACTCTTTATGCTAATAAAGCACCCAAGGCTCTCTTCTGTGATGTAATGCTGAAAAGGTTTATAGCTGTGAATTTTCATACCAAAGTGGGTCTCTCTAAAACATCAAAATATAAGTTACAAAAAATACTCTTTGTGAAATACACAACATGAATATTCTCTAAAGCTTGGTTAGTTTATCTACAGAGAAGTAAAATATGCCTTATTAAATAGCTAGGTGATAGCAGCAGCGGCAAAATATGAACATTTTAATCAAGTCTGTTTTCATATACCTGACAGTTCAATTAACAGGTATTAACTAAAAATATCTATAATGGGACACTTAATATCTAAAAGTTAATTGTAACTGCTTTGAAATCTTATCTTTTTCTCTTCATAATTTGTTATGCCTAAAATCTAACTATAGTTCTTTAGGATCATAATTGCACATTGTTCTACAAGAAAGTAAAAGTTACTGTACTCAAATCAGAAGAGAATGGAACATGTTAATTATATTATTAAACAGAGCTCTAATATCTCAATATAAACTTTAAATGAATGAGCAAACAAACTTATAATATTGTTATGACTCATTTAAAGACTGCTAATCTAAATGCACATATACTCTACTAATTACTTTCTTTACTGAGAGTGAATAAAGATTGTTAAACGGAACATGTCAGTTTTAAATTAGGCTTATTTTTAAGTTCCATTTTGGAGCTTTTATTTTGTGAATAATTCTTACTGTCCAGTGGGACTGACATATGGACTATATGAAAGATCAGAGCCTCATAGATATGTGAGCTTCTTTTCTCTGATAAGCAGGCTATGTCTGTTCAGCTTCTATTGATTCTTGCTGTATTGCTGTATCCCCAAAGACTAGATTTCTAGTTAGCTTCTGTGTTCTAAAACAAAACAAAACAAAACAAAGAAACAAAAAAGATGTTTGAGGTAGGAGATAACTGAAGACAGAAGCTGTATTAAACTTACCTGTTACAGTCTTAATCTGCATAACCTTAGAGTCTGTTTCAATTATATTCTTTTTCCTCCTGATTACTGAATAACAGGATGTGCAATGAAGACTGTCCACTGCCCAGAAAGATTTATGAAGGCCTTAGCTGACCATGTAACATTGTACAAAGCTGGCCTCTAGCATCATCTCAGCAACTATTTCTTTGAACTTATATCTTGGTTGCAAAATTTGGACTACTTTCACATATATTTTATTCTTTAATACCAGTGATGAACAGACAGGATGATGTATTTGGGGTTCTTTACTAGACCCAGAATCACAGAATGTCCTGAGTTGGAAGGACCCCCAAGGATCATTGAGTCCAACTCCTGGCCCTGCACAGACAGTTCTAGGGTCACATCCTGTGCCTGAGAGTTGTGCAAACATTCCTTGAACTCTGTCAGGCTGGTGCTGTGCCCACTGCCCTGGGAGCCTGTTCCAGTGCCCAACCACCCTCAGGGTGAAAAACGTTTTCCTGATATCCACCCTAAACCTCAAATGTACTGAACAGCCACAGTTTATGCTTCTGAGAGTTACCTCCAGGACTCATAGCTGTTTTCTGGAAGTTATTCCATCCAGTCATTAGGAACTTTCCTAACTGAGTTGGATCAAGTGGTAGAATATGACTTCTTCTCTACTCCATGTTAGACTAGAGATAATAATAGACTAGACCTTCTGATATCGGCCCTTGTAAGGCATCTGTACATTGTTTAAATTCTCCATATTACAATCATGTGCATTAGCCAAAATGTCTTTTGCTATTTATTCATGAAGCAAGAACTTCTAGCTTGATAAATTTTACTTTACAGTGTTAAAGGTCTTTTGTCATTCACAAGACTAATATATATATAATATTGTGAACATTTTTTTTTTGTAAATTAGTGTGTATAATGAGGGTGTCTGTATATATGGAGAATATATGTTTGTATATATACATATTTATATATATATAAAATCCCTCATAAACATGCCACTTTTTTTTTTTTTAGGTAGTAGTAATTGCCATTGTTATGGTAACCTTTACCATTCAGCTGCTTTTCCACAAAATGCATTGTCTTTTTCCTGTTTATCCTGGACATTGCAAATACTTTTTTTTTCATCACAGTAAATCATTATTCACAGAAGTTAAAGGTAAAAAGCAAGCTTTCAAATGCCACTACTGTGAAAATGCTTGTTAATTCTAATGAGTATCATTACTAATGGGTATCATTACTAATGAATATCATTCTAATGAGTATCATTCTAATGAGTATCATCCAGTAGGAAAACATACTTTCTGAGTATATTATAGATTTTTGTTTGTTTTTCTATTGTATTAACAGGTGTCAGAATTATTTAAGATGTTTTTGTAAAACACAGAAAAGGTACTGTAAGGTATTAAATCTGAACAGGCTCTTTATGACTTACAAATATTTCCTCCTTGATAGCAGTATGATGAACACTTTCCTCTATCAATAGTTTTCTCTGCTTTTTGATTATTTAAGTCATGTAAGTCATCAACGTTTTAGTTTCAGAAAAAAACAGAGTTGTTTACTCTATGCTACTCTTACAGTAAGACCTAGTAACTGTTACCTGGACCTAGGTTTCCTGTTTCAAATTAATTTTCCAAATTAAAGGGAAAAAGGGTTTTAAATGAAATTTTATTGTAAACCTAAAAAAACCAACCAAACAAAAAAACCCCAACAATCACTTATTAGAAAGGTTTTTAACCTACTGAAAAGCCCTAAAAGACAAAAAATACCTAGTGCCAATACAGACATCAGTACGTTAAGAAGATAATGCTAAGTGCTCTGTTATTACTATGATTTTTGGGGAAACAAGCACATCTAATTTTCCAGTATATATTTCTGTACACTTCTACCACACCTTAAACAGGATAAATAACATCTTTCAGGCTCAGGGAGTCAACAGCCAGCATTAACTGGTATCATCCAGTTTCTGTTATTCTTCCTGCTCTAAAGCCACCATTGTAGGGGGATTTCAAGATAGGCAGTGGAAACATAAAATTGAACAAGGCAATTTTGGAGGATAAAACATGTTATTACAGGTTGAACTAAGAACTCCCTCATTGGAAATCATGGGATTTAGGCACTTCGTAGTAATTACAGGGGACTGCTGAGGGGACATCCTGTAATATATGCTTTGCACTACACATACTTATGCTCTATGCCACAAATTCACCGAAATTATTCTTTTATTTATGAATTATGATGGTAATTTGAGGAATTTCTGAGAACTGATTTCCCCCAATTTTGATTTTCCAGCTCTCTATAAATCTGGGTCTTGCACCTGTCTTTGTGTCCAGGCTGTGAAAACTTTAATTGATCCTTTTCCCAGATGGGATCTGGACTGCAGCAGAATCTGGGAAGCAGAATGGGCTGCTGGATTTCACTGGTATTGATTTAGAATCTGTCCATGAGTGTTTTGTTTGGGCTGGGATCAGCTGCTCGCTATGCTCTGTCTCACACCAAAGAGTGCTCTGCATTTAGTTCAGAGCAAACCCAGATGCAAGATACTCTCTCCAGGAGCTTGTCCAGTGTGCTCCAGCATGGACACTTGATCAGTGGGGTGTGGGTGTAGCTGGGCAGTCCAGGCACCCTAACACCCCTTGGTAGGAGATGTGTTCTCTCGCTGGCTGCCCCACCTTCCAGCCACTATCCTTTAGTCACAGGAACTGGGACATTGAAGGACAGTGCTTGCTCTGATACCCTGGGAAAGCTGACCTGGGGCAGAGACTGGACAGAGCCAGAGAATAAAGCAGGTATTTATTGAAAGGCGTCCAGGATCCACCTTGGGCAGGACAAGGCCTGACCAGGGCCACTCCCAAGGTGGACTAAGAATGGTCACAAAATGCCTGACTGGTCACGAGGTCTTACATTTTTATAAGTTTTGGTTCATTTGCATATTGGGGTTTAATTGTACAATTACAGCTTCAGGTTGTGAGGTCTCATCCTTCTTGTTTTCTCTCTTCAGTCCACTGTTCTTTTGCTGTTGGGCTGAAAGTTGTCCTTGGTCTTCATCAGGAAAAGGATTTGTTTTGTCTACCTACTCTGTGAAAAGAGCTCACTAACACTTATTTTGAGGCTCAGAACTGCATCCCTAGGCAGCACAGAATCTGAAAATATGAGAGCTAAAGCTTAAAGCATCAGCTCAGTGTGTTGTGTAAACAGCAGCACACAGGGCATTGAGGCTTCCTGCTCTGGAGAGCTCCAGAAGGGATATTTGAGAGTGTCAAGACACAGCAAGGTTGGGGCAAGGGGCTGCAAGCAGCAACCTCTCCCAAAGTTCCCACAATACCTGAAAGAGGAGAGCACAGCTGGCTCTGGCTGCTGTGGACAGACTTACAGAGCAGCCCAGGTCAAGGTCTGAGTTTAAAAATGGCCCTGAAGCCCTGAGCAGAAACCCCAGCTGAGGTTTCTCACAGACATTTCTCACTAAAGGCTGATGACAGCTCATGCTGCTGTGCCACATCAGAACTGGCCTTAAGCAGGTCAGAGCCCCTGGGGCAGGGAAAGGAGGAGAGCACCACTCTGACAGTCAGGAGTTAATGTGATTTTTCACTCATATTTAATTTTATCAGATGGATGCAAGCATAGGGTGGGTAATACTAACATGCTGCAGTATCCTGGCTGGAAGTGCAGTGTGTACTGCCACCTTTGTGAGGATGAAATGTGTATAATAACCTTCACACACAGGCAGAAATACTGGTTTGGATTTCCATAAAACTGAGCCACTGTTTGTTCCATGTAAAATTTTTGCTTTGGTGTTTCCTTATCATGTTTTTGATGGTTATATTTCAGAAAGTTATGACATTTGTGGTTTTATTACCAATTTCATGGATATTTTTAATGTACAAGAGAGTTGTAAAATATGCTACTCTTTCAGCTAGGTCACATTTAATCAAGCATTTCTTTATTTCCTCTAGGGAAAAGTTGTTACCTACACTTAATCCAGGTGTTGAAGCAAAGTTCTCTGAAATACATGATTGCATATCTGTTCTGATGAAGGAAAACTTTGTAGGAAATAAATAATTGTAATTTTGAAGTCCACATACCTAATAAATAGTTTTAGTGTAGAAGAAGAATGTATGTTTTATAAATTATGTGGAATGTTTTTATTTGAACTATTGATGCACAGCATCCATTAGAATCCAGTACATTTTCTGTATAATTATTAATTGTAAGTGGTTATTAAGTTTATTGCTCTCTTATGTATAATGAAAATGGATTTTTATATGCCTAAAAACCAACAATGACTGACATGATCTTGCTTTTTCTTAGCCAATTTAGTTGTCATTTTCTTCCATAAAGATGGACACTGAATGGTATGATATCAGTAACGAGGGCAAGAAAAATAATACAATCAATACAATTCAAGATATCAAAATATTTATAATGTAATTGTAATGTAGAATGTTTTTAATTTATGTCATGCTGCAGAACCTACTTTCTGGGAGGAGGAGAGAAATTAAATTTTGAATTGATGGATGGCATTGCTATGGTTGTTTTGGTTGCAGTTCATTATTTATTTGCTGGTTTATGGGTGAAAGACAGGCTGCAAAGTTGTGAACAGAATATGTAGAGCTAGCTGAGTGTTGTCCTAGAATGGACCCACAGCAAAACCTGACATCAAGATCAAGATATAGCAGTGCCTAAAATTAGATAATCACTTTGAGTCCAAATGCAGAGAGGATATACAAATTAAATATAAATTAAGAATCCACATGCATTCTGTGAAGTCAAATGAAAACATCAAAACCTCTGAAAATGGGTTAGCTCTTTCTTTAAACAATTTAATTGTAGAAGTTGCTTGACAAAAACAAGATTTATTTTTTTGTTATCTGTAAGAGTGGTCTTAAATAGTAAAGTTAATGCTCTCACATTCTAATGCATAATTATTTATACCACTTTGATGTTTCGTGTATTTTTTAGAAGGTGCTAATTGTGCTGAATCAAGCTGACAAAACTGCAAAATTTGTGGGTTAATATTAGCATAATCCTGCAATACATTGCTTAGCAGCAGTATAGAAATGAAGTTTAGAGAATGTTTTTCCCAATATGAAGAATAAAACATGTTTCTTTTACAATAACAACTTCCATGACATAAGTTATGTCTTTTTAGGAAATTTTATAAATAATAGCATTCTTTTTCTTGTGGACCAATTGATGGTGAAGTTTTGCTGAACCAGAATCTATCACAAAAGAGGGTTTCATAGTTTATCAAGGAATGTTATCAAAATAGCTAGGAATTAATCGAAACACAGATGGAAAATTAAGATTTTGTTTACAACAACAAACCAATAGCCTTTTGTACCCTGTCTTATGTTTGTGTCTTTCCTGTTTTCAAAGGTCTTTCCTTTCACCTTTGCACAGCTTCTTAAAAATACCAGTCTTGTGACACAGAACATCAATTGCAATCCCTTTATATAGTTTAGAGTTCCACTGACAGTACATCCAAATTGGCATTTGTAAATCTCTGAGCAATATCATGTACAATGCTACAGAAAATACTAAATTTTACTTATAGAAGGTCAGGTCAAAGGGTTCAGAAGAGAGGAAGGAAGGAAACAACCAACACTTTTGTGACTTAATGCAAATTGTGCTGTGTATATACCCCAGCAGTTGTCTTTGGTTGCTTTTATTCTTTCTTGGTCTTCAGAGACCAAATAAATCCATTATGTACTAATATGATAAAACGAAATTGCTCCCACAAGCCACTGCTTAACATGGTCCCTGCTGGAGTGTCAGTACATATATGAAAAAACTGGGCCAGTGTGACAGTTGTTTTTTGCTTATCAGCCCAAACATGCTCAAGATAGGGAAATAAAGCTGCCTTATTGTTTCAGAGCTCATGTACAATGCTTGTGTGCTTTGCAATGTGTGCAAGTCATACATTCTCCTCCAGAGCCTCCTGCTTGGCTTCAGGATGTCTGTTTGCACCTTGTTTTTGAGGATGTGCTAAGAAAACCAAGAGAGAAGGACACATCAGGAAGGAAACGGTGCCCAGATTTCAGTCAGTCACCCACTATCCGCTATTGGTGGCCACCCAGAAGCCACTATTTTGGCTTATGGCTGTCAGAGGGAAAGGGTTTGAGCAGGTGGAGACACAGATGAATGGTTGCACTGGGGTATTTCAGCTCCATGACTTGTCTCTGATGGCAAACAAGGGTGGATCCCTAGGTAAGGGTGTACAAGGCCTTTAATTTTCCTCTGCTCCAAATTGTGTGCTTGGGGATTCCTGAGGCAGACATATTCTGAGTTTTCATAGTCCTCGGAGTGCTGCTCTCTAATAAATTTATTCTCCATTCCACTGTGCCAAGGCTGCAGCAATTTAGCTATTCAGTTGGTAGTTAATTAGGCTTCTCCTTTTGTGGGTTTTGATCTTGCCACCTGGTAACAGGATTGTGCATGGTAAAACAAGCAAACAAACAAAAGAAAGCCTCTTTGTTTTTAGAGTTTAAAAAGTAGTATCATGTGTAAGCAGATGTAATACAGAGATTCAGCAAGGGAAACTCTCACTCAGGTAGACTCAGGAGAGGTGTCCCATAATTTCCCAGAGCAGGAAGCTGCTTGATGATGTTCAGATGGGCCCACACCTGCCGCTGCAGCAGAAATTACATTTTCTCTTATCATTGTAACAACATTTAGGTATTTAATCACTGCAAGAGCCTTGAATTTTAGTCGCTTGGCCAGTTGATAAAATCTCTCTGATTTTTAATAATGTTTTATATTGGTTTATGCTTATACTGAGAGTAAAAAGGCTTTTTTAGACATGAACAATAAGCACGGGAAACTTTTAAGCTTTAAATATGCATATCTTCTTGTTGCAACTTTTTGTTGTTGTTTTGTACAACAGTTATTTCCCAGAGAAAAGAGGGAGGAAGAATGTAGAGTGGTGGGAGATTCAGTTTGCAATTTCTGGAATGCAAATTCAATGATACTAATATCAACCCCTACCGATTATTTTATGTTTAAGCTTCTGATAAGCTTCCCATGCTGAGAAGAGTAATTTTGCTTTGTGAGGAACAGGAGGAAAGATGTTTTAATGTAAGGTCCAAAATGAGAGATGATTCTGAACCAAAAGAAATGGAATTTTAGTTTCATTTTCAATGTGATTTTTTATAAAGTAGAGTTAATTTTTTTCCTTGTAACTCTGAGTAAGGTTAAAAAAAGGTATAAAAAGGTATAAGGTATAAAACAAACAAACTAACCCTAATAATGTGTCTTTCAATTATGGTTTGACTAATTTTGAATGGTAAAATATGATAACCATGTAAATTATCACTGTCATTTTAATAAATAAGTTAGATGAGTAACTACAATATTTAATCAGGTTAATATTCTGCTGGTATTTTCTTCTAAAAAATGAAAAAACATCAGTAAAATGGAAAAGATTATCTGTATTCCCTCATAGTAATGCCATTTTGTTTGGTGAATTAAACTCCTTAACATTCAAATAATTGTATAGCTTGCCCATACAGAACCAGATTATCTCCTAGAGAAATGATTGAGCATCTTTGTTTTTATCCTTTAAGTACACCCTAAAATCTATTATAATCCTGTAAAGGAGGATTATTAAACTAAACAACAGTAGCACATTTAATGATGATCTTCTAACAAATCATTCTGGCTAATCTCTGATTAGTGATTACATTTCCACACCAATCTAACACACAAGATAACTGAATTTTTTAAGATGTAGGCTATGTGCAAACCCCCCTTTTAATCTGTTTTATAAGCTGTCTTCATTTAATTTCTTTAGTATTTGGCAGTGGCCAAGTCAAACAGTTTCTGAAGCAGAAGATCAATCAGTCACTGTAGGCAAAAACAGGTCAGATCTTCCCAAAGTGCTGGAAGTACTTATCTGGTCTATTTGTAGTGAACTATAGACTTGCAGGCATGGTAGTGATATTTTTTCGTGCTTATTTATTGTTCAAAACTCTATTTTTTTAATGTTCTAGTTTTTTTCAATCATCCTTTTATTTTGGGATTTTTTTTTTTGCATAGTTATTGTTATAAAATACTCAAAGTGAAACATAAGAAAAAGATTTTGTTAAAGAGTCCCTTTGCACAATGCAAGTGGAAATTCACTTGAAGACTTACATTTTCTTGAAAAGGATTTTAATATTGATAAAACACTGATTTGTGGTGCATTTGCTTAGTGATAATTTCACTTCAGAGGTACTGCCATATTACCACTTGATATAACTGTTATAAATGCTAATATATTATACCATCAATATTATACTGATTTTAACCTGAGACATCCAACATTATTCTCTTTATTTCTTTTTCTGTAGTCAGTAAATAAAGTATAAATAGATTATTATTTCATCTCCTTTTATACTTGCAGACGGTTTGACAAATCTTTGGAAAAGTGGCAGATTTTTCATTCTGACATGAAGAGATTTAATCATTGGCTAAGTGAAACTGAAGAGAAGCTGTCAAGAGCACAGATAGAGGCTGGAGACGTGGGGCTTGTGAAAACCAAGCAATTTATCCAGGTATGATTTGATTAGCCTATATCCTGTTTTTCTGTAGGGTTTCAGAAATTTTCAGGTCTGGGTAATCTCTGTAGTTTTGCAGTTCATTTAAGGAGGATTTCTAGTGTTCAGTGGACAGTGACAATTTTGTTCAGATGTGCCTGTTGTTCTGTTTAACTAAGAATTTTCACTAGCTTGTTGTTAGATACATTTTTAAACTAAATAAGATATGGGATGACATGGTATATTGTGGTACTTCCATAGTTACGTATTTCTTTGGTCTTGAATTAAAGTGCCGGTAAATTTCTATTTGGTATTTATGACCAGCAGGAGTATCAGACTTTTAAATTCTCGTGGAAGAAAAGTGATTAGCCACTGAGCTGTACAAGAGATATTCCGTGAACGATGTCTTGCAAGTATTGCTTATTTTGCCTGTTTCATGTTTTAATCAAAGGACCTGGAGGATGCTTTTATTTATGAAATGCTGTGTGACAGAATAGCCACTTAGTTGCTATGTGTCCAGTTCCAATTTGTATGCTTTTCATCTTCCAAGCTCTTTGAGCATCATAAGGACAATAATAACTCTAGTTTCTTAGGAGTTTGTTTCATTTCCCTCTTATGTGATTCAAATGGTAATGGGTATGAAGAATTAATTCTAAACGGATGTTTTGGAAATAGATTGTTTCAGCTGAATAACTTGACCAAACTCTGGATTCATGTTATAAATTACTACTCGTGCATAAGAAAAAAGTGCTGTTGAAGTAATTGGCACTTGTACACTTGAATTGCTGGATTGAATTACTTGATTTCAGGTTGAAATAAGTTAGGTCTGTCTAACATTAAAGCCAGAGGTATTTTTTGATTGCAACACTAACCTACTGCATTGCTTACAGTTTAAAAAAAAAAAAAAAAGTAATGTCATTTGAATTCTAATATTTCAAGTCAACTTTTTGAAGATTTACATTGTTATTTCTTAACTGTAAAACTGCTGAACTGAAAAGGAAACAAAATTGTGTGGTGCAAGTATAAAAAAAAAGATACAACTGTTCAGTAATACACTAAGCTGAAGCAGTTAAAATAGCAATTTATTTCTTTTTCTTCACATTGCTTTCAATGCTTTGAATACTGAAGAAAGGTGTCTAAGATCTGATTTACAGAATAGAATGTCATAAAGGAGTTAAAGATGCTTTTTGCTGCATATGTAAAAGGTAGTAGAGCTTATGTGTATGTTCTCTGAAACTTCAATTCCCTTTCTCTGTCCCACAATTTGAAAAACATATATATTGCTAAAGTAAGATGTGTACCTAGGTAGACACAAAGGTGTTAGAAAGACTTACTCATTCTTCTTTGCTTTGCCTGTGCACCATCACCTTTCTTGGCACTATTCTTGGATCCTTGAGCAGCTTCAAATGAGGTTTACAAAAAAAAAAAAAAAAAAAAATTTCTAACCCCTTGCGAAATGAGCATTTTCCCTCAGAAGAGACTGATTTTTGAGAGTGCCCAGATGAAGGTAAGAAGTATCATAGATGTTACAAATGCACAGGGTGTGTAGCACATTTCAAAGTCTCAGCAGATTAGACGCATTCTTTTCTTGTCATAATTAAGAAAGAGATTCATCCTAAACTGAACATCACAATGAAAGACCCTGAGATAATGTCTTGTTAGGCAGAAACTTATATTTCTGTGCCAAAGACTGCTTCTGTTTTACATTTCCCTTTGACTTCGCCTCCTCCCCATTTGTTATCCATTTATTATTTTCTTATGTAACATATGAGAACATTTTGAATATGTTTGCAGAGTGTTCTTTTCTTTTTGCCATCCATCAAGTTTTTCTTTCTTCCCTTCTCTCTTGTGTTAGAAATCCCTTGAACTCACGAATTTGTCACTTACAAATTTTGTTTAGTTCAGTACAACAGACAAAAGTACCTTTCTAATGAAAATTCAAGTGATGCAAAAATATTCCAACTAACCTCAAGAATGCAGATCCAATGTTAGTTAACAATTATTTGTGACAGAATGCTAAGTCTGAAGTTGCACTGTTTCCATTCTTTTCATTGCTTCTTTATTTTGCTGGGTCTCTTTTCAAGAATGTTAGGCTTCTGTGAAGCTGACTGAAGAGATCATTAGAATTTCCATTAGGGAAACAGTTAAAACAGCTGAGCATTCTGATTTACTAGAGTAGCAACTTGTTTTATTAATGAGATCATGCTGCTTAGTGAACCGTATTCAGAATTAACAGGATTTGTTTGAAAATGCTATACAAGCAAGTGAATAGTCTGGTACTCAAGAAGGAACTAGAAAAAGAAAAATATACAAAACCTTCAGATGTGAAATACTATTTCTGAGTAAGACTACTTTGGAAAAATAAAAATTAATGTGTTCATTAATATTCAATAAATACATAGAGTCAAATGCTTATATAAAATGAAATAGTCAACAGTATGATTAGATGATTAGGTTAATAGAGGTTAAAATGTAATTACATTTTTCAGGTGTATTTGGGGAGGGCAGGTGTGTTCCTTTGCTGCATAATGGCATGGTATTAAACAACATTATGCTTTATAAATAATGTGAATGAAATCTAAGAATAGTTTCACTTCAGGTCATGAACTCTTAACTATTCTTATTGTGGATTTTTCACTAGACTTTCTGAGATCAGAACTTATGGTGTTGAGAAGAAATAACACATTTCAGTTTTTAAGAAATTGTAATTGATGTGTTTTACGATTAGGAGACACAAGATTAAAAAGGATGTTTCATGGATAGCACATCATGTAATCCCTTTGAAATGTATTGAGCTCTGTCTTTAAAGTAATTAAGGATTTGTTTTTTCTCTCTTTATTGTGACACAGAGGTTCTTCTGTCTCTTTACTCCTTGAAGCTTGGTGACTGTAACTTCTTCAGCTACCTGCATCTGCACTTAGTTTATTTATTTTGGTGCCAGGACTGAGCTGTAGTTCAGTTTTATCTGCTCCTGGATGTTTATCTCCTTCTGTTCTTACAGGCTGCAGTCATTTTCCCTGTCGGGCCATGTTCAGTACACTGAAGCCACAGTTTTCTAATCTGCTTTCACATGGTAGCCAGACAACTTGTCCCTTATTTCTTGTGCTTATTTCTCTTTCTGGAGCATGCGTTCTCAAAATAGCACACTATTACCCAAACTGAAATACCGTCTGTATCATCAACAAGGTAGCTTAGGTGTTGTGTTTTGTGGTTGCATCTTACCATGGATGAAGGCTAGAAGAGAATTTTCAGTCATCTGTCTAAACTTTGTTATTTTATTTTGTTCTCTTATGATCTGCCTTGCAGCCCTGATTTGCATTCCATTCCATATGAGGGAAAAAAAAAAAAAAAAAAGAAAACAAACCAGCAAGAACACTATGTTATACTGGAAACTAATGACAGGTTAATATACAGCAAATAAGCAAGCAAGGATTACAGTTGGGGTTTAAGGGGGATTGTTGTGTCACAGGTACATGTGAAAAAGCTGCAATAAGAGGAATTCTATAACAATTTCAGAACTGGGCTGTGAAGTTACATACCTGAATCATTACTTGAGAATTTAAAAATATTATTTTTATTTTAAAAATTTGGACAATTCTGAATATTTGTTCTTTGCACTGGTTTTAAGAATTGCTCAATGGTCTATATTTAGTATCCAGTTGTGGGTTGCAAGTTTAAGTGGTGCAGTTTCAATAGCAAAATTATAAAGTTCTGGGTCTGAATTTTGAAGAAATTCCTTTGTTCATGATGTTCATTTGTTGTGACTGGTCATTTATTTTTCATAATTTCATTGATTAAAAAAAATCCTATTATATCATTATTAATTTCTCAAGGGTATTTTTTTGTTTGTTTTATTTACTAGCATAAATATCAAGGGCATGTTTATTTTTCAAGGTCTCAGAGGACCTTAAATATTAGATGATGGGCTTTATTATTTATACTCAGCCTTCTGAGGATACCCTAGATGTAGAAATTGCTCTGTAAATTACTGATCTCCAACTGTTCATATACTGAACTGTTCAGCATTTACATTTTAGAGTACTTATCCCTGCCTGCAAAAGGCTTGTGAATGACTCATGCCTTCTCTAGACCTCCTTTCTGCTGCACCATGCTGTCAGGAACATCATATTTTTGCCTTGTAGATGTTTTAAGTAAGAAGATATCAAGAATCCAGCCTTCAGTGCTGAAAGTCATGGTCATGCTAATAATTTCTCTCTTTTATATCTAAATTGGATTATATGGATGTTGATGATTTAATAACCACCAAATTTAGACAGTTCTTTCTGGAATAGAGCGCAAATGCAATCAGAGTAGAGAGGAGAAAAAAAGTGTTTCAGTGCTCAAGGCCACGTATTTTCTACCATGAAAGCACAGTGATAAGTGGGTGCATTGTTTGCTCTGTTTTCCCCCAAATATAAATATTGTAAAAATACTTTTATATATATAATGATGTTGCCTTTCATATGTTAGATTTTGTGATTTTACATTTATTTCCTGCTTTACTGAGTGATAAAGGTTATTCCAATAATTTCTGATTCTCCCTATTCCAGTTTGGATTCAAATGGTTCAATTTTGTTCCACCTGCTTCAATTTTGAGTTGTTTTTTGGTGATGAGAGATGTTATCAGAAAACTTATAGAACTGTAGCAAAGTACTCTGGTCAAAGAGACTTCTGTTGTTGCTTAGTGATTATGTAAGAGAGAGAAAATACAGAATTTGGAATAAGTAAGAAACCAATTTAGCACTGTTTTAGAAGAAGATTTAATTAGAACAATCAAAGTACATATTAAAATATCCTTCATATTACAAGGACATGTCTGGGAAGATGCGTATCTGTCAGAAATGTATTATTGCCTAATATTTTATAAATACAAAGAAGCACATTATCCATTACTATTATATTGAAAAGAGATTCTATAGTCTTTATTTTATTTTATTTTATTTTATTTTATTTTATTTTATTTTATTTTATTTTATTTTATTTTATTTTATTTTATTTTATTTTATTTTATTTTATTTTATTTTAATATTCTCCATACACTTTTATACAGTAAAAATTATTACTTTGACTAAATATCCTGAACTAGGCACTAAAATGGTGTAACCAGCTTACATGACTGCTGTCAGGTCTTACTTAGGTATTGACTGGATCATTTATTCAGAGAAGATCACTGGTTTTCCTTCTACTGAGTATCGCCCTCTTATCAAACACCTCTGAGTGCAGAATGCTTCTGCCCATAAGAAAGAAAAGACCTGGAGACATCCCAGGGATTTCAGTCTTGTGTCCAGTTTCTAAGGTCTCAGTAGAAACGTTTTAAGTAATACACATGAGCTTTGCATGTGACACCTGGGCCCTAACTGAGCAAAACCCTTCTTTTTCTGGTTTGAACTCATCTCAAAAATAACTTTATGGGTCTTTCTTGACTGAAGTTCTATCAGCAGTGGAAAGACTTCATTTTCACATAATTTCTAGTAAAATAATTCCTGCTTCTTCCTTACACTAAGCAAAATATTAAGTAATAATGTGATCTTTACAAGTTAATTTCTGTATATATATAAACCCTTACTCATTCTTTTACTATTGAAAGACTCCTCACCTTTCTTACTGCTACTGATGGAAGTGATGAAATACCAAAATAGTTTATTCCAAATTTGTAGTAAAAATATTTTCTTATTATTTCAAGCTGTAAGAAGTAGTTCTTCACAAATAAATCTGTTATTTAATTCTTTTTTACTGCACGCAATGCCTAATTTACAGTATCCTATTAAAAGTTTTTAATTAATTTATTGTCACTGGTAGTAGGACATTAAAATGTCTGAAGGCTATGGGAAATAATAAATTTTAAAGTTGCTTATGTGATTTTTGCCTACTCTTGCACCATTAGGTGACAATTTGTGGCTTATATTTCAGTTTTATTGTAAATCATGGCATTGTTTATTCTGAAAATTGAATTAAATCTTGTTAGTTATTAATTAGAATGCATTTTCCAAACATTTCATTATGAAAATTTTTGAAATAGCTACTAGCACACAGATGTAGAATGACATAATT
Organism: Trochalopteron elliotii; assembly: GCA_024734555.1. Classification (NCBI taxonomy): domain Eukaryota; kingdom Metazoa; phylum Chordata; class Aves; order Passeriformes; family Leiothrichidae; genus Trochalopteron; species Trochalopteron elliotii. The sequence continues at coordinate 2,699,459 of JANPWX010000081.1, read as the reverse complement.
TTTATACATGAGTGAAATTAATAAATGCGGGGTTTTTTCCTCTGTCTTGGAGAAAACAATGTTCTTGGACTGGATCAGTCTTGGTGATACCTGACTATAACTGCCTCAGTGTTTGGGGGAATTTATCCTCACCAGTTCAAGTGAGTGTTAGCACATGGGGATCTGGGAAAGAGATTGAGATCCATACGTATTTCATAAGCACTTTTTTGTCTCTATATAAAAAATAGAGAAAATGGAGGATGCATTTTTTTTTTTTATATTAATGAACTTATCTTGGTGTCAGGGATAATCTGGACATCATGCTTTTGTCATGTTATAAATAGAGTAGTTAATCTGACTATGTCTTGGAAGTTTTGGGAAATGAGTGGCTAAAGGAAGGATGACTTTGAAGGCAGGTGATATTTTGCCTCACAAAAAAAATTCTCTGGTTTGCTTCCATAAGTCTTCCAAAAGTACATCTTGTATTGCATCAGAGATCACTATGACATATGATTAAATCTGTGGATATTGATGCATAGATGTGGAGATAAGATAATTTATGAGACTTGAACGCTGTCACTTAATGGCTGGTCAGCCTTGGAGTCTCTAGGCCTGGCCATTTAAAATGCTTAAAATCAGGGATGGGTAAAACTCCTGGGGAATAACTTTCTGTACATATTAATTCTATAAATTAGTACAACTAAGTCTTGATGGGACACTTTTCATGGATGGTTTTAATAATCTTATTTAGAACCTTTCATTTCAACAGATTTTCCAAACTCTGTCCATCACATACAGATTTTCATTGCCCTCTAAATCCATAAAGTAAAGCCCTGTAGTAATCAGGCTGGACAAGACAGTAGGTTAATGTTATGTTGCTTCAAAAAGTGAACTGTTTTAAAAGAACCACTCTGCATTATAAAAATCTGCATTATGAAAACCCTAGATTTTATACAGAGCAGAAAACAAAGGATCAGCATCTCCCTTACACTGACAAAAAGATGGCAAAAAATCAGAGAGCTCAATCGTATGAAACTAAAAAATCTAGAAAACTGGAGTAATTGTTTTCTGAAAAGTACTTTCTTTAAAACTATTTTACATGTTGTGTTAAAGAGTTATCAAATACTTCATTACCAGCACTTACTTTTAAGAAAATCTTGTAGAGGGAGGCTATTTCTTTCTTTTATGCTATTTAAAGCTCTTGGAAGAAATTTTTTCACACATTGTTGCTCATATCAAGTTGTGTATGCAATTAATTTTCTTTCTAAAATTAAAAACTGGGGAAAAATTACATTATTTTAGTGAAGATTATGGCAGAAGTTCAGAACAACATTGGATGTTTATGAGAGACATTTTTTGATCTCAATCTTTTTTTTCTTTTCTATTATACTTCAGCAGACAGCAAGTATTGTATTTCTCAGTCTTCTAAAAATAAACACAATACACATATGCTGTAGCTTCTTATTCAAAATCTAGGCTTTTGATGGGTGAAAAAAAACCCCAAACTTATATCAACCACACAATTTTTTAAATCTTTAAAATCTGATTTTTACGATGGAATTAGGACCACTATCGAAAAAAACCCCAGCTTTTATTTTATGGGTCTAAGTATTTTGCATTTGCTGAATATCTTCTTAATTCAAGCAATTATTCTACCCTGATTCTAGTTAAAAGGAGAAATAAATATGTTCTTTTGCCCACATGTTTACAAGGTTCCATTTTCACTGAATGATTGAAGGATTTCTAATGTATTGTGGAGTGAGGCAAATTCCAGTCTATACAATGATTGGAATAAGAATATAGTACTGTTGTATTCATCCTCTGACTATATTAAATTTTTGGTGTACACATATAATTTTGCTGATTTCAAAATGGCTTCTTGAGTTTTGTTTTGGTTTGTTAAGAAAGACAGCAAACCCTTAGCACACGTATGGCAGAGACCTGTCAAAAATGCTAGAAGGAAAAAAGAAATTAAAGAGAACATATTATGAACAGCTTTTTCAATATACAATTACTATGTTAGAATGGCAAATATTTCTCAGTTTCACAGTATTATGTGTCTCATCATATCCCCCAAAAGGTGACAGTCAAAATCAATTATTTGTCATTTTTGTGGAAGTATAGTTTAAAAGAAGATTTATAAAGATGTACTCAAACTGGGCAAGGTCCTGCTACTGGGTTGGTATTAGAAGTCAAATTAAAATATTCAGGGAACAATTTTGGTATGTAAAAAATAATATTTCTGAGTTTCAGGGTCCTAAGATGAGCAGAGAGTTCTGTGAATGTTAATTTTCCATTACTGTGAGGGAAGTGGGAACTATTATTCACCTGTGTTATGTAAGACAGTTCATACAAGTTTTATTCTATTGAAACCTGGAAATAGGTGCGAATTATTTTATATAAATTAGGTGATCAGCTTTATATATTTATTTTACGTTATTTGATAATGTTCTATTGCCTTCCATAGCAAGACAAGGTGGTCCTCTGCTCCCTCTTAAGGAGGGAAGAACATACTAATTACAACTACTACCTTTTTTTTTCCTCTACGTTATCTGGCTATTTATCTCTCATTAAGCTAATCCTGTGTTCCATGATTGAGTCACTACAGTTGTCTTAAATTCTTCCTTGCACAAGACATTCTTCCTTTAACAGTTGTTTGGAACAGCTGAATTGGAAAAGATCTGTTCTGTACACTGTATGTAAATCATTTAGTTTAATGGGATGACTTGCTAATAGGTGTTTATGTGATGGTTCTAATACTGTTATTAGAAAATTGACTCCTTTTAGAAAAAAAAAAGAATATTTTGTTATGAATGTATTTAAGACTTTTGCTTGTGCCTTCAATGGCAAAAAAATCCCAAAACAATAACAACAAAAAAAAAACCCCAAAAAAACCTCAACCAAAAAGCCTTGCAAAGCAATCTGATTTTGTTTAAACTTTCCAGAGAGTGAGATTCTTTCTAAATTCACCTAAACTATTTGAGAGCTTTTTGTCAAGAAATCTAACAGAATTCTTAGCACAAATTAACATCTGCTCTGATTGAATGAGCATTTGGTAGATGTTGTTCAAGAGTAAAGTAGATTTCAGGAACTGCTCCAATATGACAAAGTACTGTAGTGTTTTCTGTTAGACTACAAAGGCTTCAAGGCAAGGAGTGTTTGTTTGTAATTGCACAGTCTGTTGATGTGGGGCCTTAGTTTTAGCTGGGTTTTCTCTAAAGATCTCAAAGCCAAACTTTACACTTGAGATCAATACAGAACAGAAGTAGACTGAAAGAACAGAATAGACTGAAAATACTTACTGTGATTAGCTTAAATGGTTTCCCAATTTAAACTGTATACTTCAGTTTGAGTGGGCACTCTAACATATTTGAACCCATAGGTTGTGTTATATTTATGTACTGTTTCGATTTTTGGAAGACACACCAATATCATTTATGATGACTGACAAGAATTTTTCTTTTGAGCCTTTTGTTAGTACATAAGTTACTTCTGAGTGTTACGGGATTTAGAGACTCTGAGGAACTCATGCTCCTGGGAACATCGTTGTGATACTGCCTCAAATAAGGCCTGTTCTGGTATTTTCTATATTTACTATCATTATTCCACTTCATTACCTCTTTTTTAGTTTTAATACCTTCAGCAGTGGTTCCTGTTACACAAAGCTGATGATTCTGCAATCTTGCCATAAGCAAGGCAAAATAGAAAGTCAGTGAAATTAGGCTGATAAACTTATTATCTTTGTGTTTATTTGTTTGTTTATGTGTTTTTGAAGGGAAAGAAACTTAATGACCCCAATGGTACGTATTTTGTTTTAAAAGTACTAATAGAAAAGCCATCTAACAATTAATTCTGGTGACTTGATTTTTTTTTGCTGCAGTACATCATGCTTTTGGAAAAAAGGAAATTTAACCATTTGAAAATCCTAAATTATTAATCAGCAAATATCAAATAGAGGGAATGACCTAATTACAATTAAATTAGGCAATGACCTAATTACAGATTCACAATAACAATATTCATACCAAAATCAATTCACACGCCTTCACATCAAGAGAGGTGTAAAATTATATCTATATGTATAAAGGTAATTCCCCTCAATTTCAGTGAAATACTGAGGTCAAATCCCTTAACGTTTCTGAACAGGAATGGGTTGCATGTCAAGGAGTAGAGGTGCATGAGGAGGTGTCAGCTATGCCTCATCATCAGGGATGGTTTTCTGGGTGTTGCAAACATGAGGGTTCTGGAGCTCCAGGAGGAATCCCACTCAGAGGTGCTGCAGCCCACAAGGAGATCTCAAAGGGACTCACTCTAGACTGCTGTTCACAGGAGCATGCGATGATTGGCTTTAGTTGTGGATGCTCACAGCCTGGTCAAAGAGAAATGTTTAGGCATCAGGCAGCAGCAGAGCCTGTGGGAAAACAAGTCAGATTGACTTTCCCAGGCATTGCTTTGGAGGAGCTGGGAGAAGACATTCCAAACTATTTCTAATCTCTGCACCTGCTGCTTTGCCAACTTGTTTACTTGCAAAGATGTTTACAAAGAGTTGTTGGCTTGAATGACCAATCATGTCCAATTGTATGGGAACAGTGCATAAAAAAGGTTTGCTTTCTAATAAATGTTGCTGTATGCCCTCCAAGAAGATTGGAGTCATATTGTTTTTTCAGCTGTCCCAAATACAATAACAATATTTGGTCATCTGCAAAATTTCCTTCCTCAGATCAGTTATTACTGGAATTTCCAAAACATTTCAAAATTTTTTCTAGAACTCCAGCAAAAATGGTGCCATTCCATGTGGGCTGTTTCAGGTAGGAAATATTTCAAGGCTGTCAGGGCATGACTGTTGGTTCCCACAGTATATTATATAAGTACATGTACACATATATACATATATATACATCACCACAGTATATCTTCTGTTTCTCTAGAATACCCAAATTTTGGTACACAGTTCTATGACATATTACATTTTAACAGGTAAATGTTTCTTATTAAATGGAAAAGTATTGGGTTTTCATGGATATTTATGCTTCATTTATATTTTAAATGCTGCTGGTGCTACATATTGGTCACTGTGTTTTTGTGTTATAGAATTCCAAGTTATTTTTAAATGATAAAGCTAAAACTGGAATTAAGGTTTACCAAGTTTGGTTTTTTTTGGTTGGTTGATTTGTTTTTGGATTCTTTTGCTTTTTCACATATTCATAGACACTTTAATTACATTTACAAAGAAATTAACACACTTTTCAATACTATATAGTGTATGGCTAAACAATGATTTTGCAGATGATTTGACATCTTTTGTCCATCTTTTACAAAATCTTGTACTGTAGGTACAGAATTTAGGTAACAGCTATATTTGAGAATAACACAGAGGAATCGTAAACATCATATTTCTTTATATGCCTTCAAAGAATTTTACTATCTCCTTTGTGTCACAATGAGAACTCCAAGCACAGCTGATTCTTTACCTCTTCTGTCCACAATTCTCTTGCTTTCACTTCTTTTTCAGAATTGTTGTAGGGTGGTTTTTTGATAGTTTGTTGGTTTGTTTTTTTGTTTTTTGGGTTTTTTTTATTATTATGGGAGTGCTCAAGACTTTGAGCAGGGTTTGCATTCTTTATTCATAGAGGTAAACTGTACGTTCAGTTGAACTGCTGGATGTGCTGCTTCATTTTCTCTTTGCTCACTAACAGACCTGTAGTTCTCTATCACTAGAGACTATCTCTTAGTCTTCAAATTCTTTAAGAATGCAGGGCTGATTTACTTTTTTCCCCTAAATGCAACTTAAAATCAGATTGCTTAGAGATTTTGACTTCTCTTGGGCTCCAGCAGATTTCCTGAAATCCTTGGAGACCAGACAACATGAAAGCAATGTTCAGTTTAAAAAAACAAACAAAGCAAAACAAATCCCTGTCAATGTGAGTTTGGAGAAACCAAGAACAGCATTAAGAATTTTTAATTAACAAAGTTATTTTGATACTGAGCCATCAGTCTGGACTGAGATGGGATTGTAAGCATGATGCATCAGTAGGGAACAAGTAGGAACATTGCTGTACCCTCATTTCTCCGGATAAGTTATTTCAAAGAGCAAATATTTTCCTTTTATTTCATTCATATAATTAATCTTATAATAATACTTAATGCTTTGACTAGATTTATGTTTGATTATTTTCTAGTTGATTTATTTCTGGTGAGGTCTCAACAGACTTTATGCATTTTAAAGACATGATGTTTTCAAGCACAACCCTTAGGGTAACCTAAGTGCATTTTCAGAACACAGTCTTTGAAACAACTTTTGTTCTAATCCAGTCTTCCTAATTAAGAAAAATTACATACATCTTGTATTTTGACAAAGAGACATTAAGAATTACAATATATTTTGTCCTGCCTATATGGCTGGACTATTTGCAGTAATACTGAGAGTGATTGAGGGAAAGAATAACACATTTAGGAATAAAAATCACTTTAAAGAAATGTAATTATCTCATGACTGTATGGCTAATTTTCAAATCTTTAAGAGCATCCTGGTCTACTTGACTCATATTGGTATGTGAAAAAAACATGCACTCTCTGGTAGTAGAAATTATTATTTTGAGCACATGGCAGCAGGAGAAAAGAAATAACAAAACATAAACTTAGTAAAGTTTAAATGTATAAACTGAGTTCAAATTCTGCAGGTAATGAAAAGATAGCAAGTTATGTTTAGTATGATAAAAAAATATTTTGGACTATGTTATAATACAAATGGGATATGCACCATTTTCTGAAGTTCATTTATGACTAGAATATTTGTAAAAGGCATGTATGCAAATAATAATATTCCATATTTCTTACTTATGTTTTAAAATTGTTCACGTTCCTCCAAAAACAGAATAACAGCATGCAAACATGAAATAATATAGAGAGAAGCTTAGAATATAACTTTAAGTTCTCTTTCTAAAAGCTCAGAATATGGTAAAAATTTTTGCCATGTCTTTGAAGGGTCCTTATGAGTAATAACTGATGCAGAAGATAAAGTATCAGTTAAAACATAGCATAATAGGAAATTTCTATTTTCCTATGGAAGTTTTTCACAGTTGCATTTCAAATCAAAATGAACTTTATAGAAGAACTTACAGCACCCCATCTTATTATGCATGGTAGACCTGACAGAATTGTTCACAATAACTGAAATGTACACCGTTTTACCATTTGGTCTTGGCAGTATTTTCTGTAGTACTGAAAGAGAGCTATTCAAAATAGTTTGGAATTTTAGAATCCTAATTAGGTTGGTTTATTTAGTTTTAAGGTACATTGTCTTTTGCTTCATAATGCTCTCAGTAGTACTTCAAGTGGTTTTTACAGTTAATATCAGCAGCTATTATATAATATTGATTTAAAATCTGTTAAACACCCTTGACCTCAGAGACAGTTTATCATGAGGATAAATTAATCGTGTTAGCTGTGCTTGATCTCATGAAGACAGTACAAATTTAGAAACTATATAAACAGGGCTAGGTAATTATTTTGAGTATTACTGGACTGTCATACCAGAATAGCTTCATCATAATTAGGCGCATTAAGCAAGTGATGAAATAATATAATAGTAGACCAAGTAATTTTTTCCCCATTCTGCCATCAAATTGCTAAAAAGTTCTAAAAATAACACCCCCCACCCGATTATAAAGCATTAAAATGTAAGTTTTGAGTGTAAGTATTAAACTTGAAATTTTGACTATCCTCACTTTTGACTATTTCTGCTTTTCTGTAGTTACCTCAATTCCTCTAGAAACTATCATTGTTCCACTATTGCATGGATTTCTCGGTTTTATCTGCACAGTTTCTGTATAGTTCTTAAGATCTTTGGATTTAAATATCTATATTTTTTAAGATCTTTTTAAGATCTCTAGAATTTTTCTGTCCTTTTATTTTCTGAGTTCTGGTAAGTTTTCTTAGATATTTAAGTTCTTTTTATAGGAAAGAACCTAAAGAAAGTATAAGAAGCAGCAAACCAAAAAATCAAAGTATTAGAAATTGAAATTCAAGTCCCTTGCTAGGCACTGGTCTGTGTAATACAGGTTTTACATTTTTTGCAACAAAAAAAAGCCAAGGCAAGTGACCCTTGCATTCTAATAAATTCAGTCTTTCACAGCTTTCATTATAACAGTGAGAAATTCAGATCTCAGCAGTCTGACATGAGGACATGTACCAGTGATTTCCACACATATATCTGAATATATAAATCTGATATATCCGTTTCTGAAGAATGACAGGTCAGGACAAGCACCAATTAGGATTTAGCAAGGAGTAACTAACATGCATATTTCTACATAAAATACTGTATTTGGATGAATATGAGGTTGTAACACGGCTCAAGAGTATTCCTTTAGTGCATGGAATTATTTCCAAAGCACCTCTTCAACTATAACCATGATTTAAACTAACAATATTCCTATTATATTGTCATTATCATTAAAGTCATTCAGAACTATGACCAGTATCAGTCAGAATGCCCTTCTGTCAGAAAAGGGAAACTATTCCCCTCCATTTCATATTTCCAGCCCTCCAATGCTTGCAGTCCTCGTGTGAGTCTGAAATCAGCTGCTGTGTGCTGTTAGGTATATAAAAATTGTCCAATTTTCATAATCAAAAGCAAAACATACAGGAAAATCTAGAAATCTGTAGTACTTTCTCCTATCTTATTAACCTGTTGTCTGTAGTCAACAGAAGTCCTAATTTAAGTATAATCTAGCTCCAGAACTTTTTTATTCAAATCTTACCCAAAGGTGAAAAAAACACACAGAAAGCTGAGACATTCTTTACTGTGTTTTATACCATGTCTTTTTTTTTTTCCATTGGCAAAATCTCAGTGGCCTCTCTGATAAATGGAGTGGCATTATGAGTAGTATTTTGTCAGATTTTTTGACTCTTATTCTGTTTAAATAAAATCAGTGATAAAGAATTAGGTTTCTAGTGGCTTCACTGCTTTTCTCTTGTAATTAAGTGACTTCATCAGTGCAGATCTGAAGCTGAAGCCACTGATGGAAAAGTATGACCAGATGAGAATTTATTTTACACTTTTATGTCCACAGACAACTGTGCAGAATAAAATTATTCCTAATTTTGTGAGGGTATTTCCTAACGTTCTTAGAACACAGAAAAAATATTTAACATTACCTATGGTTTTTGAGAAACTGATTTGAAAACTCTGCACAACAATGCACTTTTTTTTTCCTTGAATAAGGTTGAGCTTGATTGAAAGCTGGGCAACACCTCTAGTATCCTTTTTTTCCCTGCTAAAAGTTTAAAATTAACTTCCATAAACAAACAGATTTTTCTTAGTCCAATGGGACATGATAGAAAATGGATCTTCAATTCAGAGCCAGCATATTGTGATTAAAGGTCCCAGTGAGCTTCGTAGTTCTTTTTCCATAGCACAAACTGGACTGTGATCTGTTTATGGCTCCTGGGAGAACAATACTGTAGTATAATTTTCACATGTGAATGTCGCACTTTTTCTACCTTGCATAAATCATTCTTTGAAGAAATTTTACAAGGCTGTATTGGAAGCAAAACCTGTGCAAAATATGCATAATATGGGTAGGAAACATACTCAGATGTGACTCAGAATCACGTGGCACAAAACCAAGCAGAAAATATGGTGGAAGAGGCCATAAATGAAGGCTAAGGCAGTTTAGAAACACAGTGATGATGTGGAAATAATGTCTTATAGTATAACAATATGTTATGTTCAAATGTTTAACTTTTTCCTATAATTTTTGTGTGTTTCAGCATGCACATGATTAGACAATTTCTGGAAGTTAGGACTATGCACCTTTCAGGAAGGATCAAAGAATGCGCTATTTTTTCCCTTGTAGCAAGAAAATGGTATCCCTGGAACTTCTAGTCCAGATCAAGAAAGAAACAAACAAAATCTCCCATAACTGGAAAGATCTAAGAAAGACAGTTTTTATTTTGAATTAAATGCATTTCCTAACAAAACCCAAAGCAGCTGAGGTTGAAGTAAATGTTAGTTCAACTGAGATAGTACAAGCAGAAAAACCTCTGGACAATTGCAAAAGCCATAAAACTATTGGGCTGTCTTTTGCAGCTGCTGTAATGTCCCAGCATGCCTACTTTTTGTTTCTATGTTTGGTTGCTGGTTGCTATCTACGGTACCATTCTACTTCATGGAGTTCTACTTCATAGTAGATTTCTGAGTTCTTATGATTGTATGTACAGGAAATGATATACATAAATGTAAATATATATAAATATATATATAAATATATATATTAAAATATAAAAATATATATTTATACGTGTATATATATACACATATATATGTGTATGTATGCATATATATGTATACATATATACATATACATATGTATGTATGTATATGGGCTCTTAGCACTCTTATTTTCTTTTGTATGTTCCTTCTACCCAGGCGTTCTTTTATAAGGTTTCTGCATATGCATTCATAAATGAGATGTCAAGACATGCTTTTTCTATCTAGCAGAAGATTATCTAATGATCTGATCTCCACAATTTATCCTACACTGGATGACTGGAGTTTTGAGAAACTTGGTACTGTGTCCTACCAGTATTTAAATGGTGTGAAGTGAGGCACCAAAAGTGAAATATGAACTGTCATCTGTCACTGCAACTCATCCATGTACATCCATAAGTTACTATTATGGTCAGTTTATCAAATGTAGTCTCTTCCAGTGTAAGAAACACATGGTCTATCAAGAAAAGCTCATAAGATAAAATGTAAAATTCAAATTTTTTTCCTGAACAAAAATGAGGGATTTGTCTGTGGATGTTGCATTTATTGTTTATGTTTTTGAAAATCATTTTCTAGTTATACAGTAATGCTGAGGTGTAGTAAAATTAATTTTAAACCATAGGATTTTGTAAAAGCAAGACTAAATGGAAAGGCAAACAGGTGATTTTGAAATATGGCAGTGACGTGGTAAGAAAGCATATCTCTAAAATGAACTTTCAATAATTCCATTGTCAGATTTCCTTCTTCATCTTGTTTTTCTTTATTCTCCTAGTGAAGTCCTATTTCTACCATGGCTGGTACTTTGCAGTCTTGGATCAAGGACTTTGCTTGTCTTGAAGGAAAGAAGTCATGCACTTTTGGAATGGTTTTTTGCAGAATTTTCAGGAACTCTTTTGCAATATTCATGGCAGCCATCTATAAAGGAAATATTATTTTGGGTCAGTGTGTCTCCATGTCTTCTGTTAGAGTTTCAAATAATCAGGGCTGAGCAAAGCAGGACTTGGACAAAAATACTGGTGGTAGAAACTAGTCTTCATGTATTTCTATCATCTTCAATCAGTTTTAAAGTTTGACAGATGGGACGGACATGTTTTTTTCTTTCTCTTTTTTCTTTTTACACAGCCTTGGTTGTTTTAATTTGTCTCACAGACTCATAGGGCAGGTCTGCAGTGATCGAAGTAGTGAACTATTGACCTTAATGGAAATAAAAAAGAAGAAAATCCCTATTGCCTTCAGACAATGTTTATCATTAGGTATCTATTTAGAGAGCAAAGAAAAGGAGTAAAGGGTAATACCATTCCTGAACCATCTTGGGTTTAATGGAAGCTCAGATACTCAGCTGCCAGGAAACTTGATAGTAAGAATGATGACTACCACTTAAAAGGTCTCATTTTGAAAAGCATTTACAGAACCTGATTGTGACCATGACACAGTGAATACAAGTATGAAATTCTCACTTCACCAAATTTTATGGTTGTGAAAAGCAACATAGTCTAACACATTTTGAACAATTATGTGTGCATATGAAACCTCAGAGATTAATTTGGACTTCTATTTTTACTTCTCTGCCAAACTTACTCAGAATGACAAAGGTCTATTTGTACACTTCCCTGCTTTTCCAATTAAAATAGAAGGTTTTGGGGAAATTAGTACTACTGAGAAAACTACTGCTTTTTACTCCTTTTTTTTTTCAGTATCACTGCACTAGAAAAGTAATATTATCATATAAAATGTTTAGGTTTATTTTCCTTTCCTTTCCTTTCCTTTCCTTTCCTTTCCTTTCCTTTCCTTTCCTTTCCT